>OX377205.1:47652364-47710364 GCA_947396885.1 Heligmosomoides polygyrus polygyrus
ATCAATCGAGTGGGCGCGACAGCTTGTAAAATGAGCGTTTGTGGAGTTTTATCAGAAATTTCCAGTTGCCCTACTCAGGAATTGCTGTACTCTGTTCCGGCAAGACTTTGGAGTGCGCTGTGAACAGTACATATAGGAACGATCCTATCAATCGAGTAGCGTGACCGCCCGCAAATTGCACGCGTGGGCGAGTTTGTAGCGCAATAACTCATTTCAAGTTCGAATCTTTCCGGCTCGAACTTGTGGATTTTTGTAGGCAGTAGAAAGCTCGAAGCGCGCTGAAACATAGCGACCAGGGGTGTGCGTAATTACGATTTACGATTTACGATTTTACGATTTACGGTGATTTTTGGCAAATTTTTTACGATTTACGATTTACGACATTTTGGGTCGTAAATCGTAAATTTTCATTAAATGTGGTCTTCGGTCCACGATGACAAACGTCCACATAACGTGATACAATTCGGATTGTGACGATGTACTCACTTTTAAAGACTTCCCTCATAGATCATTGCTATCTCCTATTTACTTTTTTATGTTCTGCTGTGGCGCTGTGACAGAACAACGTAGTTTTATGAATAGGCCGCTCGAGTTAATTCTGGCAACTGGAGACTGGGGTAGCCTTTTTTCTGGTCACACTCTAGCACAACATCTCCCATTCGAGTGGCATGAGTTCCAGTTTACAGAAAGACATGAAAATTCTCTTTGCACTGTAATGAAGATGATCACCTGCCAAACCATATTCTATGCTGCAAACACCGCCTAGTCAACTTGTAACTTTTTCACCACTTGTTCACCACATAGACGACTCTTTCTAATGCACGCGAGTAGAACTCATGCAAAGCTATCAAGTAATATTGGACTTGATTGGAGGCTGTGGAATAACAGCTGAACTGTTGGAAAGAGTAAAACAATCACGTTTCAATCTGATTATGACAGCACGTCATGGCGCGAAGTTATTTACATATGAGGTGCGCCTTAAGAAAATCGTCTGACATTTTCACGACAAAAGTTAAAAAAGTTTGACACTTTTGGTCTCGTTTTCAGTGGTCTGATTGAGGTTGTTGCGTTCGCCGTATGCGATCCGTTCAGAATGCTGAAAACCGAGCAAATGATACGATAGCGTTTGCTATAAACGTAGTGGACAACAGGACTGGCGAGTGCAAGTAGTCATTAATTAGTAATGCAATATTTTGGAGTTTCTGAAAGTTAACGATTGCAAGCAAACCTGCGAGCGAAGTAAATGCCGAAAGTAATTGCCTGGTATCGTAACGACGATCTTTCATTCCAGAAGCAGCGGTTGCCTTCAAAAATGATAAAGGACAAAGCATGACGTTAACCAGTTCCTGTTTGAGATGCGCCATCCATTCTTTCTACCTCTACGGGATATCGGAGAGGCGATGTGAGTGTGGGTTTGCCTTATAGTCCGAGGACCACCAGCGGTGTTGGCATAATCGTCTCCGGACGGTTCCCAGACGCGATTGCAAGCGTGGAACGTTTCAATGACCGCTTGATGAAGGCCGTAATTGCTGCAGAACGGCGGCGGTATCATCTTTTCTCTGCATATGCTCAACAGAGTGGCTGCTCGAGCGAGCCAAGGATGAATTTTGGAGCCTGCTTGATGAGAAGACAGCAGAAGTGCCGTCACAAGACGTAATCATTGTAGCAGGTGACCTTAACGGACACGTTGGCGCTGCGAAAGACGGGTACGGCTGTCACGGTGGTCTCGGTTTTGGTTCACGTAACGCTGGTGGTGAGCGCATCCTCGAGTATGCGGAGTCGCACGACCTAATAAATTGTGATTGCCGCCGATGTAGAGGTCAGTGTTTTATCCTTCCCAGGCAAATCAGGTGCCAATTCACGACCCAGCAGGTATGGAAGACTTGATTTGGAGATTGGTAGGGTCCTAATCAAAAACTATTCTGGAGCACGCGATAGCCATCCTCCTCCGACTTCTCTACCATGGGTTCCCCTATATGTTTAAAATGCACCTTGTACGAGTCAGTTAAGCCACTTTCAATACAAGCTGCATCTTGCTTCTCTACTTGACTTCTAAAGAATGCCACAAAAATATCTTCTTTTATAATTTTAAGTCGAAAATTCGACTATGATGAGTGTCCAAAAAATATGATCATACTCTTTCAATCGTCACACAATTCCTTACCGTCCGCTACAAAAATCCTGTTGGGTACAATTCAAAATGTGAGAAGGCTTAGAACATTACATGTGTCATACCATAGAAATGTGTCATGCGCTCACTCAGTAGGGGTGCTTGTTGGATTATTTGTGCAAATACTGTTTTCGTCGAGTTTTCCAGCGATCAAATTTTTTTTGGTCTTGGATGGAACGGTTCATGTTGGTTTATTCGGAGTTGTTGCGGTTCTTTCTAAAAAGTCATAGTTTTATATGCAACCCAATGGCTAGTAGTATGATAATCATTTTTGGTCGTTCAAGCAGTATAAGTTTTTATTTGAAGATAGATTTTTTGAAAAAGCACTTTATTTTGGTTCTCCGAAAACTTGTCCATCTTGATTTGAAAGTCGCTATTTGATTTTAATGGCTTCCATCTTAATTAGAAAAGTATGCAGCTCAAGTTGAAAACGACTCAATAAAACGTAGTTAGCTTCAATTAGCTTTAACATAATAGAAAAAACAAGGAAATTAGATGCGTTATAAGTCAGGCGCCTCTTACGATTTACGGTTTACGATTTACGATTTACGACGATTTTTTCGGAATTACGATTTACGGTTTACGAAATTTTGGATTTCATTTACGCACACGCCCGATAGCGACGTAGCTTATGATTGGAAAAAGTTGCAGCGCTGCGACAATGAAGGTGAGGCTTGGGTGAAGCATTGTTTCCGAATTCGGTGGACCACTGCGGGAAGACGCGGCGAGATAACGGCCTTAACATGCGTGAGCGGACAGAGCACTGAATGCAGTTTACGATGACATGCTCACAGCTTCAACGTTCTTAGTCTCATCTGTTATTTTAGAGGCGGAAGGCAGCGGTGATGTTTCTTCCGTCGTTACTCGCCCATGTTTGAGATCCTAACACTCAAATGGCATCATTTTGTTCAGCTCGAAAAGTTCTGTCGAATAGTGTTAATCGTATCCAATTCTGGGAACATTGATTTTTTTGACAATTTCACGTCAAAGGCGAGAGAGGAGGGTGTTCGAGGCCGTGGCAGAAGGACGATGACGTCATCGAGAATCGATATTTCGAACCGGGCCAAGCTTGACACCATGAACAAATCCTTGAGTATGCGGACTCGCATAACCTCGTCATCGCGAACACCGTATTTTGAAAGCGTGACTCCCATCTGGTGTCGTTCTATAGCAGGAGCACCAAGACACAGATTGACTTCGTCCTTGTGAAGTATTGCGAAAGCTGGTTACAGATGCGAAGGTGGTGCCGCACGAGACTGTTGCCACAAGGCACCGACCGCTGATATGCACTCTTAAGTTTGCCCCTCCGAGGCTGAGGCATGTCTCGATGCGGTCCATCGAGAATCAAGTGGTGGCGGTTGAAGGAAAAAGCTGCAGCTTCTGTTTCTCGTATTCGGTTACCAACGGTGACAACCGTCGACGAAACATGGAAAGATACCGCCGATACGATACTAAAATTAGCATGTTCTGAATTAGGCATGACTAAGCCTGGACGCCGCAAGATCGAGAAGTTGACGTGGCTGTGGGCTAACGACGTAAGAGAAAATGTCCGAGAGAAAAAAATTATGTCACGTGTTCCTGTGCGACAAGACCGTAGACAAATGGCGTATGTACCAGGAGGCGAATAAAGTGGCAAGAAGGCCGTAGCCGTTACAAAAGTCGTCCACTATGATGATCTCTGCGATAAACTCGAGACGCCCGATGGTGAACAACATCTTTATCGACTTGACAAGGCACGCCGTCGTCAGGCCGAAGACATCGAGAAATTCTTGGGCATCAACGATGAGAACGGCCATCTACTAACGAACCGCAAGAGAGCTATGAAACGATGGCATGACTACTTCGAGATAATTTCGACAGTAGAGTTTGCCCATCCGCTCATCCTTGTGTCCCTCCTATGCACGGTCCTATGCAGAGAATAACTGTGGAGGAGACGGAAACGACTTTGAAGAAGATGAAGCCAGGCAAAGCAACGGGCCTCGACGACATACCTATGGAAGTTGAGGTGCTGGAGTCCTGCTGAGTGGCAAACGAAGTTTTTCAACCAGATTGTTACGGAAAAGAAGGCACCTTGGTAGAGGAGAGCACGACGATCCCGATTTGGAAGAATTCGGGCAGTTCTGCAGACTGCACGAATTACCGTCAAATTTGCTTGCTTTCGCAAAGCATGAAAATCTTCCAGCGAATTGTAGATAGACGTATTCGCGATATCGTCCTAGTAGCGATGTATGGAGCTGAGTGCTGGCTTGCAATCAAAGAGGTTGAGACTCGCCTCAGCATAATGGAAACGAAAATTCTGCGCAGGACGGCTGGTGTTACGCGTCTGGAGCGTATTCGCAACGACGAAATACGCCAGAGGTTTGGTGTCGCTTCAATTGCTGACAAGTTACGTGAAGCTCGCGGTGATATGGCCACGCTCTTTGAGCTAGTGGTGACACTGTTCGGAAGATTGGCCTTTACAAAAATGCCCGAAAAACGGCCCAAGGGAGGCAGAAGCGGCGTTGGCTTGACACGTTGCATGTGGACCTGAAGGTTGCTGGTATCCATCCCGATCAAGCATTTGATCGCGTAAAGTGGCGTCACCACATCAGAAGCGGACCCCGCCTCGAAGCGGGAGAAACGCTGAAGAAGAAGAACAAGAAGAAGTCGAGCGCGGAGAACATCGACCATAGTTGTGCTGAATTGCGGGCGCCTTCTTCTTCTTCAGCTTTGTCCTGCTTCGAGGCGGGGTCTGGTGTGGTGACGCCACTTTACGCGATCAAATGTTTGATCGGGATGGATACATGCAAACATGCAACGTGTCCGAGCGCGATGACTCTGTCACTTGTGAACCTTTCCGGCTGCAGCTTCTAAGTTTTGTAGGCAGTAAAGAGTTTAAGAGGTGCGCTGAAATAGCCTTGTGTGACACGATTTTTTCCGATTTCAGTTGACCACTGTGGAGAGATGCGATGAGCTAACGACCTGCGAATGCATAGGCTAGCAAACCAGTTAAGGTATTTTACGACGAAGCGCCGATAACTCCCTATCTGTCTAACCTGTCTTAGTCCCAGCTGTCATTTTAGAGATGCGGAGAGCAGCGGTGAAGTTTCTTTCGCCTTACTCGCCCAAAGCCCAAATTTGAGTTTTCGACACTCGATAAGGCACCTTTCTGTTCAGCACGAAAAGCTCTATCGAGTGGTGTCACTCTCGACCAATTTCAGAAAAATCGATTTTTTTGACATGTTCCCATCGAGAACATGGGCGCCCTAGGCCAGTCTGCGCGGACGAGGACGTCACCAAAAAGTCGATATTTTTGAAATTGGCCAAATTTTCTCTTTCAAAATTATTTAGGGGGTTATTTGGTACGCTGATTACGGATCCGATGTCCGTTTTTGAAAAATCCGAAAATTCGGTAGGTTACCTGCCGCTTGAAGGTGGTCGGGTCAGGATCACCGATCACCCTCAGTTATTGGTATTGGAGGTCTCCTGCCATAATCTACTAAGTGGACTTCGGAATCGTGTTCGGCACCCTGGATAACCCTGCCCTTAGACCAGAAGCTAGACCAGATTTTGGTAGCTTTTGGGTTCTCTATTGGATAACTGATGGTGGTCCGGTCAGGATTACCGATTTTACTTAAACTTCGCCTTAAGACAGGGTTATTCATGGTGCCAATAACGATTCCGAAGTCTATTTAGCCGACAGTGGCAGGAGACCTCCAATGCTGATAACTGAGGGAGATCGGTGATCCTGACCCGTCCACGATCAAACGGCAGGTAACCTACCGAATTTTCGGAATTTTCAGAAACGGACGTTGGTTTCGTAATCAGAGCACCGAATAACCCGGACGAGTTAATTGTGTCACTTTTTATTTAGAAAATATCGATTTTCGATGACGTCATCGTCCCCCTGCCGCGCTCCTGTGCCGCCTCGCCTTTGCTGTGAAATTGTCAAAAAATCGATATTCCCGGGAATGGTCGAGATTGACACCATTCGGTAGAGCTTTTTGAGCTAAACAGAATCGTATTATTGAGAGTGTCTATAACTCAAAAAGGGGTGAGTAAGGGCGGGCAGAAAGGAAAAACTTCACGGCTGCCCTCCGCCGCTCAAAAAGGGCAGACGGGGCTACAGCAGTTTAGATATCTGGGAAATTCCATTCAGTGCTCTGCCAGCTCACACATTTTAAGGCCGTTAACTCGCCGCGTGTTCCCGCAGTGGTCCACCGAAATCGGAAAAAATGCTTCACCCAAGCCTCACCTGCATTGTCGCAGCGCTGTAAATTTGTCCAATCATAAGCTACGTCACTATGTTTCAGCGCGCTTCGAGCTTTCTACTGCCTACAAAATCCACAAGTCTGAGCCGGAAAGATTCGAACTTGAAATGAGTTATTGCGCTACGAACTCGCCCGCGCGTGCATTTGCGGGCAGTTGTTCTACTCGATTGATACGTTCGATCCTATATACATTGGGCACGGCGCACTCCAAAGTTTCGTCGGTACAGAGTACAGGAATTCCTAAGTGGGGCGACTGGAAATTTCTGATAAAACTCCACAAACGCTCATTCTACAAGCTGTCGCGCCCACTCGACTGATAGGTTCGCTCCTATATGCTTTGTGTACAGCGCACCCTCGGAGGATTGCTGACATGACAGAGCACTGGCGACGTACGCCATGCTTGAGATACTCGGAAACATGCAAGTCTTTGAAAATACGCCGCTCCAATCGCAACGGGCCTGCTCCTGTCATTTCGCCATGCCATCCACTGCGAAAATGCGGTGGCCTGGCGAATTTGTATACTTGCTTATGTAGATCTCGAAGAGATGAATCGAACGGCACCAACCGCTTCTCAAAAAACCTCAAATTAGAAGAATTCTGAACACGCAGCGGGTTTCGACGGCTTGCGACCGACAACTCGTTCGCGGCCGCCCTTTGCAATGGAGCGAAAGTTTTCAATTTCGGACATTTTCAAGGCTACATACGAAATACGCATATCAATGAAACGATAGAGCTCGAGCTCCTAGCTCTAATATACCCTTAGTGATTAATTGTGCAGCATCGACAGTGTAGATTCGTCCACAGCTCTCGAATTTGCGGCTCATCCTTAGTTTTTGAAATGAACGAATTTTAGGAGAGTTGTATCAAAAGACGCAAAAACCGCAAAATCGCGATTTCTATTCAAAAGACGCGTCCGGTACTGTGGCTACAATACAGAAGACGAAAACACTGAAACACGCTCGAACAAAATCCAGATCTAGAAATGTGAAACGACAGAAAAAAACAGAAACGAAAAAATAGAACAAGAGACACCGTAGTTTCACACTCGCTAAGGATCACCGCCGCTCTCCCATTTAGCTGTACATTGATGTGGCGTTGCCACGCTTCAGACTAACTCTCACCAAAACGATGTTCTTTACTGTCACTCCATTAAATGGACGTTCAGTGAATGGCTCTTCCAAAATAATAATAACGTGCTGTAGGACAACAATGAATGTACTGATCTGCAAAGTTTGCAGAATGCTCTCGCAGATAACCTCAGATTTTAAGTCAGCCGTGGACTTGGACGTTTCACACCCAAACGCTTTCTCGTGTCCTAAAACAATGATGTAAGTTTTACACGTTATTTTAGCCAGAACGCCCAAGACGAGGACCTGACAGCTTAAGAGATACGTTTCAAAAAATGTGAGCAGTAGACCTGCATTCTTGCGCTTAGCGTTCGTAAAGAGTGCACCATCGAGGCGCTGGCTTATACCTTAAAGGCCCCACACACTTCTGCGGCAGCGAAGCTCGCCGCTATGGTTAAGGATAGGGCAGGGACGCCGCAGAAGTGTGCAGGGGCCTTTACAAGTGCTTCGTCACGCCTATCCGCGTGCCTCGCAGTTGCGCTATTCGCGCGATGTTGCAGTGTCACTAAGATAAGGACAATCACATCGAGCTAGCTGCTCTACTTGGACAGCTTTCTTCCCTACCTAGGAGTACAAAAGGCTCGCAGAACGTACAGTGTATAATATGATAGGGCGATCTATCGATTCCTCACTACTGGCCCTCCCTTAATGAAACGGTCCCCCATTACTGGTACTAGTCCCCCTCAATGATCCACCTTTAGCGGACAACGTCTCCGGCACACCTTCTGAATCCCCACGCATTAACTTCAGATTCGTGTTCAGCGACCTCGATTGCCCCAGGGCCGAAGTTCCTAGGCAGGAAGATGACGTCTGCGTATTTTTCGCTATTTTCGAGTCGTAATTTCCCCACCATTTTCCCCCCTATTCCCTCCCCCCGAATTTTCTTGTTTGAATCTAATCGTCGTACTTTGGCGCCACGACCCATGTACTTTTTTCTCCGCTAAAACCTGATTAAAGAACTTCGCCAACCACTCAGCGGGGTACCAAAACTCTGATTTCCACAAATCAGCCGCCAGGTCGTTGGCTCCTTTGATTTGCCTACTTCATTTTCTTCTGCACCGCTTCAGCCTCCTTAACCGTAATCTTCTGGATGGGACCGCGCGTTGGAGCCGTAGAAGGAATTGCTGGATGAGGAAATTCTACTGTAGAGAAATCCTCAAATTAATGGCGTCATCGCTTCAATGCCTTCTTGATGGCCGTCCTCATCATTGATGCCGAAAAACTTCTCAATATCCTCGGTCTGCCGATGTCGATTCTTAGCAATTCGGTACAGATACCGCTCACCATCGCGTGACTCGAGCTTCTCGTTGACATCTCCATAATGAGTGTCTTTTGCAACAGCCACGGCCTACTTTGCAGCTTTCTTCGCTTCTTGGTACTTCTGCAAGTTATCGGTTGCCTTTTCGCCGAGAACACGTGATAGAACGATTTCTTCTCTCGACATTTTGCCTTTACGTCGTCTGTCCATAACCGTGCCTGCTTGTCGATCTTGCGACGTTCAGGCATTCGTAATGCCGAAGTTCGGACTGTGCAACTTGACGTATCGCGTCGGACGCCCTCCTCCAAGTTCCATAGACAGTCTTGACTGTCGGTAACCGCACGCGAGAAATCACATCTGCTTCCTCCTCTCTCATTCTCCACCACTTGATTCCTGGTGCAACGCATCGCTCGACTTGCTTCAGCCTCGGATGGGCGGTCTTCAAGGTGCAAATAAGCGGTCGACGCTGTGGGCGACCGTCTCATGCGGCACGACCTTCGCATCTGTGACAAGACTTCGGTCACGATCTTTCAGAAGGACAAAGTCTATCTGACTCCTGGTGCTCCCGCTATACATAGAACGAAATGAGGTGGGAATCGCGTTTACTTTACGACATACGGTGTTCGCTATGGTGAGGCTATGCGGTTCCGCATACTCAAGGATACGTTCACCATCTGCGTTACGCGACCCGTAACCGAATCCACCATGACAGCTGTACCCGTCTTTTGTCGCGCCGACGTGCTCATTTAGGTAACCAGCTACTGCGACGACATCTTTCGACGGTACCTCTGCTGTCTTCTAATCAAGCAGGCTCCAAAACTCATCGTTGGCTTGCTCTGAGCAGACGGTCTGCATAGCATACGCAGAGAAGAAGCGATAGAGTCGCTCCTTTGCGGCGAAAATGATCTTCATCAACCGATATTCAAAGCGTTCGACGCTTACAATGGAGTCACGAAATCCTTCGGAGACGGTTATTCCGAAACCACCGGTGCTCCCCCCCCCCTTACAGTAGGACCTTTTCATCACAGGTGACGTTTCAATCCAAAAACGGGTCAGTTTTGTTGCGTAAAAGTAGAGAAGAACAAATCTCGAAACGTGGCAATGTTTGCCGCTCACTCAACTCGCAGGGCACCCACTTTTCGAGCTTTCTCACCTTTCCAAGCCGTTTCAAAGCTTCCGCGGCAGCAGTTTCACTGACGCCTAGCTCCTTCGCGATCCCGCGAACTGTTTGGGATGGTTCAGCTTCCACCAGTTCCTTCAACTCGTCGTCCAGGGACCGGATTCACTAAAGTTACTGCAGTAACTTTAACGGAGAATTGTAAGCAAATAGCTCAGATAAGGCGGCTTATCAAGCGATATGGTGAGCGATAAGCCACGTTATCTGAGCTTTCGTTTACGGTTCTCTGTTAAAGTTACTGCAGTAACTTTGATGAATCCGGCCCCAGGATTATTCTAGGTCAACGGCTACGAAGGTCATATTCGAGGCTGAAATCTCCAGTCCGAAATTTACTGAACCACTGGCGCACAGTGCTTTCTCCAACACTGTTAGGCCCAAATTGAGTGACTTCTCGAGCTGTCCCGGATTGCCTCAATTTAAAGTTTAAGTAAAATATCGCTCGAAATTGCTTCTTCGACATACCTCAATAAGCCCTTCAAGAAAATAGATATGAAACAACGTTCAAACATAAATTATTTAGTCAGATAGAGCGAAAAATTCTGTACAGAAAATAGCATTAATGCGCAATGCAAGTTGAATTTGTACTTAGTAATAGACGAATGAAAAGTGGTGGCGATGTCCGTTCCTCCACTTGGTGCCACTGGAAGCTGTTCGCTTTGCGAGTTAAGTCGAACACGCACACTCGAGTGCAGGCGACAGGCCCTTGTGACAATCCGGCCAACGAAGACCCATGTCACATCACATGGTGCATGTCAGTTCACCTACGTCGAGATAGTGCTAGGGCGTCCGCGGGAGCCGACGCCCACTCGCAAAGCCCGGCGAGTGTGGAAAGTATGCGAGGGTTCCTCATGCGAGGACGGCATCGGGGGGGGGGGGGGCAACTGAGCTAGTACGAAAGTCCCGTAACCTAGGACCCGCGTGGCAAAGCTGAATGTGTGTACGTTGGCGGGCCGCTCATGCTAGTTGGTTGAAGCATTGGAGCGTAGAATAGTTGATTTCTGTGTAGTACAGGAGACGAGCTCACATGCTCGTCAAGGGGCATAGGGCGTGGCTTCAAGGCCACCCGTAATCGAATCCACCAGAAGGAATTTGCGTCAACTGCAGCCAGCATTGGTCAACAGAAGAGGTAGAGGACTCTTCGCTATAGCTGTCGGATTTAGTACAAGTAGAGTGGAATCATGATCCCTTTGCAATGTTCTGGGGAACAAAAACCCTTAGTATAATGAAAAAAGAGGAGTTCCTTATTGGAACATAGTTGCAGTAGTTAGATATTCCACAAGTATCGAACGAAAACTTCGATTCGCTTTGTGGTTGGTACGTTTGGATCTTGGATGTCCCCGAGGTGAAAGGAAATTCTAAAATTGCTGAGAAAGAATCCGTATAGGTGCCTCAGAGCGGAAATGCATTGTGGTCCAGATAAAGCTGAGCCTGGTTGCGAGTCCTATTGCACCCGAGGCCAAACCTGTTGTCTGTCCAATATGTCAAGAATGCTTTCATTCAGGATAGCTTCTTGCCTGTCTCGCTCCGCGTGACCTCTGTTGTATATTTTGGTTGATAGAGATAGAAAGCATATTCCAGTATCATTCGCCAAGCACAAAAGAAAGTCTAGCGCGCCTAACGAGTCGTAAGTGCGAATCAATCGGACTGAGGTCCGATTCTTTCCCTAAGGCCTATGTTATACTTCGGCGACGCGTCGCCGACGCTGTGTTGCGCGGGCTGTTATGCACTGCGTAGCAATCCGTGTAACACTGCCGCCGACGTCGCCGACAACACCGTCGCCGAAGTCTAACATAGGCCTAACACTGGCTCCTGACAAGCCGCACAGCCGCTGGCTATTGCGGTGAGAACCTGTTGCAGTGGTTGTGGCGGACTACGCCGATTGGCCAGGTGAGGAGCCCCGGTGCGATTACATGCACCCCGTTGACGCTCCTGTGGAAGTATACCACTAGGCTTGAGGGTCGGCTCCTGTTGCTAGAGTGTTGCAGGATTCCTGTGCAGCCATATATCCACATATATCCAGCTTGCACATACATATATATGCGCATACGCATATAAGTAGGTATATACTGTATACACCTGTATATACATAGATGTGTATGCATAAAAACAGGTTTTCACCCCATTAGCAAGTGGATGTGAGGCCCCTCGTGAGCGAGTTTCTTAATGCACGATAACACCCGCCCACACGTTTCACAAATCACTATTCGAAAATTGAACGAATTAAGGGTTGAAGTTCTTCCTCATCCGCCATATTCTCCAGACCTCTCTCCAACCGACTACCCACTTTTCAAAACCTTTAAGAGCATTACCGCTGGTAAAACCTTCACCAATCAGGACCAAGCCAAAACGGCTTTCGTGGATTGTGTCGAATCTCGACCACCTAATTTTATCGCACGTGGAATAAGTCGACTGTTGACCCGTTGGCAAAAGTGTGCTGATAAGATTGATAAGATCTGAGATAGATACGGCAGTTCAAAGTGAAGCACTTAAAACGCCGAGAACTCCGGACAACCTACTAGATCTTGTCAGAGTAATAATACGTAATGTTATGGGAAATAATAATATGAAAGATTTCTACACAATAACAATTGTGATTACATTAAAACGTTTGCAAACCTTATGATAAGGGCGCTACTGTCTAATTTCAGCGTAGACCAGCAATTAGAACCAGGTCTTTTGGCTTTGCTACTCACTGCTGTGACTTCTCATTGGAAACTCCGAACCATCGCAGTGATTTTTTTCCTGGATACACTCAAATTTTTGGACATTTGAAAAAAGATTACTCACCACCCATCAGTGCAGGAAGTAGTGGTTTCATTGTTTTCTGAAAATATACAGTAAATGCAGCCGCCTTCGGTGAAGCAATTTTCGAACAATCTGTCATTCTCAGTTTAAAAAAAGTAAAAACAAAAAATAAGGTTAAATTAAAAAGCATTTTGCGGACACACAACGAATCATGAAGTCAAACGCATTCCCTCGAAACGTCTCAGCAGAAATTAGCCTTTATCGGACTATCAGTTGAGCGCAGGACGCTAGGGAAAACACAACGAAGCTTAATTATGATTTTAAAAAGTGTCCTCCATCGTGTTTCATTTTTTGCGACATGACAAATGGAAATCCTTTCTTGCCAATTTCTATAAACATTGGCTTGGCTAATCAGGTCCTGTGTATAGACCCTGACAAGGGAACTGTCTCAACGATACGGCGGAGCAGCAGAACACTAACGAACAATATAGTAAGAATCTCCGTCCTCCAACAAGTAACAGAACATGTTTTGTTTTTGCCGAATCCTTGAGGCGAACGAGTAGGAGTCGCCGAAATTTATAATGGTTAAGGGCCCGCAGGGAGGAGCTTACCACGGCGGCTCCAGGACGTAACTCCAACGCGACGTCGCGGCGCTGAAACGCGGACATGCGCTCGGTGACGCATGATTAGCCGCGAAGCACGGAATCTCGCCAATGCTCAAGACCCACGATCAATCAGTATGATCAATAAAAGATAAAAAATAAAGGACGGCGTTACTCAATCCCTTCTGGGATGCGCCAGCGCATTCTACTTCTACGGGATGTCGTGGAGGCGACATGAATGCGTATTTGGCCATACAATAACTTGCAGTGGCCAGTCGATGAACAAGTCAGTGCTTTATCCTTCCCAGACGAGTCTGGTACCAATTCACCGACCCCGGAGAGATGGAAGGCTTGGTTGGCCTGGGCGGGAAATCCGAACCAGGAACCTGGTATCGGGTGCACGCGACAGTCGCTCCTCCTCCGACTGCGCCACACGCGCCGGTATGATCAATAACGACGATAAAAGGTAATCGCTTTGATAGGAAGAAATGTGTATGTGAAGCTGCGTCAGAAATGACCTACCTCCGTTTACTATAGGGGTGGAACACACCAGTGGTGAAAAAAAACCAGTTTCGTACTTTCGTTTCCAACCGTTGGTTGTGGTTGTCCTATCGGTAACCCCCGCCCCATCCCACCCCACCCTATTTGCGGGAAACTCTATAAATGTGATACTCATTACTCAAAATGACGATGCGCCAGCTGATGCAAAAGTTGTGCTGTTGTGGACGCATAAATAAGAGAGCAATGTTCTACCAAACTCGGAAGTTCCAATCTATTAATGCACTACATCAGGTCACCTCCCAGTTCCTTCAGACTGTGCGTTCTCACAATGATTGTGCGTATTACGCCTCTAGCCGTCCCTGTCGGAAGCAGTCGGACCGCGACAACTAGACTTGAGCTCGATTAATCGAGCCGAATAATTGTGCGAGCGATTTCGAATAATAATCGCTCGATTACTCGAAAATCGTAAATCGTTGTTGTTCGATCATTACTCGAAATCGTATTTCACGAAAAGTCGTTATTCGAACATTGATCGAAATCGACTTTCGCGAAAAATCATTATTCGAACATGATTCGAAATCGAGTTTCGCGAAAAACCATTATTCGAAGATTATTCGAAATCGAAGGTAGGAAAACGTTGTTCGAACATTGTTCGAAATTGAAGATGGCGAAAAAGCATTGTTCGAATATTGTTCGTAATCGAATATTGCGAAAAAGAATTGCTCGGATATTGTTCGAAATCGAACAATGTTCGAACAATATCAAGAGTAGGCCGCCTGAGTTTAGATCGTCTCCGTTCCCCGAAAAACCCACGTTCAAACTCGCTCCACTTCTGCGCCTACTGTAATTGGCGGGAACGATTTGCGATTTCCTTTCAAGGGTTCTGGCGGCCGACTCTTGACATTGTTCGATTTCGAACAATATCCGAACCACGCTTTTTTGCAATCATCAATCCGCGATCTCATTTGGAGGGTTCGAATTTGAAAATCGCGAAGTTTTGTTAGAACGCATTTCGAAATCGAACAATGCTTGAGATCGAGGGATTCGTCATAGTGAATTAAAGAGGCAGTTCAAATAGAGGTGGTAGTTAACTAGAGGTAATGAGTTATTTTGCTGTTGAACATACCTAGGATGTAAGAGTCCGATTTTTCTAGGTTATTACAATCCCTGAGAATTCTCGAAAATCTCATGAGCATTAAGCAGCGTCACGAAACTGCTCTATAGCCGATTCTGGTGGCGATATTATGATTTTGGATACTATCTCATCCTCATGTCTGGTGTTGTGTATAGTTTCGTTCGGATGACCTATTCGAACAGGTATTCCAATGATTTTCATTCGAACTTGGACAATGAATTCGAAATTTAAAAAATCGCGTTCTTTGCATGTATTCGAATTCTAACCTTCATAAAACCACTTTTTGACTACGTTTGAATTCGAATACTCGAAAACTGTTGGCATTTGAAACCATGCCAATAGTCGAAAATTTTGCGAGAGCACAACTATAGTTGTGCGTATAGTTGATCCTACATATGCTGGTTGTTTCAACTGATGATAATAAGTGGTAACAAACTATGATTTTGATTTAAAAAAGCCTGATAAACGTTTTCAAGTGATAAAATACTATTTTTTTGTAAAAGTGGTGATGTACTACAAAATAGATGTATGGATGTATCAGTGAAATGATAACTTAAACTATTTCTGTAGGCCATTTCAACTAGTTTGGGCATCGTTGAGAGCCCTTTCTTATTGCGTGCTCCGATGGGAATACGGCGTGCTACGTCGGTTTCGGTAGTTATCGTATTGTAATCGTATGCTAGTGTCTGCGTGTGTAGGCCGGCGCACCTCTGAACATACGGAAGCTTGTCGAGATCGTTGCCAAACGTCGCGTCCGCCGCGGTCGCAGTGCATTAGAAAATGTTCTGCTTTACCATGTGCAAATCAGAGCAATTCCTCATTAAACGTGCACTAAACCTGCGGACGAATTGTCGCCGTCGGAAAACGCGCTCTATGAACGTCAAAATCGTCATTTTTTCAAAACCAACCCACGCGCGAATTTCAAACCTCGTACAGTGACTATACGTAGAATCACGCTTTTTTGTTAACTTTATGAAAATGGGCTCGAAGGAGGGGTTCACCATGTAAGGAACCCCCACAACGCATTTTATGTTGCGCGAAAATGGAGCTGTTATTCAACACTACTGTGTCGTACCCCTTGTTGTTCCATTGAATTGTGTTGTTCCATTTTTGATGTAAACCGACATTCATGGGCCTTCTCACAAAGAGGGAAAACCACAAACTAAAAGGTGGTCTCCTCCACCAGTTTACTGACTAATACCGTCCTTTATCCGTATCCTTTTCTTGTTCGAGCTGGAAAAGGCTGAACAGGAGCAAAGAGCTCACTCTTGAACATAACAGGATAGAAGCTACCCTACAAACCTTACGGATTTATATGTGTGCTGTAGAAAATATGCTATACCCGAAGCCGGCAAGCCTGGCGTCGCCCCCACGCCCAGCGTAGGGGACCGACGAAGCCGGCGAGGGAAACTGGCTGAGGAAGCATTCCTAGCTAGGTTCGGGCTACGTTCCCAGCGTGGCACGCTTACCCGAAGCCTGACATGGCGCGCACGTCCATCGTACGGCGATGGACGCTGGCTGAGGAAGCATCCCTAGCTAGGTTTGGGCTACGTTCCCAGCGTGTCCGCCCTACCCGAAGTGGGCAAAGCCGGCAATCCTGACGTGGCCCGCACGTCCAGCGTACGGCGTGGCGAAACCAACAACGGACGCTGGTAATGGGATAATGCGAGAATTCAGTGGCATCGAATCGCAAATGAAGAACCCGTGGCAGATAGCAAATTACGCGTAGAAGTGTGGAAAATACCTTCCTTCCTTTGGTAGCACCTCAACCCTGGAAAATGTCCACTACTTGCAAAGTAAATGACCAAGTGTCTTGTTATTCCGGTCTCTGGATTGTAATGATTCAGTTGTCTTCCTAAGTTCAACCCTTTTCATCCACAACTGTGGTTTTGTTCTGTCTTCTTTCGGTTCTCTGTGGAACGTGCATTCGAAATCGAGTTATTCGACTGTTCGATTTTCGAAGACGGCGAAAAGTCGAGTTATTCGATTGTTTAATTTTCTTATATGGCGAAAAATTGAGTTATTCGATTGTTCGACTTTCGAAAATTTTAAAAAATGTAGTTATTCGATTGTTCGACTTTCGAAGACGGCGAAAAATCGTGTTATTCGATTGTTCGATTTTCGAAGACGGCGAAAAGTCGAGTTATTCGATTGTTCGACTTTCGAAAAAAAAATGCCAAAAACTCAACTCTAACGACAACTCGACCATATTCGTCGCGCACCTTACGTGACGCCGGGAGGGTTCGCGCGGCGTTGGAGTTGTCTGCCCCAGTACCACGGTGGAACTACTAGTGCTTGAACTGTGTGACGCGGTGGTAGAGGTACTGCTTCATGATCGCGACGTCGGCGGTTCGATTCCCGAGCTACGTCGTGTTTTTGCACTTCTGCCATAGTATCGGATTTCCATCCATCCTTTCCATCTTCGTTGATCTTTGCAGTAACCATTTCCTTCAAGGAGCCGCCGTCAACCTCCGAAAGGCGTTGACGGCGACTTCTTTTCAAAAGCCTTAACAAACACATGAAATGTTTTCCGTCGCATACGGCATATGTCATACCTTGTTCGTTGAAACTTTTCAGCTCCGCCCAATCTCGTTTGTTGTGGAGAAATTTAAAGCAGTGGCAAGCACTTTCTATGCTGCGAGATTGTTTTGTGAGTTGGTTCCAATCCCTTTAGAAATGTTAAGGACCTGAGCTGCAGTTGGCCGAGGTCTGTGTAGTTGTTGTAAAAGTCGCGCTAAAGCTTTACACTATCGTCGGGAGAATTGATGTCGTTAATGTTTATTTTGATTTTATCCTGCTCCCTAATGTAGTACTATTCCTAAACTCTTCTAGACGTAACTTGTTATGAGTATAATCAGCCCTCGGTATAATTCCAGAAAAATAACTGTACTTCAAATGCATCTGCTGCGTATGATTTTTAAAGAGTGTCGCACGAAGGGCCTACCTACACCACACACCTACTTCCTCTGCTCCTTTGGATTCAAAATATATAGTTATGAGAAAAGGGCGTGAAGACATTTTCCGACACTCTTAAATATATAATTCAGTTAATCCGTGTGTCACGTTGTCCTTCACAGTGAGTTCAAATGAAAAGGATGCCTTGTACACTGTGGCATATGCCAGCCATGTTCCTTCAGGCTGAACAAGGGCGATTGTCAGCGACTTCATAACCTTGCCACCAGGTCCCTCAAGTTAGTGATACGTAAGCGGGTAACGCGTCACGGCACAGATGAGGATAATGCGCCGTGTGCCGCGCGATTCAGAAGACGTGCCACAGGCGTTGTCCAACGAGCATTTGGATTTAGAAGACATGCCACAGGCTTCGCCCAACGTGCGTCTTGATTAAGAGTAGGTATCGCATAAATCGTCCAACGTGCATTTGAATCCAGAAGACGTGTCACACGTAAGGTGCAGTAGGCATCTGCATTTATACGACGTGCTACAGATTGGAACAACAAGGACCCGCATCCAGAAGACGTTTCATAGACATTGGGCAACGAGCGTCCGGATCCAGAGGAAGTGTTGTAAATGTCGTTCAACGTTATTCAATGTCGTTATTCAAAAGAGATGTTATAGATGTTGCGCAACGAGTGGCCGGATTCAGAAGACTTCAGAAGATGAGTCACCCCCGTCATTCTCTGCCCTATGAAATAGCGGGAGCGCACCTGTATATCCTACTACACATAAAAGAGTAAACGTTTATATCTGTCCTTCCGTCTGTCCGTCCGCCTATCCATCTGGTATTTCATAGACGTCAAGTAACAGCCATCCGGGTTCATGGTAGGTGTCACCTATGTCGTCTTTAAAGGGATCAGAAGACGTGTCGCTCATGTCACGCAAAGGGCGTCCGAGTTCCGAATGTTCCATCGATGTCGTGAAAGCAAGCGTTCGATTTCAGAAGATGTGTCACCGACGTCGTTCAACAGGCGTCTGGATTCAGAAGAGATGTCAGCATTGTCGCTCAACGGACGTCCGTGTTAAGAAGAGGTGCCACCGATGTCGCGCAAGGTGTGTTCGGTTTCAGAATACATGTCACCGATGTCGCGTAATGGGTGTCTGTGTTAAGAAGAGTTTTGTCGCGCAAAGGACGTCTGGCTTGAGAAGACATCAGATGACGAGTTACCGATGTCGCGAAAGCACGTCTGGGTGAGAAGACATGTCGCCGACGTTGTTCAACAGGTGTCCGGATTTAAGAAGAGGTGTCACCGATGTCGCGCAATGGGTGTTTGAGTGAGAAGATGTGTCACCAATGTCGCGCAAGGGGTGTACGCGTGTAATAGCGGACCAGTAAAGGGAACCAGTGAAGGTAGGACCAGTAATGAGGGACAGGTGTAGAATGGGGGACCAGGTGAAGGTGATATTAGTAATGGGGACCAGTGAAGGGGATGGGGCAGTGAAAGGGAACCGGTAGAGGGTTGACCAGTGAAGAGGGGACCAGTAAAGGGTGAAAAGATGAGGATGGGACCAGTCATGGGGATCGGTGAAGGGGTTGGGGGTAGGGGTCCAGTGAAGGGGGACCGGAAAAGGGTTGATCAATGGAGGGGGACTAGTGAAGAGAGGAGCAGTAAAGGGGAAACACTGAAGGTGGGACCTGTAACAGTGAAGCGGTGATGGGGGAGGGGGGGGGGGAAGGTAGAGGGTTGACCGATGGAAGGGAGACTAGTGAAGAGAGAACCAGTAGAGGGGGACCAATGCAGTGGGAACTGGAAAAGTGTTGACGAACTAAGGGGAGACCAGTGAAAAGGAACCAGTAAAAGGGGGCAGTGAGGGTGGGACCAGTAATGGGAACCGGTGAAGCTCTGAAGGAATGGGGGCGGGGGTACCAATAAGGGGACCGGTATTTTCTTTCATTGTCGTCCAACGTAACGAGAAGACGTGCTGCGGACGTAGTGTACGTGTACCGGATGCAGAAGACGGTCGGAGTGTTCTATTCTCTTTGGGGCGAAGCCTTCAACCAGACGTTTGGCGGCCGCAAGGCAGCTGATCGTCTGGTATGTATCACCACCTATATATAAAAGAGTTTGTCCGTCGAGTGATCTAACCTAAGTGAGGTACGCCTCATCATCTACTACGCGGGCAAAATTTGTTATTGAACGTGAGATGTTTCTGCAGCCCTTTATGCTTAACGCAACAGCACCTACCGCATTTCTGAGCGTCGAGATTCAGAAGCCGACCTCGTGCCATTAGCATGAGAAGACTAGCATGAGAATTAAGGGTAGGAGGGGCTTTGGGACGGATGATGGGAGAACAAGGAAGCAGGCCAGGAGGTGGCACCAAGAAGAGTATAGGCAATATGTGTGGACTATTAGGGAGTTACCGATCAGGAGAGGGGGACAGTAAGGAGGATCAGCAAGGGGATCCATTACCATTAAGGGAGACTGGATTTAGAGTATGTGACACCGATGTCAAACAATGGGCGTTCGCTCGCCGTCGTCGTGTCGTGAGCGTGGGAGGCCTATTAAGTGGGGTAGAGTAGTAAGGAGGATCCCGAGGGGGGAGGGATCTACTGGAAGAAGGGACCTGGAGGCAGGATCAGGACGGAGAACCAACCAGAAGGGAGCCGTAAGGGAATTCATACGGGAACAAGGAGTTTGATATATGCATAGTCTCTTCGTGCTCGACACAGCGGCGACTGCGCGCGATTCTGAGCTTCCTGATCCAGAAAACGGGCCACTTACGTCGCGTAGCAAGCATCCTGATTCTAAATACGTGTCACCGACCGTGCCTTGAGCATGGGAGGACCACTAAGAGGGTGGTGGAGAAGGGCGGTAAGGGGGACCTCTATGGTAGACTAGAAGAGCAACCAAGAAGGAAAGGAAGAACCTGGAGGAGAGGCCAGGACGGGGAAACCAGCAAGAAGAGACCAGTAGGTGTCAATAGTGAAAACAAAGAACAGAGCCAGTAGTTGGGACCAGGAAGGTGGGGGACTAAAGAGGGGGAGCGACGACCAGTAAAGGCGGACCAGCAATTAGATCCAGTAAGAAGAAACAAGTGAGGGGAACCTGGCTTCGGAAGACATGTCAACGACAACTTAAAACGCTAGCTGCTGAGCATGAGAACTATTGTGGAAAAACAACCTGAGGGACAGAAGTACTGCACACAGCACAAACCAATGACATTAGTGGCCAGTCAGAAAAGAATGTCTATGATGAAGGTACCGAAGTAGTGAAGGGCTTGATGCCGATAAAGTACGCACCAATTCCTAGATGCTAGCAAATTTTATTTTTTACAAAAACTACTTTCCATAGGTCAGTGATGCTACAAAGTCGCGCGAAGGGCGCAAGTACGAGACACACCGTTAGGCGTGTCACAGCACTTGTATAATAACAATTGGTAAGGGGGACTACCACTTCAGGATCGGTCGCATGAGCCTGCCACCAGATATAGCGCCATTGTGTATGTGTCTCACCCCAGAGGTGGGATCATACTTTGGAGTGTAAATCGCATGGATGTGATTACAGATGGACAGCTTTCTTAGAATCCATTTCGAAGGCATATCATATTCCACTGTTCTATTCCATGTTATATTTCACTCCACTTTTTACTGTAGTAAGGCAAAGAAGGTTCAACGTTGAAAAGAATAGTCGCTGCGGACAATATGCTGTATTATCGGGGTTTAGTGGCAAAACACCCAAACTGACGTTTGGCTGCCAGTGGGCCTCTGAACGTCCTACTGAATATATGCAAAAACCAGAGCAAAAATACATTCCATTTCACAGCACACATAGGCGGAATGCGATTGAAGGACATTCAACTCTTATATGTAGTAAGATAAAAAAGATAAAGGACGGCGTTACTCAATCCCTTTTGGGATGCGCCAGCGCATTCTACTTCTACGGGATGTCGTGGAGGCGATATGAATGCGTATTTGGCCATACAGTGACATGTGGCCAGCCGATGAACAAGTCAGCGCTTTATCCTTCCCAGACACGTCTGATACCAATTCATCGACCCCGGAGGGATGGAGGGCTTGGTTGGCCTGGGCGGAAAATTCGAACCAGGAACCTGGTATCGGGTGCACGCGACCATCGGCGCCTCCTCCGACTGCGCTACTCGCGCCCATTATATGTGATACAAATATTAATAATGAGAATGCTCACTCTGAGTGCCTGTTCATAAAGGCCACAATTTACTATTTACGGTCAAAAATGTCGTAACTCGTAGTTGCGCGGACTGCTGAGGGATAGGTGGACGTCTTCGGAGCAAAATTCGTAACCAACTTTTTTGCGTGGGTTGCTTCCAAAGCCCGTACGGTCGTTTGCAAAACATTTTTTGACATCGTGTAATAATTCTTTCAAAGGCCTGTAGTAGCATGTATAAGTGTAATGAAATGTTTGTTCGTGGAGCTGTGCACCGAGATTGTTACAACATTTTATTCGGCTTACGTTTCGGCGGTTTCGCCTTCGTCAGAACCTGGAAGAGTCCAAATAACATTTGAAGAACTACTCCCCCAAAGGTCATTTCATTCTACAGAAAGAAATTCAAAGGTCAATGGAGTGAGGAAAACGATGTGGAGAAACGACGAAGGGCTAACCTTTGTGGTGGAGCTCCTCGCTTCCACGATAAAGGTTAGCCCTTCGTCGTTTCTCCACTTCCTTCACTCCATTGACCTTTGAATTTCTTTCTGTAGAATGAAATGACCTTTGGGGGAGTAGTTCTTCAAATTTTATTTGGACTCTTCCAGGTTCCGACGAAGGCGAAACCGCCGAAACGTAAGCCGAATAAAGTGTTGTAACAATCTCGGTGCGCAGCTCCACGAAGCTCCAAACATTTCAACACGAAACATCATGCCGAGATTCATGGAAAGTCGAACATGGAGTATAAGTGTAATGTTTGGCATTTCCTTTAACCATTAATTTTACGAGTGACGGCTCAAGAGGAGGCTGCACGGAATAAAATCACTTGTGTAAGGAAACAGATGAACATCCAACTACTTCAGAATTTGTTCAGCGCAGTCATGCGGAACTATTCAGCGTGCCAGTTCGGCCAAAGATTCCTACAAAAATTCCTAATAACGTGGATCACGACATTGCAATATGACCCCCAGCTGCCCTACAGCCACTTAGTGCACTCTTCTAATTCACTCCGTACTGAAGAATCGTCCCTAGTACTAACATTGACATTTATTACATGCGCAAGCACATGTAGAGATAACAACACAAAGACATGAGACAAAACAAACTCAAACAAGCTGAATATCTAACATGTATAAGAGATTAAGAAAAAAAGAGGACTAACAACTAGTTCTTCCCTCGCAGGTAGCGGTACACATCTCATTTAAAAGCAGAGAAGGGTTTAGATAGCTGCATTTGTTTGCACAATTTCACATAATCTGAGCCAGCTCTAAATGCAAAAAACGACCTTCTAAGTCGTCCCGTTCTAGGGTTACCAAGAAATAACTTGGTGCTATGGTCGCGCGTAGAGGAGGCAACGAATTTAAAAAAGTCTCCAACTTTCAAATCGACAATGCCATTATGATTTTGTAAACCACCAAAATATCGTTAGTACTACTGCATTATTCGGTGTTAGCTAAAGATCCGACCAATCGAAAATTGCCCTATCCGAGTCATCCTTCTTCTTCTTCTTCTTCTTCTTCCGCGTTTGTCCCGCATAGTAGCGGGGTCCGCTATTCTGGTGTTATGACGCCACCTTTCCCGATCCAGCCCTAGATCAGGGTAAACACCAGTAATCTTCAAGTCCGCATGTAACGTATCAGCCCAGCGCTGCTTTGGGCGCCCTCTAGGCCGCTTTCCAATTACCTCGAAGTTAAGGCCTATCTTGCGGACGCTGTCTTCCTTTCCACGCAGAACGTGGCCGTACCATCGCAAGCGAGCTTCGCGCATCTTGTCGGCTATCGGCGCGACACCGAACTTCTGCCGAATAGCATCGTTTCGAATGCGGTCCATGCGCGTGACTCCAGCCGTCCAGCGCAGCATCTTCGTCTCCATGACGCTGAGGCGCGTTTCAACTTCCCTGCTCGCAGGCCAACACTCAGCGCCGTACATCGCTACTGGCCGGACGACTGCTCTGTATATCTTCGACTTCAAGCGCTCCGGTATCTTCCTATTGCAGAGCACCCCAGTCAACGAGCGCCACGACCAAGCTGCACTCACGCGTGAATTCACTTCAATCATCAGTTTGCCGTCAGACGTGACTGCTGATCCCAGGTACTTAAAGACCGAAGTGCGTGGGAGCTCGATGCCGTTAACCTTGATGGAGCTGGACTCAGTAACGTCCGTCGTTAGATATTCGGTCTTCTTCACGTTCAATTTGAGTCCAAACCGCTCCAAGCGATCACACCAAGCTTGCACCTCTCGCTCGAGTTCATCTTTATCTTCGCTAGCGAGCATTACGTCATCAGCATAAAGCAACGTCCAAGGGACGGGGTTCTGAAGATCTCGAGTGATGGCATCCATGACGACAACAAAGAGGAGTGGGGAAAGCGCAGAACCCTGATGTACCCCGACAGAGATGGGAAACTCCATCGAGGTTCCAGCTGCAGCTTGAACTCGACTCTTTGGACAAGAGTAGAGAATTCGCACCCACTCTTTGAGCTCTTCAGTAACTCCATGATGTCGCAAGGCGTACCATATCACTTCACGCGGTACGCGGTCAAAGGCCTTCTCCAAGTCGAGGAAGGCAATATGCACCGACTTCTGTTTCTCGCGATGCTTCTCTATCAGGAGGCGGGCGGCGTGAATGGCATCAATGGTGCCACAGCCAGCCACGAAGCCGCACTGATTGCTGGACAGCTGGACGATGTCACGAATTCGTCCGTCGATAATTCGCTCAAAGATCTTCATGCTGTGCGAAAGCAAGCGAATCGGACGGTAATTGGAGCAGTCTGCAGGACTGCCCTTCTTCTTCCAAATCGGAATCGTCGTACTTTGGCGCCAACACTCAGGCACTTTTTTCTCCTCCACAACCTGATTAAAGAACTTCGCCAACCACTCAGCAGGGTACCAAAACTTCGACTTCCACAGTTCTGCTGCCACGTCGTCGGGCCCAGTCGCTTTGCCTGGCCGCATCTTCTTCAAAGCCGCTTCAATCTCCTCCACGGTGATCTTCTGAACGGGGCCGTGGGTTGGAGCCGTTGAGAGGATGGCTGGATGAGGAAATTCTACTGTAGAAATTTCCTCAAAGTAATCGCGCCATCGCTTCAATGCCTTCTTGCGGTCCATAAGAAGATGGCCGTTCTCATCATTGATGCCGAAGAACTTCTCGATGTCCTCGGTCTGGCGATGGCGATTCTTTGCGAGTCGGTACAGATACCGCTCACCATCGCGCGACTCGAGCTTCTCGTTGACATCTCCGTAATGAGTGGCTTTTGCAACAGCCACTGCCTTCTTTGCAGCTTTCTTCGCTTCTTGGTACTTCCGCCAGTTATCGGCTGTCTTTTCGCCGAGAAACACGTGATATAGCGTCTTCTTCTCTCGAACTTTGGCTTTCACGTCATCTGTCCACAGCCAGGCCTGCTTGTCGACCTTCCGTCGTCCAGGCTTCGTGATGCCGAGCTCCGACCGTGCAGCGTGACGAATCGCGTCGGTGGCCTTCTCCCAAGTTTCGTCGACAGTTGTCACTGTCGGTAACCGCACGCGAGAAATCACAGCTGCTTCCTTCTCTTTCATTCGCCACCACTTGATTCTTGGTGCACCGCATCGCTCGACCTGCTTCAGCCTCGGAGGGGCGATCTTTAAAGTACAGATCAGCGGTCGATGCTGTGGGGCGACCGTCTCATACGGCACGACCTTCGCGTCTGTGACAAGACTTCGGTCTCGATCCTTCACAAGGACAAAATCTATCTGAGTCCTGGTGTTCCCACTATAGAACGAGATGAGGTGGGAATCGCGTTTGCGAAATACGGTGTTCACTATGGTGAGGTTGTGCGATTCCGCATATTCAAGGATACGCTCACCATCGGCGTTACGAGACCCGTATCCGAAACCACCATGACAGCTGTACCCGTCCTTCGCAGCACCTATGTGCCCACTAAAGTCACCAGCGGCTATAATGACATCTTTCGGCGGTACCTCTGCTGTCTTCTCATCAAGCAGGCTCCAAAACTTTTCCTTGGCTTGATCCGAGCAGCCAGTCTGCGGAGCATACGCAGAGAAGAAGTGATAGAGTCGCTCCTTCACGGCGACAACGATCTTCATCAATCGATCGTCAAAGCGCTCGACGCTTACAATCGAGTCACGAAATCGTTCGGAGACGATTATTCCGACACCACTGGTGGTCCTGGGACTTCCACATAGAACGGCCTTGAAGCCTCGTCCTATGTCCCTTGACTTGCGGCAGGACCACCTCGTCTCCTGCACCGCACAGAAATCAACTCTTCTACGCTCCAGTGCTTCAACCAACTCGCACGAGCGGCCCGTCAACGTACCCACATTCAGCGTAGCCACGCGGGTCCTGCTTACGTTACGGGACTTTCGGACTAACTCAGTTGCCCCCCGATGCCGTCCTCGCATCAGGGACCCTCGCATACTTTCCACACTCGCCGGGCTTTGCGAGTGCGCGTCGGCTCCCGCGGACGCCGTAGCACTATCTCGATAAACCTGAACAGTCATACACCATGTGATGTGACATGGGTCTTCGTAGGCCGGCCTGTCACAAGGGCCTGTCGCCTGCAATCGAATGTCCGTGATCGGCTTAGCTCGCAGAGCGAACAGTTTCCAGTGGCACCACGTGGAGGAACGGACATCGCCACCTATCCGAGTCATCCTATTACCGGAAAAATTGTTGTCGAATCCAACGTCTAAAGCGTAGTTGGAGAAAGTGCCGGCTGTCTCTTACACCCGATTATCAGACACTTGGCTCAGATCTCCTGCCCAGGTCAACCGAGCCTCCACCTCTCTGGGGTCGGTGAATTGGTAGCATACTTAGTATGCTCTCCAGGCGTACACTTAAACGCACTGTGATGAAGAAGATATGAGGCACAGCATGTACAAGTCGATAAGTATTTTTCGATATAACTTCACAAATTAACACATCATCGTAGACTCTGATCAGCGCTACACCTTGGCGTGGCAAATTGTCCCTATGCGATCTCTTTATTTAGAAAAGAGTTACTTCTATCCAACAACGAAACATAAAACGGGCCCTGCTTGGAGTATTTATTTGTTATTATTTATTTATTTAATTATTTATCTATTTTGATGTATTTGGAGGTAGAATGGAGGACATTCAATCAGATACACTTTTGAGAGTTCGGACGGGTGCCTTCAATTTGTGCCTATGAATGTCTGGCCTACGTATCATACCGAATCTTCTGGGCTAGCATGAAGTAGAAGAACGCGACGGAAACGACTTTGACGTCGAGTGCACTATTTCGACTCGCGAAATTGCTATTTATTCACGAAAGGCTCTAGAGGCATTCTGGACCTCATCCCCCATGTTCGCGAATGAACAGCCGAAATTAGTGTCCTTCAGTTTACTGAGGCTTACTGGCAGCTTTTCTACAAGCACAGAGTGTCCATGCATTCATAGAAAATTGTACTTGTCGTTTACAGTTAAGTGATTCGCAAGAAGCGTTCTACAGCCTCTTGATAACAAGAACTGGCAAATAACGCCTCAGCCTGCATTACGAAACACTCTTCAAATTCGAAACTTTGGTTTACCAAAAAAAGAATCAGTTCAAAAAGAAACGCTCAAATGGTCGCCGGACCTATTGGATGCTCAACATTGAGGCCTTTTAGGACGATTTTTTTCAGTCGCAATCAGAACATGACCGGCAGGCGGTCGTGCTAACTACGCGTCGGAACGTTTTTTTTGATGGAGCTTGATTACCACATATCAACGAAGCATTTTAAAGCCGTAGCGCAGCTAGACGGATCACTTTTGTCAGGTATATTGAAGTCACCCAGAATATGGATGCTGTTTTGCAGAGACACAGATCACTAGTACCTTTACAAGTTGGACTGTGCTCGTTAGAGGTGCACAAGAAGCCGCTTAAACAACAACGAGACCTAAGCGCACTTCAACTAACACCAAAGCGCAACATGGTGTTTCAGATCAGTCAGCAACTGGTCCGCACAATATTGAAGCAGAATGAATGCCAGACCCAATAAGCAGGGAAGAGCGGCATTTTCAATTCCTGCTTCGAATTCTGATTTCCGGCCGTTTGTAGCCCTTCCGTTTCCACTTGCTTTCAACTGGAAGACGAAAGTGAGAATGGTTCCTGTTCAACACTGTTTTGAATTGAATGCTGATTACCTCATTAAATAAAGAAGCAGCTCTCCATGCAATTCTAAGAGGAATGCCGTGAAAGTTCGTAAGGATGAAGGAGAACAGAGCCAAGAAGTACACGATGCTATTCAAGTGGGAGAGCGTGGACACCGAGGGAAGAGAGGCGGCCGTCCTCGACCAGGCGAGTTCCATCTATGCAATCTCCTTGTGGTAATGGCTTTCGTCCTCGATTTCAAGTGCTCGCCCTCGCCGATTACGACAGAAGATGATATGGACTGAACGAGAGCCACATTTTCTGCATCATCCATTATGCGCTGGAGACCTTCTGTAGTTATATTGTTTAACACCTGTTCTGGAGCGTAATAGCTCACACAATTAACAGAAAAAAATCAAAACAAGAAAACGACACTTAATTAGTAAGTATAGCAAAAGTTTATGTCCTCCACCTTCTATTAGGTTGTCCGGAAAATTTTCCGTGTTTTGTGTTACTATTTCTCATTCGTCTACTACATATTAAGTAAAAATTCAAGTTGCACTGCCCATTAATGCTACTTTCTGTACAGAATTTTTCGCTCTATCTGACTAAATAATTCATGTTTCAACGTTGTTTCATATCTCTGATCCTGGAGGGCTTATTGAAGTATGGCGAAGAAGCTGTTCCGAACGACATTTTATTTTACCTTCAAATTGGGACAATCCGCACCGGGGACAGCTCGAGTGTGGGCCTAACAGTGTTGGAGAAAGTATTGTGTGCCAGTGGTTCAGTAAATTTCGGACTGGAGATTTCACCTCGAAGATGACCTTCGTAGCCGTCGACCTAGAATAATTCTGGACGACAAGTTGAAGTAACTGGTGGAAGCTGAACCATCCCAACAATTCGCGGGATCGCGGAGGAGCTAGGCGTCAGTAAAACTGCTTTCGCAGGAGCTTTGAAACGGTTTCGGCAGGTGAGAAAGCTCGAAAAGTGGGTGCCCTACGAGTCGAGTGAGCGGCAAACATTGCCACGTTTCGAGATTTGTTCTTCTCTACTTTTACGCAACAAAACTGACCCGTTTTTGGATTGAATCATCACCTGTGATGAAAAGGTCCTATTGTAAGAAAATCGACGGAATGCACCGAAAATTGTATCAACTCCAGCCAGCAATGGCCAACGGAAGAAGCCCGATTATTTAGCACGATAAGACCCATTTCACAAATCAATACTCGACAACTGGACAAATTAAGGGTTGAAGTTCTGCCTCACCCGCCTCTTCAGACCTCTCACCAACCGACTAACACCTTTTCAAACATTTTCATAACTCTCTCGCTGGTAAAACCTTCACCAATCAGGACCACGCCAAAACAGCTTTCGTGGATTTCGTCGAATCTCGACCACCTAATTTTTTTCGCTGATGGAATAAGTCGACTGGCGACCCGTTGGCAAAAATATGCTGATTCGAACGGTGCTTATTTCGACTAAATCCGATAAGATTTGAGATAGTTATGATAGTTTAAGGTGAAACACACAAAACGCTGAGAACTTTCTGAAAAACCTTTAGATGGTCACAGCGCGAAGAAGCCACGTTTTTCAAGTCCACAGAAACCATTGAACCATTTAATGAACCATTATAAGGCCGTATATTCTTCGTTCGTATGAAAGTGTCTGTAGTGCTAGTTGTTTCTTTCTTACTTCACTATTGGGAAAAACAGAGTAATCAAGCTCACATTGAAATAACGATAAAATATTGTTGTTACAGGATGTTTTGTTGCAATCGAATCTCATGCGCCAAGCGGGACTCGAACCCGCATCTTCTGCTTTCCGGGCAGCGATGTTCGCCTTACACCACCGCCGCTGTTTGACCACTGTTTGATAAAATATTGTTGTACCGTACTCAAGTAATTCTTATAAACCGCGGCTTTTAATCATTATTAGGGCCCTGGCTAGGAGTAATTTTGGAAGAAGTGCAGAACTCAAAGGAGGAGGAGGGAAAACTCTGATATGAAGGAAATCCGGGCAGGACCACGCTCAGGGGAGCGAGCGACGAGGCAACGGCGGCGGGAGCGGTCGTTGCATCGATCGGCGCGACGGACTGTGAACGAGCCGTTGGTGAGTTTTTTTAGGTTTTTTTTGTATGTTTTGTTATTCAAGGTGTTTTGTCGTGCATATGGATATCGACGCCGTGTTGTGTATTTTTGATGTGAATTGCTTCATAATTCGGCCAGGGGGAGGGAATGGGCGATTCATAGGAAAGGCCCTAAGAAATCGGTTTGGGCGAGGGGATCCGAAGAAGTGAAGGACCTAGAAATTTCTGAAATGACGGATTCAGAGGAACAGTTTAAAAAATCGACTTGGAAAGGGCAACACGAACCCAGAAATTTCTGAATGGGACGATTCATAGGAACGGCCTGAAAAATCGTCTTGGCCGAGGGGATCCGAAGAAGTAAGGGACTTAGAATTTTCTGAATGGGTCAAATGGTAGGAACAGCTTCCACAGTCCACAGTCAATTGTGTGGAAATAATTGGAAGAAGACATAGCCTTAAAATCTTCCAAATGAATGGAATCATAAGAACGGCTCAAAAAGTCGACTTTGCCGAGGAGTTCGAACAGGAAATGGACTTTGAATTTTCCGAATGCGTCGATTCATAGGAACTGCTTCCATAGTCAACTACTTGGAGGGGATCCGAATAGGAGTTCCTAAACTGTAAAATTCAACCAGGATTTTGCTGCATGCGTAGTCCAGCGTCAGATCGGGGCCCAATTGCAGAGTACCTGCGACACAATAAGGTCCTTTGTAGTGGATTGTTCTGATTTCCGCCTCCAGAATTCTATGTTCCCTCCGATGTTCATTGCTATATTTTATGGCGCTTCTGCTGGAGCACATTTGATTCTCACACTGACTGGCGTTGCTGCCTTGGAATCCTATGTACCTTAGTTGGAAGGTGGGACAAGAAATGTGTCGTCTTTGGAGCACACTGTATGCGATTATCCCTGTTTCCTATCACCAAACAAACCGGATACGAACTCAGGGATGCTAAAGATTAATTTGGGCAGTGCGGAAACATTCAAGAAGAGCGGGTATGGAGAGTGATGATTCCATAGAAAACTTCCGATATTTTTGCTCGCTCTTTCTTCTATCACAATAGTGCTTGCTCCACTTTTACATACATTCATTGTAAGGTGGCTGCTGTAAATAGAGAATGCGTAAGATAGGCTTGCAGGTTTAGGTTTTGTTACTGAAGTGGAGAAACACGTCACTGAAAGAAAATGCAATTGAGGCAATGGTCACTCCCTCTAAGTGAATTCGCACACCATCCCAAAGCTCACGTTCCAGTGGATATGAGATGTAATGTACTCTTGCAGAAAATGTGAATGAGGGTTGAAAGGGGTCAAAATAAATAAAGGAAAGCTCAGTAGAGTTGGTGTTGTGAAAGTAAGTTTGGGTATAATGCTCACAATGGATATGTCAGACTTATTGGAAATTCGTACAAAATTCCTAACTATTAGGTTGAGTCATAAATTTTGCACAAAATTGGCCTTTCAACTTAAGTAAGTTTATATCACAGAAAATGATTACTTAGACTTCTTCAGTAAGTGACGGCATTCTCAACGATTTTCTTTTGCTTTTCATGTACTGAGTTAAATATATTTCTTTAGAATTTGCCGGCTTCGACCTGAAGAAGTCGTGCACCACCGCCGTGCAATGTCAAGAGTGTATTGTTGTTGCTTAATGTTGGTCCAGCCCAATTCCTAGTTTTTGTCAGCGTCTGAAGTGCCATAAGCGGTCGGACGTTGCCTTTGGGGAAGAAACATTGACGCGTGTCGACTTCTTTTTCCACTAATTTTTGCTGGATCTAGTCAAGATGTTGTCAGAAGGCAGCGTTGAGTTTGGATTGACTAGTGGAACAGCTACGGGTGCACTGCACCATTAAACATTCTCACATTTACACAAATGCACACCAGAACGTCCATTCGGTTGAGCTCCGGTTTTGCCGTCAGAATCCTGGCTCATTGAGTTCCAGCCATTGCTTACTAGCTTCGAGGTTGTCGTAAAGCATCCGATTTTCACCGCTGGTAAAGATTCGGTCCAGATCCCCTCGCTTGAACCGGTACAGGAACCTTCAGCAGTCGGAAGCACACCGATTTACTTAGGTTTCCGTCAACGCATGAGGCACTGACGACAGCACGACAGCGATTTTGGCGATCTTCCAATCATCTGCAGCCGTCGAGCGGTGGATCATTGGGAGGGATTGAGATCAGAGGTCAGTTTTAGTGTGGCGTGAGAAGAATTCGATTGGATGGATTTGCGCACGCTCCCTTTGTTTGAGCAGTTGGTGTTTACAGCAGCCTGGGTGTGGTTTGTCTTTGTTGCCCTTCTGGGCGGAAAGGAACAGCTGCGCTTTGAGTGGTCATCGTTCTAATGGATAAAAGTTTTCAACAACGTAAGGAAAATTAACTTTCATAACTCAAAATTATCGCCAGAAAACATGGTTTCAAAAGAACTATAATAATTCAGCAGGACTACTTTGAGTTCCAGAAAAGAAACAGAAATGTTGCAGAATTTATGACTCAACCTAATAATTAACCAAGTGTGCGTGTAGAGAGGTCGAAGCTACGTATTCGGAAATGGCAGCTGATTCTGGTTGATTTCTATAATTCAGTGAATGAAATGAATCTAGAAATTTCCGAATGGGTCGATTCATATGAACGGTTACTACAGTTGAAGTCGACTTCGGCGAGGGAATCTGAGGAGGAAGTAATTTAATGGTTTCCGAATGGGTGGATTCATAGGGACGGCTTCCACAAACCGTCTTTTTGACCGCCCACGTCGCGCGGTCAAAAAGACGGTTTGTGGAAGCCGTCCCTAGCATGCGCATCCCGACGGAAAAATCCGTCGCAAACCGTCGCATGCTCATAACTCCTTTAATTTTAAGTTGTTTGAGAAACTGTTGACACCGCTTGATTCGCCTCTTCAGATCTACACAAACGTATATAAAGCTTCATCAGAAGACCGCGCTTTCGTCGCGGGTGGCCTAAAAAACAGCTGCAGCAGGCTTTTGTGATTAGAGCACCTTATTTTCCAGGACGTGCATGTGACGTGCAGCATCTTCAAGCGTGGCGCGCGTTGTCAGTGCTCTGTCATGCCTGGAATGCCCCGAGAGTGTGCCGTGCACAATGTATATAGGATCGAACCTATCAACCAAGTGGACGGAATTATGTCTATTTGGTTTCTATCTTCGTTTAATGGAAAATGTAAAGCCTTCAAGACTATTTTGCACCGTTTTGAAAATTTTATAAGAAATTTTTAGCCGTCCTACTTAGTATTTACTCCAGTCAGTTTGACGAACCCTTAGAGTGCGCCGTACACAATGCACATAGGATCGAACCTATCAATCGAGTGAGCGGAAGCGGTTCAAATGTCATGCTAAACAGCACAGCTTACCGTCTTTAGGTGGTTTAGTGCACACACTGACAGCAGGTTATACAAATGAAGAGGTTTTATAAAGCGAGAAGGGAGAGTGCGCCAAGCACAATGCATATATGATAGAACCGTTCTGTTCCGGAGAGGCTTTGGAGTACGCTGTGAATAATGCAATGAACAGGGCAATGCATATAAAATAGAACCTATCAATCGAGTGGGGCGACAGAAATGTAGTTCGTAGCGCAATAACTCTATCAAGATCGAATCTTTCCAGACGCAACTCTAGGAGTTTGTAGGCAGTGCAAGGTTCTTGACGTGCTCTCAAGCACACCGGAGTAGCTCATGAATGCACTAAATTGAAGCGCTGCGAAAATGCAAGTGTGGCTTGTGCGACCCAATTTTTTCCGATTTCTGTCGACCGCTGCGCGAAGACACGGCTAGCCAACGGCATGCAAATGCGTAGGCGAGCGGAACACATGAGGTGCTTTAAGACGATGTGCTCGCAACCTCCCAACTGCCTAAACTGCTTGAGCCCCATCCATTTTAGGACGAACTTAGTGGTTGACGTTTCCTGCCCTCTTACTCGCCCATATTTGGGTTTTTGACACTCCCAATAACACTGTTTTGTTCATTATGAAAAGCTCTATCACATGGTGTCACGCTCGACCCTATTTCGAAAAGATCGATTTTTTGACAAATTCCCATCGAGGACGTGGGCGCCCTATGCCTAGCCTGCGCGGACGATGGCGTCATCGAAAATAGATAATTTCGAAACTGGCCAAATTTCCTCGTGCAGACGTCGTCCAAAATCATCTAGGGGGTTATTTAGTGCGCTGATTACGAATCCGAGGTGCGTTTTTAAAAATTCCGCCGATTTCAGTAGGTTACTTCCCGTTTGAGGGTGGTCGGGTCAGGATCACCGATCACCCTTAGTTATCGGTATGGGCGGTCTTCTGCCGTAATCGTCCAAGTGAACTTCGGCATCGCTTCGGCAAACCAAATAGGTTCCCGCCCCTATACGAAGTTAGAGCAAAATCGGTGATCCTGACTCGACTATCCTCAGTTATCCAGAAAAAAATCCAAAATCTACCTTAGTCGGCGGAGTTATCAAACATCGGATTCTTAATCAGCGCCCCAAATAACCCCTAGATGATTTTGGACAAATCGAAAATGTCGGTTTTCGATGACGTCCTCGCACGCGCAGGCTCTACCTAAAGCGTATTGTACTCAATGGGAAATTGTCAAAAAATCGGTTTTTCTGAAGTTGGTCGAGATTGACATCATTCGGTAGAGCTTTTCGTGGTGAAGCTAATGGTGTTGTTGCCAGTGTCGAAAACTCAAATTTGGGCGAATAATGGAGCAGGAAACTTTTAACACTAAAACTTCGCCACCCTAAAATGGCAGCTGGTGCTAGGGCAGTTTAATCAGCTAGGGAGTTGTGAGCACGTCATCGTGAAGAAACTTAAGCGTTCTGCTCGCATGCATAGACGTTAGCTTCCTGCGTCTTCCCGCACGGGTCGACTGAAATTGGAAAAAATCGTATCACACAAGGCCAACCTTCATCTTCGCACTGCGGTAACTTTGTCCAGTCATGAGCTACATTGTTGTGCTTCACTACTAGAACATTTTGCTGCCTGCAAAACGCACAAGCTGCAACCGAAAAGGTTCAAACATGACAGAGTTATCGCGCTCAAAACACGCCCGCGCGTGCAATATAGGACAACAACGATCGATGTTCTCCTCGCACTTACTCACCCTCCTTACAGTATTCCCTAGTCCCAATAACACCGTTCAATTCAGCATAAAAAGCTCTATAGAATGGTATCAGGCATGACCCAATTCGCGCACTTTGGTTTTTAATAACGACAGCTTCCTTCTGCCGCGGCCTCAAGCGTCCTCGTCCCCGATGCGAATCTGTCCAGAAATCGATGCTTCTGGAATCGGTCGAAATTGGTACCGTTCGATATCGCTTTTCATAATGAACAGAACGGTACCATTGCGAATGTCGAATACTTAAATCGGGGCGAGTAAGAGCGCAAGAAACTCTAACCGCTATCTTCTGCCGCCCTAAAATGGCAGCTGGGGCTAAGGTAGTTTAATCAGTTAGGAAATTGCAAGCACGTCATCGTAAAGTACTCTGAACGCTCTGTTTGCGTACGCATTTCAAGACCGCTTGCTAGCCGGGTCTTTCCGCAGTGGTCCACCGAAATCGGAAAAAATGCTCACACAAGCCTCACCTGCATTTTCGCACCCCTGTAACATTGGCTCTTCCTAAGCTACATTATTCTATTTTTTATTGCGCTACGAACTACATTTCTGAACGGTCGCCCCACTTGATTGATAGGTTCTATTTTATATGCATTGCCCTGTTCATTGCATTATTCACAGCGTACTCCAAAGCCTCTCCGGAACAGAACGGTTCTATCATATATGCATTGTGGTTGGCGCACTCTCCCTTCTTGCTTTATAAAACCTCTTCATTTGTATAACCTGCTGTCAGTGTGTGCACTAAACCACCTAAAGAGGGTAAGCTGTGCTGTTTAGCATGACATTTGAACCGCTTCCGCTCACTCGATTGATAGGTTCGATCCTATGTGCATTGTGTACGGCGCACTCCAAAGGTTCGTCAAACTGACTGGAGCGAATCCTAAGTAGGACGGTAGGACGGCTAAAAATTTCATATAATTTTTTTCAAAACAGTGCAAAGTAGTCTTGAAGGCTTTACATTTTCCGTTAAACGAAGATAGAAACCCAGTAGACATGATTCCGCCCACTCGGTTGATAGCTTCAATCCTATATACATTGTGCACGGCGCACTCTCGGAGCATTCCAGGCACGACAGAGCACTGACAACGCGCGCCATGCTTGAGAAACTCCGAAGATGCTGCACGTCACATGCACGTCCTGGAAAATAAGGTGCTCTAATCACAAAAGCCTGCTGCAGTTGTTTTTAGGCCACCAGCGACGAAAGCGCGATCATCTGATGAAGCTTTATATACGTTTGTGTAGATCTGAAGAGGCGAATCAAGCGATGTCAACAGTTTCTCAAACAACTTAAAATAAAAGGAGTTATGAGCATGCGACGGTTTGCGACGGTTTTTTCCGCCGCAAACCCTTTTTGACCGCTCGACGCGGGCGGTCTTGTATACACTAGGTTGGTGAAAAAGTCTTGCATCGAAAAATCCGAAAATTTTTCAAGAGTTGATAGGAACTTCCAAAGACTATTTTGTGCCACGTAGTTGTAGCACAAACATTCTGGAATATTTCGCATACGTGGCACTTTGTTTCTGAGGGCATATAAATATTCGACAGATCTTGTGCCATAGAACTTCCACCTCTTTCGAGTTCCCAAACAAAATCTAAGTGATGGTGCTTCAACGACTGAACCGAACTGGAATCCGAGGTGGAGCAATCCTTCGAGTCACAGCCGACTTCATATTGGAAGAAGGTAATTAGAGATCTGCCCATCAGACGACAGGAGGTTGTAGATGTAACTGGTAGTTACTTTGTAGATTGAAGTCGTTCACAAAAGAAGCAAGAAAATTTTGAAAAAAACGTTTTTGTGCAGGACCTTTTCACGAACCTGGTAGTTGACTATCTGGAAGGGATCCGAAAAAAATTGAACGTGAAATTTTCAAATTGGGACAATAGGTATGACCGGCTTCAAAAATAGACTTCGCCGAAGGGATAGATGAGGAAATATGCGTATAAGAACGCAAATGCGTCGATTCAATTGAACGGCTTCCACAGTCGCCTTGCTTGACCCTCCTCCTTCAACAAAGTTGTGATTCACATGACTAAGAAGAGTGATGTGGTCCCAAGAAGAATTGCAAAGCTATGGGCTGCGTTTGATAGGGGTGTTACGAAATAGGCTATTCCCTGGTGATTCGTTGAGTCACTTTCGACTTCTTCATGCTTCTTTACGTCGTTATTTTCCTCTTCGTGCGGGATCTTTCCTCCGTTGGTGTCATCCGTTTTGCTTCCTTTTGCTCTGCACTATATCCTACAGCTGAAGGGATTCCGCTGGAGGCGTTTCGTGGAGGCTTTCCGGAGGAAGATGAAAGGAGTGGGGGTGGAGCGATTTTGACTAGAGGTCTTATGCAGCCCTTCTTTTCAAATGGATAGTTTCATAAGTTGTGCCTTACAAGAAGATGAAATAGGCGAGGGGGAGGGTCGATTAGGAAATAACTGCATAGAACAGCTTCCAAAATGGACTTTGACGAAGGAATCGGAAGAGCAAATAATTCTACTAATTTCCAGATGCCTAGTTTCATATAAACAGCTTCCGCACTCGATTATTTGAAGGAGTTCGAAAAGTAAATGGACTTAGAATTTGAATGGGTCGCATCATGGGAGCTGCTTAAAAAACTTTGCCGAGGGGATCCGAAGAGGAAATAACTCTACTAGTTACCAAATATCGTTTCATGTAAACAGCTTCCAGACTAGATCAGTTGGGTGAGATTTCTTCGTCGAATTCCATTTTGGATGCTGTTCCAATGAATCAACTTGTTTCAAAACCTTTACAACTATTTCCTCGGTGAAAAAAGAAATCTAATAGTTCACATTCTCCTCTTTGTGCCTGATTATGCCATTCTATCTCACGTTGGTGTTATCTTTTGCTCTGCACTCTATCTCATTAGCTGGAGGGATTCCGCTGGAGGCATTCCGCTGATTGGAGACATTCCAGATGAAGATGATGAAGTAGGGTGGTGATGCAACGATTTTGACGGACGATTCATTGGAATGGCTCCCACACAGTCGACTAAGTCGACTAGTTTCGGCAGTTGGAATGGATCCGAAAGAGAAGTGAATTTAAATCCTCGATATTCCAAATGGTTCGAATCATAGAAACAGCTTCCACAGTCGACTAACAAGGAAACCAAATGAGACATGGACTTACCATTTTCTAAATGGGACGATTCATACGATTGGCTTAAAAAATCGACTTCGCCGAGAGGATGCGAAGAGGAAGTGGACTTAGAATTTTCTGAATGGGTCGAATCGTAGGAAGCGTCTCCACAGTCGAATATTGGGGGAAGGGGTCCGAAAGCAAAATAAACCGAGTTTTCTTTCTGAATGCTTCTCCGAAGTTTCTGAATGGGACGATTCATTAGCATTCTACACTGCTCGGTGGCATCATTGCTTAGGCTTTATACTCACGTTTTAACCTGTTTCTACCTCTCTTTCTGGTGTTGTTACTTGTCTCCATCTTGCACTTTAATGTTGCTAGCTGCACCAGTTGTGGACAGCGATAATTTCTGTTTTCTTTCTGACAAAAAATTATTCTGACGTTTTTGGAGAGTATTTAGTTTTTGAGTTTAAGTCGAAGAGGGTCATTTTGATTTAGATGAGTTGTTTTGATTTCAAAAGTCATAAGATAACATAGAAGAGTATCAAATCTGATTTGAAAAGTGTCCAATTCGAAGTAACCGCGCCGGCTACATGGCCGTTTGCAACCGCGAAGCCACTAACGACGAACTTCACATCTACCACCTCCTTCCACCGCCGCTCGAAGAGGACTGGCACAAAGGAAGCGCATATCAGACGGGCTTTTTTGTGGACAGTTCTGGATCTGTTGTGTTCCTATTGCAACACCGCTGTTGTTAATATGATGTTGTTTTGTTTATGATGTTGTTTTGTTTACTTGCCTATCGTTGTTCGACATTTATGCTGTACCTTTTCCTGACGTGTGTCGATATCTTTCCACAATGGACTGCTTTAGACTACAATGGGCTAGGAAAATAGCATTCGTTGTTTGACCTTTGGGAAAATTCCTTCTCGCAAATCCAAGTAGGTACTAACCTTTTCCCTAACTCTCTTTGCGCAACTGAATTCGTCATCTAGTCCTTTTCTGTGGCTAAATTCATCGAAACTAACACCTCATGCTCGCTAAACTTCATCCTGCAAGTTTCTTGCTCATGCTCGAGCTACTGCTCTGTGCTCCGGTGGTGGGCTAAGTGTGTAGGACCGGTGCTCTGTCTCGGTGCTGTGTCTTTGTGCCATTCGGTTCGTGATCAAGTCGTCAATGGGTTCATCTGTTCTATCTTGCTGGCTTAACTTCACTCTGCGCGACTCTTAGCTCATGCTCAGGCTCGTACAGGACTATACTGTTCTACTGTTTTGCGCTCCGGTGGCGGGAGATGTGTGTAGGACTGATCCTGCTGCTTCGATGCTGTCTTTGCGATTCGGTTCGTAATCAAGTCGTCTGTGGTCCGTCTGTTCTGTCTAGCCGGCTCAACCTAACTCTACAGGAGTCTTGCTCATGCACGAGGTACTGCTTTGTGCTCTGGTGGCAGAATAAGTGTGTAGGACTAGTGCTCCTGCTTCGGTGCCGTGTCTCTGTCTGATTCGGTTCGTTATCAAGTCCTCTATGGTCCGTATCACTGCCTAAATTTATCAACACTAACACCTCCTGCCCAGTCTTCAGTGGTGCCCTCCTCTCTCCTCGTGCTCTGTTGTGTGCTATAGAACTGGTGTTCTGCAGTTTCGCTGCTGGTCTGCTTGTTCTACCACTCTGTGCTCTGGTGGCGGGTTTATGTGGGTTGAACTGGTGCTGAGGAAGCTTGACAAACGCTGAAGAAGAAGAAGAAGAAGAAGAAAAATTGGTGCTGAGAAGTTCTGACGCTGATCTGCTGCCGCTCCTGCTGCCTCAGCGCTGTCTGTGTGCCCTGCAGTTTGCAATCAAGTCGTCTGTGCTCGTTACTCAGTCTTAGCACGATTTTTCTTTTATCCAACCTCAGCTTTCACCTAAAAATTTTCGCTTCCCGGCACTCAACTGCTGCTGAACTTCGTGTCCCTATTGCATGAATAAGTAAAATGGATATTTTATCAATTTCCTGACTCTAAGCAAACGGGTTCTATGAAAAAAACAATATTGCACTTGTTCCAGTAGAAGGAAATCATCTCTTTCCGGAAACTTTTCGTCACTTATCCCTAATTGCAGCATAGTTTTTGCATTTTCCATGTTTGCATTCGTGTTTTTCATTTTGTGTTTTCAGTCTGTAGCATTATACTTTTGTGTAGTGTCATTTATGGGTGACACGTAGTTTTTCGTTTTATCCTCGCTAATTGACCTTGCTAGGCGTAGGTCGAAACGTCCGTAGACAGCCAAGTACGTTTCCCATGTAATTCGCATTCTCTGCAGTTTTTTCGCCTCACTAATGCTTTAAAAATAATAATAATTCGATTCGCCTCTGTATTGTTAGATGAACGCACACGTATTTTTTTGTTTTTTTTTTCAGCGTCTTTTAAAAACTCCGCCTGCGACGCCATCCTGACGTCACAAGTTCCGCTCAGGTGCGGTAGGTTTCACGTAGGTGAATCCGATATAGGTAGTCAACTACAACATATTGGAACCAAACCGGATACGATATATCCCAAGGTCGGCTCTGACAGAGATGACGTCGAGTTTTTCTCGGATCCGCCTACAGACGTAAACGCCTGAGAAGAATGTGCTTTCCCAGGGTGTGCTCACGAACATGATGTATTAGGATGCGCGTTTCTATAAATTCAACGAAGTGTGTGGAAACGGAGCTGGATGAGGACAGTCACTGCGTTATGCGCTGCTCTACACATAAATCAGAAGTTTTGCCACTCAGGAAAAGCCAAACACTGCGGTTCTTGATGACAAGAAATGGTGTGAGAAATCCATCTGCAGCCCGCCGCACATCACTGTTTTGGCCAAACCCGCATTTAATAGCGTTACACAATACTTCGTGATGGTGAAAATGCATGGGTTTCCAAAAAAATCGTTAAACGTCGACAACTACCAAATCATAATGACAACATTAGAGAACTAAACAAGTGGCCGCGAGCAGATTAGTAACTAAAGAGTCCAAACTTTTCCTCTGTGTGCACCGTCATTTTTGAATTTTTGTCTTCTTCTTTAAATCAAGGCACCTACGTAGCCAGCCATGAAAGTAAAGGATAAGAGCAACAATGGAGAACAGAGAAGGAAAGAAATTTCGGTACTTATGAAGCAAAGGGCCCGTGGTGCCGTGGGGCTGCCGGGAAACATGTTAACGCGGCAACGGCAAAGGAAACGCGGCAACCCACGGCACCCGAGGACGGGTGCTTCATAAGTACCGGCCCCGTGGTGCCGTGGGCTTGCCGCGTTAACATGTTTACCGGCAATCCCACGGCACCACGGGCCCGTTGCTTCACAAGTACCGAAATTTCTTGATAATTTGAGACCGTCCCCATATCACTAGAGCTTGATACGCATCTGCAAAAAAGAATTTTGGTGAAAGACCTCTGAACCTTCTGACGCTCACCGCGCGGTCAATTGCGGGTTCCATATTATACATCCCTATATCAAATAAAACTTACCACTTCCAAGAAATCCGCGTGCAGACGTAGAAAAGGTCAAAGTGTGACGATGGTAGGGTGAGCAATGCCGTCGATCCTCATCAAGCTGTCGTACCCAAATTGTAATACACATATCCAGCCAGTCTCCACGCAGCCGCATTATTCGTAGCATGAGCCTCATTCACGCACGTTTACTTCCATCAAATAGTGACTTACAAACTCCCTGCTGTTTTCTTACATTCATCACTTAATTCATCTGCCCACTTTTCGTATCATCCTGTCATTATCTTTTGACACTGCTATACCTTGGAATGACCCTACAAAAGTAAGTTCATACAATTTCTCTTGTTTTTCCAGGCTCTGAAACCGACGGCTACATCATAATATAAGCACAATGTAGTCTTAATAACAGTTTAGGCACAACAGCTTCTCACATGCTTGTTCACTACTCAACGTGATGACAAGATTCACCGACAGTTGAAAGGAAGATATCGTACGCGATTTGGGACTGACTGAGAAAATGCTCAATCCAAAGTATATTCGTAGTACCGGTCACCCATCCCACATTTAAACTCTGCGACTATCACTGGGGCTCGAACCTGTGTTACCAAAGCGGTACCATCAGAGATTTGCCTAATTATGGATTACAATTTTATGGTTTGCGACGATTTTGAGCCCTAAATCGTAAACTTTCATAATCGTGATGTTTGTTCAACAACAGACGTCGATATAATGAGTGATAGAACTTGGCTTCTATCTACGGGCTTGTAGCTATGTCGAGCCTGCGCTCACAATGTGGAGCAAGCACTTACAAACTGCCATAAAATCAACGTCTATAGCGTATTTCAAAACGGTAGAACCCTTTTGGCCCTTTTGGTATTCCTTTTTTGTGATGTTGTATCACCTGTATCACCTGTCGTCCCGTTGATCATCGACTTGCTCGAACGGGCGCCAGCGGCGTCTCCATTCGTTCCTGTCGCATGCCATAAAATCGCTCCGATGGATTCTCCTCGCTCGAGGGACACGAAGAGCGTCATAGCGGTCGTTTAGGGCTTCCACGAAGAAGTCCGACCAACGCGTTAGTGGGCGTCCTGGTGTTCTCTTGACATCCCGCGGAATCCAGTCGGTGACGGCTCTCGTCCAGCGGGTGTCTGCAAAGCGCATTACGTGGCCGACCCACCTAATGCTCGACAACTTGGCCGACAGCGTCTCTGATCCTCGAACGTCGATGAAGCTCGGAACTCCGGAGGCATTCTCTCGCTTGCGTGAATCGTGTCACTCCGAGCATCGTCCTCTCGATTCCACGCTGCGCGACGCTGATCGCGTGTTCATCCAGCTTTCTCATAGCCCAGGTCTCTGAGGCGTATGTTAGGGCAGGAAGAACAGTGGAGTCGAATGGGTGGGCACGGAGTCGGACGTTCTTCGTCTTCTTCGCGACTTCTTCGACGCTCTTGAAAGCTCTCCAAGCCGCTCGTTTCCTCCTGCTCAGCTCTGGCGCTAGGTCGTTGGCCATATTGACTTCACGACCCAGATACACATAGCTGGAGCATTCGGAGATGTTCGTTCCGTTGAGCGAGAATGGGGCATCATAAACTTGTCCGTTCTTCATGTACATCGTCTTCGTAAGATTCAGCTGCAGTCCAACGTTCCCACATACACGATCGAAGTCGGCCAGCATTCGCTCCGCCTGGCTGATGCTCGGTGTTATGAGCACGATGTCGTCAGCGAAGCGGAGATGGTGCAGTTGCCGGCCGTCGACCTTCACTCCCATGTCTTCCCATTCTAGTTCGCGCATGACGTTTTCGAGGGTGGCGCTGAAGAGCTTCGGAGATATGGTATCCCCTTGCCGAACCCCTCTCTTTACGTCGATGACGGCGTCGTTGTAGAATGGTGAGATCTTGGTCGTGAATCCACAATACAGCTCTCGAAAGACTCTGATGTACTGAGTAGGAACACCCTGAGTGAGCAGGACGTCGATGACTGCTTCAGTTTCGACGGAGTCGAATGCCTTCTTCAGGTCGATGAACGTAAGGCACAGCGGCAGCTTGTACTCTCGCGACACTTCGATGAGCTTCGTAATGGTATGTGGCCGATCGTGCTGAACTCTCCGAAATCCTGCTTGCTCGCATGGCTGTCCTTCGTCCAGCGTTCTGCTGATCCTATTCAGGATCTTTCGAGTGAACAGCTTGTAGACTACGGACAGCAGGCAGATCGGGCGATAGTTGCCGATGTCGTGCACGTCTCCCTTCTTGTACATCAAGACGGCCTTGCTGGTCTTCCACTGAGATGAAACCTTGTCCGACAGGTAGCGTGTGAAGAGCCGCGCCAAGGTGTAGATGAGCGCTGGCGGGAGGTTCTTCAGGGGTTCGGGTCTAATCCTGTCGAGACCGGGTCCTGTACGTTTCTTAACCGACGAGATGGCGTGTCGGATCTCGGAAGGGAGAACAGAGGGAACGATATCCATCCTGCGGAAGATGGCATGGGGGCAGGTGGACGTGGCTATCGAAGAGATCGGAGTAGAAGTCGTGGATGACCCTCTCCGTGGTCCTTCTGGAAGAGGTGACGGTTCCGTCGGGACGTCGGAGAGCTGTCATCTTGGTCTTGAAGTTGGCGAAGTTCCGGCGGGCATTGCGGATGCTCAACCCTGCCTCTGCAGCTTCAGCCAACACTTCCGCTCTTCTCTCCTTAAGATCTTCCTTTATCTCCGCTCTGCATAGCTTCGCAAGCTCGGACGTCAGCTGGTAGTTGCCTGACACTCGTGCTGCTCCACGCTGGCGTATCAGCTCGAGAGTTTCCGGAGACAGACGTCTCTTGGTGGTCTTCAAGCTCTCGGCTCCCTTAGCACTATCGTGGAGATGGTGCACGAAGCGGTCGTATTCCTCATCGACGTTGCCCATGACAGGATCTTCCCAAAAGCCGACAAGAGAGGTGTAGAGGTCCCAGTTGATGGTCGTTCTGGGACTCCTCTTCTTGAACTTCACGGCCTTCTCTCCTTGACGCGAAAAGCGGAACCTTGCGCGAAGGAGGCGGTGGTCCGATCCCGTGTAGAACTTGGGGACAACGGAGACGTCGGTCAGACAATATTTGCGGTTGAAGATGATGTGGTCGATCTCGTTGTGGAACTGGCCACCGGGGGATTCCCAGGTCCATCGTAGGGAGGAAGGCTTCTGGAACTGCGAGTTTCCATGGATGGTCTTGGTCGACATGATAAACTCAGACAGCCTTTCACCTTGCTCGTTCCACTCCAAACCGTGGGTTCCGATGTGAAGTTCTTCCGGCGACCTTCGCGGTCCGATTTTGGCGTTGAAGTCGCCGACGATCACCTTGTAGAAGATGTGATCTTCCTTATAGAACTTCTCCAGCTCCACGTAGAAGGCTTCGACCTCTTCGTCGTCGTAGTCGGATGTTGGGGCATACGCGACGAATACAGTCAAAGCTGGCACGGAACCACATCGCTGCAGTCGCAGGCGTCCGATTCGGGTTGTCAGAGACTCGTACGGATCGATGTTCATGGCCAAGTGCGTGTTGACGAGGACACCAACGCCGCCTACTCCCCTGCTGTCGCATGTTCCGAGGAACAGTTCTTCTCCGGAGTCGTAGACGGCGTGTAGGGGCTGGTGTCTTCTCGTCTCGGTCAGTCCGATGACGTCGTACTTGATCTTCCTGGCTTGCATCATCAGGTCCTCGATGGATGCTTCCGATGCGAGCGTGCGGGCGTTGTTAGTACAGATCGTCATCCTAGTCCTTCTCAATTTGCGCAGCCTGGTTAGGCCATGAGATTTTAGCAGCCTCTCCGTGCTCGTCCTTCCCATCGCTGCAGAAATGGGGGCTCTTTCGGGTCAGGGGAATGAGGCCCTTCAGTGAAGAACTCCGGCCAGACTGCTCGAAGGGACGGGGCGAGACTTAAGGCGGCCTCGAATCGCCTTACATGTACTCCAATCTACCGAGTGCAAGCTTTTGCCGGGCCGACACAGTTACAATCCGCACAGTCACGGACACATCCACGCACACTGTGCATGAACATGCCGCTCCCACGCACAAGGAACACACAGCAGGAGCAAGGAGTCCATCCCCTGCATCCCACCTTCGTCTCTGGGCAGTACACGGTCGCATTTGGTTCGCGTTTAATTCTCCTATCCACCACCCGGGGACGCGCCACGTGGCCCTGCAACAAGCGGCCCGAGATCCCTCTTAACTCTTAATAGACCAGTGTCATACTCCCGCGGGAGCATCCGCGGAACGTCCGCGGACTAGGGGTGCACCGCGGACGGCGGGCGTGGCGGGGCGCGGCGATTGGCCATCTCAGGGATCTCGGCGCGATTCCCGCCGTTCCGCGGATGCTCCCGCGGTAGTATAACATAACAAGAGAGCCCGAAGGCTCTCTATCGATGAGATCCGTGGATTGTGATGTTGTAGTCACAAAAATCCTACGTATTGGGTTATATGGAATGTTCTGGAAAGTTTTGACTTTTTCCTCCTCACACTACGTGAGGTGGAAAAAACCTATTCTTGTGCATTTTACGTACACCAGGTATGTTAGATGTATTGTTATTATCAACTGATCTTTTGTGAATAATCCTCTACAGAAAAAATTATTCAAAGGAGAACATTCGAGGACTTCTATATGAATTCAACTCTCGAGAATCAGCAGCTCTTCACTCGGGAAAGTTATGGTGTCTGAACGCTTTGCATGAGATTGGTTCGCTCGTTTTCGTGAGGGTCATATCAACATTAAAGGCTCCGCTCGGTTGGCACCTTCACCCAAACTCAGCAACGACCGATTGCAACGGCTTGTCGAATTGGAACCACGGCAATCTACACTTCAACTGGCACAAAGCCTAGGGGCTCAGGCTGCTCACTTTACCACCATCGCCGAGTCGACGTGCGGAGGTGGCCACCCAATTGCTCTCGTTCAAACGCACGAATAACTGGCTGCTGTCCATCATCATAGGTGATGAGAAATGGTGGCTATATGTCAGCATCAAGTGCGGTCCTGAGTTGAGAGGGGTGAGCAGCCTGAGCCGCAACCAAGGGCAGGATTCCACTCGCTCTGAAGGTCATGGCTCAAAAGGCGTCATTCATTACGAGCTGCTGCCGCGCAATGCAACTCTCACCGCGGATCGGCACTATCAGCAACTGGCTGGACTGGCCGCCAGAATCGAAGAGAAGCATCCAATTCACAGTACGATCCGATTTCTGCACGACAACTCTCTCCCACACATTGCAAGAGCGACTCGCCAGTAGCTGCACTTTGAATGGAGGTGCTGCCCCTTCCACCCTACAGCACAGACCTTACGCCAACAGACTATCACCTTTTCCCGCCGTCTTCCAACGCCATACAAGGAAAAGCGTTCACTGCTGATAATGAGATGGATCCCTGGTTGAACTCTTCCGACTCAAACCAGAAGCGTTCTACACTGATGGCACAAGAGGTCTGCCCGGACAAAGTGAGAAGAGTGATAGAACATTACGGCCAATGCTTATTTTCTTGTTGTTTTTGTTTTTTTATGTTTTTAGTTTCCGAAAAATCATTAGCATATTATGTTATTCAAACGGTGATATATATACAGTTTTCACGTCGAATTGGACACTTTTCAAACCAAATTGTACACTCTTCAAGCTTGCCTAAAACCTTTGAAGTAAACCGACTTTTCCAAATTGAAAGGAGCTTTTTCTACATTTTACTGGCAACCTCCAAAAATGTTAGAATAATTTTTTATTCGAGGAAAGTTCTAGTATAGCTTTCTTTGAAGTTTTAATTCATCTACCCAGTAAGAGAGCACATTGTTAGAAGTTTTCTAACAATTTTGTTTTTTAAGAAAAATAATGATTTAAAGATTGTTTTGAAGAGCAGAAATGTGGTTATTTTCAAACAGAGATTGTGCCATGCCCTCGTCCGAAACGTCGCGATTTTTACTCGATTGGTAGCATAATTCCTGTTTGCATGCAGTTTCAACCCCTGCAAACGGTACATAAACAATTGTAAAAAAACACGCATGTCCTAGCTTTCTTGTTGCATGTAAGCAGTGTTTACACTACCAATCAAATAAACATTGCAACTTGCTTTTCGAGTGCATTGACCTAGCCTTTTAATGCGCTATATGATTGCTGCCTTGCTGCGCTTCGATATAAAATTTAGTTTAATATTTTTTCTCGAAAACAAAATTTTTGTAAAATGATTACTCAGGCAAGTGAACTAGAAATTTTCAAATTTTTCTTAAACAAAAAATTATTCAAACCATCTTAGTGAGTCTGTAGTTTGACCTGCCTGAAGGTCATTTCGATTTGGAAGAGTTCGCTTTAATTTCAAAGGTCTAGGCTAGCTTAGAAGGGTGTCGAATTTGACGTGAAAAGTGTCCAATTTGGTTTGGTTGGATGATTGGTTAGTCATGCTGGGTTTACACCTCCACAAGTATATTCAGTCTTTACCAGCCTAGAAACTTTTTGGTATAGAGGTGACATAGCTGCACTTTCCTAGATGGTTCTCGAAGTAATAGTTTTGTTTCAGAGCTGAATAAGTAACCTAATCGATCAAACAGCTCAAGGTAGATATTCGTAACGTTTCATTTATAACATCAATTGCACAACTTCACTAGTTGAAATTTACACTTTTGATAAGGAACACCGATGAAATCTTGGAGAAGCCGACCACCTGACACAATCTTTACAGAAACTTTTGCTTCATGGTACTGCGCTGTATGTTTACAAAGTTCTTCTGACCATTTTTGACTAAAGGGAGAAGATTTCTTCTTCTTCTTCTTCTTCTTCTTCTTCTTCTTCTTCTTCTTCTTCTTCTTCTTCTTCTTCTTCTTCTTCTTCTTCTTCTTCTTCTTCTTCTTCTTCTTCTTCTTCTTCTTCTTCTTCTTCTTCTTCTTCTTCTTCTTCTTCTTCTTCTTCTTCTTCTTCTTCTTCTTCTTCTTCTTCTTCTTCTTCAGCGTTTGGCTCTCTTCGCCGCGGGATCCGCTCTCCTGGTGTCACGAGGCCACCTTTCCCGACCATGCGCTTGATAAGGGTGGACTTTCATGTCCGTATGTAACGTATCTAACCAGCGCTGCTTCGGGCATCCTCTAGGCCGCTTTCCTACCACCTCAAACTTAAGGCCTATCTTGCGGACGCTGTATTCTTCTCCACGCAGAACGTGGCCGCACCATCGTAAGCGAGCTTCGCGCATCTTGTCAGCTATCGGCGCGACGCCAAACTTCTGTCGAATAGCATCATTTCGGGTGCGATCCAGGCGCGTAACTCCTGCCATCCAGCGCAGCATCTTCGTTTCCAATACGCTGATACGACTTTCCTTTGTCGCAGACCAACACTCAGCTCCGTACATCGCTGCCGGCAGGACGACGGCTCTATATATTTTCGACTTCAAGCGCTCCGGTATCTTCCTATCTCAGAGCACTCCAGTCAACGAGCGCCACTTGGACCAAGCTGCACTCACGCGTGAGTTCACTTCAAACATCAGACCGCCGTCAGACGCTGTATATGAACACCGAAGTGCGTGCAAGTTCAGCACCGTTAATCTCAATGGAGCCGGGCTCGTTCACGTCAGTCGTTAGGTACTCGTCTTCTTGACGTTCAATTTGAGTCCGAACCTCGCCAGACGGTCACACCAAGCTTGCACCTGCCGCTCGAGATCATCTTTATCTTTGCAAGCGAGCATCACGTCATCAGCACAAAGCAGCGTCCACGGTACGGGCTTCCGAAGATCTCGTGTGATGGCATCCATGACGACAACAAAGAGGAGTGGAGAAAGCGCAGAACCCTGTTGCACCCCAAAACAGATGGGAACCTCCATTGAGGTTCCAGCTGCAGCTTGCACTCTACTCTTTGAGCAAGAGTAAAGCATCGCAAGGCGTACCATATAAGCTCAAGCTTTGCGCGGTCGAAGTCCTTCTCCAAGTAGAGAAATGCTATATGCACCGGCTTCTGTTTCTCGCGATGCTTCTCCATCAGGAGGCGGGCAGCGTGTATAGCATCAACGGTCCCACAACCAAACACAAAGCCGCACTGGTTGTCGGAGAGCTTGACGATTTCATGAATTTGACTATCGAGGATTCGCTCGAAGATCTTCATGCTGTGCCAAAGCAAGCGAATCGGACGGTAGTTGGAGCAGTCCGCAGGACTGCCCTTCTTCTTCCAAATCGGAATCGTCGTGCTGTTGTACCAACACTTCGGTACTTTCTCCTTTACTACCTGGTTGAAGAATTCAGTCAACCACTCAGCGGGATACCAGAGCTTCGACTTCCAAACATCGGTTGCCAGATCGTCTGGTCCTGTCGCCTTGCATAGCTTCATCTTCTTCAGAGCCGCTTCTGTTTCCTCCACGGTGATCTTGTGAACGGGACCGAGAACAGACCCACAGAAGGGATGGCCGGGTGAGGAAAATCCATAGTGGAAATTTCCTCAAAGTAATCACGCTATCGCTTCAGCGCCTTTTTGCGGTCGGCATAAGATGGCCGTGTCATCATTGATGCCAACGAACTTTGCATTATCCTCGGTTTGGCGATGGCGGGTCTTAGCAAGTCGGTACAAATACCGCTCATCATCGCGCGACTCGAGCATTCGGTAGACATCACCATAATGAGTGCAACAGCAAATGCTTTCTTTACAGCCTTCTTCGCCTTCTGATACTCCTGTCATGTTGTCGGCTGTTCTATCGCCGAGAAACATATAATACAGCGACTTCTTCTCTCGAACCTTCGCTTTTACATCGTCCGTCCACAGCCATGTCTGCTTGTCGACATTGCTTCGTCCAGGCTTCGTAGTGCTGAGTTCGAACCTTGCAGCTTGGTGTATCGCGTCGGTTGCTCTCTTCCAAGTTTCACCGACAGTCGCAAATGTCGGTAACCACACGCCAGAATTCACAGCTGCTTCCTTCTCTTTCATTCGCCACCACTTGATTCTTGCAGCACCGCATCGCTCAACCTGCTTCTGCCTCGGAGGGGCGATCTTCAAAGTACAGATCTGCGGTCGATGCTGTGGGGCAGCACCGTCTCATACGGCACGACCTTCGCGTCTGCGACAATACTTCGGTTGCGATGCTTCGCAAGCACAAAGTCTATCTGAGACTTGTAGCTCCCACTATAGTATGAGATGAGATGGGAGTCGCGTTTTCGGAAGACGGTGTTCACAATGGTGAGGCTATGCGATTTCGCATACTCAAGAATATGCTCACCATCGGCGTTACGAGACCCGTATCCGAAACCACCATGACAGCTGTACCCGTCCTTCGCAGCACCTATGTGCCCACTAAAGTCACCAGCGGCTATAATGACATCTTTCGGCGGTACCTCTGCTGTCTTCTCATCAAGCAGGCTCCAAAACTCTTCCTTGGCTTGATCGTAGCAGCCACTCTATGAAGCACATGCAGAGAAGAAGTGATAGAGTCGCTCCTTAGCGGCGACAACGATCTTCATCAATCGATAATCAAGGCGTTCGACGCTTACAATCGAGTCACGAATGGTTCGGAGGCGATTATTCCGACACCACTGGTGGTCCTGCGACTTCCACATAAAACGGTCTTGAAACCACGACCTATGTCACTTGACTTGCTGTAGGACCACCTCGTCTCCTGCATCGCACAGAAATCAACTCTGCTCGCTCCAGTGCTTCAACCAACTCACACGAACGGCCCGTCAACGTACCCGCATTCAGCGTTGCCACGCGGGTCCTCCTTACGTTACGGGACTTTCGAACTAGCTCAGTTGCCTCCCGATGCCGTCCTCGCATTAGAGACCCTCGCATACTTTTCTCACTCGTCGGGCTTTGCAAGTGCGCGTCGGCTCTCGCAGACGCCGTAGTACTATCTCGAGAAGCATGAACTGTCATGCACCATGTGATGTGATATGGGTCTTCGTAGGCCGGCCTGTCGCCTGCATTCGAATGGCCGTGATTAGCTTAGCAGCGAGCAGTTTCCAGTGGCACCACGTGGAGGAACGGACATCGCCACCAAAGGGAGAAGATCTCTATGATCATTTAAATGTTAAGTGCACTTTATTAATACACAATGCATACACACCCTTCGCAGGCATATGTCATAATTTTCCCTTACGCTCAACCATTGCCATTTTTGAGATTTTTTTGATAGTCTAACCAGTATCAAGAATATTAATACTCCAGATGTCAAACAGTATTTCTCTCACAATAGTGAAATGAATGAATGACGAGCTGATTGTATTTAACAGAAAACTAGTGTTGAACACAGTCTTTTCCGTTCCGCCTTCCAATTCAGAAACAGGCAGAACACGGAACGGAACGAAAGAGCTCAAAACGGCCGGAGACGGGAATTCGGAACACGGAAGAGGAAATTCCGCACATCCCTGCTGATTAATCATACAATCGCTGCTTTCGCCTAGTTAGTCCGTTGTTGAATTAAGTTCTTCATAAAATTTCGATTTCGATAGTGACTCCATGCGGTTGCTTCGGTGTAGATTCACACGAGAGCTAAAGCGTAGCTCCAAGGATAGGAATTTTATGGCAGTATTTTCATCTGGACACCTTGTGCAGGCCCTCTTTCGAGATTAGTTTCTAAATGATTTGTTTAGACGTTCTTACAAAGACGTTCAGTTTGATTTAAGGGGTGCTCAATAGATCTTATACGTGTCAAGTTAGCAGGGAAAATTCTTTAGCTTAAGCTGAAAATAGTTCTGTATAATAAATGTTGAATGACATATAACTACCGGAATCAGAAAAGCCTCCAGAGATAGAGTTTTACTACAGTTTATGCACCTCTTACAATTTACGTTTTTTCGTAATTACGATCTACGAAATTTCGGATTTCGTTTGTGCACACCGGTTGTCACGCCACTTACACTACACTTGCAATCGTTTCTTGCAGTCATAACAACTCTCCATTGTCTTATAACGAGCACCAGGAGTGCACGCAAAGCTCTGGGCGTTAAGTTTCTTGACAACATTTTTTACAATACAATAAGCTGCAAGCTGCTGGTCAAAATGAATAAAAAATAAGGAAAACGTTATATGTTCCAACTTCAACAGGTTAGCAACTAACGTTCAAGGAATGGAGTTTAACACTGCAAGGTTGAACTAATAATTCACAATCAACAAAGCTAGAACAGCCAAATACGCATGCTTTCAGCAACAAATCACCTTCAGGGTGAAGAAGACGAACAGATACGGAATTAGAATGATTCAAGAAAACGGTACTTAGTGGATTGGTGCTTGCATCGCAAGGTCTCCTATGTGTAAGTTGGATGAGGCAGGCCCAGGAGATCCCTCACTTTCCTACTTCTTTGCGCAAATGTTTGGAGCGACTGTTCCTCGAGCGTGTACAACAGGGATGAGCGGACAATAAAACTTTGAAACCCGTATAACGGATAACGGATAATTTTGCTCAAAATGGCCGGATAACGGAAAAACGGATAACGAACAAACAACAAAAAGTAAAACTAATTTCAAACTATTCTTTCTCCTTTAGTAGGTTTGAAGTTTTAATACTGTGTACGTCACAGTCAAATAAGCCGCTTTTTTCCTTCTTGTTGGTGTTTTTTTTTCGAGGCGCGTTGTAGCGCAGTCAGAGGGGTGCAACTGTTGCATGCACACCGAATCAATGTTCTTGGTTCGGATTTCCAGTGAGATCAACCAACCGTCCATCCTTTTGAGCTTGAGAACTGGTACCAGGCTTGTCCAGGAAGGATAATGCACTGGTTTGTCTCTCTGCTTGCTACCGCAAGTCATTCTAAAGGCCAAATACGCATTCAAATTGCCTCCACCACATCGCGGCGTACAAGTAGAATGTGCGGCGCATCCCGCAATGGAATTGATTAACGTCGCCCTGCACTCTCTATTCATGTTTTTAGTTTGCAATGGAGTCGGTAGGTATAGATCCTACAGGTTTTCTGAGTTTGGGTTGGGCAGTCGTTAAAAGAAGTCACTTTTTGTTTATTCTTTAACCAGCTTTTACACTAATTCTTGCTCAGATCGAACAAAACTCTTTCTCTCTATTGCTTCGGACAGGGTGAATTGGTGCTAAGCGAATATGCGGAAAATGGCATTAAATTCATCATGCTGTGGAACTTCCGCCATTTACTGCCATTTTCCGTATATGTGGAACCTACGATGATCATTTCAAGTACAGTAGCATAATATTGATTCGAAAATAAGGTGAAAGAGGCGTTGGACAACGAAAGTGTTCTTATGAATATTGGGAAAATCCTGGTAAACTTCTTCGCACACAAATAGACGTCTATAAATAGACGTCACCCACATCTATGCTCGTCCAAGGATGACTTATCAGCCTTTCGGTAATTTCCACAGGCATGGTCAGTTTTTTTATTTTGCCCCTCATTTCATCCTCACATTAGTTTAAGAAACTATTACAACCCGCTGTATTCACAGACAAGTACTCTTTCAAGCTTTGCTTTTCTTTTTCAGACTCTGAAGATGGTTGTGCCGAAACGTCAGCCGAATTAGGGTTGTACACCAGCATTGGATCCACAGCCCCACAACAGCTTCCTCTATTGTTCAACAACTACTCGTAAACGTACAGATCAATCTGGAATTATTTGGAAGTATTAGAGTACTGATACATAGTATAAGTACATCGACCAGTCATCGGAAGTTATCACTGGAAGCACTGGAGGCATAGTTTCAAAGAGGTAAAAGATCGTGTAAAAGTTGAATGTCTAACAGTTAATTCATATGACTGTTTGACCCTTTCTCCTCTGTCGACTAGTTTTTCGAGATCGTAGATTATGCTAGAAGGAATTGTGGTGAAAACCACCCAACTAGAAATGAACAAGGCAGTTTCAAAAAAAGCGCGCTATGAGGTGCATTATCAGGTAGATAGTTTAACATTAACAGTTTAACATACCATTGGGAACTAAGAGAAGACACCGGCCTAGCATGCAAGCAACTATCAGTGGAAAAAATACAAAACGATTTTTAAAAACTTGTCCTTATATTCAACTAAGAAATCATAAGGCTAATTTAATTCAGCTAATGATACATAGGTAGTCATGAGCCAGATTTTGTTGTTCGTTATCCGGCGACTTTCGACCGGATAACGAACAATGCAATCCCAAGTAAGGACGATCCACCTTATACACACATTTAAATAATAAAACACATGCAACACAATTTACAACGTAAGGCAGCCACTAGACTTTCGAGGAAGCTCAGGGGACTTGGGGGGGGGGGGACGCAAGGTGGATCCTGCTCACTGGGATTGCATCGGGATAGGCAAATCTTACGTGGGAGTCAGATCAGGATCTTTGTGAATTTGTTGACGTGCTTGGCGGCTCGACGAAGAGCTTTTCTATCTCCAAAATGTATTATTTTAAAAAATTCAAGTGCGCCATAGAAGATACGAAAACAGCATGAAAACATAAAATATTCTTGCTGATTTCAATAGTTTTTCAGGAACAGTCCTGATCGGGAGGATGCAACATTAGTGAAGCGAAGAAGAGATAAACTTACTGAGAAAAGTCTGTTAAAAATTTCGTTAACTTTTCGAAAATTTTCGCTAAGTGGATGAGCCAGATTTTAACGAAAAATACCGTTAATTCGTCAAATTCGTTAGATCGTTAATCGTTGAATGTGCACCCGTGACGATCACCTCTCGAGTGCCCTGTACTGGTTTTAATCCTTCCAATCAAGCTTTCCATGAAGGAGATTCCTCATTAGGTTGTCTCCTGGCATTGAAATCGCAGAACTGCGGTACAGGAATTACGCATTCCGTCTCCATATGCAGCAGATGAATACGTCTTTTGAACTACAAGCGGAGCATTTATCAGTTGAATGCCTGTTTTCACGCCTCTGTGGGACGCAATAAACCGAAATGTCTTCAGAAATCCAGATGTAGCAGCAGACACGGTACAGAGAAACCCTTTCATTTACCCTTATTCATGTTATTAAAGACTATCACTGCTGTTTGGTTTGTCTTCTTCTTGTGTACAATTGCGCTCCATCAGTCATCCGGATAAACTGCCCTCAGCCACGGCTTCGGTACGTACCTAAAGTAGGGATACGCATTCTACATAGAGAATGTACAATGACTATGTACTAGCGCTTGAAGGTTAGACCCAGAACAACGGCACAACTTTAAAAAGCATCTGTACAGCCTGAACCCTGAAAAATGTACAAACTTCTGTTTAATTTCATCATATCTCTCCATGTAGTTCTTCAGCAAGCCATGGAATACTCTCCCGCTGTGCAGCTCGATGTTTTCTTGAGCAACATAGCCGAGTTGAGGAATAAGACGATCTCTCGTATCTATCAGCACCGCATAATTCGGGTTATTTGTCCATTCCTGCAATTCAAATTCCATGGGTGCCAATTTGATTACCATAGATGTACACAACAAGACCAGCGAAAGCAGCATAAACCCTCCTAGTGATCTATTCATAATAATCTCAAAGCATACTTATGGTGACGAATCGCTATGTTAACACCCTAATTTATCCAAAGGGACCTTGTCGAAAGCCTTCATAAAATCGAAATAAATTACATCCACATCAATTTTTTGTTCAAGGGCTTTGTCCAGTCATTAAACGCGAACAACATCAGCGTTTCAGTGGATTTACCTGTTCAAAAGCCATGTTGATCATTAGGAATAATATTATTAGACTGGAGATAAAATACAAGGGCTGCTTTGAGTTTTCTCTCGAAGATCCTAGCAAGAACTGATGTGATGCTAACTGGACGATAGTTTGATACGAGATGGTGGGGGACCTTCTTTAGATTTGGTGCAACAAAGGCACGTTTCCAACGGGATGGTACTTCTCCTGACATATAACCGGCATTAAATATGTGTTCGAGAGGGTATGCAATAGCAGTGGCAATTTTCCTGATGAAGTAAGATGGTACTTCTTCCGGAGTACCAGCATAAGTAGGTCGTAGCTTACTGAGTGCATTATAAGTCTCCTCCTTATAGAACAAACCGAAGTACTTTCCATACTAGAAGTGTTACTGAGAACAACAAAGGAGTCGATGTGGCAAGGACGTTCTGCAAAAGCCGTTTGAAAATATTTAGCTGGCATAGAGGCCTTTGATGCGTCAGTTGGTGCTACGACTCCCGTTTCGCCCTTCAGTGTGTGAATTCGCTCTGAGTGCTTCAGTACGCAATCTAACACTTTATAAAGCGGCGATTTGTTAGGCGCATCGAGAATTTTCCTCTCAACATACTTGTGATACTTGTTCACAAGTCGGTCAAATCTTTTGTTGATTGTTTGAAAACGGTAAAGGTTGTCAGAACTTGGACAATATTGATATGTCGACCACACTTTTTGTTTTTGCACAAAAAGCCTGACTAGGTTGGAGGAAGTTTACTAAAGTGTACTGTAACTTTTCAACAGGTACAAACTGGTAATGCATGTATGGAGGAATGTTATAAAGAACTCGTAATTGTCATTTACTGTATTCCCGGCCGCCCTACTCAGGAATTGCTGTACTTTGTACCGGAGAGCGCCGTGAACAATGCATATAGAATCGAACCTTTCAATCGAGTGCACGCGACAGCTTGTAGAGTGAGTGTTTGGGGAGTTCAATCAGAAATTTCCAGCCGCCCTACTCAGGAATTGCTGCACTCTGTCCCGGCGAGACTTGATCAATGCATATAGAATTGAACATAATTTCTTATAAAACTCCCCAAACGCTAACTCTACAAGCTGTTGCGTGCAGTCGATTGATAGGTCCGATTCTGTATGTATTGTGCCCGGCGCACTCTCGGAGCTTTTCTGACATGACAGAGCACTGGCAACGTACGCCTGCTTGAGATACTCCGAAAGTACGCATGTCCTGAGAAATAAGCTGCTCTAATCGGAATATCCTGCTCCAGTCATTTTTTGGGCCACCCACGGCGAAAATATGGTTGATCTTGTAAAGTTTTGTATAGGTTTGTCGATCGGATGACACCAACCATTTTTCAAAAAACCTAAAACTGAAGGACTTCTAAGCATGCGACGGTTTGCGACGGATTTTTCCGTCGCAAGCCGCTGTTATGACTGAGCGACGTGAGCGGTACTGTATAGGTTAGAAAAACTGATCTGATGCGCAATTTATCAAGGGTCCAGGTTTCAACTCACAGTCCAGGTTAGTATCTCACCGAAGATATCTGTCGGTTTATAAACAGAAAATAATTAGATAAATAAACAAGTAAATAAATAAGTAAACATTTCATTT
>OX377205.1:47710564-47874247 GCA_947396885.1 Heligmosomoides polygyrus polygyrus
GGCACTATCGTACTTTCACGACTCCAGAAGTCGATGACGGGTAGAAAAAATTTTTCGCCCAAACCTCCCAGGGGGACTATTTGGGTGCTGATCACGAAACTAGCATCCGTTTTTGAATTTTCGGCCAATTACGGTAGGTTACGGCAGATACGTGTGACTAGGGCTGTCGAGGCCACGGAGTGTTGATCACAAATCTGGGGTGTTGACCGCAAATCTGACCGTTTTGACAATTTAGAGTGATATAAATGTGTAGGAGATGTGTAGGAAGCAAATTGGTGAAGGAGGCAGCGGTTTTGAAAAAATGCAAAATTAGTGCACAGTACGGGGCTCTAACATCTGGAGGAGCACCTTTGAAGCAGCCTCGCCCCCTGCTGAGCCACCGACTCGCTTGTCACAGAGCTTTTCGCTGCGTCCCATACAACAGCGTGCGCATGCACGTGGGCACGCACTAACGGTGCGCTACTGTACACCACCTTCGAGGGCCCGTAGCTCTTTTGGCTCAAGGACTCAGCAAAAACAAAACATGTTATTCTACAACATGAAGGGTGGAGATTGTCGCAGTACTGTCCATCTCCCCCGTTCAGACATACGCCTGACACCCTTCCCTGGTCAGTATGCTATCCCAAAGAATGCAAACGTTCGGTGAGAGAAAAAGGTTAACCTGGATTAGCATCCACGCACTTCTCGAACCAGCTAACCTATATAGTAACACTTCTAGTAATTGTATCCACAAAGTAATAGTAATCGCTTGCGATAACATCGATTCTACCAGTCAGTGCATATTTTGAACATCATTACTATTCCGTTATTCGCTCTTCTACTCTTTAGGAACCGCAACCCGAATTGCTTGGTGCTGTCCGCGCCGCCTGGAACTGAAGAATAGCTAAGACCAGAGGATCTCATTGGCAGCTGACGAGTGGAACTGTGTTGCACACTTTCTCCGCAGTGCACCCTTGATTATAGGTCGTAGGTAAGCCTCGTATGCGCAGATAAGAATTGGGTCCCGTGTTTCTAGGATCTTAAATCGGTTATAAATGCGGAACGTGGCTTTGTTTACCATTACTTTATAATGGATTTTAAAGCCGATTTTCTGATCACAATGAAGCTTAAGTCTAGGACCTCACTTGCAGCTCTCACTTATACCGTCCACACAATACGTTGTCTCTGAAGAACAGTTGCCGTATTCCAGAACCTATGTTTTATGAACACCAAGAGGCAAATTCCATCGCTTGGACAAAGAGCTGACAGCATACCAATTGCTCTCAGCTCTTAGTCCCAACGATGCCATTGAACTTCAAGCTTAACGAGTCAGCATGACTTGCTATAGTCTTATAAAGTTTGATGTCATCACCATACATTTTGCAGGTAACATTGTAAGTAGAGACCAGCTCATGTATCTCGTGCGCGTATATCTTGAAAAGAAGTGGGAGGACCCCGCCCTGCAGAACTCTGCCAGAGGCCGGGTAGACATGGGAGAAACACGAGAGTATATTTACTTTATTTTCATTTAAAATTGAGCTGTTAGTACATAAGTAAAATCACAATAATATAATACCCCGTACTGTACTAATAACTAAGTTAATTAGTTACAATCTTCAATGATGAGCCTCAGGGTAACTACTTTTAAAGATGGTTTGTATAAAGAGGCAAAACAAGACATGTTTAATGCTGTTGTTAGTTGTCACTGTTTTCGTTGCTAATGTCCTTTGGTTACGATTGTTGTGGCGTTGTGTTTTACGTTATTGAAGAAATATGAGATTTTGAATAATTTTTACGTATAGATTTACACCACATTCTATTCACTTAGCTCTCTCTCGGTATGTCCTGTCAGAGAGGAAACTTTCAAACAATGCACCATTGGATAAACTGCTACGACCCCACACATTCCTTGCAATTTGGAGCCTTAGTTCAGTCACTTAAGGATATTAATAAAGCTGTCTCAACTACTGCCTTATTCTTGAAACCACGTTTCTCTTTCGGGATAATACTGCGCTCTTCTGGGTAGTTTAGACCCTCTCCTTCATGATTTTCTCAAAAACCCGAAAAAAATAGGTAATGCACAACCCTATAATTTCCAAGGATTTTTAGAGGAGCTTTTGGGTATGGGCTAATGAGGGCGTGCTTCCAGCGACAGGTACCTTGCCCTTAATGTAGCTAAAGTTGAAAATGTCCGGGGGGGGGGGGGAGGCCGGCCGCCTAAGCCTTAGTTTATACTTACACCGCTGCGCGGTGCGACACGAGGGTCGGCATTAATTTCGAGCGGGCGGCGCGAAAAATCCATATCTACGGCGATCGTTGTGCCGCGCCGCGTCACGGCGCAAGTATAAACTAGGGCTAACGGCACGCGGACACGCGCTGCCCGCCGCCTCCGAACGGGCGGCGCCGGGCACAGACGACGCGGGCGTCGACCGATCAATCCCACTGCTGCGATTACAACTGGTACACTGGAAGAAACATAGCTATGAACAGAAACAATACACAGGGCAATTCACAGAACAGTGCAAATAACCTATACAAGCACAATTACACCAAAAGGGTACTCGTGCCTAGCCCGTTCTTCACAAAGTTTGTTTAGCGTCTAAGCACTCACGAGCGTTCGGTTTATTGAACGACTTTTAGAGAACTTTAGCTACAAGCTTTTCTTTTGACCCATCACTTAATCTCACCATTTTCGACAATCCACCATTTCTTGGTCTCAAACTACGAGCAGAATTTATTTTCCGCTCCTAGAACTCGCATACCTGACGAAATTGGACTTCTCCTTTGAACATTAAAAGCCGTTTTTCTAAATACATGTAGTAACTAATGATTGCCTTTCCGGCCCCTGTGGCTAATCTTCTTGAATCTTTCCCATGTAAACCGATAGCTAATGTTTAGGTGCAGCTAGCTATGCTTGAGCCCGTATCTTTAACATGTTGCGTAGATAATGAGAAGCCCCGAGTTGGATGGGCACTAGTTTACGAACTGGAACGAACCGTTCAATTGTGTGATGAAGAACGGGGCGAGGAAGATTTCATCCATCATCTATTTACTGACAAGACCGAACTTATAATCCTAAGCCAATCGATGGTAAACAGGTACCGCTCAATCTCAGGGTAGTCTGCGTTATTAAAGTCAGGTTTCCACAGAATGGTTCCTGGACTCGGAATCGTATAAGCCTAAACAAGTGTTCTAATAGGGTTGAGAATTATTCGCTTCGCCATGCAACCGGATCGCAAATTCCGCACGAATGTTTATAGACACGCCATACAGATTTAGGACGAACGGAACGGAATGACTGATCCAAATCAAGCGATCTACACCCTGTCTCCTCACCCCTGTGAAGTGATTTAGGCATAGTACGCCATCTGGCTCTCGAACATTGCAAGAACTGCGCTATGAAAAGCTAACACGGGCTACAAAATGGTCGAAACATTGCCACCAAAGCCCCTCCCGACCACACGGGTCAAATATGCATTCAAATCGCCCCACGACATCCCGTAAAATGTGTGGCGCGTACCAAAATAGGATGAAGTAACACCATTCTTTATTGTCTTATCTTATAAGGATAAGGATAAAGGATAAAGTACGGCGTTACTCAATCCCTTCTGGGATGCGCCAGCGCATTCTACTTCTACGGAATGTCGTGGAGGCGACATGAATGCGTATTTGGCCATACAATGACTTGCGGTGGCCAGCCGATGAACAAGTCAGCGCTTTATCCTTCCCAGACAAGTCACCGACCCCGGAGGGATGGAAGGCTTGGTTGGCCTGGGCGGGAAATCCGAACCAGGAAGCTGGTATCGGGTGTACGCGGCAGTCGCGCCTCCTCCGACTGCGCTACACGCTCCCCTCTTATAAGAGAACTGATATTCCTCCTATAGAAAGGATCCAAAATGGCTTCGCTCGGAAATTATTCCTTCGTTGCCACAAACATTCGCATGCCTGAAATTCCCAATCTCGGTGTAAGAAACAGACCGCTTCGTCTGCCTTCCTTCTCAGGAATGGTGAAGATACCGGTCGATCTCTTCATGCCATTCGAAATCTTTTGGCAGTTCGAAAGTGTATGCGCGCAGTTGATCTTCGAATCTTTCAGAAATGATGAGGATCATTGATGTTCCTTTCACCATCTCGAAGGCGCAGCCGGTTCGGAACCGTGCATACGACAGGACATGTACCACTCCGTCCTGTGTTGTGTCCTAATGGGAAGGAGAGGGAGTTCATGACGTCTGGAGTTGTCTGCAATCTGTCATGCAATGAGTGTGGTGAAGTCCATAGGTGAAACGTGCAGGCCTCTATGTACCAGGGCTAAGGAGCATTTTTACGACCTTAGAAAAGGCTGTGTCCGTACTCCATGGGGGGAGCACAGGGCTGCATGTCATGTGGGCGCACTGCTGCAGGTGACTATGTCGATTTTGCTTGAGAGAGTGATATATCGGCGCTCAAGACCCTTTAGGCGCTCTGGATCACGGCTAGGAGTTCACAGGTCAACTGGAAGGAAAAGTGTCCAGCGGTAGCCCAAGAACTGGCACCCTTCGAGCTCTACGGGTTCTGATCTGTCTGGTATGATCCCAGGGTATTTAAGTCGGGCTGTCCCGCGTGGAGACTCATTCACCCACGTTCAAGTCTAGCTTCGGATAACTGGTGGTCCTTCTCGGCATCCATCTTTAAGATCAGTCGTTCCTTCACAACTGTAATGTTGGATTTTGTCCATATCTCTTCTTAAGATCAGTACTCTGTAGGATGAAATGGGGTTTGGGAGAACAGTTTCATAAAGGTTTTTCGACTTTTTCAGGCTCTGACGAAGGCGAGGTCGCCGAAACTTAAGCCAAGCTAAACAAACGTGATAACACCGCGATTTGGACTCTCAATGCGCTTTATGATTGCTGCCTTATTACGCTTCAAAACAAAGTTCGAAAAACTTCGTTTAAAAGGTTATACCACATTTCTCTTGAACAAAATTTATTCTTACCATCTTGGACAGCATGTAGCTTAACCTCTAAGGCCATTTTGATTTGGAAAAGTTCGCCTTGATTTCTAGTCTTAGGCTAGCTCAGAAGATTGTCCAATTTGATTCGAAAAATGCCCAGTATCATTGGGATGTATAATGGTATATAATAAAATGCCCAAAGCCCTAATCAAGCTAAGGATATCTGATTGATCCAGACATCCTTAGCTGGATTTCCCCACTTCCTCTCCTACAAGAGGGGTGGATGTAAAATGTACCATCTAAGACGTAGGTCATGTCAACGTTTTTCAGTTTTAGAAGACGTACCAGTCTTAATTTATTTTATTTATTTATTTATTCACTGCATGGATAAATAAATAAATAAATAAAATGCTGTTCTTCATTCTTCTGGTTGGTCAAAGAGTTGCGGCACCTTCGAGGAGCACATTTTTAAGTTTGTTTTTTTAGTGTGAAGTTTTCTCATTTCGTTTATTCCATCAGAGAAACAAACTAAAACAAACTTATTTGAGATTCATGCGACTGTTTCAATTTTTCGGTACGTGGTTATTGTTCATTGCTTTCTCGGAATTTTATATTTGTGCCGGCTCCGACACTCACAATAAAATAAATAAATAAATCTAGCCCCTTCATATACTATCTGCTGCTTATCCTTAAGCTTTAGTTACCTTGAAAATAATGAATAACTCACCTTATTTCCTTTGTGTACCTTCTCAATGAATTCCTTAGAGGCTTGTGCCTTTAGATCCCATCCAATTATCACTCCTCGGTAGCCATTAACCTCAAAATATAAAATGAAGCTTACGTACACTTTCCACTGCATTTGTCGTTGACATAAAGGGTCAACAAAGGCTCTTTTCTTTCTGGACTGCGATAAAGTACTTGTTGGCTGGTAAACGGCCTTCATCGTTTGGAAGTATCTTGTGTTAAAATCCAAAGAGCTTTTTAACAAGAGCTGAAAACGTAGAAATAAAGAGCAGTAGCAAGCTAACGGTAGACTGCGGATCTGCATCAGGGATAATGTGGTGAAATTGTAGTTGTTTCACAGCCAGCGACTGTGAGTGAGTTCTCGGCACAATACCGACGACGTCTCAGCCATGCGTGGATGAGTCGTCAAATCTGAGGTGTCAATGAGAAATTTCTAAATGGGCTCAAACTTGGCAACCCCATTTGTCCAGTTTTCTATATGCAGCCTCGCTATGATCCAGAAACTAACTTCTCATGATGCGCAGTTCGTGTCAGCCAGTGCTTATAAAACACGGCCTATTATTAGTTATGTAGGTGGACCAACCGAACGAATATTGTGGTTCAATTGCGTCTTGAGCCAGATGCCCCTTGTTCCATCCCACCTGACCAGTGCAAGGAATAAAGCAATTCTACGAACTTATAGAGTAGAAACAAATTGCGTAATAGAGTCGTTTTATGTCACAAAATTTAACACAAACGCCCAAAACTATCAGGGCTTACAAGGGTTGAAGGACATTGGTCTAATGCGACGCCGCAGGCTGTGTGTGACGAGAACGCAATGATGATATTTTGAATTCTTATATGCCACGCAGGTTTGTAAAAACAGTTTTATTAAGCCTGTCGTTTCGACGGCTTCGTCGTTACCAAAAGCCTGAAAAAGGTTCGATATCTTGCGGGCTACGCACTCATATCGTCAATTGCTCTAATTTTCCCAACCCTGCAGCAGTGGGTTCTCAAGGCTCGTGCACAGTTCGACAGCGCAGTGAACCACCCATGTTGTAGCATAGGCGGTTCACTGCGCTGTGCTACAGCGCGGAGCCACCGCGCGGTGAGGGGCCGTGCACACTCACCGCGCAGTGGCACCGCGCGGTGTCACTGCGCTGAGGGAATTGGAGCTCCCATTTTCACCGCGCTGTGCCGTGGTGTGGCGTGTGGCTCACGGGATTGCGTACCATGCGCGCCTCTGCTGGCAACCTTCCAGCTTCGCAGCGCTACCGCACCGCGCCGACGTGGGGATGTGGCAAAAAATGAACCTCTCAGCGCGGTGCCACAGCGCAGTGAAACTGTGCACGAGCCTTCAAGAGTGTGAGGAAGAAACAGCTACAGTACGAACACAACTCGAACCGCCTTATCATTGCCGAGAGACCGCCCAACTATACAATCATTGAGCAAGCGAAACATACTCACGAGGAAGGTCAAAGAGGTCACCGTGGAGTTTCTCAAAGCGACCTATATTGGGTTGTAGGGCGTTGTCTGGGAAGCACCATAGTGGTTTCCAGACAACGCCCTACAACCCAATATAGGTCGCTTTGAGAAACTCCACGGTGACCTCTTTGACCTTCCTCGTCAGTATACCGGAATATACGGACTTCGAGGACTTCGAGACGACATGCTGTCTTACAATTCACATAATGGAATAGAGGCCAAACGTTGCTCATCATGGAAATGTACTCGTTGCTGTTGTTCACCATTGGATAGCACTCGTCGATCCAAAAGGCCGTACGGGTCTTTCCGGCTTCATTTTTGCGTAGTATCGCGCATTTGATGTCAAAGTTGTGTCCTATGTGGGTCTCCTCGCTGTGTCCACCCATTGTGCTTAATAAGCTTCACCTTCGGCTGCCAGCAAAACGCACTTTGTTGCGAACACTTAGCCATCTACCTGTTTCCCGATGTATAACTCGGTGCAGGTTGAACATCAAGATTGGTATACCACTCCCCTTTGAGTGCAACTTCTATTTCTTCTATAAGGGCAAATCACGCAGCTCTCCGTTATGCAAAAGCGATCATAGACACGGGTACGAACTAGAAGGCGTATGATGATGTCTTCATGAATGTTGCTTTGGACCGGATCGTTGTTCACATCTGCTCGCAACAAGCGCTCACGTGGCTGCTGTGACGTTTTCCAAATTGAAAAGTAGTTGGAGACAGACTCTGTCTTCGGGAGAGTTGGTAACATGCCCACATCGTACTCGGTCAGCTCGTCGTTGTCTTGGCACGTAACCATTAAGACTAGCTGTTTGAGAAGCCATCACATATGATTCCTCTCGAATCCGGTGTAATTCCTATTACTGTTCTGTACATGTTGCGCAGTACAGCACGTTCTACGGTCATATGATGAACAGAACTTGCATGAACTATAATGTTTTTGGAACTTCCTTTTCGATACCTTCGCATTAAATTCGCCGTTTGTCATCCCGACATGAGTATTCGCTAAGGTAGGGAACCTTAGGACGGTTTTTCTTAAATGAAAATCACGTGCTGGATTTTGAGGATGTTAGAAACTCATCTATTTCGAAGTGTTTTCGTTGTAACACAGCAATCCTCGTTATATCGACAGCACATTCTTTATGTTATAAGACCTTAATGGCAATGCTGATAAAGTGCGGAAGCGTACTTGTGTACAAACGGAAGTGGGTCCCTAAACAATTAAAAAAAGCTTTTATTCGATTAAAAGCTTTTAAAAGACACTAAGCAAAACTTTTCGAGAACTTGCACCTTGCAACAAGCACGATAATAACGTTAACACATTTAGCTAGTCATGCGACAACCACCAGTACTTGCATTCCACGGATCTCCTTCGGAAGAGAGCCTTCGGGCTCTCTTGCTAAGACGGATCTCGGGCTACTTGTCACAGGGCTAAGTGACGTGTCCCTGGATGGTGGATAAAGGAATAATCGCGAGCCAAACCCGACCGTGTACTACACAGAGACGCACGTGGGATGCAAGCGATGGACTCATTGCTCCTGCTGTGTAGGGTTGTCTCATTCCTTATGTGTGAGGTGGCGTGTTCATGAACAGTATGCGTGGATGTGTTCGCAGCACTAAAGGGACTCATTAACCTGACCCCGAAAGAGCCCCATTTCTACAGTGATAGAAATGATGAGTATGGAGAGGCTGCTGAAACATCAGGTCCTAACTAGGCTGCGTAAATTGAGAAGGACTAGGATGACGGTCTGCACTTACAACGCTCACACGCTTCCATCGGAAGCATTCGACGAGGACCTGATGATGCAAGCTAGGAAGATCAAGTACGGCGTCATCGACTGGCCGGCCGTGACGAGAAGCCACTACCCCCTCCCCCTACACACCGCCTACGACTCCGGAGAAGAGCTGCTCCTCGGAACAATCGACAGCATGGGGATAGGCAGCGTTGGTGTCCTCGTCAACAAGCAAGTGACCATGGACATCGATTCGTACGAGTCTCTGACAAGCGGAATCGGACGTCTACGACCGAAGTGATGTGACTCCCTACCAGTCTTGACTGTTTTCGTCGCGTATGCCCAACATCCGACTACGACGACGAAGAGGTCGAAGCCTTCTACGTGGAGCTAGAGAAGTTCTATAAGGAAGATCACACCTTCCACAAGGTGATCATCGGCGACTTCAACGCCAAGATCGAGCCACGAAGGTCGCTTGGAGAAGTTCACATCGTAACCACGGCTTGAAGTGGAACGAGCAAGACAAAAGACTTTCTGAGTTCATCATGCCGACCAAGGACCCCGGTGGCCAGTTCCACAACGCGATTGACCACATCATCTTCAACCGCAACTGATGCTCTATCTTGCCCAAAGAGTAGAGTGCAAGCTGCAGCTGGAACCTTATTGGAGTTTCCCATCTCTGTTGGGGTGCACCAAGGTTCTGCGCTTTCTCCACTCCTCTTTGTTGTCGTCATGGATGCCATTACGCGAGATCTTCAGAAGCCTGTCCCATGGACATTGCTCTATGCTGATGACGTGATGCTCGCTTGCGAAGATAAAGATGATCTCGAGCGGCAGGTGCAAGCTTGGTGCGACCGCTTGGCGATGTTCGGACTCAAATTGAACGTCAAGATGACCGAGTACCTAACGACTGACGTAAACGACGGCTCCATTAAGATTAACGGTACTGAGCTTGCACGCACTTCGGTGTTTAAATACCTCGGATCAGCAATAGCGTCTGACGGCGGTCTGATGGTTGAAGTGAACTCACGCGTGAGTTCAGCTTGGTCCAAGTGGCGTTCGCTGACTGGTGTGCTCTGCGATAGGAAGATACCAGAGCACCTGAAGTCAAAGATCTACAGAACAGTCATCCGGCCAGTAGCGATGTACGGCGCTGAGTGTTGGCCTGCGACTAAGGAAGCTGAAACGCTCCTCAGCGTCATGGAGACGAAGATGCTGCGCTGGACGGCTGGAGTCACCTGCATGGACCGCATCAGAAATGATGCTATTCGGCAGAAGTTCGGTGTCGCGCCGATAGCGGCCAAGATGCGCGAAGCTCGCTTACGATGGTACGGCCACGTTCTGCGTGGAAAGGAAGACAGCGTCCGCAAGATAGGCCTTGGGTTGGAAGTGTCAGGAAAGCGGCCTAGAGGACGCCCAAAGCAGCGTTGGTCGGATACGTTACACATGGACATGAAAGTAACTGGCGTCCACCCTGATCAAGCGCATGACCGGGAAAGGTGGCGTCATGACACCAGAAGAGCGGACCCCGCGACGAAGCGGGACAAACGCAGAAGAAGAAGAAGAAGAAGATCTTCAACCGCAACTACTGCCTGACTCACGTCTCCGTTGTCCCCAAGTTGTTCACGGGATCGGACCACCGACTCCTTTGCGCGATGTTTCGCTTTTCGCGTCAAGGAGAGAAGACGAAGTTCAAGAAGAGCAGCCCCAGAACAGCCATCATCTGGGACCTCCACCTCTTTTGCCGGCATTTGGGAAGCTACCGTCATGAATTAGGCCTTCTGGTGGAATTGTTCTGAACTCGTTCTATTACATTACAATATATGCCTGGAGTAGAACGCAACTGTCACCTGAATAGAAGGCTCGAAACAGATTAAACATGGATTTCTTTTTTTTTTCTTTTTTTTTCATAGCTTCGTTGACTACCGTTGCACAGTGCTTATCGAAATTCAGATTACTTGTAACAAGAAATCCAAGGTCTTTTATTTCTTCAACTTCATTGAAGGTATATCATAAAAGAGTAGTGAGGCACGTTGTTATTTCTAGTACCAATGTGGAGCACTCTAGAATTTTTCAGAAAGTGGTAAACTCCATTCAGCGGACCACTTCTGAACATTATTTAAAGCATTTTGGAGAAGTTCAACATCAGAATCACTTGCAATTAGCTAAATCTCCAGGTCGTCAGCAAAAGCGCAATACGTTATCCATTATCCTTCAGAAGTCGTATGTGTAAATATTAAACAGAATATCCGACAGAACCCCTCCAGGGGCAAACCACTAACGTACAATACCGCTTATAACTAGTATCGCATTTCGCGTCGCCGACGCGACGGAGCGTCGCAAAGCGTCGGAATCGTTCGCAGCGAGTTTACTGGAAAGCTGACTACACCACTGAAATCGCCTCATCGAGAAGATCTCGAAAATCAAAATGGATTCGATGTAGCGTTTAATCTGACCTAGTTACGGTGGTTTAAGTGGATTTTTGGTAGCTTCCTTCAAAAAGGTTATATTTTCAAATAAGACACATATTCGGAATCCCCGTGAAGTCAGCGTTACACTGATCTAAAAATTATTCCGCAGTTTCCTGAAAAAGTGTTCGGTGACCTATACCTACCGCGGCGACCGTCTTGCTCACGGGAGATAATTACGCCCACATGATACGGCTCCACAATTGGTCACAAACCCACACTTCTGCCGAATTTTTCTTCGGATTACATATTTTCCATTTCCGGTATCAAATTAGAATTCCTACTGAAATATCCATTATTTCGATAGGGCATAACGCCATCTTTGGACGACTCCAAGTATCCGCCAGTTAGCGCGCAAACGATTTTCTTCAAGCTTCCTCGTATTCTATTAGGTTGGCAACTAATTTCGTGGCCTCTCAAGAATCTTCAGCAAAAGTATTTATTAACAAATAACTAATGACTATCTTTAATTAAAATAAGATCCCTCGGAACGCAGAAGTGCTTCCCATATATCACGTAGCTGGTCTATCCCACGGTCATAGAATTATTGTGCTTTTAAGGCTAAGAATCTTTGGAGGTGCATTTTGACTCGGTCCACATTATTAAATCGTCTTCCAACCAAAAAGTACTGCAGCGAACTAAAAGTGTGGTAGTCATTCGGCGCAAGGTGGATAAATTTGACGCTCCCAGTCATGGTCTTCTATTTTTTGAGGCGTCCGGTTCGCTGCGTCCCTTCGTTTGGTGGTGTCAAGAAGGTATTAACTTCTGGGAGCTCCTCAAGAACGGTTCCAGCATTAATGCTGTAATCTACTCTTCTCAACATGGCCGCGCGCAGGCTGAACTCCGCTGGAATCGGTTCAGACAGATTTTCAGGAGCGGAATTATCTTCCAGCAAGATAACGCCAGATCACACCTCACGAATCGGGAGCTTCAAAAAGTCGAAGACCTTAGCTGGGAGCGTCTAACTCACCCACCTTACAGCACAGGCTGTGCGCTAAATGACTAGCACCTTCATAGCTCGCTGCAGCACTTCTTGGTTGGAGACGATTTATTGATGTGGACCATGTCGAAATGCACCTCCAAGGATTCTTGGCTTCAAAAGCACAAGAATTCTACAGCTGTGGGATGGGCCAGGTAGCTGATAAATGGGAAGCAGTCCCGCGTTACAACAGATCTTACTTGGGTTGAAAACTATTATTTGTTATTTGTTTATGAACACTTTTGTTGAAGGCGCTTGAGAGTCCACGAAATTAGTTGCCAGCCTAACAGTTTACAGCACGTCCCAAGGGAAGCCTAACTTACGAGGTGCACAAAGAAGTAAACGTGTGCAACCTATCACAATTTCACTTTCTAAAAATTGCACAGCCGATAGATTTTTCTGCCGTAATTCCGCTGCCTGTCATTATTTTGACTGCGCCAGTGGATTTTTCTATAATGGACTGACGATAAGAGTCGGCAGGTCACAGCTGAGAAGGTGGCGTTGTGCTGGTGCATAATCGGCTAACTGCGCTTTACAACAATATGTCTTCTTAAAATAACGAAGCGGTGCTTCGATTGGAACAGACACTCAAAGTGTGTGATTTCGACGAAAGTTTTGGAGAGGGCCTATTTTACTCGATCGCTTCGTTGCGCTACTTCTGTTAAAAAAATGACCTTCATTATCTTTTTCTCCATGGAGTTAGCTATCCACCAATGTAGAATTGTGCTGATCGAATGTGATCGATTTTTGCCGTTTTTAACCGGGGATTGAGTTCCAGGCCAGCAATACGACCTGGTCGCAGCGTACGCCGGTCGGACGACCCAGGTACACCTAGGCGCGATCTTGCGCCTAAAGGCCCCCACAGAGTTCTGCGGCAACGCCGCTCGCCGCTATGGTTAAGGATAGGGCAGGGACGCCGCCGGCGGCGAGCTCTGTGTCTCTACCCTATGATGAAGGATAGGGCAGCGGCAACGCCGCAGAAGTCTGGAAAGGCCTTAAGTGTGAGGCCCATTGGCGCTGTCCCATCTACTGCATACATAGAAGAAGTTACATTTAATCAATTAACATCATTAATCAATCTAGAGGCGCACTGTTGATCCTGTCAACATTTCTCCTCCGCTCCTGTTCTTTTTTTTTGATTTTTGAATCTTTATTTTCAAAACGCTTGCCACTAACGAAACGTTGTTATGCTTTTCTATTAGATTGGATAGAGAGCTTCCGTTAATTTCGACTTACAGTTTAGGTGATCATAACTTTGCGCTTTTTGAACCATTTCAGTTGAAGTAAAATCTAGTACATCCGTCATATTTGTGCCAGAGGAATGCAATAGTAATAATTCGCTACTTACGAAGAACTGAGCAGCTATAGCTCATAAGCTGCCTGAATATGTACCATTTTCACATCAAATTGGACACTTTTCAAATCAAATTGGACAATCTTCTAAGATAGCCTAAGGCTTCTGAAATCAAAGCGAACTCTTCCAAATTGAAATGAGCCTTTTATACATTAAACTAGAGGCTCTCCAAAAGGGTTAGAATAATTTTGTGTTCAAGGAGAATTTTAGTACCTTAATTTTAGTAAGTTTAGTATTTTTTTAAACCTTCTGTGAAGTTTTAGCTCACCTACCCAAAAAAAGTTGAGGAGAAATATTGGTTAATGTTTGTTTTAAAGGGCGGAAGAGCGGCCATTTTTCAGCGCCAAAAGAAGGGATTGCGCCATGCTGTCGTCCAAGACGTCGCGATTTTCATTCGATTGATAGGAAAATTTTTGTTTGCACGGAGTTCGACATCTATTAACGATATAACAAAAACAACTGTAAAGAACACACATATCTTCTCTTCGATGGTTCATGTAACTGGCGTTTACACTACCAAGGTACATAATGCGATCTGATCTTTTAATGCGTTATATGTTGGCTTTTTGATCTGCTTTAAAACACTTTTATTTTTTTCCGCAAATAAAGAATTTATACAAATTATTACACTGATTGGAGCAGGTAAACTTATAAATTTGAAGAAAAGCTACACAAAATTCTCTACGCTCAAAAATTTTTACTACCCATCTTATTGTGTCTGTAGTTTAACCTGCCAAGAGGTCATCTCGATTTGGAAGAGTTTTCTTCTATCTCAGAAATCTTATAGCTGGCTTAGAAGACTGCCCAATTTTACTTCGATAGTGTACAATCCGACTTAAAAATGATATAGTTTTTTGCCAGGTTAGATTGATTTTTTCCCTCGTTCGTTGCCCCATGCAGAGTTCTAGGGCCACGAATAAGACCAGGGGGGACCCAAACCAAAAAATCTACGCAAATCAAAATAAAACAAAACAAAATAAAATTGATAACTGGACACATGAAAGCGCAGTCGGATAAGGCGCCGGCTATAGCTGCGCTAGTTAAGAGTTCAAGAGGGTCAGGAAGCATTTTACTAGTTTCCCATGCTTTATCGTTATCTAGTTAGCGGATCTAACAGTTACGTTTTTGCAGGAGGCGCTCTGCGGTCGTTATCTCGTTGTCGGATCTAACCGGAGAGCGCGTATAAAAGGAACGGTGTATAAAAGACGGCTCGAGGAACGCTCGGGGCTTCAGTCGGCTCTCTTCAGCCTTCGGCTCCAGTCTTCAGGCTTCAGCCTTCGGCTTCGGCTACCGGTTCGGCTACGACTTCAAGTATCAATAGCCAACAAGAGGTCTCCACCAATAACCGCAAGAAACCTAGAGCGTTCAAGAGCAGTTTCTGTGAGTGTCGGAGTATACAAGATAAACAATATTAATACAGGTGTCTTGTCTGGCAAAGATACTTCACAGGAATTTACCCGCGTGGCAGCATAGGGCGACACAACGCTAAAGACAGCGACTACAATTGGTGCATACTACTAAAACCGGTGCAAACTACTAAAACTGGTGCATCGGCAACCGAAGGATCCAGGTCGGTTTCAAGAACATTTAAGCAATAGCGGTTCATTTTGAGCCTTTGCTTACTCGAAAACAAGGAAACCGCACTTTACCTTTTTCTTTCTCTTCGCCCTTCTTTTTTATCGCTCTTTTTCTTAAGAGGGTCTAATCAAGAGCGTCAGTAAGCCCTCAAGAACCAATACCTCTATAGACCTCAAGAAGTCCTCAAGAACTAGTGTATCCGATCAAGAAAGGCTCAATAACCATTCAATAACTGGTACACCCTACAAGTTAGCTCCCATTAACAAGATATTTACAATGTCATCGCAACTGGGGACCCAGAAACGGTTGTTGACCACCTTTACCAATAAACTCGAGCACATTGTAACGAGTTTAAGAAACGAGAAATTGCACGAGATCGTCATAGAGCCTCATCAACCTCAAGAGGCAAGGCAAGAGTCGATAAGCCGCTTAGAAGAAGGGGTCTCAGCAATAAGCTCTGCATCATCAAAGGTAGAAACAGTTCTAGCACAATATGCTTCCATCCTAGACAAGATGGAGAGCAAGAGCACCAAGGAAACTGAAGATTATGAGAACTACGCTGCAAAAGCCGAGTCAGCGCTGTTCTCTGCCTTCGATCTATCCGTGCTCCTTGAAGCCCGGATCCGCGCACTCACCAGTAGCGCATCGAACATTCCATCGGTAGCTGCAATCAATAGCGCACCGACGATGAATCAGACGCAAGCAAAGCCGCTAGAACTGCCACCTTTGCCCATTCCGACGTTCGGAGCAAATCCATGGGAGTGGGACAACTTCTGGGAATTATTCCACAGTAATATCCATTCAAGGGAACTGCCTGAAATGGCCAAGTATAACTACCTATTAAATGCCTTAAAAGGTGAAGCCAGGGAATCCATCAAGAAGTTCCAAGTAACTAAGGAAAACTATTCAAAAGCAATAAACTTCCTTCTCAATAAATACAATAATAAAGAGATACTAGTCAATCACTTGGTTGAGAGACTAGACTCTTGCTCACTCCGCAGTCACTCAGTAAAGGACATTCGTTCTCTTCTGGAGCAGGTACAAGTAATCGTCACCCAGCTAAAGGAAAAAGGGGAAGAAATCAATAGCTCCTGGCTCATAAAGAAGGTTCTAGCAAAATTTCCAGATTTCGTGAAAAGGAAAGCAATAACTAAGAAGCAGAACCAGCAACCCGATGTTCCCTTCGATATGGAAACACTCCTTACGTACATTAACGAAATCCTAAGCACGAAAGAAATGTTCGCACTCTTCTCAAATGAAGATAGCAGGACCTATCGAAAAGGCCCTATAGTGACAAAGCAGTCACAGGGTTGGCAACCAAGCTGCATGTATTGCCAGCAGGGTCACTCATCTAATAGATGTATGAAGTACCCTACCGCTCAAGAACGATCACTATATCTCCGCAAGAACAGCTTGTGCCTCATATGCGCCTCTTCAGAGCATAATACGGCAAGCTGCAGGGGTCGACCATGTTTCAGATGTAAAGGACTTCATCATACGTCCTGCTGTTTTAAGCAAGATGCAAATAAAAGGACGCCCCCACAGCGACAAGATTATGACTCTCCATCCGCAAGGGCAACAAGAACAAATGCGGATCAAAAGCAAGACAACGGAAGGGCACAACGCAGGGAAGCGACGAGAATTACCAAAACCACGCCTGCAAAAGTTCGTTCCCACGTCATTGTGACCAATGAAGAAAGTCTGGATCAAACAGGGGAGGAACCACAGCTGGTCCTCAGCTCTCATCTGTCAAATCGTCCGTCTCTCCCAACGGGAGAAGTTACAATTCTTGATCCAGGAACAAAGACTCTCTCCAAAGTAGATGTTCTGCTAGACACTGGAGCGGAGGCATCCTTTGTGGATAGTGCGTTCGCCCAGAAGCTGGAATTACCAGTCCTAGAGGAAAAGCAGATCATGCTGCGCACGTTCGGATCAAACGAATCTAAGGCGAAAAGGTGCAAGCTAGTGAGCATAGATGTGTGGGACAACGACGGCATGCCGCACTCCTTGAAGTTGCTAACAAGCAACATTTTGACTAGTTCCTTCACTCCTCCAAGAATACCAAATAGTGACCACGACTTCATCCGGTCTCTAGACCTATCAATAACGTTCAGCAAGAACAAGGAAGTGATTAAACCAAAAATTCTATTGGGTTGCGACCAACTTTGGTTTTTCGTCCGGAATGATGCCCCACTAATATCGCTTCCGTCTGGGTTACACTTACTACCCACAAAACTTGGTCACCTGGTATCGGGGAAGATCACGAACGCGGATCTGGAATCGCATCAAGTTAGTCAGATCAATCACGACGACGTACAGCATTGGGAAAAATGCTGGTCCATGGGTACGATTCAGATCAATACAGTTACTCCAGAGTCGGAAATCAGTTCGGAGGAGAGAGAACAATGGGAGAAATTCTGGACTCTGGAAACCGCGGGGACAGAGGAGTTCACCGGTTCCGAGAAAGAAGCAAGAGAAGCCCTGGACAAGAAAGTTTGGCAAGAGTTCAAGGACTCGATACAAAAGAGAGAAGACGGATACTATGTTCGACTTCCTTGGAGAGATCATTATCCGACTTTGCCAGACAATCGAGCAATAGCATACAAACGTCTTGTAAGCGTTTGGAACTCTTTGAGTAAGGACGAGGAACTTCTCGATCAATACAATAACACCTTTCAAGATCAGCTGCGAAACAATATTATCGAGTACGTGGAAGAAACTACCTCAAGCCAAGGTGGACAAATTCACTACATTCCTCACCAGCCGGTCCTTACTCCTCATAAGACTACTACGAAGCTGCGCATCGTGTTCGATGCTTCCGCACATTACAAGGATAGTCCTTCTCTGAACGATGTGCTTTATAAAGGTCCAGTAATCCTCCCATCGCTACATGGAATTCTGCTACGCTTCAGGATAGGAAAGATCGCAATAACATCGGACGTAGAAAAGGCCTTTTTGCAAGTACGACTCCAAGAACAAGATCGAGACGCAACACGATGCCTTTGGCTAAGGGACCATAAGCTACCTCCAACTTCTAGCAATATCCAAGTGTTCCGATTTACAAGAGTAACCTTTGGCCTCAAGTCATCACCGTTTCTCCTCGCTGGCACCACTTCATACCACTTGGAGAACTACGAGGAGGAATCCTCTATGGTGCAAGAAATAAAGCGTAACCTCTACGTCGACAATCTGCTGCAAACCGCGGACACCCTGGAGGAGGCCAAACAACTGTACTACAGAAGTAAGCAAATATTCGAGGACCTCAAAATGAATCTTAGAGAGTTTTCCTCCAACAATAGTCCTTTGATGGAGGTCGTGAAAGACCAGGACAAGAGCACCCAGCAATATCCAAAAGTACTAGGACTCCCGTGGAATGTTCGCGGGGACACAGTGGACATGTCACTTCAACTTCCGAGAGCTCCAATAACTACCAAGAGATCCGTCACAAGTGCAATTGCTTCAATTTATGATCCCCTAGGATGGATGGTTCCGCTGCTCCGTAATGTCAAGATCTTCTTACAACACCTTTGGCAGCAACAATATGATTGGGATACAATACTTCCCACAGAATTGGAAGGCGAATGGAACCATCTTGTGGAACAGATTCAAGGATTCGCATTTAACATACCACGATTTTTGGCACCTAAAGGAGGTGACGGAATATTGATCACATTTGCCGACGCAAGTACTAGCGCAATAGCAGCCTGTACGTACTTGTTTCATGAAGGGAGAGCCCAACTCGTCATGGCAAAATCAAAACTCCCACCACTTCAAGGTCAGTACACAATACCGAAGCTGGAACTTAACGCCTTCACGTTGGGAACAAGACTAACCCACTCAGTGCTGTCCGAGTTGGAACCTGTGCTCAATATCCGAATCATCTATCTCTTCTCGGACTCAGAGATCGTACTGAATTGGCTAAAACTTAAGCCAGAGAAGAAAGTAGGGCAATTCGTATACAATCGTTTAATCGAGATCAGCAATATCAGCAAGAACATGGAAAAAAGAGGTTGTTCAATCAGATATGGCTACGTCGCTTCATGTGACAATCCTGCCGACTGCGGAACAAGAGGGCTGACAAAGGCGGAACTAGAAAGCCATATATGGTGGTGGATAGGGCCCCTTTTCTTGCAGTCAAACCCAATTCAGTGCCCTATTCATAGTCGCATATTTGACTATGCAGCAAGATCTGACAATTCTCCAGATTCCGCCGATTGCTTCGAAGGTGCGAGCGCCTTGAGCAATAAGCCGACCAACAACAAGAGTTCAAGAACTCTGACGCAAGACCAAAACGAACTTCTTGGGATTGGTCAAGTAAGAACCTTTAACAAGGCCAAACGAATTATCGCGTACGTCGTGCGCTTTCTCTTCGCCACGATAACAAGAGTTAATAATAAGCGCTCTGCCAGCAATAAAATCGTTCTTTCAACAATAAAGGAATTCTCCCCATCGGTGCTTTCTCAGAGCCTAACGGGAGGAGAAATAGCGCTTACAAGGGAACTGATCATTCGCCGTCATCAAGAAGCTAAGGTTAGCAAACAAATCATACAATCCCTACCCAACCTCAATATCCGTCCTGATGCACACGGAATATTACGGTGCTATGGACGTCTTGGTAAGGCTCAGTTAGATGACAGTGCGAAATACCCTATCTTTATACTGCAGAAAACGCTTTTGGCCGAAATTATTATCCGGGATATCCATGAAAAGGGACACCCTGGGATAAACCACACCATAGCACTAGTTAGGCAACAATACTGGATCCCGCAACTGCGATCACAGGTGTTGTCACTCAATCGAAAGTGCTTTTACTGTCAAAGGTTCAATAACCTCCCATACAAGTATCCAAGAAAAGAAGATCTACCAAAGGAACGAGTCGTGCGTTCACATCCTTTCCAACATGTCGGTCTAGATTATTTTGGGCCTTTATCCATAAGGTCGTCTGGAGATCTGGAGATCAAGAAAAATGTTACGGAGCAATCATTACCTGCATGACAACAAGGCTAGTACATTTAGACGTCGTTGCAGACCTTATATCAGTAGCATTTCTTAATATGCTTCGTAGATTTTTCGCCAGAAGGGGAGTGCCGCGTTCAATAACCAGTGACAATGCACCGACATTCGAACTAGGAGAAGCAATACTCATCGAGAGCATCAAAGCAGCAAGATCCGACCCAGCAATATCAAAGACGTTAAGTGAGAGAGAAGTTGACTGGCGACATATTACGCCGTATGCTCCCTGGCAAGGAGGTTTTTACGAAAGGCTAATTAAGTCCGTTAAGCACTCTCTACACAAGACGTTGGGGAAGAAACTGCTGTCTCTAGAAGAAATGACCACAGTATTGACAGAAATTGAAGCACTGATCAATACTCGGCCGCTCACTCATATGAGCAATGACTTCAATGATGACCAGGCTTTGCGTCCAATAGATTTCGTACAAAGAGATCTTCAAGTATACTATCCATTGGGAGTGAAATCTCCCGCATCCGATGATCCCGATTATCTCACATCAAAATTTGAAGCAATACTTCAAACAAGAAACCAGGCTCTTGCAGCTCTGGAGACTTCTTGCAAACATACGGAGAAGTTTTGGAATGTGTGGCAGGCTCAATATTTAACTGCCCTTCGGGAGAAGCACACTGTCCAGATAGGACAAAAGAAGGGATGTGTTAAAACCCCTTATGAAGGTACTGTGGTGCTTCTTTGTGATCCAGTTCAGCCGCGCCATTGCTGGAAAATGGGAAGAATACACAAGGTAGTTGTCAACAATAACGGCACCATACGGGAGGCTGTGGTACGACTATCTTCCCAACGACTCATACGGCGACCGATCAATCTTTTAGTCCCACTAGAACTGGATCAAGTAGATAGCAATGGTGATGAAGCTCAAGAATTGCCCGGTTCGCCTCAACAAGAAAATTCGGAAGTAACATTAATTCCTTCGAGATCCTCGGGGGATGCAACTGATCCTCAGGAACAAGTTACATCTCCAGAATATCAACGTTACAACTTCAGAAAACGAAGAAGGATCAATTACAAGGAAGGTTCAGAAGAATCGGGAGACTCCGATGAATGCTCCACTCCAACAAGAACTACTTTCAACATATCCACTTTGTTCCAAATCTCGCTGGTTCTCTCAATTGTGGTCGAAGCAACCGAGGTAATAGCACAAAATTCCTTACTGCATTCCATACAATGCTTCCCGGGAGGTGTAGCGGTATCATCTCCAGCTTTAGTTCCATACGAGATCTGCGCAGAACACTATTGTGTTCAAGTGGAGAACCCAAGAATGCAAGAAAGAATCAATCTTCCACCTGACGTTATTCTCCACGAGCACGTCATCCAGTGGAAGTTTGAAGAAGGACGCTCTATCAATACATCGAAACAGTATGCCCTCCAGGACCGTTTTGTGAATCAATATCATGCACATTTTGCTCCGCTAACATCTTCAATCCTGAATGTTGGCCGAAGAGTGCAATATTTGCAACCTCAGTATTGATCTATCTTCTCGTAACCTGTATGTGCCAGTAGTAATCGGACTTCCAGTACGAGTAGCCTTCAAACTACACTGGACAGCATGCAAAATTGTACTTCGAGGTTTCCAACGACTCGGAAGGATGAGAAGATCGGAATTTTCCTTACGAAGGAGACATCTTGCGGAGATCATTGCTCTCGCAACAGCAATATCCTATTCCCTTCAATGTCAGGAAGTTAACCTCTTCACTCAGTACGCCACCATCTGCACAAGAAATACGCAAGAACCCTGCCAGGTCCAAGTCTCTGAGGTAATCAAGATCAATCCTTTCAAAAGGGACGCCTGTTTACGACTGCTGCAGAATACTACTTCGGTCCATGAAATCCACCTACAATGGAAATCGCTCAAGCTGTTGTGTGAACCTGAAACGGATATGTTCACTAGAGACGCCGTACAAAAGGTAATTGACAGTAAGAGGTGTTCACATAGCGGTTCTTGTGTCGGTGACAAATGTGGATCGATCAATAAGTCCAGCTTGATTCCAGAGCTTAAGGAGGGAAATCAATATCCTGGCAATACCTTTTGTGTTGAATCCTGTGGAGGACCCGGGTGTGATTGCTTTTATTTAAGTTCCGGATGTCTCTTCTATAGGATATATGCGCAACCGATAGACGACGAAATTTTCGAGATATTCCACTGCAACAGATGGAGGGAATCAGCCAGCGTAGAAATCGACCACTTCGACGCAATTAAGAAGAAAGGCTCTACCTTTAAGGCTGTCCTACTACCCAATGTGCCAGTTAAGTGGAAATCGTTATCGATAACTCTTACGTCTGTAGGAATACCTCCACTACCATTGCTTAACAACCCATTTATATCGGACGGCAAAGGAACGGCTCTATGGAAACCTAACGCTTGGCCAAATTTGCAGTGTGCAAATTTTTCAGATGCACAAAATCTTCAATGCCAGATGTTCGACGACTGCACATGCGTTCCAGCAGAAACCAAAGCCAACTGCTACTGCAAGAACCTTCCTATCGGCACATGGTTTAAGAGCAAAAGAAATCAGCTGCCGGTACTTTACCCTTCGCTAACGTTTCGGCAGGACGCATCAGCAAGAGTCCAAGCGACAGTCACCAATATGGTTACGGGAGAAATTGTACTAAGCTTCCAAGATACCCTCGAAACCGAAATTTTGGTGGACGACGATGTTTGCCGTGTCACCGCAAGCGACTTGAAAGGATGCTATAACTGCGTGAAAGGCAGTGTAGCAGAAGCAATATGCTTCTCAAATCGAGATGGTTCTCTAGCAGAAATTGTATGCGGTGAAACAAGCTTCACCATTCCATGCAACACCACTGGAAGCCGTTCCGATCTGAGATTCAGTCTCACAAAAGCAAGAATCAATTTCGCCTGCGTAGTATCATGTGGACGAGTGACTACCTCCTTTGATATAGCAGGTATCCTAAAATTTACTACTTCAGCACAAGGAGTGGTAGAACAATGGCTCAGTGGCGAGTCAGTCAGTTTTTCAGAAATTCAATGGCCAGACTTAGCTCATATAGCCACAGTATTTCTTCAATGGTATAAAACACTAGCAATAGCCGTAGTAACTCTCCTTATAGCAATAGCAATAACCTACTTGGTCCTCACAACATGTGGAATGCGTATAATTTTTTGGATCGGAACTCAACTCGCTAAGTCACTCCTGCGAGTCATAGGGCTTTTTTGGAGATTCCTGCGCTTCACATGTGTAAACGCAATAGCTTCAGCTCATCGAAAGCAGCAATAAAAAACTCTAGTTATGCTATACGCTGTACATAAACATGATTGATCACGTAATTCATTCCTAAGATAAATCAATATCCTTTATCAATAACCTCCTGATCAGATAACCAAGAACTCTTCTACAGGACCACCATGCAGCCAGCGATGTTGGAATATCAGAGAAACCTCTCCAATTCTTCGAAGACGACACAAGAAACAGACAAGGAGTCATCAAGATCTCTGCGTCATCTACATGGACAAATAAAAGTTGCGGTAAACAGCTAGCCGCATCATATCGTTCATAGCGGGCCGCAGCAAGAACATTGAGCAAGAACTAGAGACGCGGCGGCACTATGCGAGAGGCGGGAGTATAGCTGCGCTAGTTAAGAGTTCAAGAGGGTCAGGAAGCATTTTACTAGTTTCCCATGCTTTATCGTTATCTAGTTAGCGGATCTAACAGTTACGTTTTTGCAGGAGGCGCTCTGCGGTCGTTATCTCGTTGTCGGATCTAACCGGAGAGCGCGTATAAAAGGAACGGTGTATAAAAGACGGCTCGAGGAACGCTCGGGGCTTCAGTCGGCTCTCTTCAGCCTTCGGCTCCAGTCTTCAGGTTTCAGCCTTCGGCTTCGGCTACCGGTTCGGCTACGACTTCAAGTATCAATAGCCAACGAGAGGTCTCCACCAATAACCGCAAGAAACCTAGAGCGTTCAAGAGCAGTTTCTGTGAGTGTCGGAGTATACAAGATAAACAATATTAATACAGGTGTCTTGTCTGGCAAAGATACTTCACAGGAATTTACCCGCGTGGCAGCATAGGGCGACACAACGCTAAAGACAGCGACTACAATTGATGCATACTACTAAAACCGGTGCAAACTACTAAACCGGCTGTCGGGTACACTCTGTTTCAGGCTCCAGGCCGCTTCGGATTTCCCGCTCAGGCCAACTCATTGTAAGCCTTCCATCTTTCTCAGGTGGATGAATTGGTACCAGACCTGTCTGGAAAGAATAAAACACTGATTTGTCTTCCGCTTCTCCCTTTATGAAAACTCGACGTAATTAATTGTTGTTCTTGTGTTAATATTGTGCCACGGTTCGACGGAGGCCAAATAAAGATCACATCAAAAACCTTGTGTTGACACAATATTAACACAAGAACACTGACTTGTCTATCATCTGGCCACCACAAGTCATTGTATAGGAAAAACGCGCACTGAAATTGCATTCACGACATCCCGAAGAAAAGAAAGGAGTGGCGTGCCCCTTCCCATAAAAAAGATTGATTATCGTCGTTCATTACCCTCTATCATTTATTCTAGCCGGATTTAACACAAACGTTTACAAAAAAAAACATTTCCCTTCTGTGATTGCGCGACTGTAGGACCACATACAGGTAATCGTTGTCGTGTCGTTAAAAGTTCAAAATCAATAACGGTGCCGCGGGATTGGAATTGCGAAGATGCTTTATGGGCGACGGTGGACATCCTTAGACGATAATTGGCGCGGCGGGTCATAGAGACGGTAGCAGTATCAACGCTTGTTGAAGCCATGGCCAGAGTCCATCGGATAATCGGACATTTGGAAACCGGAAAGGTTTAAGTGCGTTGAAAACTAAGTTCAGGGCATCATTCGGTTCAGAAATGAGTAGAAAATCCAGTCGGGAGCCATTTTTTCTAAAAATTGGACAACATTTTGAACTGGTCTCCAAAAGAAGTATCATCTTGGAAGAATATGCAAGGTTCGTTTCGCCACTTTATCATACGAACCTTTGTTTAGCACTCCTCCCGTGGCTCATCGGTGACTGGGAGGAGTACTAAGTAAGGTAGTATGCTAAGGGGTCAAGAAGAGTGAGAAAATGGAGAAAAAGAATGGTTAGAAAAGAAGAAATAAACCTACATTACGAATTTCAGGAAAGGAATCGGAAAAAACCATATATGATAGTCAGCGTATGCGCATTGGAGCGCGCTGACATACGATACGTTGAGAGGTGATAATCCCGATGGATATAATAACTAGTAAGGTAATTTTTAAGGAAGTTTATTTGGAATATTTTATCGAAACTACTCCAAAATAGCTTTAACAAACTTTATCAATTTGTCATTGTAATCAAGAAACTCGTATTTGTAATATATTTGTTTATTTCTATAAAGGCATTTTAAAATACTAGTTATTATAAATTCTTGTGAATACCCATTATAAAGCAATGTTTCTTTTAAATTAATAATCTTTTTTTAACTATCTAACGTTGAACAAATTCTAGCAGTTCTGAGGGCTTCCGTTAATATAGTAGCTGATTTTATCTTTATAGAAATAGCTGACTTGGCGTGAGGGAATCTTATAACTTTAAAATCAAAGTCTTCAGTTTTGTTATATAATGAAGTTACAATTTTACCATTAATTACCTTTATGCCAATGTCTAAGTAATTACAACTGTACTCACTTATATGGTTTTTTTTTAAATTCTAGTGTGCCTTTATATACTTCTTTCAGAATGTGATCAACATTCGTTTCGTTTAGGCTATGGACCACTAATAAATCGTCCATATATCTATAAGGTATAAAAATGTAATTATACCGTCTACTTCTTTTAGTGTAGTCATATTCAAACATTGAAATTGTTAAATCAACCAATAAGGGACTGAAATTACCACCTTGAGGTACTCCTTTATTTTGTTTAAATACTGAAGAAAATACGCAATAACTGTTTCTTAATAGATAATCCACATGGTATAAAATGTCATGAATGGTATATAATAAATACTTATTACTAAGTTTATTATCATCGGTGTAAAAGGTATTATATTTATTACATGCAATGTATTTTTTGCCACTATTTTTAAAGCATATATTGAGCAATTCAGTAGTTTTGCATAATATAACCTTATGAGGAAAATTTGTAAACATATCTTTAAAATCGGCTGAATATACTTTCAAATTCTCATGTTGTAAATTATTAAGTTCATCCGTAATGTTAAAATTGTTAATAGCCCAGTATATTTTACCTGTTTTATTACGAGCAGAAATAATATTGCAGTAGTTAACGAAATGTTTTTTAATAAACGTAAAAATCCGTTGTAGTTGCAGGGCCAAATTTTTTGTACTGCTACTAGAGGTCCCTGTTATGAACCTAAAACTTATAGGAGTTTTATGTAGTTTTGGAAGACAATAGATAATAGGTAACCTTGAGTTTACATCCACATTAAGGTGGTTTATAACGCTGAAGAATTTATGCTTTAATATAATGGTAGCAGGATAACTATCTTTCAAATAATTATAAGTTTTGCCATTAGCATTGTATTCCATTATGGAATTTTTAATGTGAACTCCCATTTCTTCCATTATAGTATGCAAATAATATTTTTTGCAAATGATTCCATATTTGTTAGCTGCCTTATCTAAGGGGCAGAATATAAAGTGTTTTTGGTAAAAGTTTAGTGTATGATACGGTATATGTTCACATTTCCGTGCTCATTTTTAAGCAAAGGTTTTATTTTATTTCTAAATTGACCAATTTAATATATTTTATTCCATTTAGGCCCTCATTGTGTATCTTGTATTTTTTATTAATAACATTAAGTGCCTTATCAACTGCATTTGTAAATATTGTTTTTATTTTTAATGTCTAGAGCCTTTGTAACCCTGTATTTTGTCCCTTTAATAAGTAATGTTTTTAGAGCTTTATCTTCTATAATATTCAGGTCTCCGGTAATAATGTGTTTATGTGTTTTATCCACGTAGTTATTATATTTATTGTTAGGTGCCTCACACAAAGAAGGGTTATATAAAATACTGTTAGCGCTTAAGCTGTCTAGGGATTTGAGTAATTTGTTATAGTTAAATATTTTGGCTGAAACCGGTGTTTCATAGGTATAAATTACTCGAAATGGAATTTTCCTTCTTTTACGCGCATAAAACAAGCACATGTATAAGCTTTATTAAATATTTTAGAAATATTTACTTTATTAAAAACGTTATGGATGTAAGGAATGACAACGTTAATAAACTCTTTCTTGTTATTATTTGTGTTATTACCAGCACAATTATACTTAGTACTTGCAAGCGAGCAGCACAATATGAATTTGGTTTTTTGTTTAATTTGCGATAAAAATTGAGGATTAATGCTTAACTCCAATAGCTTAGCTATATTCTTTTTGGAGAGACTTTTTATGACTCTATAAATTTCTGGTATTTGTATATTATCCTTGTTATTATTGAAATATTCAACAACCTTCATGTAGTTGTCATTGTTTTTATGCTTATGACAAGGTTTTTTTTACCTCTATTATGTCGTTCTATAATAATGTTGAGTGAATGATAAGGGTGAGCAGTTTTGTGCAGTAAAGGATTAGTAACATTAGTTATATTACCATAACCCTTAATGTTGTCATTAAGGAATAAAGGATAAGCTGTGTTCAACAAATTTATCCAAAAGAATTCTTTATTTAGTAGCACATTCCTATCTTTGTTGTTATCCTGTGAATCTAAAATTGTAATTCTTAATTCAGATTTACATTCATGGAAGTGGGTATATAAAATACTAAATTTCTTTTTATTTTTAATATAATATAAATGTTCTTTAATTCTATCTTTAAGACGTCTACTTGTAATACCTACGTATTGCATTTCACATCTATTGCAAGTAATACAATAAACTACTGATTTAGTATTACATGAAATATTGACAGATTTGTAGGTTTTAATTTTAAATTAAGTAACAGTGGAAGTTATATTGTTATCTCCAAAACAAGTCGACTTCGTTCTTCTGAGCAACTTTTAAGCCTTATCTGAGAAGGATGCGCTGTACACGGCTAGCTTAGGGATACAAACGTAAGAAACTGGAGTTTAAGATTTTTTGTTTTGTAGGAAGTTTTCTCGAAGACTACAGATTAGGCGCAGCTTCGAATGAGGGAAAAATCTTTTTTTTTTTTGCTAGAGGACGAGAGTTCCACTTGGCTCTGAAAGGGTGTAGTTTTCAAGCGTTTCACTGTTAAAGGGTTGGTCCTTGAGGTGATTCTTTTATTACTGCTCTATCCTACATTTCTGAAGTGGAATATGAAGTGGTGTTAGAAATCAGAGCTCAGAAAACTCAAGGTTTTTGCCGAGGATTGAGTAATTGAGGAGGTATTCGAACAAAGGCAATTCTTGAAGCAACTATATTGCTTTACCTGTTAACAGCCACTGAAGACTGCATAACTGGTTCGTCAACAACGGCAACGAGTACTGGTTAGCCAAATACGGTAGCGCTCCTGTGAATATAATTAACTAAGGGAGGAGACTTCCGCCCAATGGAATATATACCATTTTCACGTCGAATTGGCACACTTTCCTACACAAATTAGACGCTTTTCACGTCAAATTGGACACTTTTCTAAGCTAGCTTAAGTCTTTTGAAAGCACAGCGAACTCTTCCTAAACAAAATAAACTTCCTCTACATTAAACTAAGTACTCTCCAAAAAAAATTAGAATAATTTTTTGTTCGAGGAAAGTTTTTTTTTTTGTTTTCGAAGAAAACTTTGGTGTGATTTCTTTGAAAACCCACTTAAAACATGGCCAGCGACAGCAGTGATATGCAAACAATCTGGAAAAAAACTAGCCTCTTCGAACTATCGCGAATATTTTAGCCCACTAATAAGGTGACATTTTTGGATTTGACTATCTATTGCTTTCGTGATTTACAGTGTAGGCGTGGAAGCAAAACGCGTTAGTGCAGAAGCTGACAAGAACCTAGAAACAAGGTATAATAATCTGTTGAAAATATGCTTTGAACTATAGACAAATTTGAAAGTTACTTTTCATTCCGCTTATTTCAGGATAATATCTGATTCGCAGCATTATTTGCGGAATTTCTTAGGGAACTTTCAGAGGACACATCTTCCTACGAACAAGAGGGGATGTAGGAAAGGCTTTTAACGGTCTATGGGCTCTGATTGCCCAATTTTTCATAAACAGAGACACTATTTCTTTGGCATAAACATGCAAAATGCAACTTGCTACTTAGCGGGCTGGTGTCCGCTCCGAGATTGCACATGGTCGTGGAATACCCACATAAACGCGGTTTCCAAGCTCTGACGCGGAGGAGAGCACAAAACTAGGCAAGAAAAGGAACTCCGGGGTTTAGCTGATACTACTTACCTTTTTTAAAGATACCTTGCCGGTGTGCAGTGGGCACCAGCCCGCTTAATACCTAATAACTTTAACTAAAATGGTTTGAAAAGCGCAAAGCTATGAGCATCTGAAACTAGAAGTCGAGATCAACGGAAGCTTTCGATCCGACCCAATAGAAAAACATCGCAACTGGTCGTTGACGAAAGCGGTGTTGAAAACTTAAACATAAAACTCAAAATCAGAAATCAAATTATGACTGGGACTGGTGCAGAAAAGTTGACAGGATCAACCGCAGGCCTCAAAAGGTTAATTGATTAAATGTAACTTCTCCTATGTATGCAGTAGATGGGACAGCGCCAATGAGCCTCACACTTAGGGGCAAGATTGCGCCTAGGTGTACCTGGGTCGTCCGACCGGCGTACGCTGCGACCAGGTCGTATTGCTGGCCTGGAACTCGATCCCCGGTTAAAAACGGCAAAAATCGATCACATTCGATCAGCACAATTCTACATTGTGGATAGCTAATTCTATGGAGAAAAAGATAATGAAGGTCATTTTTTAAACAGAAGTAGCGCAACGAAGCGATCGAGTAAAATAGGCCCTCTCCAAAACTTTCGTCGAAATCACACACTTTGAGTGTCTGTTCCAATCGAAGCACCGCTTCGTTATTTTAAGAAGACATATTGTTGTAAAGCGCAGTTAGCCGATTATGCACCAGCACAACGCCATCTTCTCAGCTGTGACCTGCCGACTCTTATCGTCAGTCCATTATAGAAAAATCCACTGGCGCAGTCAAAATAATGACAGGCAGCGGAATTACGGCAGAAAAATCTATCGGCTGTCCACTTTTTAGAAAGTGAAATTGTAATAGGTTGCACACGTTTACTTCTTTGTGCACCTCGTAAGTTAGGCTTCCCTTGGGACGTGCTGTAAATTAGAATACGAGGAAGCTTGAAGAAAATCGTTTGCGCGCTAACTGGCGGATACTTGGAGTCATCCAAAGATGGCGTTATGCCCTATCGAAATAATGGATATTTCAGTAGGAATTCTAATTTGATACCGGAAATGGACAATATGTAATTCGAAGAAAAATTCGGCAGAAGTGTGGGTTTGCGACCAATTGTGGAGCCGTATCATGTGGGCGTAATTATCTCCAGTGAGCAAGACGGTCGCCGCGGTAGGTATATAGGTCACCGAACATTTTTTCAAGAAACTGCGGAATAATTTTTAGATCAGTGTAACGCTGACTTTACGGGGATTCCGAATATGTGTCTTATTTGAAAATGTAACCTTTTTGAAGGAAGCTACCAAAAATCCACTTAAACCACCGTTACTAGGTCATATTAAACGCTACATCGAATCCATTTTGATTTTCGAGATCTTCTCGATGAGGCGATTTCAGTGGTGCAGTCAGCTTTCCAGTAAACTCGCTGCGAACGATTCCGACGCTTTGCGACGCGAAACGCGACACTAGTTATAAGCGGTATTGTATCTGGGACTGGAAAACGAGGAGTTCACACGAACAATGCATTTTCTATCAGTCAAAGAATGATGTCGTCCATGCAGTTATACGGTGAATATGGTGGGATGTATGCCAACCAACCCCATCTTATACAGAAGCTTGTTGTGTGACACTCTTTCGAAGGCTTTACTAAAATTGCGAATATATGACATCGACTTTTCTTTTTCATCCATGCATTCGGTCCAACAGTTCAGAGTTTGAATCGTAGCGATTACAGTAGACTTCGCCTTTTGGAAATCATGCTGGTAAGGCGATATTACTGCGTGCTTCTCCAAATGATCAACTATTGCTCGCTTTAAAAAAAAATCAAAAGGTCTCGCACATATTGATGACTGGTCCAAAATTAGTGGAAACTTCAAATGGCGGTTTTTTAGGTAACGGAGGAACGATTGATTCAACCCATTTACGAAGTACCTCAGCCCTCATGGAGCTTAAAGATCTGTTTTATGGAGCGCTTATTATACGAGCTACCCTTTTAATGAAGTTTAGTGGAATACCGTCAAGGGTTGGTCTTTCAGACTGTGGCCATTTAAGAAGCAAGCTTTGAATCTCCCATATATAGAACCAATCTGAGTCTTCCGTTACGGGGAATCTGTACAATGACTTGCAGTGGTAGTCAATAAACATACTCTTTCCAGGGAAGTCTGGATTAAATTCGCCGACACGAAGGGTTGGCAGGCGCAGGACACGATCCATAGAGCGATTTTGGGTGCAGGCGACAGGCGGTGCCTACTACATGCTCTACGTGTCACTAACTAATCGAGTAGAACCTGAACAAAGACCATTCCGAGAAAAAGCGAAAAATTTCTCAATTGGAACTGAGGCACCCTATATTTCAGTCAGTTTCTTTATAACCTCACAAGTGCTGCGACACGCCTAACGGCGTGTCTCGCACTCGCCCGCTTCGCGGGGTGATACAGTTAGTCTTTTTCTCAGGAACTACTCTTCTACAAAGAAAGATGTGCGCTTCAAAAAAAATTATTCATAGTGCAACGAAAATGGTTTAATTTTTTACTCAAACATCTCGGTGAATACTACGTTTGATATAGTTTTCCGCCCTGGTGGTAGCCAAATTTTGATCTCTGTCGAACACGTGAGCACGCCACGTACAGTTGACCATGAGAAAAAACTGGGCTGGGGAGGTATACACCGACTCTGTCAAATGTTTGTCCCTGACTCTTGTTTATTGTCATTGCGTAGGCCAAACGCACAGGAAATTGCCTCTTCTTAAATCTGCACGGTGAGGCGCCATAGGCAGGCGAACAGAATATTATTCTAGGAATAAGGACGTACTGTCCTTTGTTCGCTCCAGTTGCAATTTTGCAGCCTAGAATGTACCTATCCATATGTTCAACAGTGAGTCGCGTACCATTGCATAGACCCTGGTTGACTCAAGCATTATGACTGCTCCTTTCTTTAGATGGAGTTCATGTGGCGGGTATCCCTGGAGTGTCAAGCTGTTTAGAAACTCCAATGAATACTCTGTGTCGTTGCTAGCTTCATTTTCGTAATTCATAACCTCATCTATGCTTCTGTAAATCTTCTCCTGCCCAGGTAGTTTCGAAAGCACTTTGTTGTTTATCTCCAAAGAGTCGAAATTCCTAGGCGTCAAAATCGCTCTACCGACTGCAGCGGACATATCTTCTAAGGTCACTATATCACCAAATATCTCATCTGCTATATCTCCAGAGCTCAGCATATCGTCGGGCACTTCCACTTCATTGGAATCGTTTTGGAGCTCTCCGTTTCCAAGTTGAATTAGAAAGTTAGACCAACCGATTCCACCGCTGGACGTCGTCACATTCTCAGTCAATCTGTATTTAAAGAAATGAGGCCACAGTGGGGAGCTCTTGATAGAAACGTTCAGAATTTTGGACCGTCCTGCTTTTGGCACGACAGGAGGAATTTGTCTGAAATCACCTCCTAGGATAATCCAGATGCCTCCTGCCTCTTAATCCAGTTGCCTCTAGCGCGACTTAGAGGACCTTTTTTTCTGAATCGAGACGTTTAGAAATACGTGTAGTTGCCGTTGTGTCAAGCAGGAGGAGGCTATACTTCCTCTGTAGATCAGCATCCCATGTTGAATTCTGAAAGCGCCTGCACGCCGCAGCACGCCGGTGACTCAATTCCTTAATTCAGATGCTTCTAAGGGGGCGTAGAGGACCTGCCCTCTGAAACCAGCACCTCAGAAGACCCACCTTCTGAATGCAGAGGATCAGAAGCGCGCACAGTTGCCGCTGTGTCGAGCATGAAGAGGCTGCGCATATGGCAGATTCCTTGTTTCGCGTATAAATTTTCTTACGGCTCCCTTCTTGCTGGTTCCTCGTCCTGGTTCCGCCTCCAGGTCCCTTGTTCCTGGTCGATCTCTCCCCCCCCCCCCTAGGAATCCTCGTTAATGCTCTCCCCAATTAAGTAGCTCTCCCACGCTCACACACAACGACGGCCAGCGAACGCCCATTGCGTGTCATCGGTGTCACATCTTCTAAATCCGTACTCTCTTATCGGTAATGGATCCCCTTACTGATCCTCTTAACTGCTCTCCCCGATTGCTAACTCCCTACTGGTCCCTCCTTAATGCTTCATTGATCCCCCTATCGACCCCCCCCCCCCTTCCCGATGCTTCCTCCAAGTCGCTACCTCCTGGTCGCTGTCGATTCTCCACCCTCGAAGTCCCCCCTTATACTCTTCCCCCTTTAGTGGTTATGCTAATGGCACGAAGTCGGCGGCACCGCTTCTGAATCTGGACGCTCAGGAACGCGCGTAAGTGCTGTTGTGTCAAGCAGTAAAAGGATGCGCCTTTTATGCTGCAGCAATTCCCACGTTCAATGGGAAATTGCGACCGCGCTGTGGATGATACAGCGTACCTTACTTATTAGATTAGATAGATCATTCGACGGCTCTCGCTGTGGATGATGCGGCATTCCTCACTTAGGTTAGATCACTCGACCGCTCCCGCTGTGGGTGATGCAGCGTACCTCACTTAAGTTAGATCATTCGACCGCTCTCGCTGTGGGTGGTGCGGCGTACATAACTTAAGTTAGATCATTCGACCGCTCTCGCTGTGGGTGATGTGGCGAATGCGGCGTATCTCGCTTAGATTAGATCACTCGACGGACAAACTCTTTTATATATAGGTGATTGCTTAGCCATGAAATATCCGGTGCTATTCTGCTATCAAACACCTATATTTTGCACAAAATCTTTAGTTACTGAGTAATGCTTATAAACTAGATGGAGGTGCTCTTCTATCAACTGAAAATTACCTTGTGTTTGATAACCTGCCCAATCCTCCATCGCACATTAGGGGCTCGTTCTCGTACTTGCAAAGAGTCTGAATAGAATCTTTAAAGCCTCTAAATTTGCAACGCATCGTACTGACTCCCCCAAACAAGTGAATTAATACAGCAGTATATAATGGGAATACATCTCACTTCCATATGAAGTCGAGTCAGCTCGGTCTTTTTCTTCCAAGCCGCCGTCATCGCCTTCAACTCGATCAGTTTTATCTTTCAAGCTTCTCCTCAGATAAGTGAACGGAAGACGAACTCCAAAACTTTCAGCGAAGCCAATAACAGAATCAGTCAGCCTTTAAGAAAAAATGTTTTCACTTCCAGTGTGATAGTTGCTGTCAGAGAAATTGCCTTTGAATGAAAATTCTAAATGAAAATTTGACTTCCTTACGAAGTCCATTTGTTCCTTCGCGCGGCCACGCAATAATAGTCAGCATGAAAGCCGTGCGGCATATTGTACCGCACAACAGAGTAGCTGGGTCTGCGCTTGCAGCTACTTTTCATAGATATGCTAATGTTTCTAGTTTCGAAGCATGAATATATACAGTAACGTCTTCTCCTCACCGCATTGATACCCAAGATTTTCAGCACCATGGCACTCAGTTCTATCCCGAAGCCAGAAAAAATTGGTGTGCCGTTGGTCAAGAATGAACAGCGGGAGGACGCTGCCGAGACCTCCTAGGCAAACATCTGGTTTTATGTTCATGGGGTCAAGAACTCATAGGCAGAGAAGAGAACTCCTTCTAGATGCTCTTTTAGGCCATCAAAACTACGCTTCTACATGCGACCCTCAACTTTGAGGGGTGAGATGGTCATGAGCCCGATCAGCTGTGAAATACGCTACCAAATGTACCCGCATTGTGTTTTTAGCTCTACCATGTGTGACCTCCCATTGTTTTTATTTAATCTTGCACCCCAACAAGACACCGATATGGATCTCTTCAACAGGCATTTGTATTCAATTTCGATTACAATTTAAAGCAAATTGCATATATTGCCTTCCACTGAACTTGTAGCACAGCCTAGAAGCTATACAGAGAACTAAAATCCAAGGTGCGTTGTCGTGCCGCAGGGGGTCCTCCTCACGTACATCGGTGCAGGAAGAGGCTCTACCCTCGGTCCGATATATGGCACGACTTGGTCCGCGGCTCGCTACAGTGGACACCCACGTTAGACGGTAATAACCACGTTTGATAGCGTCCCGCACGACCGATTGACCCCTCCGGGAGAAACCCCCGCTGGTAGGAGCGCCCTTCGACTCCCGGCGACCCCTCCATTTAGCGACGCTTTACGGCCCTCAATCCTTCTAATAGTTCAGCAGCTACCCATCTTCCTTCAGACGAGTTAAGCTTGTTTGTTTTTATATTTATCTCTACGACAGAATAAACTATTTCAAACTAGGGATGCTTACCTACCCAGCGTTGGTCACGGCTTTGCCGGCAAGCAACGCTGGGTAAGGAAGCATCTCCAGCGTCGCAGCCGAACACGTAGAAACGTACGCCTACTACAGATCGATCGATGCCTTGCTGAGTATCACTCACATTCCAGTGAGGCAATCAGAAAATACCCACACCCTGAAAAGCTATATCGTAATTAAGCAAGCCCTTAATTTCCTTGACCTGACCTGCATTCGCGCATGAGTCTCTCTTAATTAGGCCCTGTGGCAGAAACGGACCTGCCCACTTCAATTTTAAAAGCTTTGATTTTTACTAAAAAGTAATTTCATGCTGTTTTTCTGCTTTCCCTTGTTACGTTTACATTTGGTACTAAATTTGCATGGAAGCAATCCATTTATAAGTCTGCCCTTCCCTCTCAATCGTGATTTTTTCCCATCTTTAACTAGTGTTTCATGTTATTTCTGGCACAGTCTAGGTCCGACAATTTGTTAGGTTGCTGACGGCAGAAAAGATATTACAAATCTAACGTTTCACTTAATCAGAAAGAGAACCAAGTCGGTTGTGAACTGCCAAACTTTAGGACGCGGACTTCTACTCAAATTTAGTACAGACATTTTTTGGTCGAGAAAAAATGTTTCTCCACAGTGAATTGTCGCCTTATGTATTTAGGTGAGCAGGTACAATGCATGCAGTATGCACACAAAGTAACAAGAAGTCAGCTGGACGCATTATCCGGATTCAACTCTCCAAAAATTCCAATTTTCGTCGGAAATTAGATTTGAAATTCGCTTCTTCTTTGTTCAGATTTCACTGGATGGTATTTCGATTGAACTAAATATAAGAGAATAATATTTTTATAACAGTATGCGCATAACTTTTTTAAAATTCGTCAAGTATCTAGCTGCTCATCAAATTGCTCTTAGACCCGACACGGTGGTCTGCTGTCCTAATTACGGCGACCTGATGTGCCCTACGGAAACACAAAGTGCCATCCTAATTAAGATTTTACCTTTTCTCACATCTATTCACTATAGCAGATTGCAGAAAGCAATTGATTCCTTTATTGTTCGTCAAGAAAAGAAATGTGCTCTAATTCAGCAAAGAAAAACATATATATTAAATTTATCTATACATATGTGTTCATATCTGTGCTATGTACTATTCCATTTTCACGTCAAATTGAAAACTTTTCACGTCAAATCAGACACGCGCAGGTAAACTAAAAAAATGTAAAGAAAAATTATACTAAAATTTCCTTGAACAAAAATTATTCTAGAAGTTTAGAAGAGGATTAGTTTGACGAAAATAAGTGCGATTTGACGTGAAAATGTTCAATTTAACGTACAAATTTTTACACATTTCCTCGATCCATTAAAAGTCTTCATTAGAGTCTTCTGCATGCGCATCATCATCAATACGTTTCTTCTCGATAATATTTCCTCCTCGCGCTTTCACTACCAGAGGCATTTTCCATTGGATACTCTCTATATACCTCTAGCAGACGGCACGCATAAGCGTTTTCCAGAATTCCTTAATAGAGAAGCAAAGCTCTTCTGTATTTCTGAAGTGCTTGTGCCTGAAAATCTTTATTCAAAGATGTTCTTAGCCGGAACTCTAATCAGCTGTTGCTGGCGAAGCAACACCTACCTAAAGCTAGCTTTCATACTGTCCCAAACTAGCTCTATTGCATTTAGGTCTGGAGACTCCGCCGGCCAATTCACCGTTTCAATTCCCCAACTATCCAGCTTTCGGGTCGTATATGCACTCCTGTGCGCGGGTGCGTTATCGTGTACGAGCCTGGCGTGCCCTGTAATATTTTAAAGGCAATGTTTCATTTCAATAAAGACCGCAATATGAAGTTCCTGAACTAACCACCAAGCTTCTTCTTTGCAAACCCAAGATAGCAGTTTTGGAGAACATCACAATAAGTCCTGGAGTCGATACGAATCGTGCCCGGAAAAATCGCGAGGTCTGCAGGGCCTTTTGAGGAGATGCCACCCCAGACTTGAACTTTCGCCGGATTTTTAGGTCGGCTGCGCAGCCGCGCTTTGTCACCACCTTCGGTGATGTAATAAGATTTCGTGGCGCATCCCACTAAAATGTGGCATATTTCAAAACCGTAAATTGTAGAAACACTTTCTTTAGCTCTTTGTTAAAGAATATGTTAGACAGCAAAATAATATCACCTGGTCTAATTTTGATTTTATGCCGTGGGTCGCTGTGAAATATGGATTCGTCGGTGAATACGCAGTCCATAACTTTTCTTTTTTTCTTATCATTTCTTCACAAAACGCCATGAGCTGTTCCTTGTTCTTCTCCCTTATGAACTGACAGTATTTCGTTGACGCTCTCTTGAAGCGCCATTCGTTCCTTAGAAATTTAATTTGTGACAGACCAACGGATTTTAAGACCTAAAAAATTAGGTGGTAAACTACTTTAGGTTTACAGGATAAACCACGCGGTTGATTGCGTCTTTTCAGTGTTAATGAATTGCTTGTGTAGAAGCCTCGAAGGAATTTTCGGATGGCATGCCTTGTCACCTTAGGATCATGCTGGAAATGGATTATTTGAGAAAAAAAAGCTTGTTTTGAAAATGTTGCATGTGAATGGGAACCATGAACACTATAAGAAACCCACCTTCTAAACCTCTTTGAGGATGTCTCTTTCTGATTTTCCATCTCCATGGAGAGCAAGAATTATGTCGGGATAGTTAGATGCCGGCATGAGTGGTTGTGTAGATTAATGCTAGGCCAAAAACTGGGCTCGGTGACCTTTCCATTGGCAGCACAGTGGGTGCATTTCTCAAAAGGTGGAGAGAATATAAATGAGTTGGATGGGTCAAGGTTAGCGATGTCGCAATTATTCTCTGGCGTATTCTTTCCAAGGAGTAGGACTTCCGACGTTGTCTCACTAGATGACGTTATTGGAATTCACATTGGGAGAATATTGAAAGCGCGTTGGCATGGCAAAGTTTACACTGCTAAGGTAAATTCACGACTGCAACTCACAGTTAACGTCCCGTTGTTAACAGTAAAGTGATTGTATTTAGATTGTATGCGTAGGAACTAAAGAGGCATGTGAAGAAAAGCTCCTCAGACTCACAAGTGATGGGGAGCTCAAAGACTCCAGCTACGAAATTTATGAAGGCCCGCATTCTCCAGTAAGGTGTGTGCTCCACCTAGTTAACCAATTTGCATCCACAAATCGTCATGTTCAAGACAATCTCCTGCCCCGGCGTGCTCCTGCTCCTGCTCCTGCTCCAATGCTTTTGAATAGATCCAAGCAAGTATTGAAATGAATAATTCCCGCTTGAACCAATTGAAGCAGGAGTATAAAGCAGGAGTTTCAGCGGCTTTTTCGCCGCTGCAATGTGCTGGAGGGGAATATTGAGGAAGTTTTAAAAAGGATGCCGAATGATTTCCACTGTGAGGTGAGTGCAAGAATCAAATGGGATGAATCAAATGGATAACATAGGATGAAGCCCGGTTTTTTTAGATGCCACAGCCTATCGAGTTTGTCCCAAAAGCGCAGGTGGAGACTACTCGTAGGTTGGCGGGTGGAAATGTAACTCGTTTCGCGCTTGAACTTGAAAAGGAGGTTTATGGTGATCGCCTCAGCGAGCTGAAGATGCATGTTGAGAAGCGCTTACGAACACCTGCAAAGATCGCGTTCATAAAAGAGGCATGTCCTCCATTTTAAGTTAGAGACATTAAAGAAGATATCAGCTCTCAATTGCAGTGTGTGCTCAAGTATTACACTATCCCTGTCGAGGCCAGGGAGAACGTATGGAGAACAGTGAAGAATATTCTCAATGGAAAATCTGCTATAGGGAATAGATGTGAGAAAAGGTAGAAATCTCAATTAGGATGGCGCGATGTTTCCGTAGGGCACATCGTGTCGGCGCAATTAGAACAGACCTCCGTGTCGGATCTAAGAGTGATTTGATGGGCAGTTAGATACCTGACGAATTTAAAAAAAAAAATATGCGCATACAGCTATAAAAATAATATTCACTTATATTTAGCTTAATCGAAATACCATCCAGTGAAATCTGAACAAGAAGAAGCGAATTTGAATTCTCATTTCCGACGAAAATTGGAATTTTTGGAGAGTTGAATCCGGATAATGTGACCAACTCACTTCTTATTACTTTGTGTGCACACTACATACTAGACTTGAGCTCGATTAATCGGGCCGAATAATTGTTCGAGCGATTTCGAACAATTAATCGCTCGATTACTCGAAAATCGTAAATCGCTGTTGTTCGAACATTGTTTGAAATCGACTTTCGCGAAAAACCATTATTCGAACATTGTTCGAAATCGACTTTCGCGAAAAACCATTACTCGAACATTGTTCGAAATCGACTTTCGCGAAAATCCGTTATTCGAACATTATTCGAAATCGACTTTCGCGAAAAACCATTATTCGAACATTATTCGAAATCGACTTTCGCGAAAAACCGTTATTCGAACATTAATCGAAATCGACTTTCGCGAAAAACCATTACTCGAACATTGTTCGAAATCGACTTTCGCAAAAACCCGTTATTCGAACATTATTCGAAATCGACTTTCGCGAAAAACCATTATTCGAACATTATTCGAAATCGACTTTCGCGAAAAACCGTTATTCGAACATTAATCGAAATCGACTTTCGCGAAAACTCATTATTCGAACATTGTTCGAAATCGACTGTCGCGAAAAACCGTTATTCGAACATTAATCGAAATCGACTTTCGCGAAAAACCATTATTCGAACATTATTCGAAATCGACTTTCGCGAAAAACCGTTATTCGAACATTAATCGAAATCGACTTTCGCGAAAACTCATTATTCGAACATTGTTCGAAATCGACTGTCGCGAAAAACCGTTATTCGAACATTAATCGAAATCGGACCTAGGAAGACACTGTTCGAACATTGTTCGAAATCGAAGATCGCGAAAGAGCATTGTTCGAATATTGTTCGAAATCGAAGATCGCGAAAGAGCATTGTTCGAGTATTGTTCGAAATTGAACAATGTTCGAACAAAATCAAGAGTTGGCTGCCTGAGTATGGGCTCTGTTCCCCGAGAAACCAACGTTCAAACTCGCTCCACTTCTGCGCCTACGGTAATTGGCGGGAACGGACCGTTTGGACGTGCTCGACGGCATTTCACACGTTCAGCCTCTCGATATCATCGATCGAGTCGGTGCGCTCTGCAAGTGGAGATTGATTTGGCCAGGTGGGAATTTGAACATGTAATTTCGTTTCGAGGGTTCTGTTGATTTCGCTTCTAATTGAAAATGAGCATTTCACCGGATGATTCTGCCATATTCAAATTCGAATCTGTGATTTCGTTTCTAGGGTTTTGGCGGCCGATCCTCGATGTTTTTCGAACATGATTCGATTCAATCGCTGATTTTGTCACTGCTAATATTCAGGGTTTATACTTAAAAGCGGCTCTACGGTTCTCAATTTTTCTCTGTTCTAAAGGAAGATTCTCACATATTGATCACTTGTTTTGCTTTGTAACAGTCTTCCCAAATGTCTTTTTAGAGCAGTTTTTCGAAACCATGGAACTGAACTCTTCTGTGGTAGCTTTGTAACTTGATCAACTATATAATTCTTGCAGTCTTCGCTGCGCCGCACACACGATAAATCTCGTAGTTACATTTGCAGTGTGATATGACTACGTTGCTGGAATACTAAAAACAGCAAACACGTGGCGGCGAAATTGAACAAGAGCAATGTCATCAAATGTTCTTATCAGAGGTAGCGCTTAGAAACGTTATGACTTGGATGCCATTACAATAACCTGTTTTTACAGTTATATCAGGAAATTCGATTCGCCGTCAATAACTCCCTCACAGACTGCAGAACACGTCCCAAATTTCAGATGATATACGATTTTCTAAACACTGTTAGTGTTCTCTGCATAATTATTAGGCTGTGTACAAACACACTGCTTTTTTAACGCGTGGCTGGTAGCAGAGGGACGAATTCATACAATTGCTCGACTTTCAGGAACAGCAAAAAATCGAGTTATTCGACTGTTTGGTTTTCGAAAACAGTAAAAAATTGTTCGGCTTTCGAAAATTTCAAAAAATCGAGTTACTCGATTGTTCAACTTTCATAAGCAGTAAGAAATCGAATTATTCGATTGCTCGACTTTCGAAAACATTAAAAAATCGAGTTATTCGATTGCTCGATTTTCGAGGACAGCGAAAAATCGAGTTATTCGATTGTTCGATTTTCGGAGACAGCGAAAAATCGAGTTATTCGATTGTTCGACTTTCGAAAAAAATGTCGAAAAGCTCAACTCTACTGCATACATTGTACCTGCTCCCCTAAATACATAAGGCGACAACTCACTGTGGAGAAACAATTTCTCTCGACCAAAAATATCTGTACTAAATTTCAGTAGAAGTCCGCGTCCTAAAGTTTGGCACTTCACAACCGACTTGGTTCTCATTCTAATTAAGTGAAAAGTTAGATTTGTAATATCCTTTTTTGCCGTCAACAACCTGACTAATTGTCGGACTTAGATTGTGCCAGAAATAACATGAAACACTAGTTAGAGATGGGAAAAATCACGATTGAGAGGGAAGGGCAGATCTATAAATGGATTGCTTCCATGCAAAATTTAGTATCAAATGCATCGCCGTAACAAAAGCAGAAAAACAACATGAAATTACTTTTTAGTAAAAATCAAAGCTTTCAAAATTGAAGTGGGTAGGTCCGTTTCTGCCACTGCGCCTAATTAAGAGGGACTCATGCGCGAATGCAGGTCAGGTCAAGGCAATTAAGGGCTTGCTTAATTACGATATAGCTTTTCAGGGTTCCGATCACCTTTGGATGGCAGTCCCATGCGAAGTGATAGAATGCATAATGATAAAAGCCCTGGTCAAAACGCTGCCGAAAATTGAGGACCAAGGGGCAAGACTTGGTTGAAAGCGTAGTCGAAGAGAGCGTAGGTCCCACAAACTTCCTTCGCTGACCTGTCCTGGTCCACCGCTGAACATTAGACCTGGGCAGGTAAAAACAGCTTAGTAACCCAGCGCGCGCGATAAGCATACTCTTGAAATCAAAGTGAACAATTCTCTAATCAAAAGGAGCCTCTTCCAGACTATGACATCGGCCAGTTGCGCCAAAATAACGGGTTGAAGCTTTTTATCATAACTGAAAAACGGTTGACAATTTCGATGAACGATCAACAAATACCAACATACACTTACAGAAACATCATGTCCGATCGGTTTAGAAGTGGTCTCCCTTGGCGTGAATGCAGAGTGTCAAATGTTTCGCGAAGTTTTCTGCTATGAGTCGCAGGTCATCAGGAGACAACGGTCCCATTCTCGGCGTAAGGTTGCTTCAAGAACTCGAGACTGCGGTGACGTTTCGCACAGGCCCTCGACTCCAATATCGACCACACGCTGTAGTCCATCGGGTTCAGGCCTGAAGAGTTTGGGGGCCATTCCTCAGATGTTATAAAGTCGGGGAAGTTGGCTTGCACCACTCCTGTAAGATCTTTGCTCTATGCACTGGCGCAGAAACCTGTTGAAACGTCCGCTGTGTGTTGCGGAAGTCCTGTCGAGCTTAAAGAAGGACCACAGCCTCAAGAATGTTTCGCCGGCATACATCGTGGTCAATTTTCACTCCTCCGTCCACGAAGTACAAAGGTGTTTTGCCGCTGGCGCAAATTCCACCCCATACCATGTTCGATTGTGGATTTTGGCAGTGTTTAACGATGGAGGTGGCCGGAGCCTTTCTGTATCCTATCATTTTGTCGATTGTGCGCCTGCTCCACGGTGAACAGGTTCTCATTTCATCTGAAGAGTGTCCGTTCCCATCCTTGAGCTGCGGCCCGCACCTTTAGTTGGCGATATCGAAAGAGCCGTTCGCGCTTATTCTTGTCAGTTAGAAGCTGGCCCTTTTTGGGCCCTGTAGGGCTTCAAACCTAGTTCGTCTTTGGCTATACGACGCACTGAAGAGGTGCTGACACCGATGTCTCGAGCGATTTTCCTCATGGAAGTCTTCGGATTTCGGTCAACTCGCTTCTTGATGATTTTCCGTATGCAAGACGTGTTGAAGGTGCGCTTACGTCCTCGGCCTGAACGGTCACCTCCAGCTCCTTGTACCGAATTATTGCTTTGGAAACGGTCGTTTGAGCGACACCGAGCAAACGAACCATGTCACTCTGACGCATTCCACGACGATGGAGGTCCAAAATTGCGGCTCTTTGGTTTGACATTATGTAGGACACGGTTGATGGCTCCAAATTGAACTCGGAGCAAATTGACCGGTACAAAAACATGTGCTGAAACAATTGGCTCCATTGCCGTGGTGTTGCGGGTTAATGCGTTTACACAGGAAAACACCAAACTCTCAACCCGTTATTTTGGCGCACCCTTTATTTATGTTTCATATGTTACTGATTGGCCAGCTAGAAGGAATTAAACAGGTTTTGGAAGACCTCCCGGTAATAATGAGGGAACAAATGGTAGAACATAAAGTGTCACAAGGCAAAAGGATAAGCACTCAGAGGTAGTTAAGAAAGAGGTAGACAGAGCGGAGGAAATGTTAAGCAAGTTGATCAGTATGTTCAGGACAACGCGGATAACGCATAAGAAGTTGGACGTATTAGAAAGAGGGAGGGAACTGAGGACGACTGGGAGCAGTATCTAAAGATGACAGAAAAGGATGGGGAAATCCTAGCCGATGTATGCGATGCATTATATACAGATATGTTCCAGGTCGTCAGAGTTGCGCAAGGCGCCAAGGCAAGTGTGGATGCGATGTCGAGATCGACTGCTGATGAGACTCCGGACTGTGAAGTCAAGAAAAGTAGCGGACTTAGCATAAGAGAACATGAGGTAAACACAGAAATAGACAGAGCACAATTGCAGAATCGAAAAAAGGTGTCTTGAGTGCGGAGTATTTAAAGTGAGAAAGGATTTAATCCCCTCATTGTGGCCGAAGAAGCATGTAGACTGAATGATAGTGAAAAGAGAAAGCTCCACCCTACCACCAAATTGAACATAGCTCTAGCATGGAGCATCTACCAGACGACATTAAGAGATGCTAGATGAGTTCCCGGAAGCATTCTCGGTGGCGGACACGCAGTTGATGCAAACAGATGTGGTTGAAATAAACATTGCCATTGGAGATTACCAGCCGGTAAAGATGGAGACGCGACTGGACCTAGTTTCTTTAAAATGTGGCTGAGAAACGTTGCTTTCAACGTTAGACCTGTGTAGCGGATATTAGCAAAACCAGCTGTCACCAGCAGCTCAGGAGAAGTCGGTTTTTACCGCGACGGAACTACTCTGAACTGAATTTCAAAGAGTAATTGATACAGTGCTTCATGACCTGAAAGAGAACTAGGTCTTTTGTTACATAGTTGACACAATAATATGTACGGAATCTAGAGGGCAGCATCTGCATTTGTTGCAGCTGGTATTCAGTAGGCTACAAGAGGCAGAATTAAGGTAAAACCAAAAAATGTGTGCTACTGCAAAAGGAAATGAGCTTTTTGGGCCACGTTATTGACGCAGCAGGAGTACACATGGACACGAAAAAAGTGGAGGCTATTCTAGCGTGCCCTGCACCGTCCAATGTAAAAAAAACCTTCCTTGGCATGTCCTCCTTTTACAGGAAGTTCTGCCTAGGTTTTTCAAAGACAGTTAGCTGTCTGTTTCCCCTCACGTCACCAAAGACGTCCTGGAAGTGGACGGCTGAACATGACGAAGCTTTTGAGAAGGTCAAAGGGATGATATCGTCGGCGCCTGTGCTTAGTCAGCCAGACATTGGAAAGGCGAGAGATTGAACACGTCCCTTTGTGAGTTGCATAGATGCCTCTACGGAGACTAGGGAACGGTGCTGTTTCAAGAAGGAAATGATAAACAGCTACATCCCGTGTATTTTGCTTCAAAAAGACTGAGCAACGCTGAGAGACAGTACCACATGACTGACCTGGAAGCGCTGGCAGTTATTTTTGCGATAAGGAGGTTTCATATGTTCATCCATAGACTCCCAACATTGTGTTAACGGATCATCAGCCCCTTACGATTATGTTTAAGAGAAATAATGTTTCGGCGCGTGTCTTAAGATAGTCACTGGCCATCCAAAGGTACAACCTGGAGATAAAGTATTAAAGGGTAAAACCAATGTAGTTGCAGCCATATTGAGCAGAGGGCGGCAGGCTGGTACAGCACTGATTCTTTAACAGGAGTTGACGAAGCCATGCAAGCTAAAGTGGAAACAAAGTGGATTCGAGAGCTCAATAAAGACGAAGATTTTACTGAGATTATAGAAGCAATAAGCAGAAGTGAAACTGATGGTGTAGAAACGTGGGCACGATCGAAAATTCCTGTTAGAGTGGCTGATTTTGTCATTTAAGATGCTGAATTAAGCATTTCACGACACTATTCGGCAATGTCGTCGGACACTTATTCTGACGCGTGGGACAATGTCCGACGATGCCGTCGGACACCATCATAAAATAGTTCATACACATCTAACAAATAATGCAAGCAACGACGCCATGGGACATCATTATAAAAATGTTATATAGGCTGTTTTTGATTACTTGTTGGTATAATATCACAAGCACAATTTGCTGGTATTTAGATCTAACATTGTTCTCAAGAATCTTCATTGTTAACTGATATATTCATATCTATCTCCATGATTGGCCGGAAAATTGAGCGCGCTCCCGGGGATATTGTTCGACAAAGTCGTCGTACACTCGGAGCACGGGAAAAATACGCGCTGTCCCACAAGGCAGTCACGTCAAAATCGCGCGCGTCGTAAAAGGGTTAAAGAAGTATTTGAGTGATGGTAGTTTGGTTTACGTAGTTTCGAAGGCGGCAAGACGTCAGATTTTTGAAGAATCTCATTCAGAATTGTTTGCGGGTCATTTTAGCTTTCACAAGCTGTATAATAGACTGAAAAGGCAAATTTACTGGCCCGGAAAGATTCAGCACATAAGGGAATGGACTCGAGAGTGCCAGCAGTGCTTCTTGCACAACCCGAGATCGATGATTACACCACCACTCAGCCTGCGAACCGTATGAGGTCGCCGGGGTAGACATCCTTAAAAGCTTGGCCGGACAGCTAGTGGATCGCCGTAACAGCCACTTTTCAAAGTTCGCAGTGGCGTATCCAGTAGCAGAAAAATCTGCTGAGACCGAGGCGAAAGTGCTTTTCACGAGGTAGATAGCGGATGGCTGCAATTGGCCTAAAACGATGATATCTGATAAGGGTGCGAGTTCTAAAAAAGGTTTTGTCTGAGCTGATGAGAATCACGAAAATCAACCATGCCACCACAAATTTGAGGGAAAATGGTCTCACGGGGCGTATGAATGGCACAATAGTAGCCATGCTAAGCAAAAGTACGGTTATATCCATAGAATGGGACGCGAGATTGCCACTCTGTCTGCTAGCATATAACATGACACCCCATCGGTCAATTGGGAGAGTCCATAACTTGTGCTACATGGAGGAGACCCAAGATACCGTCCAAGATGATGCCCAACGGCGGCGTGACGTGGTAGACTTACTTACTTTGAACTTTTATGGTCCTTTTGTCGGCTGGAGGTCTTCTCAGCGGGGACCACAACTCTTCCAGACCGCTCGATCTCTGGCTGCTTGCATCCAGTGAGGCAGACTCCGCTCTCTGAAAGATCTTCAGAATGAGTCTCACCATCGGGTTGGCGGTCATCCCAGTGGTCTCTTATGGTCTCTCGAGAGCCATTCTGTGACATGGAGACTCCATCTATCGTCCCTTCGTCGAAGCAGGTGTCCGGCCCAGCGATATTTGAACTTCTTCATGTACTGCAGCGGGTCTGCTAACTTCTCTCGTAGCTAATAGCTTCGTAGGCCTTCTTGCCATTCCTGACGAAGGCTTGTCCTTAGAAGACATCTCTCCAGTGCACGAGGCGTAGTTTGCATTGCTCTGGCGATTGTCTTGTTCTCGAGCTAGATCCGTCGCGTAACACATCACAGGCAATACAGAGGCGTTGAATATCGAGGCCCTGAGGCCGGATCCTTGACGTGATCGGTGACTTCGTGAATTGAACTGAAGGCTGCCCATGCTGCGCGTCTCCTGCGGGCGATTTCAGGAGCGAGCTCGTTATCCATGTCCAGCTCTCTTCCCAGATAGACGTAAAAGTCGACCTGTTGTAGAGCGACTCCATTTATCCTTACGAGTCCCGTGTCACACCACTGGTTGACCACAAATTGTGTTTTGGACATATACATGTCCAATCCAATCTTCATACCTGCCACATTGCGCTCGTTCAGCATTTCCTCGACTTCTGCCGTGCTGGTAGAGATGAGAACAATATCGTCGGCGAAGCGAAGGTTGCTGATCCGTTTACCGTCGACAAGGAAGCCTTTATCGTCCCAGTTCAAGTCCTTCATGGCATCCTGCAGTGCCGCTGTGAATAGCTTAGGAGAAATCGTGTCTCCTGCCGTACTCCTTTCCCGATAGGAATCTTAAGCTTTCGATCGAACAACTGGATGGTGGTCGATGTGTTCGAGAAGCATTCGTCGAGAAATCGGATGTAGGGAGATTGTATACCAGCACGCACAAGCGCGTTCAGAATGGCGTTGATCTCCACAGAGTCGAACGCTTTCCGATAATCCACGAAGACAAGGACAAGTGGGAGGTGGTATTCGCGGCTCCTCTCAATGAGCTGTGAGACAGTCATGAATATGGTCCATGCAGGAGAAATCCTTGCGAAATCCTGCTTGCTCCACTGGCTGATACTCATCCAAGCAACGCTCCAAACGATTGAGCAGTATATTGGTGAAGATCTTGTAGACAACCGAGAGAAGTCTGATGGATCGATAGTTGTTGATATCCTTCTGCTGACCTTTTTTGAAGATTAGAACTGTTTTCGACTCCTTCCATGAGTCCGGAATCCTACCACGTCGAAAGTAGTGGTTGAAGGGCTTGGCAAGAATTGAGCAGAGGGCACTGCCACCCGCACGAAGGAGGTCAGCAGAAATGCCGTCTGGTCCGGGAGCAGTTCCTGGCTTCATCCCTCTGATGGCATGAGCAACTTCTGATTCCATAATGGGAGGTACTTCCTCAGCTGGTGGCATCAAGCATTTGGGGACAGTGCTGGAAGAACGAAACAGATCTGTGTAGAATTCTTGAACGATGGTCTCCATCGCTCTTCGAGACGTTTGCGTTGTTCCAACCTTATCCACAAGAGCTGACATTATTGCCTTCTGGTCGCAGAGATCTTGTTTACAGCGCTTTATGCTTGAACATTTCCCAGCGGCTTCTAACAGCTTCAATCTTCTGTAGGCTTGAATGTACTCCTTCACTGCAATTCGACAGGTGTTCGAGATGGTGACTTTTCCAGGTGGGAAACATTAGGATCCAGTTTGACAGCTCTTCTTTGCTCCAAGAGCTAATCGCATGTGCGTTGAGTCTTGAAGCAGACGGTGATTTGGCTTCGCGAGAGCTGCTAGCACATTTCAACAGTCATTTGGAGAGAACGTAGTCTTCCGATGGATCTTCAAGAAGATTCCAATCGTACGACTTTATTGCATATTCCAACTCGTCAGAAGTGAATGTGGGGATCCTCACCGGTGCCGGTTTATGAGTGTCACGCTTGAACATCCTCTTTTTGAGAGTCAGCATCGCACGGGCAAGACGGTGATCCGAGCCGGTGTCAAATGAAGGCAGCACGGAGACGTCGAACAGATGCCAGCGTCTGTTTGTAAGAACATGGTCGATCTCCGATCGTGTTTCTCCATTTGGGCTTTCACAGGTCCATCGTCGGTTTGAAGGCTTCTTAAACATAGAACTTCCATGGTAGAGGCGGCACGCGGATAGGAAGTCTATCAGGCGCTCTCCGTTTTCGTTCCTTGAGAAAGTTCCATGTGGTCCTAGCCTCCATTCGTCGTGATCATTTGTACCGACGATAGCGTTAAAGTCCCCAACGACAACTTTGTATTAGCTCTTCTCGTCGTTGACAGTCCTATCGAACAGCTTGTAGAATTCCTCCTTTTTTCATCTGTGGCCGCAGATGTTGGAGCATATCCATTTATGATCGAGATGGTTCCTTGATCTTTGGTTTCCAGACGAAGAACAGCTACACGCGGACTGATGATCTTGTGAGAGTCTACTAGGTGGTGCACTGTCGAATTGACGAGAAATCCAACTCCGCCAATATTCTTTCTGTCCATCTTTGCTCCGATAATGAGAAGCTCGTTGTGGTCGGTCCTTCTTATGGTTTCCGTTCTGCCCTTCGTTTCCTGCAGGGCGATAACGTCGTATTTGATGTTGCGGCTTCTGTAAAGCAGTGTCCGAAGATCCGGCTCAGATGCGATCGAACGACAGTTATAAGTGCAGACGAATAAGTAGTTTCCGTGTAGTGGTGGAAGGAAGTTTCCGGTAGTCAGATTCCAATGACGTCCTGATAGTTTAACTCCGAGATTATATGGCCTCTCGCCGGAGGTGGATGCAACCGACGTCGTAAAAGTCCACCTCGCGCGGAGGACTGGGACGCGGGTTTAGTTGTTTGAGCCATGGCGGTGGTCTGGTTATTCATACATTCCTGGTCAGGGATACGTAAGACCCGCCCATACACGACAAGGCATTGTGTACTGCGTGACCATTTGTGCCGTTAGCCATCACTAATGGTAAGTGATGTTCACCCCTTCACCGCGGTGAAGTGGCACATGAAGGGGGACGTGGCAGACGATGGATAAAAATACGGAATACTATAAGGCGAAAGACTGCAATCGGTAGCGGAGTCTCACGAGCACATTCAGAAGTATAACGCGCGTGTAAGGGAACAGATGAAGCTTGAGTATAAGAAACGGCACTCCGTGGATGTAGGGAAACGTGCCAAAGCAGGAGACCGCGTTTAGTCATAACTCGGCCCTGATCACGCGAATTGGGGAAAACTCAGACCCAATAAGAGTTCAGTTCGATATATTGAGAATAGCCCCGAATTGTATTTCTGACAAACCGGTCGACACAAGAACAAAGAGAAGAAGACGCGGTAGAAAAGCCGTTCAAAATAACTCAAAGTTACTTAATGACGGCTTGTTTCAGTGGAGGTTTACTCTAAGCCCGTTGGGGGACTGCCACTTAATATTCAAGTGCGGCGTCGGCTGTTTTGATGACGCTAAGCTAAGAGACATCCCAAACTGTTCCTTTCCGGGAGCAGTAGCGCGGGAACCAATAACTAGGCTCTGGGATGCATGGTTAGCAACAACCATCTTCCAGAGGACGGATATCAGCCTAGGAGAAAATAAGCTCCACCGGAAAGGAGCAACGTATTACGAGGCCAGTGCACTGAAGAACGTCTTAAAAATAGCGTTCGATAAATGTATTGACTGAACCGATTTCATCACGAATACCTAGAGGATCCGACAATGTGGGCCAATTCAAGGACGTCATTTCGAATGTTTATACGATGAGGCTTTGCAGAGGGCTCAAAAAGAACTAACTGAGGACGCGATTCGAAGTCGAACTCAAAACAAGGGCCCTATTGGATTCATGACTGGAGAAGGTGCGTCACTGCTCGAGAAAGACACCAAGAGAGGTGATGTGTTGACGAAAATGGTGCCAATGTTTGATCGTCTAATTGCACTCCTCGAAAAGTGGTCGACTTTCCGCATCTGGGTGATGGTGTGGCCGCTAGACGCGAAAATGGACGAAAATAAGATGAAACGACTACTAAAGATGACCAGGAAACACCTGCAAAATGGAGGAAAGGTGGTCGCTATATCGCCTCCGATAAACGAAAAGAATCCCGCAAAGTGGGGAGAATTATCGGGACTATGGACACACTCGACAGCGCATTGAAGCGTGTGGGCGATGGCAACCAAGTCTTCAGGACTGCTAGTTCAGTAACAGTTGAAGGCAGCCTTTATATTGAGAAGGGCTCTCGAGACGGGAGGGGACAGTTTTTCGCAAGTCACATAGGCCCCGGAGTTCCTAAATATGTGTACGAGGCAGCACGAAAAAAGGCCGTAGGAGCAATAGAATCAGTTACAAATCGATATGTAAAATTTTTCGAAATCTCACAGTTCTTTAACAGTTTAAAATATAATGCCACAAGAATCGAATAAGATGAGATAGAATCGTAATGCATAAATTTTCCCCAAATTTACTCGAAATTTTATAATTCCTTAATAACATAAACTCCATGTCACACAACAATCACAAGCAAAGGACAACAACAACCATAACATTTAACAAGTGTCGTTTCGCCTCCATCTTCATACAAAACACGTTTAAACCTAGTTACCCCGAGACTCATCAGTGAAGAAGGTAACTAATTAACTTAGATACCTTCTTCACTAATGTTAGTACAGTAAGTGGTAATGTATTATTGTGTTATTACATATGAACTAATAGCTAAATTTCACAAATGAAATAAAGCCAACACACCGTTACAATACAACTGTGTCAAAACATCAACACCAATTACTCACAACCAACTCGTTCCTTATTTATTTAATTATTTTACATTTTTTAAATATTTATTTTTATATATAAATTATATCGAAATAAATGTGTAAATTTACAAAATTGCATATTACTATATAATGAATAAAATTATCAATAGATATTTTTATAAACATTATAAATAATATAAATATCTTATAATTTCTGCGGCGGCGCCAAAAAAATTATAAATAGATGTTTTTATAAACATTATAAATATTATGAATATTTTATAATTTCTGCGGCGGGGCCGATCGATAGTAGTATCGCTTAGCGCGTTATTATAGAGTTTTATAGAACGGGCAAGCGTAGGTGCGTAGTGATAGGCGCCCCTTAGCCTTCGTGTAACGGGACTTCGGGTCCGCAGGGCCTACAGTTATCGTAGCAGGTGGTAGTGGCCATAGGCGAGCTCGTAGCGAGCCGGGACCCATACGTAGCCAATCCCACATTCACGGCGCAGGGTGATGACGCCTTCGCCCACCGATGCGTAGCGAGGCCGGGTGGCGCCGCGACATGCCCTATCTTTCATCACTGGAGCTGCGTCAACGATGCTGAGTGTGCCCAATCCTTAAAGGTCCCACACACTTCTCCGGCTGCGGCCCGATCTTTAACTATAGGGCAGGGAAGCAGATCTCGCCGCCATTTTATGTAGAAATCAGCGATGGTTATTTAGTTCCCTGTACATTCGGCACCTAATGAGTGGCAGGAAGAGAATGCCTTAAGCAGATAGTGATTTCACTGAAGGGAAAGAAAACTGAGATCATTCTCCTGCGACGTGATGTTTTGAATTTCTTCGTCTGATGTGCAGTTCATGTGTCGCTGCGCTCAAGAAAGCAGGTTACCTAGAATTTGGATCACATAACCTTTGGTACAGATTAGAGCTCGCACTCTTAGTCGGCCTGCTATTTTATTTATTTACAGAAATGGTAGCCGATGTCCCCTGGGGATTAAGGCTCACTCCTGTGGGTTCTTATTTAGTCACGAACGCGGAAAGGACTCCTATGGCGGACAACAACGCAAGGAATATGCGACTTCAACGACGAAGCGCATTTGTAAAGGATCAACATCTGTTGTACGATCCACAAGTGTTCGTGTTCCTAGTATTGCAACTAATGTCAACTGTAGTTCTTCGTTCGTTTGCGCGACTAAACCTACAAGGTTCGCAAGGAATATGCGACTTCAACGACGAAGCGCATTTGTAAAGGATCAACATCTGTTGTACGATCCACAAGTGTTCGTGTTCCTAGTATTGCAACTAATGTCAACTGTAGTTCTTCGTTCGTTTGCGCGACTAAACCTACAAGGTTCTTAATAGAAAAATGGTTCGCTGGATCTTGGTCTCTATGTGGTTCTCAGGCAAGGGCATACCTGTCAGTATCGCACTCAGACTTAATTGATATAATTTTATAGTGTTCAATGTGATCCGCATACATATTCAGGATGAATACTGGATGGTATAATACCTTGTGATGCTTGATGATGTGGTACTTTACAGCAGAAGGCAAAAAGCCTTCTCTTCCGTCGTCTACTTAGAGTAGAAATGCAAAACGGAGTTTTTGCCGCACTATACCTGAGACAAAATGATATCACCTCATCGTGATCCTTCCGAACGCCGAAGTAGGATGCAGTTCAATCTATGCACTGCGATGAAGTACGCTGTAGATTCTGGAAACTAAGCCGTCCTTATAGCGAGATGCTCAAAGTTGATATGACCCTCCGAGCCTATTTACGCCGCCCCATGCAAAGAACAGTGAACTGTCAAAATCTCAATTTGGTCGAAGCATGTTCACTCAAAGCTGGAAAAGATTGATGTAAAGCGCTGCAATATAAATATTTCTTGCATCTAGCTGGGCTAACCGAAACTCATCTCTTCTGGTTACTACGTGTTCGCATATGATTCACATATAAGAATATATATGTACGCCCTTCCTTCACCGCTCCTGCCAGTGCCATTCGAATTTCCTCAATGTTTTCTGCTATTTGTTGATTTCCTCCCCTTTTACTATGCTCTCCGGCCGACAATCTGGAATTAGCAAAGCGTTGGAAGCACAAAAATCGCAGAGCGCAGAACAATGTCCGGAGGAATGACAGCTGCCTATTCGATGGGCGTATTGATTTGAACAGGGTGAGACGCCACGTGGTCCCTCAAAGATCGCCCGATTACTGTGGGCAAGCTCATAGCCACCCTTGGCCATTTAGTCGCGAGTTTGATCTCCATCGATCGACCAGGGGTCGGATTCATCAACGACTTACAGCAAGTGAGCGCAGAAAATACAGCCGAAATTCCTCATAGCGCTGCTTGATAAGCCGCTATCGGCTCGGCTGTATTTGTATTTGCACTTTTTCCCCGTTAAATTGCTATGATGTTAGGTAGCGGTAGTAGGCCCCCGCTAAAGCGGCGCGCCCTGCAGTAGGGCAAGGAACCTGGCGTTGACCTGATGTCGATGATCTGGCGCGCGAAGAGCCAGGGGCGCCCCACCCAGTTTTTAGGACGCTGGACACTCAACGGACTTTCGTCTCCCTGCGAGCAGCCGATTGCTGCCGTCCGCCCGCTCCCTCTGCCGACATCGGTCGGCTTTGTTCTTCTTCGCCCATATTTCTGTGCCGTAGTTTTTTTTTTTTTGTCGTTAATAAAGTTTCGTGTTCTCCGCGTCGTGTTCGTGCTAGTACCCGGTGAATCCGTGGCGTACCTGACTGTGAGAGCCCGCGTGATATTACATGGGGGCCGAACCACACGGACTGACATCGCCTCGATTCACTGTTGGATACTAACCTGAAGAGAGAGTGTAGCCTTAATTCGTGAGACAGGGCGAATTAAGGGAGAGTGTAGTGAGCAGTCTAATTCGTGGTACAGGGCGAATTAGTCTGAGAGGTGGTATTGACTAGTGAAGATTAACTGAGAGATCATCATCCGCAGTGGCCAGGGTTGATTGCCGGACACAGCCGAGAGACAGGAGTGGACGTGAGCGAGGTGACTTCAATAAAGTGTGGGTGTGTGAACGCGTGGTAAGGCGTGAGTCAATAGTGGTTTCGCCTACAATACCGTGCCGTTCGACTGTGCCATATTTTACCGATCTGTGCGGCGTTATTGTGCTCGGACTGTGGTTAAGAGGTGCCACTTATTCTTAATTGATTTTTTTTTTGTAGAAGTTCCAATGGAAGGAACCAACGGTGACCACAACATGATCGATTGCTCGGATGACGACGAAAGGGAGAACCGGTCCGTGAAATCAGTGAGTAGCTCGAAATGTTTTCCCGATATGTTGCTAATCGGTGAGCTAGAAGAAATTAAGAAGGCTTTGGAAGGCGTCCCGGAAGTAGTGAGGGAACAAATGGTGGAGCATAAAGTGTCACAAAGATACAAGGATAGGCACTCAGAGGTAGTTAAGAAAGAGGTAGACAGAGCGGGCGAAATGTTAAGCAAGTTGATCAGTAAATGCAGGACAACGCGGGTAATGCATAAGAAGCTGTGGGACGTATTAGAAAGAAGAGGGATCGAAACTGAAGACGACTTGGAGCAGTATATAAAGACGACAGAAAGGGATGGGGAAATCCTAGCAGATGTGTGCGATGCATTGGATACAGACATGTTCCAGGTCGTCAGAATTGCGCAAGAAACGAAGGCAAGTGCCGATGCAATGTCGAAATCGACGGCTAATGAGGCTCCCGACTGTGAAGTCAAGAAAGGTAACAGACCTAGCATAAAAGAACATGAGGTAAACACAGAAATAGACAGAGCACAGTTGCAGAATCAAGACTGTTCGACTGGACTGTGCTGCGAGCCCAAATGGAGGCGTTGTGCGGTGACGTCATGGGAGGACCACGCACGGGCATCAGGTCAGAGCTTGGCTTTCGAAATGATTAGCGGGTTCCAGTCTTTGTCTTGTGCCAACCCGGGCGTATATAAAGGGAAGGATAGTGAGAACTTCAAAGAGTTTATTCGACGGTTTCGGCGTAAGTACCAGAGGGTAGTCTTTAGTGATCAAACCCTAATAGAGATATTAGGCGACGACCACTTGGGCGGCAGAGCGAAGAATGTGTTTCTATCATTACCGATAGAGGTAATGATAGAAACACATTCTTCGCTCTGCCGTAAAGGATTCGAAGAAGTCGTTGCGGAGTTAGGTAAATTGTTGGCCGAGGACTCAGTAGCGGGAAGGATGCGTGCCATAGCTGAGCTGCACGAGTTAAGGATGCGTCCACAGCAGGACGTGGCGGAATTCTGCGTTGTGCTTGAGAAGCTCGCTAAAAAGGCTTACCCAGAAGGGAATATGGAGGACCGTTCGCTTGAGTTTGCACACACGCTCTTGTCTAACCTGAAGGATTGGCCTGAGCATATTCAGCTTTTAAGTGCTCTCCACAGAGTCAGACCTGAGAATGCTTACAATGAAGTCAAACAGTTAGCACTGAACATTGAGCTGTCTCGAAAGATGTACGGTGAACCCGAGCCGATAAAGAGGGTGTCCCATAAGGATTGGAGTGAGAGAGCAAGGTTGTATAACAGCGACAAGCTAAGCGCTGATAGGGGAAGAGCGCAGGCCTGGATGAGGGATAGCGCGGCACAGGGTCACGAGGTAGGTGACCGAGAAAGGGTCAACAACAATAGGTTCGACCGTCCACGACAAGTTGTGGAAGCAGACCGGAGTGGAAATAAAGCCATCGATAAGAGGGACAGTGACACTAGAAAATGTTTCAACTGTTCAAGGTACGGGCATATAGGGAAGGATTGTCCGCTGAGAAAGTCCCAAGTAAAGCAGATAAGAGAGAGGGCGCGTAACCGCATTGAAGATGATAACCAGCGAATTTCTGATGTCATTACGAGCGCACGCAGCATGGGAGTAAAAACCGCAAAGACAGTGGCACAGAAAAAAACCACTAATTGGTAAGAAGATAGTGGCATGGGCTAGACTGCTAGACACCCGGATACCTGCGCTATTGGACACGGGATCCATGATTAGCATAGTGCCAGTAGGGGTGCTTGCTAGAGCGAAGGACCGAGGAGTCGATGTGGATAGCTTGGAAGTCATCCCAGCTAGGGAAAGGATGCCAGTGTATGATGCATCAAACAACGAGATGCAGTTTCTGGGTGCGACCAAGATCTCAGTACAGCTGGAGGAAGGAGGCAAAAGTGAAGTAGCATTCCACATTACAGATAGTCCGGAGGATGAGGTATTGTTAGGGACTAATGCCTTAGAAGACTTGGGCGTGGAACTAAAGATCGCTAAGCGGAATACTGAGGAATCCAGTGGAGGTCAGCCCGCTTTCCGGAAGGTGAGGGTGGCGAAAAGGATGTACATACCACCGCATGGGTCAGGCGTACTCTCTGCTCGATGCGAGGTGAGAGATGCGGAAGAAGGAGTGCTGTGGCCCACAAAAAGGGGTTTTGAGTGCGGAGTGTTTAAAGTAAGCAACCAGGAGATTGCCGTACCGGTGGTAAATGATAGTGAAGAGCCAATGGTCCTAGGAGAAGGAGAAGAAATAGGGCATTGGGGAACAGAAAAGTGGAAAGAGAGTTGGGAAGAATTTAACCCCCTCATGGTGGCCGAAGATGCAGGTAGACTGAATGATAGTGAAGAGAGGAAAGCTCTACTCTATCACCAAATTGAACATAGCTCTAGCGTGGAGCATCTACCAGACGACATCAAAGAGATACTGGACGAGTTCCCGGAGGCATTTTCGGTGACCGACACAGAGTTGACGCAAACAGATGTGGTTGAAATGAACATTGACACGGGGATAACAAGCCGGTAAAGATGAAGACGCGACCAGTCCCGCTCGGTATTAGGAAAAAACTTAAGGAATTGTTGGAAGACCTACAGAAGAGAAAGATAATCGAGAAAAGCTCCTCTGAGTGGGCATTTCCCATAGTCCTAGTGGAGAAAAAGGATGGAAGTCTGCGGTTGTGTGTAGACTATAGGGAACTGAATAAGAAAATAAAGCAGGACTCATATCCCTTACCGACTTTGGACGCTATTCTGCAAAATATGGCGGGAAAACGTTGCTTTTCAACGTTAGATCTGTGTAGCGGATATTGGCAAATCCCGCTATCACCAGCAGCTCGGGAAAAGTCGGCTTTTACCACGACGGAAGGGCTTTTTCAGTTCAGAGTAGTTCCGTTTGGCCTCAGCACGAGCCCTGCTGTATTCCAAAGGCTAATGGATACAGTTCTCCATGACCTGATAGGAAATGAGGTCTTCTGTTACATAGATGACATAATGATATGTACGGAATCTAGAGAGCGGCATCTGCATCTGTTGCGGCAAGTGTTCAGTAGGCTACAAGACGCAGGACTGAGATTGAAAGCACAAAAATGTGTGCTACTGCAGAAGGAAGTGAGCTTTCTGGGCCACGTTATTGACGCAGCGGGAGTACACATGGACCCGAAAAAAGTGGAGGCCATTCTAGCGTACCCTGCACCGGTCAATGTAAAGAGTTTGAGGACGTTCCTTGGCATGGCGTCCTTTTACAGGAAGTTCTGCCTAGGTTTTTCGAAGATAGCTGGCTGTCTGTTTGCCCTTACGTCACCAAAGACGTCCTGGAGGTGGACGGCTGAACATGACGAAGCTTTCGGGAAGGTCAAAGAGATGATATCGTCGGCCCCTGTTCTTAGTCAGCCAGACATTGGAAAGGCGAGGGATGGAACACGCCCCTTTGTGATTTGCACAGACGCCTCCACGGTAGGACTAGGAGCGGTGCTGTCTCAAGAAGGGGATGACAAACAGCTACATCCCGTGTATTTTGCTTCAAAAAGATTGAGCAACGCAGAGAGACGCTACCACGTGACTGATCTGGAAGCGCTGGCGGTTATTTTTGCGATAAGGAGATTTCATATGTTCATCTATGGACTCCCAACGATTGTGTTAACGGATCATCAGCCCCTCACGGCTCTGTTTAAGAAAAATAATGTTTCCGCGCGTGTCTTAAGATGGTCACTGGAGATCCAAAGGTACAACCTGGAGATAAAGTACATAAAGGGTAAAACCAATGTAGTCGCAGACGCGTTAAGCAGAGGTGCGGCAGGCTGGTCCAGCATTGATTCTTTAACAGGAGTTGACGAAGCCGTAGTGAATGCCCTGCAAGCTAAAGTGGAAACAAAGTGGATGCGCGAGCTCAAGAAAGATGAAGATTTTGCTGAGATTATAGAAGCGGTAAGCAAGGGCGAAACTGATGGTGTAAAAACGTGGGCAGGATCGAAAATTCCTGTAAGAGTAGCGGATTTTGTAATTGAAGATGGCGAATTGAAGATGTATTTGAGCGATGGTAGTTTGGTTTACGTGGTTCCTAAGGCGGCAAGACGTCAGATTTTTGAAGAAGCGCATTCAGGATTGTTTGCGGGTCATTTTAGCTTTCATAAGCTGTATAATAGACTGAAAAGGCAAATTTTCAGGCCTGGAATGATTCAGGACATAAGGAAATGGACTCGTGAGTGCCAGCAGTGCTTCGTGCACAACCCAAGATCGATGGTTACACCACCACTCAAGCCGATAGTTGCATGTGAGCCGTATGAGGTCGTCGGAGTAGACATCCTTGAGCTTGGCCCGACAACTAGTGGAAATCGTTACGCAGTAACGGTCATAGACCACTTTTCAAAGTTTGCAGCGGCGTATCCAGTAGCGGACAAATCGGCTGAGACCGTGGCGAAAGTGCTTTTCACGAGATGGATAGCGGATGGCTGCAGATGGCCTAAAACGATAATATCTGACAAGGGTGGCGAGTTCGAAAACAAGGTGTTGTCTGAACTGATGAGAAGCACGAAAATCAACCATGTCACCACAAAGGGATACAACCCAAGGGAAAATGGCCTCACGGAGCGTATGAATGGCACAATAGTAGCAATGCTACGCAAAAGTACGGTTGTACCCACAGAATGGGACGTGAGATTGCCATTCTGTTTGCTAGCATATAACATGACACCCATCGGTCAACTGGGGAGAGTCCATATTTTGTGTTACATGGAAGAGACCCAAACTTTCCGTCCGAGATGATACCTAATGGCGGCGTGACGTGGTACACGATGGATAAAAATATGGATGACTATAAGGCGCAACTAATACAATCGGTAGCGGAGTCTCACGAGCGCATTCAGGAGTATAACGCGCGTGTAAGGGAACAGATGAAGCGTGAATATGACAAACGGCACTCCGTAGATGTAGGGAAACATGCCAAAGTGGGAGACCGCGTGTATCTGTTATCTCCTAATGAAAAAGCTTCGAGTTCTCATCCCAAACTGGCATGTGAATGGTCAGGTCCGTATAGAGTGCTAGAGACTAGTCAGAACTCGGCTCTGATCACGCGAATTGGTGAAAACTCAGACGCAATAAGAGTTCAGTTCGATATGTTGAGGGTAGTCCCGAATTGTATCTCTGACGAACCGGTCGACACAAGAACAAGGAGAGGAAAACGCGGTAGAAAACCCGTTAACAATAACTCATGTAACCTAATGAGAGCTTGTTTCAGTGGAGCTGTACTGCTAAGCCCATTGGAGAAAGGCCACTTGATGTTCAAGTGCAGCGACGGCTGTTTTGATGACGCTAAGCTGAGGGACATCCCGAACTGTTCCTTTCCGGGAGCAGTAGCTCGAGAACCGATAACTACGCTCTGGGATGCATGGTTGGCAACAAGCATCTTCCAGAGGACGGACATCAGCCTAGGAGAGAAGATTAAGCTCCACCGGGAAGGAGCCGCGTGTTACGAGGCCAGCGCACTGAAGAACGTCCTGAAAATGGCGTTCGATAAATGTATTGACTGGACCGATTTCATCACGAATACCCAGAGGATCCGTCAGCATGGAGCAATTCAAGGACATCATTTCGAAAGTTCCTACGATGAGGCTTTGCAGACGGTTCGAAAAGAGCTGAGGACGCGATTCGCAGTCGACCCCAAAAGAAGGGCCCCATTGGATTCATGGCAGGAGAAGGGGATTTACCGCTCGAGAAAGACGGCCAGAGAGGCGAAAATGGACGAAAATAAGATGAAACGACTGTTGAAAATGACCAGGGAACACCTGCAAAATGGAGGAAAGGTGGTCACTATATGGCCCCCGATAAACGAAAGGAATTCCGCAAAGTGGAGAGAATTAGCGGAACTATGGAGCACACTCGACAACGCATTCGAGCGTATAGACGATGGCAACCAGGTGTTCAGGACGGCCAGTTCAGTAACGGTTGATGGCAGGCTTTATATTGAGGCAGGCTCTCCAGAAGGAAGCGGACAGTTCTTCACAAGTCATATAGGCGCCGGAGTTCCTAAATATGTGTACGAGGCAGCACGGAAAAAGGCCGTAGGAGCAATGTTGCCTCCTTTACCAGATTGCCGTTTCGTGACATCGAGGGCGATGTCTACAGAGGGGGCGGGCATGTTAGGTAGCGGTAGTAGGCCCCCGCTAAAGCGGCGCGCCCTGCAGTAGGGCAAGGAACCTGGCGTTGACCTGATGTCGATGATCTGGCGCGCGAAGAGCCAGGGGCGCCCCACCCAGTTTTTAGGACGCTGGACACTCAACGGACTTTCGTCTCCCTGCGAGCAGCCGATTGCTGCCGTCCGCCCGCTCCCTCTGCCGACATCGGTCGGCTTTGTTCTTCTTCGCCCATATTTCTGTGCCGTAGTTTTTTTTTTTTTTGTCGTTAATAAAGTTTCGTGTTCTCCGCGTCGTGTTTGTGCTAGTACCCGGTGAATCCGTGGCGTACCTGACTGTGAGAGCCCGCGTGATATTACAATGAGTCGTTGATGAATCCGGCCCCAGCTGGCCCCGCGGTAACGAGGATGTCGGACGAAAGTCACAATATGCGTCTACGCAGTTACGCTAGCACCGCTTCTACGTAAAACAGGAAAGCTGAGGTTTACCACTCACTGCTTGTTTAAAGACTCGGCACAATCTAGTCAGCTGAACCTCTCCTTCCTTAAACAAAGGGTGAGAACTTGTGAGCTCTACCATAGTTGGCCTCTTCTTTTAATGATTTGAGTGGTAATCGAGGTAGTCCTGGTATGGCGGCGTCAGACATGAGAGTATCTTACCCACGCAGCAATTACAAGCCTCCATGGGCGTCAACTATACATCCACTCATCCAAATCTACTCCACTGCAAACTGTCGCACGATCAACGACGACAGCTTCTTGACCTCGTATACATCATCACAATAACACAATTTGTGGCACTTGCGAATGTGGACAAAGTTGCACACAGAGTGAGCCGCATTAGCCGTACCCACCGCTGCACGTAGTACTTCATATCCGAACTCGACGAAGGGGACATATAATATTGCAGAGGCACGACAGTAACAAGAATCAAAAATACAATACCAGGATGGACGTCCATGTCGGTCACACAGTATTATATATCTGGAAAATCGAAACCAGCTGCACATTTACTGACGGTGTTCTACAGATAGACATTTCAACTAATGCTGGTACAGAGCAGCATATATATCACAGACAGAAACCCCTTGATAACCATCTATGAACACACGTCGAATACACCTTTATCAAAATGTAGACCCAAATTCCTAAAAACTGAAAAAAAAGTTCTACGAACATCGAAATAAACAAAGAACGGCGTAGAAAATTATAGCAATTTTACATCCTTCAGGACAAGGTACTCCGGCCGCTGGATGGCTGGAAAGCCGGAACGACTTATAGGACGTAGAGCTTCAGGACGTGATCAATAGGGACCATATTTCCAGTTCTAGGACAGCGCACCATGTCGTCAACCTGGGAATTGTTAGAATAGATCACAGAAGCAAACAAAGTACCGCTGCTCATGAGCTCCGCAACGCACACTCACTTGCAGCTCGCGAATAGCTCTTTCTCCGTACACCCTCCCATCGGGCATCATCATGGGGTGGTTTTCCTCATTCAGTGCCTCTCCAGAAAATGAACAGATCAGCCTGCAATCCACAGTAATCCGGCGCCCGCCGAGGACCTTCAAAAACGCCGTTTCAATTAACTACCTGGAGTTGACTGTGTGTGCGTATGGAAGGCCTTCGGCTAGTGCATATGCGCACGGTTGGCAGGTGGGGCACTTCTCGACCCCACCCGGGGAACAGTGAGGAGTTTTATACGCACTAAGACCACACTGCAGGCATATTGCGAATGCAGACTGACGCGGAAGCTAAAAAAGACCTGTTGGGCAATTAATTTTATAATCAGAGTGAACGAACCTGATAAAGTGTGAAAACTTCTTCGCGGAACAAATCGGCCAAAGACTGCCACCGATGCTCGCTCAGAAGATCTTTATAAGCTGGCACGCCACTGTGAGCACACAAAGCGATGAGTCCCATCAGCTATAATAACGGAAACCAGTATTAGGAATTAGGACAGCCTTCATAAATGGTATAAAATAATATGTACGGCCAATGATCGAGTGCGGAAGAACTATCTTCAATCTCTGTAAGAAAAAAGACATTTGCCTTCTTGAAAGCGTACAAAACAGTCTTACACAAAAGTTAGTTGTGAGAAGCCACGGAATGAATTACCACCATATCAACCGATGGAAGGACAGATCTAAAATTCTTGGTCTCTCAACACTTTGCAAAAGAAGAAAACTAGCCGACCTCTTATGATTTACAAAATTCTCACAGAGAAAGTGTAAACAACTCAGTAACACTCTTTGGTCCGCCACTGTCAAGAACTGGAACAGGAAAAACAGTGCAATACGTCTCGGTTGCTAGAACACGGATAAAATCATGTTTCGCCGTTTACAGGTGTCTAGAACACGGATAAGATCATGTTTCACCGCTTACAGGATGTCTTGTCTGAATTTATTTACTTATTTAATTATTCGAGCATAGATAGACACAGACAACTGTCTACTATGTAAATTGTAAGAAAACATCAACGAAAACAACACACATTGATTACTTAAACACTAGCCAAGTAAGTAGCAAACCACAGGAAACATTTCTTGCACTATTATGTATTCAAAGAGTTCTGCAAGCTCGAGCAGAGAGCCTCTATAGATCTTCACACTTGCCCAGTAGCAGGTTGAATTCTTTGAGAATACGATAGGTTAAAAAATCTGATCTGACTCGCGATTTAGCAACTGCGACTCGAAGTTTCAACTTCCCCCTCACGTATCTTGTCAACATCTACTCCTTCATGAGGAACTCCGCTTAATGCAGGAAAGTCTTGGAGTACTGGCCTTCAATCTTCACCTGGTAGGTTCTCTTAGATAAAAATTGCTGAGTCCAACTTATCACCACAGGATAAAGGCCTATCGCTTCCATTTTCAGCAACAACTTATCTATTGAGATTCTGTCAAACGCTTTTTAAAAATCGAAATATACTACATCCGTAAGTTTTTATCATCGAAACTCTTAGACCAGTCATTTAGTGTAATAAGGACAGCAGTTTCCACAGCTCTTCCTTTGAGAAAGCCAGAGAAAGCTTTGAGAGACAATTTTGCTGATTTCGAGATGAGCTAGGACGTGCTTCTTAAGGATCCTTTCGAAAGCTCTCGCAAGATTGAGGTGATGCTAACAGACCGATAGTTCCTAGGATCGTTAATTGGAGACTTTTTAGAGATGGGGGTCACAAACGCATGTTTCCTTCTTTCAGGAACTTCCACTCTGGTGCAACTAAGGTTAAATATACTTTCCAATGGAAAGGCTATATAGTAAACAACGGTCCTTATAAAAACAAGAGGAATGAAATCCGGAGAAACCTAGTAAGACTTAGGCCACTTAGATAATACCTCAATTATTTCTTCTCTGTAAAACCATACAGTAGATTCCATACGTGGAAATCTTGGCAACGTCTCATCATCGTTTATTACACGTCTATCCTCACCGATTTGCGCGTTATTGTATGGTTTTTGAAATAATTCGCCTAGCAAGTCTGCTTTGTCCTTTGACGAATAAACCCGTTCACCTCCTCCGCTTATCAGACCAGGACTTAAGCTCTCACTCCCAGTGCGCGATCTGATAAACCTATAGAAAGTTGTCTTGCCTCTAAAACTAGTTACTTTCCTAAGTAAGTATTGAAACGGTGAAGGGCCTTTTCCAGTTTTGTTGAAACTAACTCGTACGCAGACCAGTCTTCATCTTTGCCGGATTCCACAGTACAAACGATGACGGTTTAATCTGTAACCTTGTTCGTCACCATTTAGTTTTTGATAGAAACATACTGTTCGATTGTATGGTGAAGAACTGCTAGCAACGTCTCGTATAGTTTGTCAACTGTTCTGCCCGGACTCATGCCAACACAATCGATGCTTGTCAGGTAGATTCCCATTTGGTTGTAATCTGCGTGTTTGAAATTTCGAACCCATCTCACTTCCTTGGCTTTATGTGTCAGGTCTAACCAGGATACTATCTCAACGGTAGGTCGGAACGACGCAAATGTTGTATATGGGCAGGACCGCCTCTTCCTGGGAAGTAACAAACTGCAGGTATCTCGACCCCAGTACAACTCTGCGCAAAGTTAGGGGCGACGGAAGTCGCGTGTTGGCGCCCTGTTGATTCACGTGCTCCACAGTTGACGGGCGCGCGCGGTATGAGGGCTCGTATCAGCGCAATGCACAGATGGTGTAGTAGGGAAGCGCTCGGGCTCGTGAGCGAGGGGTCGGGGGTTTGGATCCCGCAGACTGCGTTTGTTTTGCCCTTTTGCAAAATCCATGTTTATCATATAGGTAATCCATCTAGGAGTATTATAGTGTGTTATAGAGCATGTTTACATATGCTTACATATAACATATGCTTCAAACTACAGATTAGCTAAAATGTTCACTTCTGTTGTCATGTTCACTGTGTCACTTATTTTAAGCTTATTTTGTGTGAAGCTGTGGTTATGTAGCGATAGATATTTTGTGGCACTAGTCAAATTTCGACTCCACCGACAAGACTTCGGTCAAAAAAAAATTCGCTGAGACTTTGTCTAGACGGGTTATTTGAGGTGCTGATCACGAATCTGACATCCGTTTCTCAGATTCGGACGGAAGCCTCCCATACCGTTAACAAGGTTGGTCCAGGCAGAGTCACAGATTTCGCTGAAACTTCGTCTAGGGGTTATATGGGCTGCTGATCACGAATCTGACATCCGTTTTTCACGATTCGGTCGGAGGCCACCCATACCGTTAACAAGGGTGGTTCAGGCAGGGTCACCGATTTTACTGAAACTTCGTATAGGGAGGAGAGGGGGTTATTTGGGGTGCTGATCACGAATCTGACATCCGTTTTTCACGATTTTGTCTCTACCTGCCGTCACCGGCAGAAACTTTAAGAATGTAATCCTGTGCCTTCTTGTATCTATATTACCGACCGAATCGTGAAGAACGCATGTCAGATTCGTAATCAGCCCAAATAACCCCCTAGACAAAGTTTCAGCGAAAAAAATTTTTTGACCGAAGTCTTGTCGGTGGAGTCGGAACTTTTAACTAGTGCCACAAAATATCTATCGTTACATAACTACAGCTTCACACAAAATAGGCTTAAAATAAGTGACACACAGAAGTGAACATTTTAGCTAAACTTTGAAGCATATGTTGTACGTAAACATGCTCTATAACACACTATAATACTCCTAGATGGATTACCTATATGATAAACATGGATTTTGCAAAAGGGCAAAACAAACGCAGTCTGCGGGATCCAAACCCCCGACCCCTCGCTCACGAGCCCGAGCGCTTCCCTACTACACCATCTGTGCATTGCGCTGATACGAGCCCTCATCCCGGGCGCATCCCTCAACTGTGGAGCACGTGAATCAACAGGGCGCCAACAAGCGACTTCCGTAGCCCCTAACTCTGCGCAGAGTTGCATTGGGGTCGAGATACCTGCAGTTTGTTACTTCCCAGGGAGAGGCAATTCTGCCCATATACAACAGTTAGGCCTTCCCGACCTACCGTTGAGATAGCATCCTGGTAAGCAAAACGTAACTGCAGCGTGGTCACTACTGCTAATGGGCGGCTCTATTTGCACATCACTGGTAAAGCCTCGTTTACTACAGAAAACTGGATTCAAAATTGAATTCCTTCTGGTAGGTGTTAACACAACTGTAGGAAGCCATGGCTTTCGAAAACCTCCTTGAAATTCTTGCACACGCTACTGCTACAGTCGACCATTAGGTCCGAGAGGTTAAAGTCTCCCAAAATAACAGAAGTAATGTTAACTGCAGAAAAATCACTAATAGCCTACACTAATTGATGTGAAGCTGAGGCGCTGCAGTCAGGAATTCTGTAAACACGTATGACACGAGATATAATTAGCCCATGCTTCAGATCACATACTAGAATTTCGCAACCGTTTGGTACTGACTTTTTGAACACCTCAACATAAGAATCTTTTCAGCAAAAGAAGTAGACCACCTCCTCTTCTGCAAAGCCGATCACGTCTGAATGTTGAATGAGATGAAATCGTTACCAGCCAAAAGTGACAATCTTCTTTGTTTGTCGATAACTGCATTTAAAATGTTTGCTAAGAGAAATGTCACCTTAGATTCGCCTTGACTTTATTGACTTTTTCCTGAGTTCCTGATATGTATGCCGTATAATGTATTGTTGCGCGTGGAACACACGCTTAAAATAAACATAAATAAATCAACAAAGCTATTTACCTTCATTGCATCGCCACACCACTCCTCCTTCATTGTGCCGAGGTGCTTCCTTACATAAAACAATGCATCCCGCACTCGATTTACGCGTACTAATTCAACAGCGTTCTGAAACTCGTAGGTAATACACAAGAAGCAGTGGCGCAGAAGCAAGTGATGACCCTACGCAATATATTGAATTACAGAAGCTACCATGTACAGCTCAAAAGCCGCAAACGAGTTCTGGAATCTTCCGCTGAACCAATTTTTATAATACAATTTCCTGTAGAGTCTTGTCTTGCACCTTTTGAACTCCTTTATAAGAGATGCGGGATAGCAGTAGATCAAAAGAGTGAGAGCGCATAGGTATTGAGATTATGAGGGTTGAGAACTCTTGACTCATACTCATGCATAGGACTCCCTCCGCTCTTTGGCTTCCGCTGCTTTCGCTGCAGAAACACTCAAACATTACAACAAAAAGTCAAAGACGCTATGAAAGGAGAAATTTGTGAGGTTAATGTCGATTTCAAAATACGGGGTGATATTCTGATTGCAAATGGACTGTTCACTGGCCAGAAGAATACACCAACGTTACAGTAATGAATAACCGAAGCGGTGTATGTAAACAGGACAACTATGTCTCCAGATGAAGAAATACAAGCATTGAAAGTAAGATACGGCAGCTTCCAGCAGCTAGGGATTTCTTCTACGATAAGCGCGTCGTAAAGGAATCAAATCCGATCGGTTTCATTTTGCTCTACATCCTTATGAAAGCGCACATGCTGGATTCGTTTCGTTTCGTTTCATGCAGAAAGAGCTCGCAATGCTGATTACGAATACGGGTGTTAAAAATGCAAAATGCAACTCTGAGCAAGTTATGACCTGCCGAAGTTGGGCGGACTTACCACAGCGTGGCCGTATGGATGAGCTGACAAGAGAGGATGAGTCATACGGGCTCCGTAAAAGTGGGTGACTAACTGCGGCCGTGGCACAGGGGTAGTGCTCCCTCTCTTTACGTGTGGCATCGTTGACTCGGTCCCTGTTACTGCGGCTTTTTTTGCACGTCATGATTTACCTTCGAAATGATTTATGATTCTGATTTATGACACCTGTTTGACTAAATAGCCGGGGAACACGTTTATAAAAATGGTTGAACGCAAAAAACTGCTATGGTATTTTGCGCAAATAGAGTACAGATAAAGCGGCAGCAGCCGGGACAGGACAGAGCCAACGACGCCACACGTGACGAGCGGGGGCACTGCCTCTGCGCCACCGCCACAGCCAGCGTCCACTCTTACGGACTCATATGACTCATCGCTCTCGCGCCAGCTCATCCACACGGCCAGGCTGTGGTAAGTCCACCCAACTTCGGCAGATCATAACTTGCTCAGGAGTTGCGCTTTGCAACTTTGACACCCATATTCGTAATCAGCATTCCGTGCTCTTTCTAATGATGCTGGTCTCAATTTGAAGCTCCATGGGAGGTCGAAAGCTTTCCCTAGAAAGTAGGACGCATGAAGTAATAAGAAATAATCGTAAATAGGATACCAGGTTCCTGGTTCGGATTTCTCACCCAGGCCGACCAAGCCTTCCATCTCCCAGGAACCGTGAATTGGAAGCAGACTTGTCTGGAAGGGTTAAAGCGCTGGCTTGTTCATCAGCTGGTCACCGCGGTCATTGTATGGCCGAATACGCCTTCAAAGTATCATCTCACGACATCCTGTAGAAGTAAAATGTGTCAGGCATTCAAAAAGGGGTTGAGCAACGCCGTCCTTTACCCTCTATCCTTTAATAAGAATTACAGCAGTGTGAGTTATAGATGCAATCATCTACCCAAGTGTGAAGCACTCACATATTGACTTCTCGACCAACGTTATTGGGATATTTCTTTAAATGCCAATAATTCCGTACAATTAATCCTAATCGCGCCACCACCTCCCATTCCTCCTATTTTTCATGCCTTCTTGCCTGACTTACAAGTCCATAATATATAGCTTACAACCTCGATACCAGCCACTTGAGGCTTAAAGAAACTGATTCGAAGTCAATAATAATAGGCTGGCAGAGTTCTTCTTTTCTGCTTTTCCTTCAGAAAATAGAGAAATCCAGAATCTACCTGAACTCTCACGATTTGTTCCAATTTGCTATTCATTCTCCTTAATTTGGATCTATGTTCGGCTATCCATTCGAGACAAGGTCCACTGTCTTTGTTGAGCAATGCGTTGACAACCTATGAAGAACGCACTTGAAAAACAAACTCTGCATAGAATACGCGTCAAATACTTACATATTCAATCTTGGTGAAAACCTCCAAATCTACCATGTCCTGTACACTCATCTCCTCGGCTAATGCTTTAGCGCTTTCTATGTGGCCACATCTCAACATCTGCATACAGATAAGTCGTGCAACTTGCTGACGATCACGGCGCCAGAGTCCAAAGTCTTGGGTGCTTTTATCGCCTGGAATATCCTGCAAAAGAAAAAGATACGTTGCTTCCAACAGTGCTTCAGTGATCCTTACTGAAAGACCCACGGAGGGACAGGGAAGAGGGCATGTTGGGAGCATTTTTTTTGTGAAGAAAACTCTGATGTCAAATAAAGAACGTGTGATCTGTTGGGTTAAATATTAGGTTGATACGAAAGTTTCCGCCATTTTTTGAATGTGCTTTTTTCCCACTAATGCTACCTTATAGCAATCAATCTTTTGTTCACATAAAGAGACTAGGTATGTATGAGTTTACTATTATTCCGAGCTGCTCACTCTCGCGTAACTCGTTCTAGAAAAATGGAGCTTTCAAAGGAGTACATCCGAGGTCTCTTATTGTATGACTTCAAACTTGGTGAGTCAGCAGCCGCTTCCTGTCGTCAAATTAATGTTGCATTTTTTCACAAAGGTGAGTTTAACCTTCAAGATTCGTTCAGTTCAGGACGTGAATCCGATGCCGACAACGACCGATTGCGACAGCTGGTGGAATCGGACCCACGGCGGACTACTCACGAACTTGCGCAAGACATGGGTGTGCACTATGCCACCATCGCAGGTACCTACATCAACTGGATAAGGTCACAAGTTTGCATAGTGGGTTCCCAATGACTTCACCGAACGCGACCGCCAGCGACGTGCTGAAGTGGCCACCCAATTGCTCTCGTACAAGCTCACAGATAGTTGGCTGAAGGCCATCATCACAGGAGCTGAGAAGTGTACGTCAACATCAAGAGAAGCAGACACTGGGTTGGCAAGGGTAAGCAGCTTGAGCCAGAGCCAAAGGAGGGTTCTCACCCGTTGAAGGCCATGCTTTCTGTTTGATGGGATTACAAAGGTGTCATCTACTACGAGCCGTTAACCAGTAACGAAACTCTGAACAGCGGATTTTTACTGTCAGCAGCTGGATAGACTGGCCGCTAAGATTCGAATCATGACACAACCCGATTTCTGCACGACAATGCTCGACCACACATTGCAAGAATGACCCGCCAAAAGCTTCTCGACCTTGAATTGAAAGTACGGCCTCACTCTCCGTACAGCCCAAATAATGCACCAGCAAACTACCACTTTTTCCTGACTCTCTCCAAGGAAAAACGTTCGATGACGAGGACGACCTGGAACGCTGTCCGGCTGGCTTTCTCTTATCAAAGCCAGAAGTTTTACGCTGACGGATTGCCTGAAAGGTGAAGAAGAACAATAGAACATGATGGCGATTACTTCGTTTCTTGACGTTTCGCTTTTTTTCTGTAAAACAAAAACATGTGGTGTCTTGAAAATGGCGAAAACATCTGCAACTACCTAATAATACTGGCACCGTCTCAGCGAACAAACACGTTTCGGAAGCAAAAAAATGCGAGCTTGATTGCGCAAACTGGGTCGGGGGGGGGGGGGGGGGGCGGAGGGGGTGGGGGAAGCTCACCTCATAAAAAGTGTCACTAACACAAAAAAAAAGACAAGACACACTGATACTAAAGCGTCAGCGGAGGAGAGAACAGATATGGACTGGGTAAGTGACTCCGTGGTGTGACTCGAGTGCGTACCCGTGCATCCTGAATTTCCCTCCCTTGCCCAATTCGGAAGAAGACAAAACACGGATTTGTAATCGAAACGAGGAGATAATAGTGTATTAACATTCGTTGTATGACAATGGATGCGCGCCAAGTGCGGCATGGTGCCCCCCCCCCCCCTCCAGACTCTATTTGCGCCAGTTTGAGCCCCGTCTACCACAAGATTTGATAAAAAACCCTCTTATGACAACTGGAAGCACCTATAACATTTATTCTAGGTCCGATCAAAATTAAAACAATGATCAAGGAATGCTTTGTACCAAACTGTATATCCAAACATAAGCTCACTTCGTTTCTAAGAAACTGGATCCTAGACTGCATGTTGTTAATGAACTGCCTTTGTTTTCTTACTGCGTCCCTCTTTGCAGCATCCAGTTGCTCCAACTTCGATTTAAAATCGCGGAACGATTCGCGAGCCTTAAATAAGCATGACCAGAAAGCATCCTAAGTGCGAAACAGGGGTAAGCTTACCGCTGCAACCGATACGCATCCATCTTTTTCAGACAAAACGTTTCGCAAGGACGATATCGATCGCTTTAGACCTGCACCAGCCCTTTCCATATTCTGAATAATGGTAATCTAATTCGGTCTGTCTGGTGACACAGAATTAGCAGGAAAAGAACGCTTAATTAATGCGGATAAGAGGAGTAAACCTAAGTACAGAGACCAACCTTATGACCACGTCGAAACTCCATGTTGAGTTCCTCGTAAGGAACTTTAAATGTGGCATACTCCAAAACAGCATTTCTATCAAGCTTAACCATAATTACAACAGAATCCAATACACCGTCGGTAACAAAAGAGTGAATGTAGAAAACGTCGCCAGATAGTACAAGTTTATCCAAGAACGAGCTTGAACGCAATGACGATTATGTTGATTCCAATCAGGGGCACTGAAACGAAACGCGTCAACAAAGTTTCTTCACCATTCCTGTAACCGTTGTGCATTCCCTCATCAATAGGCAGACAAGAAAAACACGCTTGAAATCTAGTTCTGCAGGGAAGGAACTCTGAGGTCTGGCCGAAGTAATACAGTCCCCTCTCGTTATGTCGCGTTTGAAGGGACCGATGACAATCCGCGCTACAACGGCAGCGGACCTTTTTTAGACTCTTTTACGCGTATATGTATTTACAATAGCATACAACGACTAAATATGGCTAAAGTAATGAAATGTGTGACCATGAGGAGAGTGTGAAGGCAAAGAACACCTTCAGATTATTAATGAAGCCCTGTCCTCAAATATAGTTTCTGCTATATACATAAGTATGATAGATCTGTGTGAGGAATAACGAGTACCAGAGGAAAGTTGGAAGGGACCAACAACAAATGGACCCGCACTCTCTCCCTCCCACGTAGGTTGTTAGCTCATTACGCTATTAGCGCTGTTAAATCGCGCACGCATTCGCCACATCCTCGTTGCAGTGGCCCCTCAGCACTCCCTGGGATGTTGCATGTGATCAAACAGTGCTGTTGCTGAAATCCTGCCAGGAAGGCATGGGGTGCAGGTGTTAGATTGTCCGAAAATAAACGAGGGTTTGCATTGTTATTATTGGAGTACATTTTTTCCAATAAAGTATGTTTTATACCTTGTAGGATTATATATCATTGGAAAGCCAAGTTCATGCTCTCCTTAACCATATCTTCGAAATTTGTTGCGAACATAAATTTTCACCAATTTTAAGCTTTGCCGTTTCGATGTCTGAACGCAATTTTCGATAAATTTTCTTCTACGAATCCAAACTTGGTATCAGAGGAGCTGAAACGGCCCGTAACATCAGCGCTGCATTTGGGGAGGACTTCGCTAAAGAAGGCACAATTCGCTACTGCTTCGAAAGGTTTTAATCTGGAGATGAAAGTCTCGAAGGTGAAGACCGAGGTAGGCTGCCATCACTCCTCACTGAAAGCCATGGTGGAAGTGGATCCGCGTCGAACTGTGTGAGAGCTAGCACGTGTGAGAGCTTTCGGTGTTGACGGCAGCACTATCAGTTGCCGCTTAAATGCGATCGAAAAAGTAGAGAAATTCGATAAATGAATCCCGCACGAACTGATCGCCGGGCGACACTCGAGCGTCATCACACCTGTGCTTCGTTAAGGCTGCGCAATCTAAGGGAGTCTTTTTGGGCAAGATCGTGCACGGGACGAAAGAATGATCCTTTGTGATAATCGTCGTCGCTTTGCACAATGACTGGACAAGAATGAGAGTCCCAAGAAGATGCCGAAGCCGAGTCTCCATTCAAAGAGGACCATGGTGACCGCGTGGTGGACAATGGCTGGTATAGTCCACTACAAGTTCTTGGAGACTGAAGAGACTATCACAGCGGAGAAGTACTGCGCCGAAGCTGAAATGATGCACCAGAAGTTGATTGAAAAACAGCCGGCTTTAGTCAATCGAAGAGGCCCATTATGCTAATTTGATGTTCCAGTTGCAAACGCTCATTTATTTCCGGGCAACCTAATACAAGTCCTGCATGATGCGAGAGTTCCCATCGAAACAAATCATCATGTGACTGCACATAGCCTCTATAGCAGCTTATCTAGGCTTAGCACAGATGTGTGGATATTGTTTCGAATAATCTGAGTTTTAATCCGAATCTGTCGTTCCTGATAGAAGAAACCCTCCAATTCACAGCAGCTTCCAACGACTACCGAGAGTCTTATACTGTGCTCGACATACTGCTGACAATGAACACTTTTGTGGGCCGCGCCCGCAAGAAAAACGTGCACATGCATCTAATTCATTTTCGCACAGGTGCTGGTCGCGACTACGAACGAGGCAATGGATGGGTAAGTCTGACCGCAGACGCACTTGGCATCTTGTTTCTGAGTTGTGTTGGACCGCAATTGAGCCCTGGTCGCGTTGTAACAGGAATCATTTTGAACGCAGAGTTCCTCCCGAAACCGCACTATAACGGGAGTAGCGTTGTATCCGATGCGTCTTAAGCAGAGTTGGTTTGTACTGACGTAAAGGTAAGCTGGCCGGGGCCGGAGAAAATCTACGTTATCTTGAGAGCTGCGTCTCATCCGGAGGCGTTATAACGGGAAGGGACTGTATTTCAAATCCCTTCACATGCCCACCGAGTATTGAATTTTGCAATGAAGGACCACTTCCTGTACTACGGCATTTCTGCTAACGGAGCACGCGGGCAAGAACGTGACCGTCCTTGAGATCCAAGACGACTATTAAAAAGTGCAGACGCTGAAGATGATGTAACTCACTGCGCATGACAGTTTGAACAGCGAGCACTAAGCGTACGAGCTGCTCCTTAACTGATCCAGACTCAGGCTCAAAAGAATGCGAAGGGACACCAAATCCGTACTGAAACATTCTCCTCGAGAAACGCCATGTGCGAACCAAACCGCGCCAACCTTCTTCAGGAATCGCTCCCGGTGCAGAATAGCAATGCCGTTCAGAACCAGCAAGGCAGCCTCCAGAAGAGCATAGAAGGACAAGGCCATGCACTCAGCTCTTCGCGCACAGCAGCCTCAGCAACGCCGAAAGCACTCGGCGAAACCCGTCGCACGCGCCGCCGACTCGGCGCGGCGCGGCGTGGCCTCGCCGCCGTCTGCGCCCCCCCCCCCCCCCTTTGCGAGGGGGCGCAGACGGCGGCGGGGCAAAGGACAACCATGACTCATGTTTTCGTCGATTCGTCGCGCCGCCGGTGCCCTCCTGACTAGAGATTCTCCTCGCATAGCCCTACGTCTCTGCTCGCCCGTGCTAGAGTCGAGAGAGCGGAACACCTCGACGCTAGAGCACCCCCTGGGGCCGGGCCTGGACGGCTGCGAGCAACGATACTCACTCGCAGACACGTGTGCGGTCGCGGTGCGGCGCTGCAGCGAGGGGTGCCTCTAGTTACTACAGGGATGCGTACGAGTTGCACGATGCGCCCAGCGTGCTACAGCGCGCAGGTAAGTGCCGAACTACCACTGAACCGTCTCGTCTAGGAAATAGAAGGAGAGCAATAGAGTGCGAGACGGTTATGGTGGAACGGGGTATACGTTCTTAAGAAGTAAGAGCTTCCTGAATGCTCAGGAGCGGTATGAGTCCTAAAATAGCTGCGAGACCTAAATAGCTGAAAAGTCGTTTTAGAGGGAAAAGAGGAGTATCGTTTGTCCATAGGGAGTCCAATTTTTGTGTGAAAAGTTTTTAGAGGCTACCTACTCCACTACTTTGTCTTTTACCGCCATCAAATTCATTTTATTTGCATACTATACGGATAAGCTTTCATGGGCTCTTGGTGTTTCAAAATTCCAAAGTCTTTCACAGATTGTATTTGGTTTGCTATTTGGACCTGCAGGTTTAATCCTGCCAGTTTATCATCAGGAATCACTAAATCGTGAAGCAGTTGTCAGGCTTAGAGCTACTGACTAATAGTTTTATATGAATATGTCATGCACTTTAAAACTTTGAACCAGTGCGAGGAGAGAGGTGCCAATAAGTTGTCATGAATAAAGTAAATCTTGAAGCTTTCACAAAAAAGTTTATCAAATTCAATTTTTATATGCTTGCTAATTTTCTATGCACTCGGCCTCTGAATACACAGTATGCCTTGCTAAATGCGAATGTGTATCCGCTGCAAGAAACACTCAAAATATACTGTATCTACTCTGCAAATGAATAATCTAATCTAATAATTGAATATTTTACAATTTTTAACACACAACTCTGAACTTAAAAACAGAGTTTTGTCCCTCTAGAACCACATGTCATTTTCCTATTACCAGATTTCGTCTCTGGATGTTCCTCTTCGTTTAACTTTCACCAGGTTCCCCTCTTCCACTTATATCACGTGACCTAATGCTACTCGATTAATCAACACTATTATGGTGTCACATTATGCCACTATATTTAGTCGCTCTGCCGTTTTCTACTCACCTTTTGTCCATCAGTGCATCCGTCTGCACACATACTAGCGCTTCAGCTAGTCCAGCCTCGGAACGGCAGCGTAAAACTCGTCCTAGAAGCAGGCGGAGCAGCGAGAACTCCGCCCGACCGACGCACACGCGCGCGACCGCACGCGTCAAAATGAGTATCGCTGCCGTCCCCCGGCCTGGACAGTGCACTTCATCACTCATTTCTAAAAGGATGAGTGTCTGCTGGAGAAGCTGGTCTACCACCCACATCGATGAGATGAGATTTCCACCATTTCTGGCACAAATTTGTAGGAAAATATCGCGTAAAAGCAATGTCATGTTAGTCAACAGCGATTGCCGTTACTCAAAGGATGAGTGTTTGCGTTGGGCTAGGGAGCCGTCATGTACTGTATACTTGTGCTTTTCCAAAAATTTTCGAATGAATGAATAATCGAATAGCCTCATTTTCTCGATTGTTCGAATTTCCGAATAATCGAATAATCCCATTTTTCGAAAATTCGAATGAACGAATAATCGAATAACCCCAATTTTTCAGTTATTCGAATTTCCGAATAATCGAATAACCCCATTTTTCGGTTATTCGAATTTCCGAATAATCGAATAACCCCGTTTTTCGGTTATTCGAATTTACGAATAATCGAATAACCCCATTTTTCGAAAATTCGAATGAACGAATAATCGAATAAACTGCATACATAATAAGGACGGTGAGAATTTTCCTTTAACCAAGACGTCGTCCAACTGGGTCGGGATTCAACAGACATGCCGAAGACGTCGTCCAAAGTTGGTCGGAGTCCAGCTGAAGTGCTGAAGACGTCGTACAACGTGCTTGGCAATTTGGAAGAGTAAGGGGGACCCGTAAAAGAGGAACCACTAACCGCCAAATGCCTTCAGCTTCCCATGGAACTTCGGACAGATACCTACGTCTTGTGAAAGCAGTCGAAACGCTGATTACAAATATGTAGGCCGAATTTGCCAAATGAACTTCATAAGCAAGTTCTAGCTGGCCAAAATCTGCCGAACTGTGTGCCGCGTGCGTTGATGCAGCGTGGACGCAGTGTTGCGTAATCAGCATAGCCGTTAGCGGCCTGGCCACCTTGGGCGGCGGCGCAGTGGAAATGTTCTCGCTTCACAGAGTGTGGTCACAGAGTGTAGTCGTGGGTTCGATTCTCGCACACGCCAGTGTTATTGCGTTTTGCGATTTATCGTCAGTGAGACCCTTTATCGCCATTTCCAACACATTTTTGAACAAAAGCATGGCAACAAATGTCGTTTACGTTCATCGAGCTCCTTGTAAGTGGAAAGGTGAGCATTTTTGACTTCCCGGTTAAGCAAGCCAAAAACTGTATTCATTCGGCGCGCGGGAAGTATACGCGCTGTCCCGCGCGGCAGTCGCGCGAAAATCACGCGTGTCGTGAAAGGGTTAACCTGCCATAAGAAATCGGAAATTCAGAAACCGGTATCAGATTCGTGATCAGCAACCCAATCCTTAGCGAAGTATGAATAACTATTTTTTCGACCTCGGTAGTACAGTGCATGGGCCCTTTTTGATTTTGCAACAGCCAAGCTGTTTCAAGATGAAGGGGTGTTGTAGGCAAATTATATTCTTTACACGAATGGAATCAAAAATGTACTAACCAAGTGGTAAGTATAGCTAATGATGCAACAACCTTCTTCAGTAATGACGAGGAATGCAAAAAACATGTGCTTTATAGCGAGTGAAAGGTTTTGATCGAGAGGTCAATGTCGATCGATATTGTTGATTGTAGCTTGAAAGTGGCGTTTTTTTGTTTGTATGTCGATGACAGTTAGGCAGTCCGTCCCTGCCGTAGCGATTCCGTGTCTAAAAATTTTCTGTTCAACTTACGATCGTTAGTATTATTAGATTGGAGCAAAGAAAGGTTGCAGGTTTTCTGTCTTATTGGTTTCAACATTATTTTTCAATAAACTAAGATTTTTAACATAATCTGTTATAAATTGTTGAAAAGCGCATTATATGCGATTTCTATGTATGTATATGGAATTTAATTCAAATCGCTTATTTAAAAAATAGTTTGGTTTTTGTTTTTGTTTTTTTCAGGGGCCTAAACGTTTTTTTGTAAAATTTACTTCTGCGAGTTGAAACTGGGCCGGACTTCCGCTCAGACCGCTCAAATATAAGCGAAGTATGGGGCCAGGGAAGGATCAACGAATGCACAGTACAAAATGGTTTCGTGCCGGCAACAACAGCCACGAAGACGAACCACATGGCAGCCGTCCACCAACACTTGGTGTCGATCCATTGAAAGCCTCTATCGAAGCCGATACGCGCAAACCCACCCGAGATATTGCCGAAGAGCTCAACGGCGATCATACTACAGTTGTTCTCCATTTGAAGCAAATTGGGAAGACCAAGAGGCTGAACTGACCGAAAGTGGGAAAAACCGTCGTCTTGAGATATCGTCGGCCCATCTTTTGCCCAATGCCAACGATCTGTTTCTCGAAAGGATTGTGACTTCCGACGAAAAATGGATACTTTATGATAACAGGCGCGTTTGCCTAGTGGCTGAACCAAAAATAAGTTCCCCGACATCAGCCAAAGCCGGAAAATTTGACGAAAATCGCATTTGGACATCTAAAAATAAAAACCAATTTATTTTTTAAACAATCGACTTAAATCAAATTCCATATATTAGGTTGTTCGGAAAGTTCTCAGCGTTTTGTGTTACTATTCTTCATTCGCCTATTATTAAGTAAAAATTCAACTTGCATTGCGCATTAATGCTGCTTTCTGTTCAGAATTTTTCGCTATATCTGGCTAAATAATTTATGATTCTACATGTTGTTACAGGATGTTTTGTTGCGATCAAAACTCTTGCGCCAGGCGGGACTCAAACCCGGATCTTCTGGTTTCGGGCAGCGATGTTCGCCTTACACCACCGGCGCTGTTTGACCGCGCGTAACATCCGCGATATCCTCGAGGCATACCAGCACCCACCCCTAATACGGGGATGGGCCGGCCGCTGATATCAGCACGGAACTGGTTAAGCTGAAGACCTTACTAGTAGCTACCTTACTGCTTTAACACATTTGCTTAAGCCTGGAGCGGCTGGTAGAGAGAGTATATGTTGTAACAGGATGTTTTGTTGTGATCAAAACTCTTGCGCCAGGCGGGACTCGAACCCGTATCTTCTGCTTTCCGGGCAGCGATGTTCGCCCTGTTTGAATTTATGTTTCAACGTTTTTTATAATATTGCTTTTGAAGGGCTTTTTGAAGGATGTCGAGGGAGTAATTCCGAACGATATTTTATTTTGACTTCAAATTGGGACGGTCCGCAGCCGGGAGAGCTCGACAAATCAATCAGGTGTGGGGGCCTAATAGTGTTGAAGATAACACTGTGTACTGTGTACGAGCACTGAACTAGTACTTGTACAACACTTGTGCTATGGTACCACTGTGATTAGTCTTAATGCAGAAGAGAAGTAGCTAGACCTGAATTGGTGCGGATCAGCTTCACTGGGAAATTTTGGATAGGAGTTCACGGATATATTACAATTACAGCAGCATACCACGGCACCTTTGGCATTGCCCAGGAAGATGATCCTTAACTAACGTGCTCTTGCGTATCGTATAATAGAAAATATGATCTAGTCATGATTTACAAGTTGATAAATGGTGTGGTGCCTCTCTAGTTTATTCGGTCTCTTCTTCTCCTACGAGAGGTGCTCAATGGAAAAATCAAATTCCCAGAGCAAAAGCAAGGTAAGATCCGCATTTTCACATGTGGAGCAGGGGCTAAACTTTTAAAGCTTTCAAAGGAAAACAGTATACCAAACACCCAAAGGCAATTTGAAAGACTGGTTGACTGGTATCACTAGAAAACTTTGTAGTTTGCTGTTGTTTTTGAGGTATTGCGTTATTGTGCAAGCCATAACTCACTTATTTAGTCAACTGTTGTCTTGTGTTTGAATCATATTTGACTTTATTTTGTCCGTCCTCACATAAAAATAAAATAAAATAAAAAATATTCGAATGCGTTTTCGTAACGGCGAGGTCCTCGACGGTGTGCTATCGAAAACAAACGTCATCGGAATGAACGTCGCTTACACAAATCATCATTACGCCGCATTCGAAACAACCACGTGTTCGAAATGCGAATATTATTCGAATTTCCGAACCTCGAATAATCGAATTCGAGTAATTATTCGAATTTTCGAACCTCGAATGATCGAATTCGAGTAATTATTCGAATTTTCGAACCTCAAATAATCGAATTCGAATAATTATTCGAATTTGCGAAACTCGAATAATCGAATTCGAATAATTATTCGAATTTGCGAAACTCGAATAATCAAATAATCGAAAATCGAATTCGAATAAATTCTTCGAATAATTATTCGAATTCGATTATTCGAGCACAAGTATAATGTACTGAATAGAACACAACTGTGCTCGAATAATCGAATTCGAATAATTATTCGAAGAATTTATTCGAATTCGATTTTCGATTATTTGATTATTATTATTGTACTGAATAGAACACAACCGTAGCAGATCGGTTGCTTATGGTTACAAGCAAGGTTTCGTGCAACTGGAAGGTTCGTTACATCGTTAACTTTACGCGCACAATTGAGGTTTTATGCTCCTTTTTCCACGACACATAGCTTCAGAGCCTTACGCTTCAAAGATCAACTAACACAAAGTACGTCTTTGGTGGCAATTTTTGACCCGAACGTGAAGAACTGCGTTCATGGTGGGTGGTCGTGCCTCAGCCGCTTCCGTGTCAAGTGAGTTCCCTTCATCAGTCCATGTGGCAAGGACTCCACCCCGACCCATCGTGGCTGGCTATACTTGAGACTAGAGAAAATGAGAGGTTATAACAGGGATGAGCGCATAATGAAAATTTGAAGCCCCGATAACGGATAATTTTGCTCGAAAAATGGCCGAATAACGGAAAACGGATAACGGACAAACAACAAACATTAAAACTCGTTTTAAATTGCTCTAATTTCAACGGCAGATCAGGAGTTGAAGCAATGTTGATTTACAAGCCACACCTAGATATTTTAATAGTGTTTTTTAAACGTACTGCAGTCGCCAGATTAACGACGCCCCATGGGATTTTCTGCCGATCAGAAGGAAGGCAAACAAACAGCAACATTCCCTCTTTTTACATGTTGCCAGGGGGTTGCCTGTATTGTTTCATTTATCGGCCACGTAGTTCTTTTTTTCAATTAAGGCGCTGAAAAATAGAGTGATCCTCGGAAAAGCAATTCTCCCGATGTCTCTTGACTTTTCCATGCTGTAAAGCAGGCGGAAGACGTCCAGCCGAATAACGTTCACATAACAGTCTTGATTCTACGCCATTATAAGAACCGTTATTGTTGTTGTTGCCCTATAGCACCCCAAGATCTAAGGTACTTGGACATGGGCATATCTGGGATAGATACAATACTAACTTTCTATCTGGTAGTAACAGCAAGCAATTGTATAGGCCAATCACACATTTGAGGACTCATGACATCCAGAGGGACAGGATTATTCGACGCATTCCAAAAAGGGAGTTGTTCCCTGTGTAATAGAGAAGTTTCACTGGAGAACTCACAAATAGAACGAATCTGCATGTCTTGCAGCATCCGCGATTCTAATTTTATTTAGTGCACATTGTTGCACCGCTAAAATGTTTAATGGAGAAGTCGCTTTCTCATTGCATTCGATTTGAACCTATTTCTCTTTGCCTCGTATTCACTGCTGTATTGCGGTATTTGTTTGGTAGTTCACAACAGCATATGACTAAAAGCTTACCTCTACCGCATGCAAGCAAATCGAACACACTGCAATCGTGGAGCCACATATGACAGACGCAAAGGTCGGCGGTAAAAAATCATTCTACGTTGATTGAGCCAGGCCCTGCACTTTTAACGGTCGCTAATAGCAGTTTGTATGCCTTCTTGGTCTGCATGACTTCTGTTGAATGGACAATACTATGCTTAGTAGGCATCATGGATGTATGGTATATGCTTAGCGACTCTGGAAGGATAAAAGTGAGGTATCTTTAAAGCTATGTAACCAATTCCCAGGTAAAGAAATGCCTCAACTAGCCCTCCTGGATTCGAACGACTTCCGTTGTTTTTGACGACCACTCTTGCGATCATGAAGGATCCTTTACATAGCCCACCCATCACCACGTCAAGCCTAGGAGTCATGTAATTTGTTGTTCGTTATCCGGCCCAAAATCGCCGAATAACGAACAACAAAACGGATAGGCCAAAAATCCCCGGAAACCGGACAATGGATAACAGTTAATCCGCTCATCCCTGGGCTATAAAGACACTAAAGTGTGTCCCCCTAAGTTACCTCCAGGAATGATATGTCCATAAGTAGTAATGCTTTGCTGAAGGAAGACAGATAATAAAGGAGGTCTGAAGATGAATGCTTCTGCACCCTAAAGGCCGCCACAGACTTCTGCGGCGCCGCTCGGCGGCGCCGCTGGAGGCGAGCTCTGCGTCTCTGCCCTATGGTTAAGCATAGAGCAGCGGCGCCGCTGGAGGCGAGCTCTGCGTCTCTGCCCTATGGTTAAGCATAGGGCAGCGGCGCCGCCGAGCGGCGCCGCAGAAGTCTGTGGCGGCCTTAAATACTTGGAATCATCATACCTATTCCCGTAGAAGGTATCAGGATCGGCACATCTTGGTTGTGACTTACAGGAAGCCCTACTCTTTTGGAACATTTTCTTCTCTTTGAAGATTCAGTTCCCTTCACTCCAAAGTGTTCATGTTGGCCAGCGAGCATTGGAAACGCAGGCGACGTGCGTACTCTCCCACCCGAACGCTGAGTCAGCTCGTTCGGTCAGAGCGCAGCAGGAATCTCTCTTTCTCTGCGCTCTCGCCATCCCGCTGCTTTGGTTGACCTTTGCCCGTAGACGCCCCTCGCGTAGAGACCAGGGTCAAGCGTGGGGTTCGATTTTTGCCGAAAATTTACGACCCCCCCCCCTCCCAGAGCGGATCTGGTACGACCCTCCCCCTTGTGTAGACCACCGTTTTATTTCCTATCCGCATTGATTTTTTAAAATTTTCTATGCAATTTTTGTACCCTTTAATAGGTCCTTCTTTCCAGATGCAGCGTTGACTGTATCAGATTAGCTGAAGAAAGAGGGCAACTGTTTGATTTAGTAATTTGTTAGAAAAAGGCTGATAAAGGTTTTGTGTATGTAATCTTCTGATAATAATATTTTGTTTGTTTACAGTTGAAAATAAAGCACTTTTGAGAACAGTTGTCGAATTAATCACAAGGAGTTCAACTTTTCAGGCTTTCTGAGCATCTCGTGAACACGGAACATTTTTGTACGTGAAGGAGCAACTTCTGCATTCGAAATTGTACTCTATACAATGCAGGGTGTTAATTGCTAAAGCTGACTTAAGTGCTTTATCCACAACATTTTTTAGACACTCTCGGAAGCGATGACGGAATGGCAACCGGAGGATGGACTTGTCACGGAACTAATTTTCTCTCTTCTGCTGGAAACAGCATCAGAAATTTAAGTTGTACCCAATAAAATTTTAAGCCTCCGTTTGACACATGGCAATAAAACCTGTTTTACTGAAACGATCCTTTGTATGAACAGACGCTCCGATTTGTGTCATTTGCCGAAAATTTTCGACACCGTTAATCACATGGAAGCATGGATCCTGCTTTTTAAAGCGTAGAATCGACACTTCTTATTGTTTTAAAAACTCTGTAAATTTTTCAGAGACGTTGAACAAACTCCGAAATATGGTAGGTTACATGGAGCCATTGCGTTCGCCGATATCATCGATGGAGACTGAGGATGGTCTTCTCGCGGAAAATTTTTCAATCTTCTCAAGGAAAGAACACGCGAGAGTGAAATTGTGCTTCATGGATTTTCAAATCATGAGTATTACACAGTAAAAATCTGAGCTTCTTCGCAGCGATCTCCGATATGATTAGGGCTGATCGCATTTAAATTTTTCGCTTTTCAAGAAAAATTAACTAATTTTTACCTGATGCAGATCACCTACACAGTTGAAATCTTGCCACAAAAAGTATCAAGTCTTGTTCAATGCACAGTGTAAAAATCATGGTTTTCTGAAACGAATAGATTGCATCGACCTCTGATCGATATGGCATCGTCGTCATAGGAGCGACGAAATTCGACATTCGCAAAAATGACTATATCTCGGTAAGTTTTCCACAATCTTAAAAAACCAATGGCTTTTTAAAAACTGCGAAAAAAGGTATTTCATATGGTGTGAAAATCGGTCTTCAAAAACTAGATCTTCATAGGGGCCGAGGACTTCGATTTTTGCGCGAAAAAAATTGAAGTGATATTGAATAAGTAATCGTAACTCGGTAAGTTTTTCGAGTTTTACAAAAGCCAATAGCTATTTGGAAACTAGAGAAAAAGCGCGAAAAAGAAATCACTCCAATGACTCCGGTGATGGGCCGACCAACTCCTCTGGTTACGGCTTCACAAAATTGATCATAACTCGGTTCATTTTTTGAAATCCAAAAATACCAATTGCTTTTTGAAAACTAGAGGAAAAGCGTTTTCGAACCATGTAGAAATTAGTTTTCAGCAGGGAGGTCTTCATAGGGGGCGGTGGGGGTTCGATTTCTGGTCCATTGTTGCAGAAATACGTGCCAAAAATCGAACCCCCCTCGCCCCCTATGAAGACCTCCATTTTGAAAGACGGTTTATGCATGGTCAGTTAGCATATTTTCTCTAATTTTCAAAAAGCAATTGGGATTTTTGAATTTCGAAAAATGAACGGAGTTATGATTATTTTTATGAAATCACTCCAATGTCGACGGTGGAGAGTCTGCGAGCCGTTCTTCACAAATTTGATCATAACTTGATTCAATTTTTGAAATTCAAAAATCCCAATTGCTTTTTGAAAAATAGAGAAAAGATGTTTCTATCCATATAGGAACCGATTTTCAAAAAAGGGGTCTTCATACGGGGCGAGGGGGGTTCGATTTTTGGCACGTATTTCTGCAACAATAGACCAGAAATCGAACCCCTACCGCCCCCCATGAAGACCTCCCTGATGAAAAGAAATTTTTACATGGTTCGAAAGCGCTTTTCCTCTAGTTTTTAAAAGCCTATTAAATCTTTCAAAATTCGAAAAACCTACCGGGATATAATTGTTTATACAAAATCACTTCAATTTTTTTTCGCGCAAAAATCGAAGTCCTCCGCCCCTATGAAGATCTAGTTTTTGAAGACCGATTTTCACATCATATGAAATACCTTTTCCTGTAGTTAAAGCCATTGGCTTTTTAAAATTGTGGAAAACTTACCGAGTTATAGTCAATTTTGTGAACGTCGAATTTCGTCGCTCCCATGACGTCGGTGCCATATCGACCAGTGGTCGATCCAGTCTATTCGTTTCAGAAAGCCATGATTTTTACACTGTGCATTAAACAAGAATTGAAACTTTTTGTGGCAAGATTTCAACTGCGTGGATGATCTGCTTCAGGTAAAAATTAATTAATTTTTCTTGAAAAGCGAAAAATTTAAATGCGATCGGCCCTAATCATATCGGAGATCGCTGCGAAGAAGCTTAGTTTATGATTGCATATTAATCATATCTTGAACTCTAAGTTGGCACAGTTTTCAGTCTCTGATGCTCTTCCTCCAGAAGGTTTTTTTGTCGCAAGAAGTCCGTCCTTCAGTGGCGATCGGTGATATCGGAGAACGCAATGGCTCCACGTAACCTACCATATTTCGGAGTTTGTGCGACATCTCTGAAAAATTCACAGAGTTTTTAAAACTGTAAGAGGTGTAGGTTCTACGCTTCAAAAAGCAGCTTGTAAAAATAGCGGCTTCCATGTGACTAACGGTGTCGAATTTTTTCGGCAAATGATACAAATCGGAGCGTCTGTTTATACAGAAGATTGTCTCACAAAAACACGTTTTATTCCCTTGTGTCAACCGATGGATTAAAACTTTATTGGGTACAACTTCACTTTCTGATGCTGTTTCCAGCAGAAGAGAGAAAATTAGCTCCGTGACAAGTCCATCCTCGGTTGCCATTCGGTCATCGCTTCGAAGTGTCCTTCCAAAAATCTTGTAGGAAAAGCACTTAATTTTCCTTAGCAATTGACACTTCAAATTTTATAGACTGCAATTTAGGACGTAGATGTCGCTCGTTCAGGCAGAAAACTGTCGCATCCATGACTTCCTGAAAAAAAAACTGAAAATGGAAAGTTCTCATTGACTCCAAATCTGCCGGCGGAAAATCTTTATTTCTAGCGAGTAATACAATTATTATTTGAAACTTGTTATATTAATTTTTACAACTTCGCAGGACGAAGGAGAGACTCCACACCTTCGTAAGCATTCCTGGAAAAAAAACAACATATTAAAAATTAAAAAAAAATCACCAAGAAACCTGAAGAATAAGAGAGAATCCTCTGCCAAAACCGGAAGAGCACGACCCCCCCCCTCCAGACGAGGCCACAGTACGACCCCCCCTTCGATTCCCGAACCTCAAGCTTGACCCTGGCAGAGACTCGCCGTTCTCGGGTTGCGGGCGGGCTGAAGCCTAAAGGCCCCTGCACACTTCTGCGGCAACGCCGTAGCCTTATCCTTAACCATAGGGCACAGACGTAGAGTTCGCCGTCGGCGACTTTCCTTTCCTATCCTTAACAATAGCAGCGAGCGGCAACGCCGCAGAAGTGTGCGGGGGCCTTAACTCTACAGAGTCTCGCGGCAGCGATTACGGGGCAGCTCGGCCCCGAGCATGCTGAGTCATAGCGGCGGGCGGAGTGGCGTTCTATCCCCCGCCCTTTAAACAGAGGTGTGGCAAATGTCTGCGTCTCCACTATCTCGTAAGGCAGCCACTGGGCTCTCTAGCAAGCCCAGGGGGTTGGGGGTGGGCGGGCCAGGGGGACGAGGGGGTAGAACGCTCGACCCCCATCGCGGCGAGGCAGATTCCTCATCGTAGCGTTCGTTATCTACGACCCGAAAAGAAACCCAAGTCTAGCCACACGACACCGCGGCTAGTCGAGATGACGTCACAAAACAGAAGTTGCTATCCTGTAGAGGCCTTCGCCGGATAGGTGGCTACTGTTGCTAGTGTGTTGCAAGCTGCTGTAATTAGCTGGTGCTGTTCTATGCAAGGTGGCCCACGCAACAGAACAGCACCACCTAGCGTGGGACACCCTGCAATAGATCAGCACCAGCAGGGGCAATTAGCTGGTTGCCTTTGAACCCCTTACGCTCGTGTAGCCCCTAAAATGGTCTAGGGGCCACACGAGCGGATGGGCTTCGAACGCCACCGCCCCTATCCAGCCCTTACCATGCCGGTGAACAATTGTAAAATATCAAAAATTTATTTCCATAAAAAACGTACAATGCGATACGATATGATAAGAAGGAAGCGCATTACGATACGATAAAGAAGCGCATTGCATAAAATGTACATACACACATTATGTAAATATTCTAAAAGGTGCAGTCCCATAAGGGGTCATTTTAGACCATCTTACGCACAGGTTAAATGAAATCAAATATTATCTGAACACATGCACATAAATCTTAAATCATTTCATTTGAATAACTTCTCTAGAAGAGTCCAGAAGCCGGCTATTAGAAGAGTCTAATAGCTGGCTGGCTTACGAAACTTAAAACATAACTTTGGAGACACAAAAGAATTCCCCCTTCGCTGGATCGTTGAATTTGTTAACCGTAAAAGTGCACCCCTGAGTACCGGATAAGGAGTAGCGTAAATAGTGAGTTGTGAGTGTGAGAATCAGCATAGAGCACCAGAGGAGAAGTGAGCACCGGCATCGAGATGGAGGAGTATGAGCGGAATGTAATAAGGTAGAGCGTAGAGAAGAAGGACATATAAAAGAGAACACCTAAAGTAAGTGGAGGAGATGATAGCAAAATGAATAATAAAGTGATAACAAGAAATAAGGCCGAGAAGGAGTGATGACAAGGAAGAACTGGAAGTGGAGGAAGGGAAGGAGTGCGTTAAAGTTTTGAAAATCATTCCATCAGGTTTTTCACTTCGATTTAAATCGTTGATGGCGAATGAGGGAAAATTAAAGAAAACGGTTCTGTCGTTTAGGATGGGAAGGAGTGGTGGAACGACGAGGTGGAACGAAAACGGAGGGTGTAGCGAGACCACTGCGTAACCAAACCAACTCAACAAGGAAACCGGCCGAGGAGCGGGGACCCACCAGACGAAGATAACGTTCACCCGCCAGTGAGATCAATAAAAATCGGTATTCTAGAAGAAAGCCTAATACAATATTCGGTTCTAAGTGCTGTCGTGCCCATATTGTTTTGTAACAAAGTTTTGTGCCTCTTGCAAATAGTTCCCGAGAAGAAGACACCGGAAAAACGGAGAGCAATTTGGCTTCAACGCACCCCTAATTAATAGAAAAGCAAGTGCGAAAATGATGACAACATTTTAGGAGTAGGCAACATGATAGCATGGAAACGCACACAATAACACTATAAACAAGAGACAAAGGCAGGTAAATTCTAGACAGAGAATTGGACTACGAAACCGAAGCGAAAGAAACGAACCGAGTTGAGGTGCCGCTCGGAACGGAAGAGTCCGGAGGAGGTCCTGGTGGCCACAGCGCAGCCGCTCTCAGTTAGTCTTTCCTCCACGCGGTGTCGTCGTCTTCTTCGTTGTCGTCTTGGAGCGTGCGCTGGCTCGTACTCGGCCGGCTGCCAATGTGGATGATTTTTACTTTCTAAAAATAAATAATGACAGGAACGTGGCAGAGATTTTTCTTTGTTTCCATACAAGCACCATGGTGAAGAGGGAACCCACCGGTGCGGGGGCTAGGCACCCGTTCGCGTCGAGAACGTATTTGCGGAAGTCGTTCCTAAAAAGGATATGACGTAGATGGAAGTGATTATTTTCTTGGAGTGCAGAGGAGAAGGAAATTGGCAAGGACTTACAGTGCTCTCTGAAGAGCACCTCTGACGTGAACCGTCCAGCGAGCTCTCGCCTTTTTCCGCTCCTCGAACTCGGCCTCCCTTTCTTCGTCGGTGTCGCCCAGCGAAAGCCACAACCTCATTCCAAATTTGAAGGAGAGACTTGAACAAAAATATTTTTTATACTAAGATTAACACGTACGGAGTGGGATTTCTCCTCAAGGTGGTCACTGACACTGGGCAGGAAAGCTCTCGCATGCCAAGACGAAGTCCGTCGAGACAAACTCCTAGAAGAGGGTGGAGATTAAAACTGTTAATATTAAAACGATGTTTTGGAGCGCATTATGGAAGGGGAAGAGCAACTAGACTGAGCACTACCTATTACTACCTATCAGTTGTTCCACTAATTCTTCCGGGAAATCGCGGAGGTCCGGACGCTTGGCGCAGGAGTCAGAGATGTGCACCGCTAGCGCTTTACCAACGTAGGAGGTTCGCAAGCCTAGAAAAGTAACTTCAAAAAGAATGGGCAGGCAACGGCGTTGGCTACCTACCTAATCTAATATTCCCCACACTACTAACCTCCTTTAGGTATACGCGGAAAAAATCAGTGCATTCGGTTACGTGATCATCAGGTTTTCCTCTCTTTGTCCGGATCCACTTCTCCATTTTCTTATTTAAGTCGACACTCTGTAAGCACCATTTCAGCAAGCAAAGTAGTCTTCGTAAGAAGAGTCGCTGGAAGCAATTGCAGCACACCGACCTTGAAAATTGCGTTGTTGAGGTCGGTCCACAGTACCGCCTACTGCGGTATTCGCCACAACTGTGTGAGATTTTCGAACGCAAGGCACGTCTCTTCAGGCTTAGCCTCTGGCGATTTCTTCACAACAGATGAGACTGCCTCAGCAAGTTGCTTCTGAAGCTGAGTGAGCCGCACCTTGCACGAATCGACCTGAACAACCGGAAATTTTAGTTTGGGGTTTAGCTAAAGAAGTAGAGACAGCAGGAAACGAGCCTCACCGCCGCCGTAAGACCAACTATCATGTTGAACTGGTGTGCGATGACGTTCATCAGCTGTCTGACGATGAGGTCGGATGACTGTTGAGCGCTCGACAGCGTTTGCGCAATCATCTTCCCTTCTTCAACATCGGGCCTTACGTCCCCTATTTTGCAAGTGATGAACGTCTAAATGATAAGATTTTGATTTCTATCCCCGGTTTTTCCTTTCCCTAACAGAAATGGAAAACCAACGTGGTAATCTGCGAGAATATCGTGCTGGCAGATGGCGAGTCCGAGCTTTCCCAGGGGCAATTTGTCCTTCGTCATCAGTAGACTCTTAGTTTTTTTCAGCGAATCCTGCGCTGGCTGAACGTAGGACGCCAGAAGAATGTGGTCTCGGTGACTGGGAGGACTGCTGGGAGGAAGACGGCCTCGTAGTGCTCGTTCTTAATGAGCTCCATGGCGACCGAGGTGTCCCCGCTCGAGATCGTGAATCTGAGGAGGTCATACTCATTGGTTTGAGTGGGTCAAGGAACAAAGGAAGCACGCACCGAACTCCAAACCTGGGAGCTCGCCATAACGACAGCGCTTACTATACGGCTCCGTCCCCACACGGGTCTCGGCACGTTCTTGGCAGGACCTCTGAGAAAGGAACCCTCGGTATCAAGTTAAACTTTTGAACTTAGTGACAAGTTAAACTAGTTTCTTTCGTCAAAAATCTTACTCTTTCCTTCCCCAATTTTAAGGCATAAAATTTAATTCTCTACTACAAGAAACGCACTTTGCTAGCCGGCGTTGGAGTAGTGGGAGCGCCGAATGATGACTACTGCAACAGTGATGACTGCGATGACTGCGATAGTAATGGCTGTGATGGCTGCGAGTTATCCTCGTCATCGAACAACTCAAAGTTGTCCACATCCGGATATCTTACCTGAGATTGATTTTGAGTCAGAGTTGGTGAGCATAGCAAGGGGACATAATGGGACATAAGAGAGTCAAAGTGAAGGTTACCCGGCAGTATTCGGTATGTCGGCGGGACCCGGTATCGTTCATCAACAGCTCTTCGTGCTGAGGGTCTCCTGGCTGATGGCTCGAACTAGGCACAGGAATTGGTGCGTCCTCGCTGTCCTTGTTGCGGCCCTCCTCGTAGCGCTCCTCGGCAGTCTGATGCCGTTCCTTTTGTGGCGTAAATATAACACCATCCTTTAGCAAGAAGCAAAAAAGTCCTTTTCCTAAAAAAAAACAATCCTTTTCCTAGTCGCAGGTTAAACTGCAAAAGACCACACATGTACCGACTCTACAAGAAACGAACAGAACGTTCCGTTCTGCTATTGTTCTCGTGGGAGGAGGTAGATTGGGAGCAAAAAACCTCATCTCGCAGCGACGAGGGCTGCCGAACCATTGGGAACCAACCTTTACTCAAAATCTTTACTCATATTCATCACATCCACATCAGATCGGAGACACAAATAGATGGTCGCTAAAATTCACAGTCACAGCAGCAGAAGAGATGTCAAAAGCTGGTCTGAGAACAAGTTTTTTACCGACAACCCGCTTAAAAAAGCGATTTTGTGATTGAATTACACTAAGCGTGTTCACGCAACGTTCCCTACATGGGCAGCTTACATCCCGGGATATCGTCTCAGCCAATCTTAGGAATGGGTCTTCCAACAGGAACTCATCCAGCAATACTGAGCAAGTATTCCCAGTTTCTTCGTATATGAAAACGATGACATCTCCGAATACTGTTTCGTTGCCGAGTATGAGCTGCACGCAGGACTGTGCAGAATCAGTGGTCCTCCGACGATATTTAGTCGAGCAGTATGCTTCAAGGTGAGAGCCGTGGTCTCGAACGAGGCGAGAGCTGAAGGGCGCAAAGTTATCCTAGAGCAGTGTTCCAGCAACACGCCGCGTAATGTACTTCAACGAGCAGCTTCCTCTTCCTCTATAGAATCGACGAAGGAGCAACTGATCTGTCTCTTCGAGTGAAGAGAAATCAATGAAAGAGCCGACAGGAAAATACCACGGGGCGTTAAGTTTTTTGGAGCACGGGAACCTGCGGAGAAAACGCTTATTGAATGGGTTTCGTCATCAAAGAAAGAGAATGTACGACAAGAGCGAACCTTTTCCTCCCTCCGCCCACTAGGTTCTTAGCGCCATTAAATCGCGGTGTCCAGTTTTCGCGGCTTCTCGATGCAGTGCATGAACGATGTTCTTTTTCAACAGGAAATGAAATGTACCCATGACTGTGTCCAAGTCACTCGTGTTAAACAACTTTAACCAGTCTTATCAGCAAGTCAGTTCAGCTCAACTCTTTCCAGAGCAACCCAATCAAAACCAACGAACTACATAAAAACTAGGAAAAAAACGACTTAGTAACGTTCGAGCGACACGACGAAACGAGTACGAAACTACGCAAAAACTAGAGAACGGCACCGTAAGGAAGGAATACACGAATGCGGTTCGTCAATCAAATTGTAAATCAAAAACACCCTTGAATCCCCACCCCCCCCCCCCCCCCACCCGCAGTTCTCACCTCGTCCCTTTGCCATCCCGCCCAGGGATGTGCGGAAATTTTTTTCGAAAAAGTCTAACAACCTAACTGAATGTATACAACGTTCAGTTAAACGTTCAGTTAGGTTGTTTTATGTGCTAACTTTTTATTCGTGGTGGATAGCCCTTTAAATATTCGACAGGTTACACCAAGTGCTTTGCTTCATATCATTTCGAGGTGATCGGAGAAGCCAGCTTATTGTCATATTTGAAACCGATATCTGTAATTGTTTCAGACCTGGCTATTGTAACCCCGTCTAGAGTGTATGTGTATAACTCATGCCTTTGACCATGTAGCATTCTTGCGTATAGAGCACAGTCCTCCTGCATTGATCATAAGCCCAAGCGTTACAACTGTGAACGTTTCAGTAGCTTAACCACCCAATTTCAGCGATATGTTCGTCTACGAAGAAGCGTTGCAGGAGGATTTGGCTTGTACTGAAAATTTTCCTAGCATTCATGTCTATCTCTTCTTCTCCAGGCATCTCCTGTTTCCTTCATGCCTTCATGCGTACCACACGTGCTTACAGAGTGTGTGTAGAGAAAGAGAGTGGACCTTTGAGGCAAATACAGCATTCGACAGCAATTTTTATGTCTTCGTATTTAACTGTAGGATCCAAAATCAATTTATATGTTGAATAAATAGAACCAGTATAACCTCTACGAACATCCTACTACAGCAGGGATGAGTTTAAGCGTATAGGAACTGCAGAAACGACGTAAAGCATTGGAAGAGCACTCGGCAGAAGTAATGCGCTCCACTGAGAACGGCGCGCTCCAATCGTAAATGCCTCCTTCTGCCTCCTCCGCGTCAGCGAGCACAAAGTTGTGCAGGGGAAGGGACTGCATGTGTAGCGCGACCAACGCACTCGCGTTGAAATTGTCTTTATCCCATTTCACATAACACCTGAACATCCTTCCCTTGCACGACACGGAAAGCAAGTAGGAGGCACGTTTTCGGGTGGACGCATCAAATTGGTACCGTGAAACTGAAATTAGGTGTCGGGAGTGCAATCACGGACACGCCCTTATTTGACGCCTTACCACTAGTAGACTTGCTTAGAAGGATTATTCGGATCTCAGAACACGTTTGCTGCAACGAGATGGTGCGAAACAGATAAACTACTGGCCCCAGAACCTAAAAGGACTCCGAACCTGAATTATCCGAGAATTCTTCCTAGATTACGGATTGAACTTTATAATAAAAGTCGCCGTCCTAAGGTTCCGGGTTTTCAGAAGACTCTTCGCCCTAAGGTTCCGGGCCTTCAGAAGGCTATTAGTTCCCCAGTTCCACCTCCAATGAATGTTCGCATGACATGCTTGACTATCGCTGTGGTCTTATTGACCAATACACTTGGGTGGCTAGCAGATGTGCTATCAGTGCTTCATCCTTTGTAGAGATGTCTGGTACACGGCGTCCACTTTTTAAGGGAAGCCTACAGTTAGCTTGTCTGCATCCTTCTGCGACCCGAAAAGTTTTTAAGCCCCTCTACAAGTCATGAAGCTGCAAGAAGATTCCACTCCGTGATTGCAATCCCGACACCTAACACCTAATTTGACGGTGACAATTTCATGCGTTCGCCCGAAAAGTCTTGTGTAGGAGGCGGATCTGCAGTCAAAATGAGGGGACAAGAGTGAGAGATTCCTTGTCCGTAGCTGCGAAGGATGGCCTCCGCAGCGACCGACGCAATCTTGTCCCTTGAAGCATACCTTCTTTGCTTAGCGATTGAGCCCTTTTAGGTTACGCATTTTTTCATCAGATGTGAACGGAAGAGCGGAAACAAAAAATGGATGTGAATGGAACGAGCGGAAACAAAAAATGAAAAAATTCGCCAGCACGCGGCCGACTATGGCCCGGCGGCGACGATGAATGGCGGTATCGATCACTCTCGGCGCTCGAGGGGCGCCGGCACACGGCGCACCGCGAGCGCCGAGCGTGAGAGCGCGGAGACAGCGGGCTATGACGCGCGCGCCCGCAGAGACGCAGACGGCGAGAGCGCCGAGAGAGGACGGCGCGCGGAGCGCCGTGCGCAGACCGCGAGTGCTCGCACTTACGACGCGGTCTTCCTTCCATCGCGGAGCGTGTTGCGATTGGAGCATGGAATCGCAGCACCACGACACCGCCAACTGGTGCTGCTCTACGTCTCTGACCCTCTCTCTCGCTCTGACTGGAGCGTCTGCAGAGAACCTGTGGGCGACCTCAACCACTACAGCACCACTGTTGCTATTAAAATAGCAACACGTGGTGCTTTGCAACACAACAGGACCCCAAAAAAGCGTTCCAAAAGGATAGCAACCGCTGTTCCACTTTCCAACAAATGAAGAAGGACTGTTGCAGTTGGCGTGGTGGGGCGGATCCTGTTCGGGTCGTAGATAACGAACGTCTAGGTCCAGATGGAAGAGTCCCGGCGCCTACTCCGACCCTACATCTCTAGCCGCACGTGCAATTCATGCGATTGCTTTCCCATGGAGAGACTTCACATGAGATCCAAAAGAAAGAAGATGTGGCGGGATTTGGACAAGAGCGCGAGGTGTACAATCAGCCTCTGCCTTACTGCAAAGTGAGAAGTGGACACTTCAAAACTGATCCTGAAAATCCGGTTCGCCCACACCTCTGTGAGCCAAGAAGCGCCCCTCGTTCTATTATGCGCTGTAGGCTGATCGAAAGGTGCAACGAATTTTGGGCACAACCCTATACGGGAACTCCAACTAGCGTTATTCAAAGCTTAGTAGCTGATGTGGCACAGCCACGCTTCGGTCAGGTGGCACATGAGAACAAATATTGTTTAGAGATCGATATTTTTGGTTTCAGGTGATACTTTCACAGCCCCAGAGCGGATGGCAATGGTGGAACAGCTAACTGCTCCCTCACGGAATGGGCAGGATAACCTGCGAACTTCGTTGAAAGGCTTCACAGTAAATTTCGAAGGGCGTTTCCTACTGTCACCCCTGCTATGGCAGCTCTATTACAGTTTTTGGCCTCACAGCTAACTATGGCCAAATCGCAGATCCCGCCTATAGTAAATGGGAGAAATGGCGACAAGATATCTCCGAAGTCGCGAAGCCTGTAGGCAAAATAAATACACGATGAGATGAGACGCTTCAGACAGTTCCTACAGGCGGATGGTCGTCCACCTACCACAAGAGAGTGTAAGGATCAACATGATACTTAGCCAGCAACCTTTCCCACTAGTTAGCTCTCAATGTGTCCCCGTACCATTTTGTACTCCTCTGAAGAGCCCTACGCATGTTATTCTGCTCATTCCATGAGGGAACTGTTAGCACACTTGCCTTTGTATTCAGGTTTATGCTTGCTCACAAATGTAATCCCATGCTTCAAACGATGCAGTTGTTTTTATTCATATGTTGCCAATTGTACTTCAAATGCTTTGACAGAGAGTGTTCTAAAATATTTATCTCGAATAAGAGACAAGTCTCAAACATGTTTCTAGACGTCCTGCAGAAACTCGGTGACCGTTTTGGCTGGAGCTGAAGGTCGACCGCTACTGGGTTCATATACGAGGCTGAAACCTCCGCTCCGACATTTGCTGAACCACTGGTACGCAGTGCTTTCTCCAACACTACTAGGCCCCCACACTCGATTGAATTGTCGAGCTGTCTCTGCTACGGGTTGTCTCAACTTGAAATCGAAATAAAATATCGTACGGATTTGCTCCTTTGACATACTTCAATGAGCACTTCAAGAACAGAAGTATAAAACAACCTTGAAATATAAATAAGATAGAAAAATTCTGTGCAGAAAGTAGCATTAATGCGCAATGCAAGTTGAATTTTTACTTAACAATAGATGATTGAAAAACAGTATCACATAACGCTGAAAACTTTCCGAACAACCTAATATTATATTTTAAAGTTCTAACATTTCTGCTCAAGGCGCGGGCGCATGTAGCGCAGTCGGAGGAGGCGCGACTGTCGCGTGCACCCGGTACCAGATTCCTGGTCCGGATTTCCCGCCCAGGCTAACCAAGCCTTCCATCCCTCCGGGGTCGGTGAATTGGTACCAAAGTTGTCTGGGAAGGATAGAGCGCTGACTTATTCATCGGCTGGCCACCGCAAGTCATTGTATGGCCAAATACGCATTCATGTCGCCTCCACGACATCCCGTAGAAGTAGAATGCGCTGGCGCAGAAGGGATTGAGTAACGCCGTCCTTTATCCTTTATCCTTTTTTAACATTTCTGCTAGTGAAACATTCGAAGCTGTTTTATTGATTGCACAAATTTCCGTTCTCGCTATTCCTCTAATAACGCTTTATACAAGTCTGAGCCCATAACAAGAGTCATGCCGGTCCTAGGGTTTCTTTCGAGGAGAAAAGTTTATCCTGAAGTGCTTCTGGAAAATCGAAAACATCGTCGGAGTGCAGAGGCGATTTAGCGACTACTCCAAAGCACACCCCACTCGTGTGACCCATACACAGTCAATCAAGTCTGAAATGCAAGTTTTCTGGCAGGGTGTGGAACAGTATGACAATTTGCACGCCACAGAAATTTCGTTACCCTGTGCTTTAGTCTCAAACAGCTCCAAAAGCTTTACTAGAAGCAATGTTAGAACCTTTCAATTAGTACTTCCGTTTTTAGGATACCTTGCATTTTTCGCAAGCCATAGTGTGTTTTAAAGTTTAAACATTGAAAGAAGCCCAAATCAAATGACAAGGTTTCTTTAAGGAGAAATTAAAACAGGTATTCAAGTGAAACACAATCAATCGAATGTAAAATGATGAGAATTCAGATGACTGCATTGCGCAGTCCACACCTCTTGTATGTCAGAAAATTTTTATTTTATAAAGCTTTCATATGAGCTCTTAACTTCTTCAGTACCCTTACCTTGAGCAACGTTATCACCTTCCAAACAGTGTATACCCCGTATTTGCTTTGATAAAATGATCGTCTCTCCCAAAACCCTAGTTGAGCCCGAATGATTATTCGAACATTCGAATTCGAATTTTCGAAAATTCGAATTCGAGTGCTCGAAAAAACGCGATTTTCGAATGTTATTCGAATTCGAATGCTCAAAAATCGTCGCTATTCGAATATATTCGGTTATTCGAAATTTTTGGGAGAGCACAACTATACCGTCAACCCGCTGCAGCACCTCGAGAACTCGTCCATATCGCTCCCGCCGCAGTAGGACCCACGCTGCCACTGTGGTGGAAGCCGCGGCGCGGACGAGTTGTCGCGGAGCCGCCGCACGCAAAGGCCCCCGAGGACTGCCGCAGTTCACGGCGGTACAGGATGTACGACCGCATGCAGAGTGGTGCTGCTAATTGCGTGAGGGGCGCCCATCGGGGGAAGAGCGGGCCTTCCCCTTAGCCACCAGGCTGTTATCATGGAGGGGATCGACAGGAGGCCGTTCTGCGCTACATTCCTTCTGATTCCCTATTTTCATCGTTCGCCTTGTAATCACTTGCTAATTCATGGAGGGTTCCTTGTGCTATTGGCTACAAGGATCCTTCTTGATAAGCAAGATGGTACAATGGCTTCGAATGAGTAATTAATTAATAGGTGAGTGATTAAACTGCATCTAAATTAAAATTAAACTTGCATGTAAGCTGGCCACGCATTTTTGTTGCAGTTTGGAATTTATCTCACTTGTTTGTTTTAACTTCATCAAGTTTTGACACTTTTCATGAACTTACCACTTTACTCATTTTTAACCCTCCATGTTTTAAGTGGGAGTACAATAATTTTTCAACGGTCCAGAATGGGAGACCCATAGGGTGTCTTCCTAAGCGCGTAGCCCTACCCTCAATGCAGCATTCCAAGATATCCTTCTTCACATATAATTTAAATGTGAATGCTCTCAAGGTTCTTATTTTAAAAGTTTTTAAACAAACTCTTCACATATTGTTCCTTCGATGAAGTGGACCGCGCTAGACTTGCGCCCAGTGCCACATTGGTCCCTCATTTCCACGTTGCTGGCCTGTATTGGAGTAATTGCTGGCTCGTCCTCTGCATTCGCCGGACGCGTGACCCGTTACACTTCTCACACCTTTTACGATCCTTCGCACCTACATTGACTGCCCTGAAGAGATGCTTTAGGCGTCCGTTCCCTCCTGACGTAAGAGGCGCCATATTGTTAGGATTAAAGTACAGAACTTCAATGGAAAAGCCGAAAGAGCAGAGGTGTATAAACCTTCTCAACTTGTGAATCCCGGCACACGTTGGACAACTTCTCTGACATGTCTTCTGAATTCAAGCACACGCTGTAGGACTTATTCTGAACCCGGACGCAAATTGGATGACGTCTGTGAGAGGTCTTCTGAATCCCGACACAATTAGATGCCGTCTTCGGTACATTTTCTAAACCCGAATTGGGTTACGCCTCTGTCATGCCTTCTGAATTCAAACACACACTGTACGACGCCTATGACATGTCTTCTGAATCCCGACGCAGACTGGATGACGGTTGTGGCACCTCTTCTGAACCTGGACAAAAATTGGATCACGTCTGTGACACATATTAATCGCGTAATCGTGGTTGAACCAGAACGGAAATCAGCAAAATACAGTTTCGTTTCGTAATAAAGCCGGATAAGACGCGACTCCTGATGTAACCTACAGCCTTCCACTGCTTCGTTCGTAAACACGAACAGCACCTGTTTGGCAACGTATTAGATATATATGTATCTACATTTTTCGAGTGCACTGCCCACAAGTGTTCATTGTCGACAATGTGTCGAGCAAGGTGTAAGGCCCCTGATAGCCCTTAAAAGTTGCCGTAGGTTGGAAGGGTCATTTAAACGCATATTACTTAGACAATGGTTAATAAATTTGTTTTAAACTCAGCGCGGCTGATATAGGGGCTACCTTTTTGCTACTACAGCATACTTTGCGAAAAAAACTCAGGGCAGGTCGGAATTCGAACCAGCACCTTCTACTTCTTAAACAGAATGCTAGCCCTTACACCAACAGCGTTGTCGTCGCTGTCTGCATATGCTCATAGAACAATCATAAAACGCGGTTTCCGTGCTCAGAGGAGATCGCAGATTAGGCAAGGGAAGGAACTCCGGAGTCTGGTTGATCTATCTTATCCGTTTAAAGATGCTTGTCCGTTGTGATGTAGGCACCAGTCCGCTAAACGCCGGTCACAGCATCGCGAATTTTGTGTGCGCTCAAGCAGTACTGGTGGTGTAAAAAGCTAGCAACCTATTCGAAAAGCAGAGGTTGCGGGTTGGAGTGCCGCCTAGCGCAAGAGTATTGATCGCAACAAATAATCCTGTAACATCAAATTGTTCAGTTTTTCTGTCGAATACGTCTAAGCTACCTCCGGGACTCGTTATACTAAACACACGTGTGATGCTGTGATTTTACCGTCGATATCTCTGCAGACAGAGTAGCACTATTAACCTAAACTTATTCTACGCCTTCACACTGCCTTCCTGGTTACCTGTTTCTTGGCTATTTAGCCGCTCAATGCGATTTTAGACAAATTTATGCACAAAGCATGTAAAAAGACCACCTTCGGTTAGGACGCGACTCTCATTAGAACGCGGACTTTCAGCTGAAGCTCACGCAGTAAGCAAGTCTTCTGAATCCCGACGTACGTTGGACGACACTGAGAGAAAATACTGATCCTTTTAGTGGCCCCCCTTTAGTGGTTCCTTCTGCTGGTTCCCTTGCTGTTCCCCTTCACTGGTCCCCTTGCAGGTCCTATTCACTGGTCCCACTTTACTCTTCTGAAACGCAGGTTCTACGACGTCTTCGGCACCTCTTCTAAATCGCGACGCACGTTGGACGACGCATGGAGCAGGTCTTCTGAATCCTGGCACTTGGTACTTCGTCCCCATACGCGCTGCCCATTCAACATATCGTAAACTTGGGTGATCCCCCGCCAAAGTTATAGAAACTCTACACATAACAGTTAATGAGATACAGGTGACACATCGAGTTTAAAATGCAAACGGAGAAGGTGTGTCGATTGGGGAATAACTGAACCGATGTAGTACCACCTGACAAGTGAGATGCTGCTAGTACGACTTCGTCTGCATGGATGCCCACAGGTACGAGTCTTCCAGAATGGCAACACAATTAACAACACTACACACAACAATCCAACAATTTCTCGCACAAGGGGTGCCGATGATAAACATACAACTGAATCTGCTAAAATATTGGCCAGGTCAATGTTTTTCAGACTTAGAACTCGTATCAGTTTTAATCGTGTTTTTCGTTATTCTGACTGGTAATTGAGTTATATAACCTTTAAAAAGCGTGTTAAAGTTTATTGCTTAAAGTTAAGTTTTATTTCATCCCACCGAGATCTATGAAAACGTCTTGTTTGTTCTTCGGTATATGATTGTTTTTTTGTGTCGGCTCTGACACCCACAATAATCTAGTAAAAATAAATAATTAACATACACATATTTAAATGGACAAGACTTTGTTACTAGGGTACCACGTTTTCAAACGTTACTGTAACTACAATTGTTGTGGTACCATCACGTCTCCATATGAGATGAGTTCAAAAGGATGAAGAGCTCGTGTGGTTTTGCAACAACTGCCCAAGTAATGTGGGGAACTCGTCCAATTCTTGGTGTGTAACTCGTCGCTTCACTTTACTGTTTAGTCGCGAGTAAATAGCCAAGAGTAGCGACGAGTTGTCCGCCAAGAATTGAACGAGTTGCCTGCAGTGCTCGGGCAGTCGTTGCGGTCACTATGTTTATGCTTAACAAATACGAGCAGTCACAGGTAAAAAGGCCTAAAGAAGAAAGGGAGTCTGAATTACAGCTCACATTGGATGACGTCTGTGGAACGTCTTCAGAATCCCAACGCACGCTGGCTTATCAGAAGTCATCTCTCGTGGTTACTACATGTGATATTCTTGGCGGACTTCTCGGCGTTTAGTCTATGCAATCAAGAGAAACGCCGAGTTGTCCACCAAGAATTGGATGAGTCCCCCCACAGTACTCGGGCACTCGTTGCGGGACTACGCGATAGCCCGTCTTAATTAAATCAATACACGGCGGTGTTGGATACGCCGTAGTCATTCCAAAAATTCTTTTTTTTTTGCGTTTTTGCGCTTTTAGGCCCTTTCCTTCACGTCTTTCGGGTTCCATCGGGAACCATAGTAGACGCGAAGTAGCACATCGCATAGGGAAAACCCTCGCCCTTTAACTAATTTTTGCTTCAGAATTGAAGTATGAACCCCCATGCAACTCTTTTTTAAAAGTCATTTAAGCACACACCAGCTTGTAGGATATGACGTTAGCATGGCTCTTGCACTAATCCATAAACGACGTATGATGGTCTAACAGCGATTGTCCTTAGGTGACAGTGCTTGAGCACTATTACAGATTAGCTTTGTGGAATCGTCAAATAGCACTTTCTCCCATAACGTTCCGTCCAGAAATGCCTCAAACAGTATGAAACCTCTCATTTATGCAGTTCCTAGCTCCACTATTGACTACCTTAGAGATTTGGTTCATGCCTGCGTTGAACCAGAGAAGTGGTGGTCCCGCAACGACTGCTATTATGATGACAGTGTGAAAAGGTGCCACAGACGTCGTGCCACGTGTATCGATATGCAGAAAACGTTTCGCAGGCGTCGTGACAACGTTGCGACATGTGCGTCGGGAGTCACTAAACGTGTCACAAACAGGCAACACATTTTCATATCCAGAAAACGTGACACAGACTGTTTACAACCTGCGTCTCGATCCAGAAGAGGTGCCACAGATCTTCAGACGACAACTGCTCTGGACGGTGTATGCAATAGTTCAGCAAAAATGTGGCCGGTTCATCTTGACAGTAGAAGACTGAGAGTAAAATTTTTAGGCAGATATCAGGGAGTGGGCAGAAGACGTCCCTGGAAGGGTACCATGTTTTCGAAACGATACCGTAACAACAATCGTTGCGGGACCACCACGTCTTCGGATCAGTGCTGACACCATGCCAACTCCAAGGTAATCAATAATGGAGCTATGGAACTACGGAAAGGAGAGATTTCACACTGTTTGAGGAGGTTTGGGAGGAACACTTTGCGAGGAAATGCTGGTTGACGGTGCTACAAAGCTAACCTCAAGGTCGAAGATTCTATTTCTTTGTGTCTGTCTTTATTGGAAACGAACAGGAAGTGCTATTGAACCCGGTGATCACGTTTCTGCAAAGCATCCCCTTCGGCCAATCACTCTTACTTCCGCTGTTTACACCGAGACAGGGAGAGAGAGTACTCAAAACAGTGAAGCAGCAGTTTCCTCAGTACTTTTTTACTTCTGGAGACCGTAATGTAAATCAGCTTACGACCATTCTTACCTTTAAGCATACCAAGGGTGTTTTAGTCTCCAGGAATGTCATACGAGGTCTAACTATACCTGTGTAGTAAATATATTACTTGGACATCTTGTCTCAATGCTTAACGATCTAGCAGACGTTCTTGGTGATATAATAGTAATAGTAATTGCCTTCAAAGGCTGGTGAGCTAGAACAGGAATTCCTGAAGAGGATGAAGACTGATTTATTTGTTTGTACTTATACTCTCTGATTCGAGGCAGATCTATCCCGATGGTGGCCATTTAGCAATATTGTTTCGTCCCTGTGGGTTAAAGAATTCGGAAGCATCCTGGCAGCTAGGTGATATGACAACCTGCTTATACTAACGTGCCGTTCAACGTATCACAGTTTTGGTGATATAACGTGAGGACTCCCATCGGGCAGCAATATAAAGCCGTCAAGTAGTAATTCTTCCCAAAATGTTCCATCCATAAACCTCCTCAAACAGTATGGAACCTCACTCCGTCGCTCCATCATTGAATAGCGCGCAGTTGGCATGGTGCCAGTAGTGATCCGAAGACGTGGTGGTCCCGCAACGATTGGTATTACGGTGACGGTTTGAAAACGTGGTACCCTTGTAAGAAGCCTTGTGGAGTGGGCGGGGAGGGGCATTTATTTCTCGCGCTTTCAGCACCCAATGAAGAAAAAGGAAGAGAATACCCCTAGCAGATAGTGATTTCGCCGAAGTAGAGGAAAACTGATATCATTCTTTCGCAACTAATAACGTTACCTACGTCCCGACCAAAGAAGTCACATGCCGTCTGATTTAGGCACTGTGATGAAGCAAGTTTTAGGTGCTCGAAATTAACGATAATTTGCCATATAGCGAGCCATTTAACGGTCGTTACCCTTTACAACACCCATGAAAGAGCAGTGAATGAGAGAGAAGACTACAATTTGTCCAATGCAGCTAAGGAGTGGTCATCCCATGTGCCTGTTCTCGACTTTCTTCATTAGTTTTTGCTATTCGCCGAATTTCTTCGCGGCGCTTACTATGCTCTCCTGTCGACAAACTCGAAATACTTTGAGAAAGGGATGTGCATATATCTGCACTGAATTACAATCGAGTTATACTCGCGGAACGCATGTCATAACCATAGAAGATTTGATTAGCACTGCAAGAAGCAATGAATCAGCACAATGGACCATTTTGCAGCAAACATTTTGCACCTACGAGTGACTTTGCCTTGAACAAATCATCTGTACAGCTCACTGTTCTTTGAGTGGATTTTATTAACAACTCCAGTCTTTGAATGGCTCACTATAACGGCAACCTACTTTCAAGCATCTACAACTCTTCTTCATCACAGTGCCTGCCTAAATTGGACCGTATCGGACTTCACCGGTCAGAATGTATCATGGTGCAATGTATCATTTGCGAGAGGATGCCCTCAGTTCTTATTTCACTTCATTGAAATCACTATCTGCTAAAAGCCTCTCTTTCTAGCACTCTATTGGGTGCTGAACACATGGAGAAGTAAACCTCCCTCACTCCGGACCAATGTTTGCATGAAAATTTAACTCCCAGCCCTATACAATTAGGGTGAACTCTCATTTTTTTGCTGAAGTATTGCTTACACTGTCCAGAAGATGTAGAAGAGCAGGCAGTTACACAGCTAGCTTCGTCGGCAGCCTTAATAAAATGCCTACTCAATTAGCATCAACCATTTACTCCTTGAGCTTTTTTCACGGTTCGCAGCTATGGTCGCTCATCACTCTTCGTTGATAGAATTATTGCTCAGCATACATACGGGTCTCAGAAGACGTGCTACATAAGTCATCCAACGTGCGTTACGATTCAGAAGACGTGAAGCAGAGATCACCCGTGTATTAGGATTCAGAAGACGTGCCACAGACGTACATCTGCTCGGATTCAGAAGGCGCGAGGGAGACATCACCCAACGTGTATTGGGATTCAGGAGAGTGTCACAGACGTGCAACGTTTGCCAGGTTCAGAAGACGCCCCGTAAATGTCGTGCGTGTGTACGGGTTCAGAAGACGTGTCACACACGTCATTCAACGTGTATCGGGATCCTGAAAACGTGTCACAGACGTCATACAACATGCCTTGGGATTTAGAAGACGTGCCAACGATGCCGCACAACGTGTGTATGGGTTCAGAAGACATGCCACAGACACCATCGGTGGCATCCAGAGGACGTGTCAAGCACGAATACTAGGAAGCGGGGATTTGTGGTAGCATTCCTTTCAAGCGCAATTTTAAACTCACTTTGGACCTTTTGTCACATATTCTCTAAAAAAAATTTTAAACATGGGCCACCCATTTTTTCCAAACCAGCCCTATTCATTTCTCAGTGTGATAGGATTTGGACGCGTACAGCTCAGTCGGAAGAGAAGCAGGCCGTAGCATGCACCCGGTACCTGGTTCTGGTTTCCCACCTTAGCCAACCAAACCTTCCATATTCCTCCTGAGTTGGTGAATTGGTACCAGACACGTCTGGGAAGGATAAAGCGCTGACTTGTTCATCGGCTGGCCACTGCAAGTCATTTCATGGCCAAATACACATGACGGTATAGAAAATCGCCAACTGTTGAAATTCATAAACAAACAGTGAAAATCTCTTATCTGGAAAGCCTCCGTACCGTACCAGGTGCTGTCATTATATTTAAATCTGTTCGTTCATTTACGAGTTGAATAATGTGACCAGTTATCTGACCTACACAGCAGCTGAGACCTACGGTGGTGGTACTCCAAGGATAACATGGGAGGTGCGATGTAAGTGCGACGCACGTCCAAGTAAGTTAATTGCTCGCATCCGCCACCCAACCTGAGAGGTGTGCAGGAAATCATAACCTCCTTACAGGGGTCTTCGACGCCAGAAAAATAAAAACTGCAGGAAGATTGCTTTTTTCGTAGTTTCGCCCAATAATCACTAGCAGACACTGCTAGTTTTCTAGACTTACAAACCAAAAGATAGAAAGTCGAACATCCTGGCTACCTAAAAATAGTGGTGTTCTCCCGTGTCAGGCAACACATTAAGAAAAAGTTCAATGTGATCTATTCAGGAGGCCTACAATGTAGTTTTTGGGAGGTGCTGAAATAGGGAGTTTTCGCTTTAGTATTTAGTATTTACATTGAAGTATCTTCACAAAAGGAGTTCTTCAATCTAAATGAAGTCGAACTCGTGCATCCTTCCCGGCAAGGGACTTGTGCTTAATCTCCGTTGTAGCGAAGCGGAACTTTATGGATTGTAACCTTCTAAGAAGGACCATCTCCGGAAAAAAATCTGTCGTTGAATGACTGGAAAATCGTTAGGAAATTCGTACAACTAGCTATTCTAAGGAAAAGCTAGGTGAAATGTTTCACCTGGATTTGATGGATCCATTAAGTCCTGACCGCTTACAAACAAAAAACACTGTTCCAGTTGTGAAATGTGTATTTCCGTGGCTCATAAATGCTCTCATCCTTCGAAATCTGACCCGAAATAGCCGTTGCGCACTCTCAAAACGAGGCGGCTCGTACGAGTGGGCGGGGCGAACGGCGCCTCCTTGGATGACTATGGGGCGTGCCAAAATTTCGTACGTCCTGACCGTCTCCCGCAGTTCACGGCAGCTCTCACCCGCAGTGCCAGGAGTTGCGGGTGAGACCCGCCAGGGGCGTAATAGATAGGTGTCGATTATAGTTAATCTATTTGTAAGCATTTTTTAAACGAATCTTCATGCTAGGAGTACAATAGGTTGGTACATAATTTCTGTCTATAAAGAAGCTTGACAACCAACAATGTAATCAAAAATGGAGGCGTATGGAACCCTGCACTCAAAACGTAGGGCAAATGAAAGCCTTTGCACGATATTACGTAACCTTAATTGCACTGCAAATCTTCGTGGCCTTCCAGCCACAAGTTAACAGTGCGAGGTTAAGGGAAAACCCTTGCGCAGAAATGCAGCAACAAAGCAGACCGTAATAACTGCATCGGAGAGACCTCTCGGACTCAACAAGAGGGAATGCTGTCATTCACAAGGGCTACCACATTATCTTCGAGCTTTTTGTCAACCAAAGAACTTTTAGAACGACAAAAATGAGAGCAAATGCAAAATAGTACAGAACTGTTGAGTTATAAGGAGTGCTCTATTAGATTTCGGGGCTTACATTCAAGAACTTCTAACTCGGCTTAGAAAACGCTTCTTCACAAAACAAAAAGCGTTTTGCTTCCTACATTTCTGGCATTATTAGAGGTCGCAACTGCCGGCAAACGTAGGTAGTATTGCGTACAGTAACCCTGCAGGTGCCGCACCACCCGCCGTCGCCATGGCGGGTCCGCGGCACCCGCAAGACTCTGCTGCCGGCCTAAGGCCCGAGAAACGAGGGGGGTCGTACTCTCTCTGTTCTGGCAGAGGTCTCTCTCGTCTTTCCAAGTTCTCAGGTGACGCTTGTATCTCTGAATAAGCTTTTTCAGGCATGTCTACGACAACGTGGAGAGTCACCTTTTCCTGAGGTTACGGAATTTATTATTAAAAAATTTCCAAGTGATAACTTTTCTAAAACTAGAGATCTTCTGCCGGCAGAATTGGAGTCAATGAGAGGTGTCCAATTTTTTTCTGATTGTTCCAGGAAGTCATGGACGACAACCTGTCCCTACCTGAAGGAGCGACATCTTCATCTTAAATTGCACTCTATAAAGTGTCAAGTGTTAATTACTAAGGATGAATTAAGTGCTCTCCCTTCAAGATTTTTGGAAGCGCTCTTCGAATAACGGAAAGACAACCGAAGGATGGAATTGTCCGGAAATTTACCTCTTCCGCAGGAAACAGCATTAGAAAGTGAAACTGTAGCCTATAAAATGTTGTTTGATACCGCGGTGATAAAACCATGTTTTTCTGAACCATTTTCTGTATGATCAGCCGTGCCGATTTGCAGCATTTGCCGAAAATATCGACCACGCCATTCACATGGAGGCTGCTTTTTACGACCTGCTTTTTAAAGCATAGAATTCACTTTTCTCGTAGTTTTAAAAGCTTAGCGAATTTTTCAGAAATCCCAAAAAGTCTTCGAGATATGACAGTTTACGTGCGTTCTCTAATGTATCGATCGCAACTAAGCGACTTTTCGCGAAAATTTTTTCTACCTTCTGGAGGGAAAAGCATCAGAGAAGTGGAAGTGTATCATATAAAACTTTAGGTCGTGATTATTATACAAAAACCGAGCTTCACCGCTGCGATCTTCAATATGATTAGAGCCAATCCTATTCAATGTTTTCGTTTCTCAGAAAAAATTATTTATTTTCTACCTGAAGGCGACCACCTATGCAGTTTAAACTCTGCCAAAAAAAGATTCAAGTCTTGATCATTGCACAATGTAAAAATCATTGTTTTCTGGAACGATTAGATTGGATCGACCTCTGGTCGATATGGCATCGACGTCGTGGAGCGAAAAAATTCGACATTCACAAAATTGATCATGACTCGGTAAGTTTTCAGAAATTCGAAAAAACCAATAGCTTTTCAAAACTAGAATTGACACGGTAGCTGGCGCTGAGCGGTTGCATCTGTCGACACTCTGTGGTAATCCCGTTTCGTACTGACTAGCCTACTGGCTTGAGCAACTTCTGCGCCTGTCGTTGAGTTACTCATTGTGGCAAGTGAATGCGAAGAGATTATATTTCAATTGCCACCCGTCCAGTTATATTTCCGACGTTCTGGTCCTCTACTGCGTTCGTTGACGTTCGATTTTCCTTTGCTCAAGTCCGTGCGCGCTCCTGTTGTGGTGAGGAAGATTATCGACGCGATAGCTCGCAAGATAAGTTCGCTTCGCTCTGAAAATGACCGGCTGAAGCTTGACGTTTCCACGCTCAGTAGTAAAAGCACGGCAAATTGTGTTGAACAGACTGTTACTGAGATAACGGTGACGGAGGTTCCAGAAAAATCTCCGTTGTTGTATGAGGAAGTCGAAAGGCTCCGTTCCGTAATAATTGGAGGAGTGCCCGAGTTGAAGTCGTCTAAGGGCCTGTTCATACTTCACAAGAGCGACTCGTCGCCCGTGCAAAACATGCATATCGATTAAAACCGAGCGCGCGCCGCCGAAAAGTGTTCATACTCGGGAGCCGGCGCCGTCGCTCCAGTCGCTCTTGTCGCTCTTGTCGCTCTTTTCGCTTTTTTCGCCTGTTCATACTTCGCGCCGGCGCCGAGAGCGACTGGAGCGACTGGGGCGACGACCGAAGTGTGGAGTACGTAATTACACCGCACTAGTGCTGGAAAGCGCACTAGTGCTGGAAGAAAACGATTCCTGTTCGGACGTTCTTCACACAAAGGTAAGCAGGGCTTTTATGTCTATTTTGAGTGTCAGACTGACGATGTAGGTAATATGATTGTTCGCTTCTGTCTGTTTCAGTTTCTAACAATTTTTTTTGACTAAAAATATGTCTGTTTGCTTGTGTTTGTCTCAGTTTCCGGAAACGTTTTGCTAATATAACTGTTTGCTTGTGTCTGTTTCAGTTTCCAAAAATTAATGCAACCGAAGTTGAAATTAGACGTGAAGACCTCTATTCACTTGATATTTTAGGCCACGAAGTAGACGTTATGGTGCAACGTACACCACACTACGCCAGACGCCCCAGTCGCTCTTGTCGCTTCAATCGCTCTTGTCGCTCTTGTCGCCTGCTCATACTTCCGCGCGCTGCGCACGCCGCCCACGCCACGCGCGCTGCTCTCTTGTCGCTGCTGTCGCGAAGTATGAACACACCCTAATACGAGAGAAAGGGTATCTTATGATTTCCAGAGTTCGTGTAATGTGCTTGACTTCCTTGGTGTTGAGTGCAACCCGGTATCCGTGTATCGTCTCGGCCGCCCTGACCAAGGCCAGAACCGACTTCTTAAAGTTGTTTTACCTGCTCGTGTATTCTGACGTCTCGTAGTAGTACGAGCTCCTCGGTTGCGCACGAGCTTCTCGGTTGCGCTTTTTCCTGTAGGGAGTGTCTTCCTTAGGAAGTCACTGACTCCAGAGCAAAGGAAGCGTAGGCGAGAAGAGCGCAATGCTGGTAATGTTAGCCGGTCTAGTGCATTGCCACCTGACACTAGTTAGGTTGCGCCGTGCACTCGACCGCCTACCTCATTCACGGCTCGTTCCAATTCCTGTTCCGGTAATTCGGGAAACTGAATGTGTCTCTTTGGTCTTATAGTTGTGTTTTGAGGATTTTATACGCTAACGTTCGATCAGTTGTAAAAAATGCGGATTTCACCAGAATGATGAAGTTTTAGCTAATAGTTACGATATCTATGCTTTTACGGAAACTTGGCTCAAACTAAGCCATAGCACGCCATCTGCGCTGAGCAGCTTAACTATGGACTACAACTATATAGATGTGATCGGCCTAAAAAATGGGCGGAGGAGTGATTTTGCTAACAAGACGAAAGACGCACGAAATACTTTGCGGCAATGTTTCCTACGCTAATTCAAGTTTTAGGATGCTAATCGTTTTTACAACTCCTTCATGTACAGCAGCTATGACGGATCAACTTTTCAAGGTAATGAGTGACTTATCAGCCAATGAAAAACACGTTATTACTGTAGGTGATTTCAATATTCCTGAATTTTACCCCACCAATACTTCTAAATCTGCCGGTGCGTCGGCCTTGCATAAACTTATGTACCATCATGACCTTACACAACATGTTACACAACCCACTAGGGGTTGTAACATACTAGACTTTGTATTTTCCAGCTCTAAAACCTTCATTGAGAACTTGAGTGTGTGCTCCCCTATAGGCGCGAGTGATCATAATAGCATTACGTTTGACATAAGATGTGATGCTATGGAATCTACCCCAGTCTACCGGAGGCTATACTTTCAATGCAACTACGAAGTTGTGTGCTCAACGTTGGCTCAGGTTAGGTGGAGGGAACTTTTTGAAACTAGAAACACTGTAAATGAGAAGAATGAGCTTTTCCTTTCTGCACTCAGGGCGTCCATAGAATTTTATGTTCCTTTCAAACTTGTTTCCTCGCTAAAAACTACCGCACTTCCTTAGCATTTGCAGAATATGGTGTCTCATAGTGAATGTTTATTTCTAGAGGCTAGGCGTACTGGCAATTGGGAATAAAAAATTCATCACCCACCTCAAAAAATACATTAGTTTTTTAGAGAAAAAAGCAATTAAATCTGGAAATAATCGTAATTTCTATGCATTCGTTAATGGCAAAATTCAAGAAAATAAATTTGTGTCCTCTCTCACAGCAGATGGTGTCGTTGCAAACTCGGCTGCAGACAAGGCCAATATGTTAACGGACCAATTTGAAAAAATATTTCAAAGGGATGACAGCGCGATCCCCATTTTCTCTGGCACAACTCCAGCTCAGAATATGAAAGACTTTCCGTGGTTTGCAGCCGATCATCTCTATACCTTAATTAATAAGTGGCCTGGTTCATCTTCGGTTACACCTGATCTGATACCTTTACACTTTGTTAAAAAAATTTCATCTGTTATATGCGGTCCACTGGCTTACCTATTCAATCAGTCCTTAAGGTACGACGAAGTTCCGCAGTGTTGGAAGCATTGCTTCATTACTCCAATACTTAAGAAGGAACCAGCAGTCAACCCCGAAAATTAAAGACCGGTTAGCACTACCTCCGTTTTTTGCAGAGTTTTTGAGAAGGTACTTAAAGATCATATGATGAGCCACATTTGCGCTGATAATATTGCCTCTGCAACAGCACGGGTTTATGCCAAGGAGGTCTATTCAAACTAACCTGCAAGAGTGTCTAAATGATTGGACGGAGGCAATTAACTGCAGATGTCCTTGTAATGTCGTTTACTTCGCCTTCGCAAAGGCGTTTGGCAGAGTGTCTCATGAAAAGCTAATTTTTAAGCTGGAGAGGTACAAGTTTCATCCGATACTCATTAAATGGGTAGCCCAGTGTCTTTCTGGTAGGACATTTCAGGTTAAGGTAGATTCCTCGTTTTCAACCGTGAGACGTGCAATCAGCGAAGTCCCACAAGGAGGGGTCCTTTCTCCCCTCCTTTTTAACGTGTTTACTGCTAAGGTTCCAGAGATAATGGAGCAATGTAGTGTCACAACGAAGATGTACGCGGACGACATAAAGATCTATAGCACAATCCCTTGCCCTTTGGATGCGTTCATGCTTCAACAGGCAATAAATTTATTAGCGGACTGGGTGAATGCGTGGCAATTACCTCTTTCCCTTCAAAAAACTGTTGTTCTGCATCTAAACTCTGAAATATTAGGACAGCCTTATGATTATGCCATTAGTTAGAGACTTGGGCTTTTTCTATGACAAGAATCTTGATTTCCGGAAACAAATTCGAACAACGTGTAACTCTGCTATGTTGCGGACATCAGATGTCTTTAGGTCTTTAGCAACTAGGCAAAAATCAATTCTATTGAAGGTATATAAAACTTATATACGTCCTCTTGTTGAGTCTAATGTATCTGTTTTCTCGCCATATAAAAGGAAAGACATCTTTGCCATAGAAAATGTGCAAAACAACTTCACCCGCAAGCTTCTTCTTCGAACAGGTAGTTTTTTATATACTCGCGTACCGAGAGCGTCAATTAGAAACAAATACCTTGGACTTCCGTCTCTAGAGTCTCGCCGCAAAGTTCTTGACGTCTGCCTCATTCACAAGCTTCTGCATTTTACAACTGATTTCGGACTTGCAAATTCTTTAAGATGAAAACTTCCAACACCAGAGGCGGTATTGCCAAATTATGCCTGCCTCGTCCTAAAACTAGATCTCGAGCAACGTCATTTGCCTACAGAGCGGGTAGCCTCTACACGGAAGTTGCAAAGAACATTCAGTCCTTTCTAACACCGGGACAGATGAAGAGCCGTGTAAAAACTATCTTGTATAGATACGATTTTGTCTGAACATGTTAATTGCCATGCGTCAAGATGACTTCTTTTTAATTACTGATGTGCGTATTCTTGTTTTTTGTTGTCGTTGTATCTTTGAACAAATGTTGTGTTCTTCCTTTCTTTAACGTTTGCCTTATGCATTCGTAATAAACATAACATAACATAACTAGAAGAAAAGCGCTTTCTCAGAATATAAGAATCGGTTTTCAAAAAAGAGGTCTTTGTACGGGGAGGGATTGAATTTCTGGTAAATGGTTGTTGAAGTACGTCAAGAAAATCGAACCTACCCTGCCCTGCATAAAAACCTACTTTTTGAAACATGTTTCTTATATGGTAACCAGATGTTCAACGGCCTACCGGCCGCCAAACGTCTGTTTGGGAGCTACGCCCTCGAACCCGGAGAATAGAACATCCCGACCGTCTCCTTGTCCTCTTTAGGCCTTTTCTCATTCATTAAAGTAAAAAAACTGCCTTGCTATAAAGAATAGTACACCGGGATACGGGAGGACAGAATCTTCAAAACTGCTCCTATGGGGCCTACCCACCCTCTATCGCACGTATGCGATTCATTTTCTGAAGTACTCGTGACGTACATGGCAAGGAACAGACAATGAGCCTTAACCCGAAGTGCTTATTCCGCGGAAGCACATATGAAATCAATTGGTATTGGTAGACGCTCGATGCAGTTCACAGTCCGAAGGGAATAACATTACTCCGACTCCTTTACTCATTCTCGCTACCCCACCAACTCCACCAATACCCACTTACCCATGTGCTGGCAGAAAACATGGGAAGTGTGAATCAAGTACGCGCACACTCGTTGTTGCACGAAGCCTTTAAAAGGTCCTCTGAAAATCTCACGGATGCTGTGCCAAGGCTTATCTGTGGCACGTCTTCTGGATCCGGATGCACATGGAAGAACGTCTGTGACACATTTGCTGAGTATGGATATATGTCACGACGTCCACGACACGTCTTTTGCACCCCGACAGACGTGGCACGACGTCTGTAGCACGTCCTCTGGTGCCACGTTGGACGACACTGCGAGAAAATACTTCCCCTTATTGGTCCCTTTCACTGATCTCCTTTACTGCCCCACCCCTTTAGTGATTCTATTACTGGACCCTTTACTAAACGGCTGTAAATGATCTTCCCTTTGTTGGCTCCCTTACTGGTCCCCTCTCGACTGGTAATTCACTGGTACCCCATTTATTGGTTCCCCTTCAGTGGACCTCCCCCTTCATCGCAACCCATTACTGGTCCCACCTTCACTGCTCTCCCCTTTATTGGTCAACCCTTTACAGGTCCCACTTCACTAGATCCCTCACCTATCCTTCTCCTTTCCCTCACTGGTTCCCCTTTACTGTCAGCCCTTTCCGGTTCATCCCCCTCCACTCCCTTCGCCGGTCCCCACTACTGCTCCCACTTTCACTGGACCTCCCTTTACTGGTCCCCTCTTCACTGGTCCCCCTATCCTTCACCGATCCCCATTACTGGTCCCGCCCTCACTGGTCCCCCCTTTATTCATCAACCCTTTTCCGGTCCCTCCTTCACTTGACCCTTCCCTCCCCTCCCCTTCATCGGTCCCCATTACAGGTCCCTTCCTCACCGGCTCCTTCACCTGGCCCCCCTTCACTGGTCAACCTTCTACCGGTCCCCCTTCGCTGGATCCCTTCCCCCTTCACTGGTCCCCATTACTGGTCCCTTCTTCACCGGTCCCTCTTCACCGGTCCCCATTACTGGTCCCTTCCTCACCGGTCCCCCTTCACCTGGTCCTCTCTTCACTGGACCCCTCCTCCCTCCTTTATCGGTCCCCTTCACCTGGTCCTCCCTTCACTGGACCCCTCCCCCTCCTTTACCGGTCCCCTTCAACTGGTCCCCCTTCGCTGGACCCCTCCCCCCCCCTTCATCGGTCCCCAATACTGGTCCCTTCCTCATCGGTTCCCCTTTACCTGGTCCCTCTTCATTGGTCAACCTTCTAGCTGTCCTCTCTTTACTAGACCATCCCCCCCCCCCTTCACCGGTCCCCATTGCTGGTCCCAGCTTCACTGGTAACACGTCGTGTGAATCTGGAACCCCTGGTGCGACGTCGGTGACACCTCTTCTATAACCCGAACGCCTGTTGAACAACGTCGGTGAAATGTGTTCTCAACCTGAACGTGCTTTGCGCGACATCGGTGACACGTCGTCTGAATCCGGAACCCCTAACGCGACATCGGTGACACATCCTGTGAGTCCGGACAGGCATTTCGCGACATTGATGACACCTGTTCCAGACCCAGGCACCTGATGAACGACGTCGGCGACATGTCTTCTCAAGCCGGACGTGCTTGGGTGACGTCGCTGACAAGTGTGAATCCGTAACCCCTAACGCGCCATCAGTGACACGTCGTCTGAATCCGGCAGGCCTTTCGCGACATTGGTGACATGTCTTCTAAACCCAGACGCCTGTTAAACGACGTCGGTGAATCTCTTCTGCACTCGGACGCTCGCTTTCACGACGTCGATGACACATGTTCGCAAATCGGACGCCCTTTGTGTGACATCGGCGACACGTCTTAAGATCCCTCCCAATACAACGTAGGTGACACCTCGCCTGAACCCTACTAATCGACGTTTACAAAAGGCCAGATGGACAGACGGACGGACAGACGGAAGGAGAGACACAACCGCTTACTCTTTTATATATGTATAGTAGAATAAACCACTTTTTCAGTTTTTCAAAAAGTGGATGGACTTTTCGAATTTCAAAAAACTAACCGAGTTGTGATCATTTTTGTGAAAACCTCGCTACGGAACCTCTGATCCAGAGCCTCTGATCTCGACTTCACAAAATTGATCATAGCTCCCTTTGTTTTTCGAAATTCGAAAAACCCATTAATTTTTGAAAATAGGATAAAATGCTCTCTTAAAATATAAGAATTAGTTTTCAAAAAGGAGGTCTTCATGCGGGAAGGGGTAGGCTCGATTTTCGTCACGTATTTTGGCAACAATTGACCAGAAATTCAACCCCTCCGTCCCGCATGAAGGCCGCCTTTCTGAAAACTGATTTCTTTATGATAAGAAGGCATTTTTTCTCTAGTTTTCAAAACTTGCCTACGTTTCTCAAATTCCAACAAATTACTGAGTTTTGATTATTTATACAAAATAACTTCAATTTTTGTGGTCAAAAATTGAACCTTACCTTCCTCTTGAAGATCTCTTTTATAAAAGCTGTTTTTTTACAATTTATGAAAGCTTTTTCTTTAGTTTTTAAAAAGTCATTAGCTTTTTCAAATTTGAAAAGCTTACCGAGCTATAATCATTTTTGTGGACGTCATTTTGTAGTTCCAATGACGTTAGTGTAAGTTCGACCCGAGGTCGATCTAACCTATTCAATTCATGAAACCATGATTTTTTCACTGTGCATTGATCAAGACTTCGAAGTTTTGTGGCAGAATTTTAACTGCATGGGAAGACTGCCTCAGGTAGAAAATAAATAATTTTTCATTAAGAACGAAACATTAGAGCTTCGAATACTAGGGGAGGATCCAGGAAGCTATATATCAAAACGGCGAAACGTAATGTGAGGCGAAACTTTTTTGTTATCAGAGCTGGTGTTGAGTTTGAAAGGCTTATGAGAAGCTACGAAGTCCCGCTCAATTGCAAAATTCCTACATTTAAAGGCATTTTAAATAAGTTTCTGACATCCTGATTCACTTTCCCTTATTCGTGTTGTGTTGTGTCCTTTTACCATAAGCGGTTGTCAATTCTAGTTGTTTTTTGTCATCTCTACGACATAGGCACTGACCTGTGTAATAAACAATTACAATTTGAACACGATCTGCTCGAATCGTATCGAAGATAATAAAAAAGCGAAAAAGCTTAATTAGTTACTGTTTAATAATCACATAATAAACTTTTATATGACACAATTTTCACTCTCTGTTGTTCTTCTAAGAAGGCAGAAAAAATTTTTTGCAAGAAGTCTATCCTTTAGCTGCGTCTCCGTCATCGACTCGAAGAGTGTCTCAAAAAATTTGTAGGGAGAGCACTTATGTCAGCTTTAGCAGTTAACACTCGACATTTCACAGACTACAATTTCGAATGTAGTTATTGCTCTGTCAGGTAGAAAAATGTGTTGTTTCCATGAGATCCTTGCGAAATCTGAAAACTTGAACTCGTGATTAATTCGAAAACTGTTCGCAAAAGTCTTCTATTTATAATATAACTGTAGAACAATCAAAATATTATTGTAAAAAATTACACACTCAAAACGTTTATCACCGTTTTCCGGGGAATCTCTACTTTTTCCTTCCCGCGTACCCACGGGTTAACCCTTTCACGACACGATTTTCAGGTGACTGCCGCGTGGGACAGCGTGCATTTTTCCCGCGTGCTGATTATTTAAACTATTTTATTTGTGTTATTTGTTAAATACAAAAAACAGTAACGAATGAAGCTTCCCAAGGACCGTCTTGACCATAGATATCAGTGGGCTCGTTGATTAATATTGTACTATTAAATGCTTGACAATTTTCCATGAATTAGTTTTATAATGGTGTCCGACGACATCGTCGGACATTGTCCCACACGGCAAAAAAGTGTCCGACGACGTCGTCGGACAATGTCGTGAAAGGGTTAAATTGTTGACGAATCCGGCCCCTGGTCTATTCTTCTCTGCTGCCGCCGTTGGCCCCGTCCTTATCCTTTAGTTGTTCCAAAAATACTGTCAGATTTTCATGTCCTATATCCATCTGCCTATAATACGACCCCGTTATAAATCGGAGCCTACCTGGCGAGATTTTTTCGCGCGATCGCGATGCGGCTGTGCACCAGTCGTTGAGCATAGAAACCGACGCTTCGTCGGCTGCTAGCCCATGCACTCCACTGCCTTGAGATCTCACCGCCTTGTCGATAGGCTGCGTTAAACTTTCTGCACTGTTATTTCCATTGCTTGCAAATAAATCCTGCACCTACGCCCCTCATCTCTCCAGTCTACCGAAAGGTGATGCTTAGAAAGACTATGTACACTCATCTCAGAGTCATCCACAAGAGAGTTTGCTATGTGTACGCCGTGAGCAATATTGACTTATTTGGTGGTATACATGAATTTAAATCACTTGCTCTTCTCAGCTAGCAGATTTATTTAGGATATAGCATGCCCTCCTTCCTTGTTATATAGTCAATCGTACAGTTGTCATGTTTTTTGCATATTGATTTTGTTGTTCAGTTACTGGCTTTAATAAAGTAATAATAAATAATAATATGTGACGATGAAGTGATTGCACAGCATGACGCAATCGCTTCGCTGACCTACTGACGACATGGCGACCACGCCCAGCTGTGGTGATTCATTAGTTTATTTTTCTCACCCAGGTTTCTTGTGAGTGATCCTGGTCGATCCCCATCGCCGCGAGTGAAGACTCTTCCTTTGGAACTCGATACTTATATGGTAAGAAATCGTTTTTCCTGTACTTTTTTAAAAGCTAGCGGGGTTTTCAAATTTCGAAAAAATAACCGGGTTATGAACATCTTTGTGAGATCATTCCAATGACGCTGAGAACGACTTCACGAAACTGATCATAACTTGGTCCTTTTTTGAATTTCAAAGATCCCGCTAGCTTTTAGAAAAATATAGGAAAAATGCTTACTAAAGAACCAGTTTTTAATAAAGACGTCTTCATGCGCGGCGAGAATGCTTCGATTTTCGGCAAGTATTAAGGCGAAACCGATCAGAAATTGACCCCCCCCCCCACCCTCCGCCGCTGCGCATGAAGACTTCTTTTTAGAAAGCGCTTTCCTTCTGTTCTACTTTTTAAAAAGCTAGCGGAATTTTTGAAATTCTAACAACTTGACGAGTTATGGTCATTTTTATGAACGTCCAATTTTGTCGCTTCAGTGACGATGGGCAAGGTCGACCGAAGGTCAACTCAACCTGTTCGGTTTGGAAAATCATGCCTTTTTCACTGTGTATTGATCAAGGCTTGGAAGTTTTGTGCCAGAATTTTAACAGCATAGGTGGTTTGCTTCGCGTAGGAAATAATGCTAGCATGAAAAACGAGATTTTTGAATACGAATCCTTCCAATCATATCTACATCGCTGCGAGCTCTTCTCTGTATAAGAATCATGATTTAAGATTTTATGAAGCCCCATTTCACTCTCTGATACTATTTCGTTCAGAAGGTAGAACAATTATTGCATGAGAAGTCAATCCTTCAGTTGCGATCGACTTCACTAGAACCCTGGTTGAAAGCAAAAAGAAGGGGCCAAAAGTGCTCATACTTGTCGACCTGGCACTTCACTTTGATGACCTGAAAATTAGCAAAACTTTAAACGACCGAAGAGCAAATCATACGCTGTGGTAGAGCAAGACACCCACTTTCAGGTGTCATAGAAAACAGAGCAAGACAGACTGAATAAGGAGAAGGAGTTGTTGGTGAAGACGATTTTTCTCTCTTTGGCATTTTGATGATATTCAATAGAAATCAATAAACGCGAGACATATTCTTATAAAGCAAGAATTTCGAATGACATATAACACCAGCCCAAAAAGTCCAACCACAGATCAGGAGCTGTCGGCAGAATAACCCTTCTCCTTCGAAAGTCCCAATTTGATGGCCTAAAAATCAATAAAGGACAAGTGAGAAAATAGGACCAACACATATTCTTGTAGCACAGAACATTGTCTTTCAAGTGTGTTGTATCTCTGAGGATACAACTTCGCTAGACCTCTGGGGCCTCTTACTGCTATTGGACCTCTGGGGTCTCTTCTTACTGCTCTCTGTGCTAACAGAGAGCCTCACGTCCGCGTGCGTAGAGGCAGCAGAAATAGTACAGATTTATTAGCCTAATAGTAGGGCCACAGGACGACGACGGCTGGAGGCGGTGGAGGTAGGCTGGCGGCGGCTGGAACTCCTCGGCGGCGACCTGCGACGACGACCTCTGAGGGTCTCGGCAGCGGCCTTATATGCTCCCCGTTTTCCCGCCGGTCGTTACTTTGACCTGCCTTGGCGGATTACCACCGTGCCTACGTGGGTGGTCATCGGCTTTCTACTAGCCGGCTACGGGCGCGCTACACACGATCACCACTGTGATCGTCCAGCCATAACAAAGTGCTATAAAATACTGCGCAAAAAATTACAAACCTAAGCGGAGAGAACAAGTGCGCAAATGGCAACCTTTTCACTTTTTACTTTTCACTTCAACGACCTAAAAATTGACAAACTTCATGACGAAAAAAGAAATGCAATACATCTTATGATCGAGCAAATTATTCTCTTTCGAAAGCTATGCAGCGCTATGCAGGAGACCGCCGGCGAAATCTGCAGTGAATCGTTGAAAAAAACGGCAAGGACTTATGGGACAACCTACTATATTGAAAAAGCCGAGAAGGTTCAAAGGAGGTTTACGAATCAAATCATCGGTAGAAATGGTACGTTCAATGTTGACTATCGAGATAGACCGCTTTCCTTGGAACCACATCCCTGCGAATAAGCTGAACCATATATGATCAAAACTAATCAAAAACATTCAAAATAGTTTTCAATCCTGAAAGAAAGTTGAAAAAATAAACTTTTTAATTTTTATGAATTTAGCAATAGAACAAGAGATCATGCCTTGCGCATCCTCATTGGAAGAATCCGATCTCGATAGTTCTTTGAATCTTTCTAGTGCGTGCAGTGAAAACGTGGGACAAGTTGCCAAATGATCTAGTCTCATCATCAACTCCAGCCAGCTTCAGCCACAGACTGGAGTCACATCTCAAAAAAGGATTTGTTTTGAATGTTTTAATGGTTACAATTTTTGATTAATGCTCAAGATTACAGGTACGGCTAAAGCGTCATATCAGTCCACCTCCACATAGCAGAATCGAGTTGTAGAATGATTTTAGAAGCACTTCTAGAACCACGTAGACCATTCTAGCTGTCCTACTATATCTAAGCGAGAACGCTCGTTTGTCTGTGTGTTTGTTTGTTTGCACAGAAGTGCTGGAGAAGTTTGTTGAGAGGAAGTGTGGGGATGGGGGGGAGGGGTTGTAATTGTGTGGTATCATCTACGTCTTGTTGAGAGGTGTCAGAAGAGGTGTCGCCAATGTCACGCAAAGGGCGTCCGAGTTCAGAAGAGGTGTTATCGACGTCGTTCAGCAGGCGTCTGGGTTTAGAAGACATGTCACCAATGTCGAGCAAGGGGTGACCGAATTCAGACGACGTTTCACTGATGTCGCGTAATGGGTGTCTGGGTTAAGAAAACGTGTAACATGTCACGCAAAGGACGTCCGGCTTGAGAGGACATGTCACCGACGTCGTTCATCAGGTGCCTGGGTTCAGAAGAGGTGTCACTGATATCGCGAAAGGCCTGTCCGTATTCAGACAACGTGTTACCGGTCAAGGTGGGACCAGTAATGAGGAGTGGGAGTGATGAAGGATGGTGGTCCAGTAAGGAGGGACCGGAAAGGGTTGACAAATAAAGGGGGACCAGTGAAGAGGAGACCAGTAAAGGTGGTACCAGTGAAGTTGGGACCAGCAATGGGGACCGGTGAAGAGGGGGAGGGGTCCAGTGAAGGTGGGGGGGGGACATGTAAAGGGTTCAGCTATAAAGGGGAACCAGTGAAGGTGAGATCAGTAATGGAGAGCGGTGAAGGGGGATGGGGGTCCAGTGAAGGGGACCAGTAAATGGGGTACCAGTGAAGGACCAGTCAAGGGGGGACCAGTAAGGGAGCTAATAAAGGGAGCACCAGTTAAGGGGGTTCACTAAAGGGTCGAGTAATAGAACCATTAAAACCATAGGGGGGACCATAATTAATAAATAGAACGAGTACTTTGGAGAATGAATCGCGTACCGACAATAGGGTGAGGCACCATAAGATTGGTTTTGAAGATTCTGCCCCACCGTATTCTGCTGTGTAATTCTATACAGCAAAACCTGTTTTTTACTGAGATGAATGAGAGGAGGCCTAAAGAGGACAAGAAGACGTTTGGGGTGTTCTACTTTCCGGGCTTGGGGCAAAGCTCCCAACCAGACGTTCGGCGGCCGCCAGCCCGTTGAACGTCTGGTATTATAATACATTACGACACCCGTTTTTAGATGCTGCGTTATGTAGATTGTTTTTTAGTGTTTTCACATTTGGTTTTAAGATTCTGCTTAGTTTGAGAGAAGCCCATTCCCCTTCTTTTCTGTTATTCAGCACGTCGAACGAAAGTTGTTCAGTTGTGTCTCTTACAAGGAAAGTTCCCAACTCAAGGTGGGCTTTTGTCACGCTATTTTGGCGGGATCTAGCGCCCTGTGAGCGGTGTCCAGAACTACAGATAGTTTTTGCTGAACGCTTCTTAAACACCTGAAAAAGAGGTCTGAAAGCGTGCGCGCAACTATCATCAACCCCCACGACACCAGCTGAAGTGTGCCTCGATGGCGCAGTGGGTAGGAGGGCAGCCTCGTAAGAGTACAACGGTGGAGTTTTCAGTTCGAGGCCGAATGCTGTCAATATTTCTGCACGTATCAATTTGTTGTTATTACGTTTTCTCATGATCACAGGAGGCAATTTTAGACCATCAGTGCTTACAAAAACCGAGGCCGTCTATTTGCGCCTTCATATGTGCTAGTTTTTCAACTATTCATATCTGCACCGTATCATTCAACCGTAAGATAAGTGTTGTGTGCAACTGCGGTATCATTGGTGATACGGTATGATATGGTTGTGGTACATGTATGAATATTGAAAAACTATCACATATGAAGGCGCAAGTAGACAGAATTGGTGTGTTGTAAATACTGACGGTCTAGAACTACCTCCTGTGATCATAAGAAAGCTAATAATACAAACTAATACGTGCAAAAGTACTGACGGCACTCGGACTCGAACTCAAAATTCCGCCGGTGTGCTCCTACGAGGCGCCCCTCCTACCCACTGCGCCATCGACGCACATCTAGGCTGGTTTCGTAGAGGTTAATGAGTATTGCGCGCACGCTATCAGACCTCCTTTTCAGCCCTTTAAAAAAGCGTACAGCAAAAATTGACTGTGGTTCTGGACTCCGTTCATAGAGCCTTACATCCCGTCAAAATGGCGTCACAAAAGCCCACCTTGAACTGGGAACCTTTCCTTGTTAGTTACTTTTCGATACGCGAAGAAATCTACTCCCTTCTTCTCAATCGTATGATGCAATTTGCTAGATACCGGATAACAAGCTAGGTGGTAAAAACGATAAGGCATAAAGAACATTCTAAAACTTTCGTCACCTCACAAATTGCCGACCATTCTGTAGTTATAGAAACAACAAAGGCGGTCCCCCCTGGAAGAAGCAATGCCTCGCCTTCGTTCGAAATGCTACTTCCTTACGCTTAGGTGTGATCTGCCACGAATGTTGCTCGAGAGTGGCGCAAAATTAATCAATTAAATACAAACCACACTATTTATAACTCGGCTGGTTTTTGAAACAGCTTCATTTTGTACAAGATTTTCATGAAATGCAAGGCCTTAATGGAATCCTTGTTTAGAGGGATGAAGAGTTTGCAGGGTTATGCAGTGAGCGATATTGACGGAATGAATCTAATCGGTGGTATACATGAATTTAAATCACGGGCTCTTCTCAGCTAGCAGGTTTATTTAATAAATTACGCCTGGGCGCGTGTGGCGCAGCCAGAGAAGGCGCCGACTGTCGCGTGCACCCGACACCAGGTTCCCGAATCGGATTTCCCGCCCAGTCCAACCAAGCCTTCCATCCCTCCAGGGTCGGTTAATTAATACCAGACTTGCCTGGTAAGGATGGAACTCTGACTTGTTCATCGGCTGGCCACCGCAAGTCATTATATGGCGGCATTCACACCGCCTCCACGATATCCCGTAGAAGTAGAATGCGTTGCGCATCCCAAAAGGGATTGAGTAACGTCGCCCTTTATCCTTTATAGCATGCCTTCCTTCCTTGTTATATAGCTAATCGTAGAGTTGTCATGTTTTTGGCTTTGTCGCCTAGTTACTGCCTTGAATAAAATAAAATGAAATAAAATGAGCTTCGATGGCTCATTGTGGGTAATTCGAAATCTGCTCGCAGAAAACCTTTATTTTCAAAAGTAGAAAAATCAGTGCTCGAACCTCATAAGAATTGTATTCTGATAATATGATGACTATCATCATCGGCGAGTCCTCTTCAGCTCCTCGCGACTCACTTCAATGCAGAAGAATGTCTGGAAAAAACAATTTTGTACTGAACTACTTCTGTATCTCCTAATTGCATGATAACATTAACACTGTTCATTGAAGGGTGATTGATTATGAAATGTACATATCTCATATTTCTCCGTAAAGAGTGTGCTATATTTATGAAGCCAGACTGCAGCTAGATTGTTTTTGTAGAGAAGTTTCTCACCGTTATGAGAAGTATCTCAAGAGCCGCTTCGCCGGATTCCTGCGGGGTTATTTTATAAAAGGCACGATCTGTGACTATGAGACAGTTCTTCCCCTATTCTAGCCTTCTACATATCTATTTTGTATATTTATAATGTTTGTTAAGGCGCACTACAAATACACTATAAGCTTATCCTCCCCCTCCTCACTACACTCTAAGCGACAAGACGATTGAAGTAAACTGTTCATCATTGTTGTATTTTTTGGTCTATTTCGTTATTATCTGTGTATTTGTATGTAGAAAAAGTTTACTTACCCAGGTTTGAGGTCGAATATTACCGACGTCCCGCGTGGCACGGTACGTACTGGGACTACAGTATCGACATTTTATGAATCCTACGCACGTTAGACGACGTCTTCATCACGTCTTTTGAATCCCTACGTACGTAGGGCGACGTCTAGCGCAGGTCTTCTGAATCCTGACTCACGTTGAACGACGTCTAGCGCACATCTTCTGAATCCAGACGCACGCTGAACGACGTCTTCTGACTCCCTACGCTTTACACCTGATCCCCATTTATACACTGACGCGTTGCCCGCTCAATTTATCGTAAACTTGGGTGATCAGCCACCAAGGTTATCAGTTCGCCAGCAATCGCCCATAGTTAAGCTGAAAGAAAACCGGCTGGCATACGCCGTACTGTCGTAGGCATCTCTTGTCTTCAGTCCCCTCCCCGTAACTGACAACTTGACCAACGAATTAAGCAAATTATACATAGTAAGATCACCACCTATATATAAAAGTTTGTCCGTCGAGTGATATAACCTAAGTGAGGTACGCCGCGTTATCCACAGCAAGGGCGGTCGATGATCTAACCTGAATGAGGTACGCCTTATCATCTATAGCGCGGGCAAAATTTGCTATTGAACGTGGGATGTTGCTGAAACAGGGGAACATAGCCCTTCACTGCTTAACACAACAGCACCTACGCGCGTTTCTGAGCGTCCAGATTCAGAAGCCGACTTCGTGCCATTAGCAAGAGTAGACTACTAAAGGGGTAAGGGTAGAAGGGGGATTTTGAGGGTGGAGAACCGACGGCGATCAGGGGGCAGCGACCAGGATGAGCATCGTGATGGTCGATGGAGAGAGCAATGAAGCAGGCCAGGAGGTGGCACCAAGAAGAGTTTAGGCAATATGTGGGGACCATTAGGGAGTTACCAATCAGGGGAGGGGGACAGTAAGGAGGATCAGCAAGGGGATCCATTACCATTAAGAGAGACCGGATTTAGAGGATGTGACACCGATGTCACACAATGGGCGTTCTCTCGCCGTCGTCGTGTCGTGAGCGTGGGAGGCCTACCTAATTGAGGTAGAGTAGTAAGAAGGATACTGAGGAGGGGAGAAGGAGGAATCTACCTGGAAGAAGGGACCTGGATGCGGGACCAGGACGAGGAACCAACAAGAAGGGAGCCGTAAGAGAATTCATACGGAGAACAAGGAATCTGCCATATGCATAGCCTCTTCATGCTCGACACGGCGGCGAATGCGCGCGCTTCTGAGCTTCCTGATCCAGAAAACGGACCACTTACGTCGCGTAGCAAGCATCTTGATTCTGAATACGTGTCACCGACCGTGCCGTGAGCATGGGAGGACCACTAAGAGGGTGGTGGAGAAGGGCGGTAAGGGGGACCTCTATGGTAGACTAGAAGAGCGACCAAGAAGGAAAGGAAGAACCTGGAGGAGAGGCCAGGACGGGGAAACCAGCAAGAAGAGACCAGTAGGTGTCAATAGTGGAAACAAAGAAGTGGGCCAGTAGTTGGGACCAGGAAGGTGGAGGACTAGAGGAGGGGAGGGAAGACCTGTAAAGGCGGATCAGCAATTAGATCCAGTAAGAAAAAACGAGAGAGGTGGCGATGTCCGTTCCTCCACGTGGTGCCACTGGAAACTGCTCGCTCTGCGAGCTAAGCTAAGCACGGACACTCGAATGCAGGCGACAGGCCCTTGTGACAGGCCGGCCTACGAAGACCCATGTCACATCACATGGTTGATGACGTTACATGAGTATCGAGATAGTGCTACGGCGTCCGCGGGAGCCGACGCGCACTCGCAGAGCCCGGCGAGTGTGAGAAGTATGCGAGGGTCCCTGATGCGAGAGCGGCATCGGGGGGCAACTGAGCTAGTCCGAAAGTCCCGTAACGTAAGCAGGACCCGCGTGGCAGCGCTGAATGTGGGTACGTTAACGGGCCGCTCGTGCGAGTTGGTTGAAGCACTGGAGCGTAGAAGAGTTGATTTCTGTGCGGTGCAGGAGACGAGGTGGTCCTGCCGCAAGTCTAGGGACATAGGACGAAGCTTCAAGGCCGTTCTATGTGGAAGTCCCAGGACCATCAGTGGAGTTGGAGTCATCGTCTCCGAACGATTTCGTGACTCGATTGTAAGCGTCGAACGCTTTGACGATCGATTGATGAAGATCGTTGTTGCCGCTAAGGAGCGACTCTATCACTTCTTCTCTGCGTATGCTCCGCAGACTGGCTGCTCCGATCAAGCCAAGGATGAGTTTTGGAGCCTGCTTGATGAGAAGACAGCAGAGGTGCCGTCGAAAGATGTCATCATAGTCGCTGGTGACCTTAATGGGCACATCGGCGCGACGAAAGACGGGTACAGCTGTCATGGTGGATTCGGTTACGGGTCGCGTAACGCCGATGGTGAGCGTATCCTTGAATATGCGGAATCGCATAACCTCACCATAGTAAACACCTTATTTCGTAAACGCGACTCCCACCTCATCTCATACTATAGTGGGAGCTCCAAGTCTCAGATAGATTTCGTCCTTGTGAAGGATCGCGACCGAAGTCTTGTCACAGATGCGAAGGTCGTGCCGTATGAGACGGTCGCCCCACAGCACCGACCGCTGATCTGCACCCTAAAGATTGCCCCTCCAAGGCAGAAGCAGGTCGAGCGATGCGGTGCACCGAGAATCAAGTGGTGGCGAATGAGAGAGAAGGAAGCAGCTGTGCCTCGCGTGCGGCTACCGACAGTCACAACTGTCGACGAAACTTGGAAGAAGGCTGCCGACGCGATACGTGAAGCTGCAAGGTTGGAGCTCGGCATGACGGTGCCTGGACGAAGCAAGGTCGAAAAGCAGGCGTGGCTGTGGACAGATGATGTGAAAGCAAAAGTTCGAGAGAAGAAGTCGCTCTATCACGTGTTTCTCAGCGACAAGACACCGATAACTGGCGGAAGTACCAGGAAGCGAAGAAAGCTGCAAAGAAGGCCGTGGCTGTTGCGAAAGCCACTCATTATGAAGATGTCAACGAGAAGCTCGAGTCACGCGATGGTGAGCGGTATCTATACCGACTTGCTAAGAGCCGCCATCGCCAAACCGAGGATATTGAAAAGTTCGTCGGCATCAATGATGAGAGCGGCCATCTTCTGACAGACCGCAAAAACGCGCTGAAGCGATGGCGTGATTACTTCGAGGAAGTTTCCACTATGGAATTTCCTCACCCGGCCATCCCTTCTGTGGCTTCTGTTCACGGTCCCGTACACAAGATCACCGTGGAGGAGACAGAAGCGGCTGTGAGGAAGATGAGGTCAGGCAAAGCGACTGGGCCCGACGACGTGGCAGCTGATCTGTGGAAGTCAAAGCTGTGGTACCCTGCTGAGTGGTTGGCGAAGTTCTTTAACCAGGTTGTGGCGGAGAAGAAGGTGCCTGAGTGTTGGCGCCAAAGCACGACGATTCCGATTTGGAACAGTCCTGCAGACTGCTCCAATTACCGTCCGATTCGCTTGCTCTCGTACAGCATGAAGATCTTTGAGCGAATTGTCGACGGTCGAATTCGTGACATCGTCCAGCTTTTCAGCAATCAGTACGGTTTCGTAGCTGGCTGTGGCACCATTGATGCTATACATGCCGCCCGCCTCTTGTTAGAGAAGCATCGCGAGAAACAGAAGCCAGTGCATATCGCCTTCCTACGCCCTGCGACGACATGGAGTTCCTGAAGAGCTCATAGGTGGGTGCGAATCCTCTACTCTTGCCCAAAGAGTAGAGATTCAAGCTGCAGCCGGAATCTCGATGGAGTTCCCCATCTCTGTCGGGGTACACCAGGGTTCTGCGCTTTCCCCACTCCTTTTTGTTGTCGTGATGGACGCCATTACACGAGATCTTCAGAAGCCAGTCCCCTGGACACTGCTTTATGCTGATGACGTAATGCTCGCTAGCGAAAATAAAGGTGAACTCGAGCGAGAGGTGCAAGCTTGGTGTGATCGCTTGGAGTGTTTTGGACTCAGATTGAACGTGAAGAAGACCGAGTATCTAACGACTGACGTTAATGAGTCCAGCTCCATCAAGGTTAACGGCATCGAGCTCCCACGCACTCCGGTTTTTAAGTACCTGGGATCAGCAGTAGCATCCGATGGCAATCTGATGACTGAAGTGAACTCACGCGTGAGTGCAGCTTGGTCAAGTAGCGCTTACGATGGTACGGCCACGTTCTGCGCGGAGAAGAAGACAGCGTCCGCAAGATAGGCCTTATGTTCGAGGTGGTAGGAAAGCGGCCTAGAGGGCGTCCGAAGCAGCGCTGGTCTGACACGTTACATATGGACTTGAAGGTTGCTGGTGTCCACCCTGATCTAGCGCTGGATCGGGAGAGGTGGCGTCATGACACCAGAATAGCGGACCCCGCTACGAAGCGGGACAGACGCTGAAGAAGAAGAAGAAGAAGAAGAAGAAGAAGAAGAAAAAACGAGAGAGGAGAACCTGGCTTCGGAAGACATGTCAACGACAGCTTGAAACGTTAGCTGTTGCGCATGAGAACGATTGCGGAAAAACAACCTGAGGGACAGAAGTACTGCACAGCACAAACCCATGACATTACTGGCCGGTCAGGAAAGAATGTCTATAATGAAGGTACCGAGGTGGTGAAGGGCTTGATGCCGATAAAGTACGCACCAAGTCATAGATGCTAGCGAATTTTATGTTTTACAAAAACTACTTTCCATAGGTCAGTGATGCTACGAAGTCGCGCGAAGCGCGCAAGTGCGAGACACGCCGTTAGGCGTGTCGGAGCACTTGTTACCCATAATCGACAATACGACACTCGTTATGCACATTTAACCCGCAGTCACCTGCTTCAAAGGAACATACTATAACTACGCTGCAGCTGTGTGATATTGAGGGTCGTCAACACCTGCGACTATATAGGAGCGAGTCCATTACGAGTGCAACTGAGTAAGTAGATCTTGGCCAGGAAGGTCTTGCCTTCATCTCCAAGCACGACATTGCGTTATCCATGCAAAAAAATGTCTGTACTACAACCACATATCTTGTTAGGATGTGACTGCCTGTAGAATTTTATGTTGCACATAAGGAAATTGATCCTTCCGTCCTTCTCCAGCTGATACCTACAAGGTTGGAATAGATTAGGTTGGTGAAAATGTCTTGCACCATAGCGCAATTTTTTTCAAAATTTTATTGCTTCTTTTGTGAGCGACTTCAATCTACAAAATAATTACCATTTACATCTACAACCTTCCCCCATCTGATGGGGAGATCACAAAATCCTTTCTTCCACAATGAAGTCAGCTGTGACTCGAAGAAGTGCTCCACCTTGAATTACAGTTGGGTTTTGTCGTTGAGGCACCTATGCCTAAGGTGTTGCTCGAGAGCTTGAAAGGGATGGTAGTCCGATAGCACAAGATCTGGCCAATACGGTGGGTGGGACAACACCTCACACCTCTAGCTCATGTTCGGTGTTACTGCGGTGCCGTCGTCAAGGAAATCACGGTATAGCATTCCACGAGAATACTATCAACAACACAGCATTACCTTCATCTGGTGGATGTCCACCATGAGGTTGTGGCTCTCTTTGAGGAAGCCAATAGACCTTCCGAGTACGGTTAACGTGGAAGACCCAGAATTCGTCTCCCGTGACGACATTCTCGAGAAAGTCCTTATTACGAGAACGAACAAGGAGAGACTGGGCGATAGTCAGTCGCGAAGCAAGTCACGGAGTCAGTCGGTCTCCACTGCAATCGTAGTTTTATACGCCCTCAGAAGCAAATTGCGAAATATTCTAGAATGTTTGTGCTACAACAGCGTGGCACCAAGTCAGCGAATGAAGGGGACGATCGAGAATTGGCAGAGCCTGTGGTGCTTTCTCCACAAGAATACTCTGAGGCTGAGATAGAGCAGCTTCACAGTCATCAGACGCATTCGACCGCAGTGAGGAGATTATTGGGGAAGAGGGTTTGCTCTTCTTGGGATGAACCTTCTGAGGGCATATAAATACTACGATTGCAGTGGAAAGTGACTGACTCCGTGATTTGGACAAGGCTTCACGACTGACTATCGCTCAGTCTCTCCTTTTTCGTTTTCGTAATAAGGACTTTCTCGAGAATGTCGTCACGAGAGACGAATTCTGGGTCTTCCATGTTAACCGCACTCGGAAGGTCCAGTGGCTTCCTCAAAGAGAGCCACAACCTCAAGGTGGACATCCACCAGAGGAAGGTAATGCTGTGTTGTTGATAAGATTCTCGTGGAATGCTCTATCATGATTTCCTTGACGACGGCACCGCAGTAACATCGAATATGAGCTTGTGGTGGGAGGTGCTGTCCCACCCACCAAAAGAAGCAATGAAATTTTGAAAAAAATTGCGCTATGGTACAAGACATTTTCGCCAACCTAATATATTCCAACCTTGTTGGCATCAGCTGGAGAACGGACGGAAGGATCAATTTCCCTATGTGCAACATAAAATTCTACAGGTAGTCACATCCTAACAAAATATGTAGTTGTAGTACAGACATTTTTTGCATGGATAACGCAATATCGTGCTTGGAGATGAAGGCAAGATCTTCCTGGCCAAAATGTGCTTACTCAGTTGGACCCGTAATGGATTCGCTCCTATATAGTCGCAGGCCATGTTGACGACCCTCAATATCACACAGCTGCAGCGTAGTTATTGCATATTCCTTTGAAGCGTGTGAGTTCGAGCTAAATGTGCTAATGACGAGTGTCGTATTGTCGATTATGAGTAATCTTACTATATATAATCTGCTTAATTCGTCGGTCAGGTTGTCAGTTACGGTGATGGGGACTGAAGACAAGAGATGCCTACGACAGTACGGCGTATGCCAGCCGGGTTTTTTTTTTCAGCTTAACCAAGGGCGATTGCTGGCGAACTGACAACCTTGGCGCAAGAGACGAGGCACTAGACAAGTATTACATCGCGAGGGATATTTAACAGGACTCAATATGAATCTAAAGCACTCCGCACACATTTGCGGCCGCCGCGTACGCGGCAGAGGCCAGAACAGCCGCGTACGCGGCTTCCACTGCCGCGTGCTAGAGTTCACGAGGCACTCCTCCTTCCCGCTCAATCACCAGCGCGGCAATGCGGCAACAATGCCTTGAAGGATTACTGCCGCTGCCACCGCGTCTACCGCATAGGCGGCACCGCGTCTGCCGCATCTGCCGCGTAGGCGGCACATCAGCGGCAGGCCGCGCGAGGCTAGTTTTGCCTCGCGCGGCGACTCTGCGTCTCTGTCCATGCTTAAAGATAGGGCTGCCGCGCTGCCGCAAAAGTGTGCGGAGGGCTTAAGAGAGTTCACAACAAATGATGAAGTCTTCAACAAGACGATAGCTGCTGATGACCAATCAAAAACAACATGTCTGAAAGTATTAGTAGTCAGCTGGAATCCAGCAGAGATAAAATGGTTCTACGCGGCACGATGAATACGACAAGCATCGTGACCAAACGCACTGTGACGATGCAGCTTGCATCTGTGTACGATCCTCTGGGATTACTGGCGCTTATTCTTCTATGTACCAGTAAAGTGTTTCTTCAGTCGCTGCGGAAGGACAAATACAGTTGGGGCACGCCGTTGTTGCATACCCACGGAAACAATGGCTAGTCATATAGACTGGGATATCTATTTCTATGAAAAAATACAAGGACGGGCGGATCTATCCTAGTCCGAGGGAGCAAAGAAATAAAAATTATGTGACAAATTGACTTGGCACTCACAGAGCCGATTGAAGGGAACAGAATAGGAACTAAAAACAAAGAACAGAGCGAACAAACAAGCAAAAAACAAACAAATAGATTATAATAGAATAGAGGTTCTATAGACGTTTCGGCCGGTAAAGCGCATTCAAACACAGCTGACCGCCGCCTGACATGTTATAACCCGGATCCCTCATAGTGAGTGGGCGCATAACGTTGTGTTTACAACGGCGATAAAACCGTATGCTATTTTTCTTTTTTTCTTTGTCAAATTTGCCAGCTTAAGACCTATTCTGTTCTCTTCAATCCGCACTGTGAGTGTCAAGTCAATTTTTTGAATAATTTTCCATTCTGTGCACCCCACCCCCCCGATTATGATAGATTCGGACAGGCAGTAAATCGTAATGAGTCTTTCACTATGTTCATCTTTGCTGACCAATTTATGGCACCATGTATGTACATCAGTTCATCTTCGTCAACCAATCTATTTAATTAGAGCAAAGTCGAAGGAGCGCGTCTGACCCACTATGTTCACTCATCATTGAACACGATACGAGAAATCTGACGAACTCTATTCTTCACAGACTCCAAAATCGTACTAGGATTGATTAAAGCACCACCTGACCGACAAGCTGTAGGAGTCCCGCTATTATATCGAATTGCCTCAAGGAAATTAGGAGAATAAAGAACTTGGACTTGGAAATAAAGGGAGCTAACTGCCTATTTGGGTATATACCAAGAACGGAAAATCCCGCAGACTACGGCACACGCGGATTCAACTCCGGATTTCAATTATGGTGGAACGGACCAAAAATTCATTCGGAATGGCATTATTGCGATGGAAAAATTCAAGCAGATGTTCCCAATCGCAACACAAGAAATGACGAAGACTACATTCAATGTAGCCATGACCACGCTCTCTACAAAATGAGAGAAACCTCTCGATGAGACTACTGCTTTCGATCTCTCCCGCTTTCACAGCCTTTACAAAGCCTAGAGATTAGTATCATATGTGTTTCAATTTTTAGGAAAATTGCTACACAACTTGTCATCAGCTCGGAAGGAAGCAATTTTCTCCTCTATTCCGGCACTAAGATGTGCATGTTCGAAACATGAACTCTCAAGCACAGAGCTGCAAGAAGCTAAGAAGGCCATTATTCGTCACCATTAACGAGTGATTGTTGACGAGCATCGCATCAAGTCACAAAAAGAGCATAACGTTCAGCAGGATGACGAGGGGATCTTGCGCTATTACGGTCTTCTCAAACACGCAAGTGTAGCTTCTTCTGCAAAAACACAAATATTTATTGGACCAAAAACGGCATTAGCTCAGCTCATTATTTGGGAAGCTCACAACCAGTATCACAGAGGAGTGGCTCACGCAACGAGAGATGTACTGGAGACCGAAATTGAGAGCACAAGAGTCGCAGCTGCTCAGGAAATGCCTTCCGTATCAAAAATTTAATAACCTACTTTTGGTTCACTTACAATTCAGATTATTACGGCGCAGTCGGATAAGCCTTACAGCTGCATCCTCACATGCGCTACAACTCGTTCATTTGGAACTTGTTGAAGACATGACCATGGAGAAACTCTTGAATGCACTACGACGCGATTGCATGTAGAGAGATTTCCTGGATCCACATCACCCCTTATGCACCGTGGCATGGTGGATTCCACGAGAGGCTGATACGTTCCATAAAAGAATCCCTATACAAGGCGCTGGGTCGACGTAAATTGCCATTCGATGTCCTACGAACGATGCTTGTAGAAATTGAAGCAATGCTGAATTCAAGACCTCTCACACGTCAAGGGGAAAATTGGATCAATAACCCGTCATAGGTCCATTAGATGTTATCCAGAGGTATAATCTTAACACCTCCGCACACTTTGCGGCAAACAAAAGGCACACGAACTACATCCTGGGGAACCTCAACGAGAAGAACGAGAGGATCTTGCACAACATCGAGGAACTCCACGAACGATTCATTGAGATGAGCCTCAAGGATACGCCAAGCAACAGTAATCGACCACCCACGACTCAGCAGCACCCGAACGACCCAAAGAACGCATGAACAGGCTCCAAGATAAAGCAGCCTGGTGGAGAGCTTGAAGAGCTTAAACACGAGTACGAAAAGAGATTAAGGCAGTGTGAAGAAGAGCTCCATGAAGTTGGTAGATACCTGAGCGAGAATATCGTGCGCGAACGACACTACGGCCACAAACGATGAAGGACAGCGAATACCATTCGATTTGTGTGTACTGCCGAGAAACGGGAACACATTACTCAGATGCGTGCATTAAACCGTACCGCTCGGTTAGGGTTAAGGAACGAACTGATGTCTTTCTGATGAGGGGCGATGCCTAGCATGCCTACAACAAAAGGACGGAGAGACCTGTAAAAAGAAAGTGAAGTGCTTCTATTGCAACTATGACAAACCGGATTCTCAACGGGAATGCTAGCACATGTCCCAACCATGGAAAGTTTACCAACGCACAACAGCATCGAATAAGGATCAAGGAAGAACACAACCACTAACGCCAACCCCTGACCGAAATGGAAACAAGGAAGTGCCCACCATAATCGTCATCGACGACAGGACGTGAGACAGTGCGAGGAAGACGTAAAATCGGCAGCATTGCTCAAAGACCGTCAAGGAACATCTGATTGATTTAGGTTAGGCGGGAGTATACTGAATTACTTCAGTATCTCCTAATTAGACGATAACATTAACTCTGTTCATTGAAGGTTCATTGGTTATGGAATGTGCACATCTCATATTTCTCAGTAAAGAGTTTGTTATGTTTATGAAGCCACGCAGCTAGATTGTTTCTGTAGGAAAGTTTCTCATTGTTATCAAATGTATCTCAAGAGCCGCCTCGCCGAATTCCTGCAGGGTTATTGTATAAAAGGCACTCCAACTCTGAGTCAGTTTTCCCTATTTTCGCCTTCTATCTATTTCGTATATTTATAATGTTTGTTTAAGCGCGCTACAAATACACTGTAAGCCTATCCTCCTCCTCCGCACTACACTACAAGCGACGAGAAGACATATTTATTTATTTATTTTGTACGTGAACAATCACGCAGGTAAGCTCCTGTCTAGGAGGCTGGGGAGGCAGAAGGTTGCTACACTCGTGCGGAAAGGGTAATCCACTAATGTCTCGGTATATGTCGCGAGGAAGGGCAGCGTTAGGAGATGGTACGCTCCATCTAATCAGCCCACAATGGGAGTGCCATTAGAGAGGGAGTGTACAGTCGCTACCTTGATCGGCTGGCATCTGTTCGGTCTGTGCTCTCGTTATTACTGACTGCCGCGCTCCCATCTACCAATGCTGCTCACCTTCGCGACATGTACCAACATGTTTCTATCGGTTTGCATTATGCTTTATAGGGCTAAACACATTGGTATAAAAAGTGTGATAAAATCGAACTCGTGGCATTTCAAGAAAAGGTCGAACTGGTCTTGACAGTTTTGATCTCCGTCTTCGGTGATGTAATGGAGTTTATCGTATTCACCCTATCTACCGCTTACGATGCTGGAGGCTTACGGTGAGCAGAAGTTCGTTACAGAGCTGGCGAAGGGTAGCCCGAGCGATTGCAGGGAGTTATTAAATAGAAAGATAAACAAATAAGATAGATAACACAAATATATTAGAAAGCTTTCGAAATCTTAGAAGTGCAGGCTTGAGCAGGGAACCGGCGCATTGGTCAGTGGTGAAACGATTTCTTAATTTTTAGTTTTGACTGCGAATTTTTCGCCGTTGCTTCTGCTAAATCCTAGACTTGTATGCAAGCTAAAGAATTGATAGTAAGTTAGGAATTTAATGAATATTCAGCGAAGCAGGCTTTTTGTTGAAATGCCATGCATAGGCTTATGTCAAGTTTTTGAATTTACAGTTTATTCGACTTCCCTGAAACGTAGAAGTTCGGTTTCAAAGATGTTTTACTGCCGTGAAAAAAGAAATAGTTTGGTAAGAAAACTGTTCAGCTTAAGCTGAAAATAACACAACAGTTAAATAAATGTTGAATCTGATTAACATGACATTTGATTCTGATTAAAATCTGATTTCCATTAGCAGAAAAAGCCTCTGGAAATTTAGTTGCACTGCGCTAGGGTTCAAGTAACTCTTACGATGTACGGTTTACGATTTACGAAATTTCCAGTCTCACTTACGCGCATCCCTGGTACGGAACACTAATGCTGTTGAGGTCATGATCGGGAATTTCGCCTAAAATTCTTCTTTGGGAGTTACTTGGAGTCTGATCACGAATCTGCATCTGTTTTTGGTATTGCGCTGGAATACGGCAGGATGCGGTGCAGATGCGTATGGCTACTGCTACTGCAACCTACTGTAATCGGCCGAAATTTCAAAAACGGACGTCGGATTCGTCATCAGCACCCAAAATATATCCCTTGGGTGCTGTTAAGGTGAACAACTTTTCGCGACATCTCCTTCACCTCTGCAGTTGTGAAGGCACAATAGCTCCAGACAACCTATTGAAGGGTCTATTCGCAGATTTACCAGACGTTCTGTGCCCCTAGTTTTCACACTTCCTGAAATACTCATGGTTTAACCATAGTGCATTGATGATTACCCAAGTAAGTTTGCCACTCCTGGGGCAGATTCATCAACCGCTTAACGTCCGTTAGCGGTGAAAAGTACCGCCAAGTCTACTGATAGCGCCATTCATCAACATGTGGTGTGGTAAATTTGGGGTCGAACCCTTTGTGTCGGCATGGTGAATCCGCGATGAGATGACACCAGAGGCATCGTTAATGAATCTGGCCCATGGTGAGTATTTGCGTAGACTTGGTAAGATTGACTGTTTTGTTGTTGGTTGTAGCGAGTCTGTATAAGATGTGCACTGTGTGAAGAACATGTTTGCCTCTATATATTTTTTGCTTCGCTCCATGAATGCTAAAGTTTCTAGAAACACCTCCATAAGATTTGGACTATACTTGTGCAAAATAGTAAGTGAAAATGTTACCATGGCAGTTTTTTGTTGCCTTCAAGGTTTTTTACTAACGTATGTGATAATTTTTGGGCGTGTGGAGAGCAGTCGGAGGAGGCGCCGGCTGTCGCCTGCGCTCGGCTGGCCACCGCAAGTCAATGTATGGCCAAATATCATGTGACTTGCCTCCACGACATCCCGTAGAAGTAGAATGCGTGGCGCATCCCAAAAGGGATTGAATAACGCCCTCCTTTATCCTTATCCTTTATGTGATAAATTTACCAGTTATTTAATCAAAAAGAATAAAAAACATTATCCCACCATATCCCACCATATATCCCACCATCCCACCATCCCACCATATCCCACCATATATAAAGGAGGAAGGCATTAGTCACTGTCTGAATCGGTTCGCTTTGAACCCATATCTGAACCTTCGTCGTATCGCCACCGTCCACCATGAGCACCACAACATGGCAGCGTGGCAGGCAGCGGTTTCGAACCAGTGTTGACTGCGACGACGCTTGCACTTGCGAACGACCGGCGGTGTTGACTGCGACGACGCTTGCACTTCCGGACGACCGTCGGTGTTGATCACAAACGGCCACCCCTATGATGAGCTTTCAACACTACGGCGGCTACGGTGTTGATCACCAACGAACACCCCCATGACGAGGTTTCCACACTATCTACGGCGGTTATGAGGTCTTGGACAATTGCCAAATGTCCCCAAATTTGGGTGATTAAGCAGGCTAGCCAGTATAGGGTGCCCGAGCCTTTAACATCTCTGCTCCATCGCAACTGCCTCGACGTTGAGTTAGGCAGCAGTATCCCCCTCTTTCTCACCTTTCTTCCACCAATTCCCGTTCAAATGTACACCTCTTCCTTGCAACCATTTCCCGAACTTCCTTTTGCGCCCAATTGTTATCAACTTTTTCAGCGGTGATATCGCTTCTCTCACACTTAATCGACCGACATGCGTGCATATGCGAGGAAAAGGCTTCAAATAAGGCGACGTGTTTCTATCAGGCAGTCAACTCTTGGACAATTGCCATTCCCTCAAAATTAGTGGCTAATGAAGTCACCTTCTCCGGAATTCACCACACCTAGCGGCTCGAAGCACGACGACTGGACAGAAATGTGAGACATTTCTTTAGGCTTGACGAGCTGCAATAGGCTGTGAACACAACGCTAGACGAAGAAGGAGTACTGAGGACATTATTTTGCGTGCTATACTGAGATACGAGTGGAACCAAGCTAGGAATCAATCTGGAGTAGGCGCAAGTTTCAACGTGCTCGACGCTACGGATGCTTCCTTACCCGGCGTTGGTTGCCGGCGAAGCCGGCGACCGACGCTGGGTAAGGAAGCATCCGTAGCTAGGTTTGGGCTACGTCCCTAGCGTGGCCCGCACACTCCAGCGTCGGCGAGGCCCGATAGCCCGGCGTGGCCCGCGGCCCGCGGATGCGATGCCGGCGAAGCCGGCTAGCCTAGCGTGGCCCGCACAATCCAACGTCGGCACCGGCGACCGACGCTGGGTGAGGAAGCACTAGTAGCTAGGTTTGGGCTAAGTCCCTAGCTAGGTTTCGGCTACGTCCCTAGCGTGGCCCGCACACTCCAGCGTCGGCGAGGCCGGATAGCCCGGCGTGGCCCGCGGCCCGCGGATGCGATGCCGGCGAAGCCGGCTAGCCTAGCGTGGCCCGCACAATCCAGCGTCGGCGCCGGCGAAGCCGGCGACCGACGCTGGTTCAGAATAAAGGACCATTTCGAAGAGAAATCGTGACGTTCAAACCGGGTGGCAACTTTGGGAGCCGAAGCAACGACCTCACACCGGATGAGCCGGAGCACTACCCCTCGCCACCGCCTCCACCTTTCACATGGCCAGCATGCAGTCCGGCCCACCCACCTTCAATAGGTCACAGCTCGCTTAGGAGTCTCATTTCGCAACTTTGACAGCCACATTCATAATCAGCATTCCGATCTCTCTACATGACCATGGTCTACACTTGAAGTAGGTCGAAACCTTAGTAAGGTTCGTAGGGGTTCGTAAACCACAGTGGTGGTTTCCTGATAGGTCCCACAGTCCTCAATAGGTCGCTTTCAGAAACTCCACGATCACTTCATAGACCTTCCTCCTAAGCAGAACTGTGGTGAAACCGACCCAAAGCAGTTGGTGATCCGCAATACGAAGACGCACCTCCAGACTCCCTTGTACATCATCCTGGGCTCTGCACGAACAAACTGGCGAATAAAATCACGATCAAACACAACGCCATTTCAGAAGTGCTAATGTAGACTGCACCTATCGTTGCTAAGCAGAGTGCGCTGGTTTGTACTCCATGGTGTGTCCCTCTCTTGAGAACAACTATTGCATTTTCGGATTGGAATTTTGCAGTTGATGCCCTTTATTTATATAGTCACTTGATTTGACGCTTTCTGAAGCTACTGCTGCTATATGCAAACATACAATACATGGAATTTCATTCTCGTTGATACCCGTGGAAAGTTAAAACAATGCGAGTTGAAATAGATGGAGAGGCAGATATGACTCGTATAGAGTGAAAGTGTTAAACACGAAGCGTGTCGCTCACATACAATATGGGAAATGTGCCGTAAATAGCATCACCTAGACTAGACAGTAATTGCAATCACAACCTAGAAACATGAGAGCTCCGACTGGTGTTGGCATTTTTCATGCGGCCAAGACATACGAGGCATCCTCCAAAACGCCTCGTCAAACACAGCGTATGATAAGCGTGACCTGAAAAGTCTTCAACCGTGAACAGATTGACATGACACGGCACGCTGACACAACCCTGAAAATGCTGACAACACTGTAATCTGAGCACTGCTTCAACTAACCAGAGAAGGAGGTCAGGTCATAGTGGCACTTAAGGTGGGACGCACATCTACGAATACAGATTTGAACAAGAACATGAATATGCTTATTTAATGAGTGAGAATTGCGTAGAAGACAGGAAGTGGAGAGCAGAAACTGACAGGAACAGTTATTAAGAAGAGCTCCCTATAACGCCCCACCCCCTCCTCAGTAGTCAACTTGTTCAAACCTTCCACCCGGTGAGCAGAGGACAGCCCGCGATATGAGTGGATTTCATCTTGAAACAAATGACAAGCTATAAAAAGTAGGCTGGCTATCAAGAGCAAATAAGGGCACAACCAATTCATAATTTCTGAAAGCGGCAGCTTCGGTAACACATAGGCCATGCACACTATGAGAGAACAAGTGCTCCGATACGCTTACGCCCGTTTATACTTCGACGCCAAGCGACGCGACGCCACGTATAGTGGCCGTATTGATTAAGTGACGCGATCGATCAATTTGGCTACTTTACATGCCGTCGCGTCGCTCGGTGTTCGAAGTATAAAAGGGGCCTAATGGCGTGACTCGTACTTGCGCGCTTCACGCGACTTTGCAACATCACCGACCTACGTTAAGCAGTCTCTATAAAGCTTAAAACTCGCTAACATCTAGGATCAGCTGCGTACTTTATTGGCATCAAGCCGTTCACCACTTCTGTGCGCTCATCATAGACGTTCTCTCCGGAACGTCCAGCAACGCCTGGTTTGTCCTGAGCAGTACTTCTGCCCTCAGGTGGCTCCTCCGCAAATGGTCTTCCTCCCCCTTCCCTCCCCCACCTCCCTGGTCTCAACTCTTGGCCCACTTCCTTGTTCCCACTATTGACCCCTTAAGGCCCATGCACACTTCTGCGACAGCGCGGCGCGGAAACGATGAAGCATAGGGCCGCGACGGCCGCGGCGCGACACTGCGACACGTGCCGCAGGGAGGGGCATGCACACTCTTGCGACTGTCGCGGCGGCTATCGCAGGCGATGCCGCGCTGAGTGCCGCAGGCTGGAATGGTTCAAACCACTCCTGGTGGCGAGGCATCCACGGGGCCGTCGGTACCGTTGACTAAAACGGTGCTCTAACGCGCCCGCCGGATTTCGCGGAGGCAGCCGTCGCCCCACTTGCCGCGTCGCGGTGTCGCAGAAGTGTGCATGGGCTTTTACTGGTCTCTTCTTGCTGGTTTCCCCATCCTGTTCCCTCCTCCAGGTTGTTCCCTTCTTTCTTGATAGCTTTCCCGGTCCGTCCTAGAGGTCCCCTTTACTTCCCGTCTCCACCACCCTAGTGGGCCTCATAGCAGACGTCGATGACACATATTCGGAATCAGGACGCTCAGAAACGCGTGCCGCTGTGTCAAGCAGGAGGAGGTTGCGCTTCCTCGGCTGCAGCTGCATCCCATGTTGCGTTCTGGACGCTGCCGCTCGTCGTACGACGACGGTGTCACCCCTTCTGACTCCACATGCTTGATGCACGACGTAGAGGACCCGTCTTCGGGATACAGGCGCTCAGAAATGCGTGCAATTGTCGCTGTGTCAAGCAGGAGGCTGGCCTTCCTCGGCTGCAGCAGCATCGCGTGTTGAAAGGCAGTTTGTTTGCGGGGGTTCGATGTAGCGTATCTCACGCAGGTTTTTAACCTCATCGCCTCATGATCTAAAGCGCAAGATGCGCCTCATCATCTAAAGCGCAGGCAGCTAACTCAACTGTATAGTGGTAGAGTAGATAGAGAACTAGCCCCCAAAATTCCAGGTTCTGTACTCAGAATCTTGCGTAGCAGCCACTCCGCCGAAATTGCATGACTAGTCTACCCAAATAGTTATGGTGAAGGAATGTAAGAGGGACGAGTACTGGAGAAGATCCAGTGCGTAGTCTATCACAGCGATGGACCAGGTGAACAACAACGAACAGGTATTTCTTTAAACTTGTTGGATGTCTATTGTCAGTCTCCTGCTTTCTTCTTCCATTTAATCCCTCGTAATGCTCAATTCTTGTTTGTCCTCATTTTTCGCCTTCTTCCTTCTTATCGCGCCAGCACCCTCTCACACCTCCCCATGGAGTGAATCTCTTGCTTTTTCAGGACGCTCCCCCACACGTATTAAGTTGTCCGGAAAGTTCTCAGAAGGGATCTGTCTGAACGGTACGCCGGAACGGCAAGAACGAGTACTATAGGGAGGATCTCCGTCCTCCAAATAGTAACGGAACATGTTTTGTTTTTGCCGAATCCTTGAGGCAAACGAGTACGAGGGTGTAATGCTTAAGGGTCCGCAGAGCGAGCTCATCACGGCAGCGCAAGATCATGGTGTTGTGGGCTGGGTGGCGCAGTGGTAGAGGGGACGCCTCAAGTTCGTGAGGTCGAGGATTCCGTTCCCATGCTACGTTGCGTTTTGCCATAGTATCGGATTTCCATAGACTTCCATATCTGAACTCGTTTTTGGAGTTTGCTACGGTAAGATTTTTTATTACTTCTTATTTGTCGACATCTCGTAATTCACCAGCAATGTCCGAAATATGCCAAATTATGTATGAAATATTTATGGAATAACTTCACCACCAATGATACACAGGCACAAAGTGCATAAAACAGTAAGACTGATCACAGTAGGGGCAACGTATGAAGGCTACAGTTTCTTCACATCCTGACTCATCACATGGGCCGAGGTCTTCCGGGAATGCCATTCCACTCGGGTTTTCGAAGCAACCAAGATGCTGCTGATGATGATGTTGATGGTGATACTTCATTTCCATTTTTTCAAAGAAATCTAAAGCAGGTGCTAGTACTTTCTCTGGTGCGAGATTGCTTCACAGTTCTGCCCAGTGGTACTCCGCTGCAACCCAAACCTGGAATAGCGATACAGTCCATTTTCCCTAGTTCCCAAACGTATATATTAGGTTGTAACGAAATAAATGGCACTGAACCACTGTAAATTTAAACAGTTAATATCTCGGCTTGTAGGCAAGTTTATTAATCGAAATGAAAACTTTCTGATTCTACACATCTTTGCCAACGTGACACAAGCTTTTTTATCCCAGTAGCATAAAAATCAGAAGTTCTGGAATTGACGAAATCTTCGAAGACACTTTCGGCATGCTGTTGGTATTTGAATATTTTCCCTGCCAAGAAGTCGCCAAGATGCTTGAAGAAATGGTAGTCTGTTGGGGAGAGGTCGGGAGAAAACGGAGGATGTGGTAGAGATTCAATGCTCAGCTCATTCAATTTCTGCAACGTCATTCATGCTACATGGGGCGAGCATTGTCGTGCAGAAGGAGAACTCGCCTTCGGTTTACCAAGGCCGGCCGGATATCCTTCAACTTTTTCATCATTTCTTCAACTTCAATGCAGTACTTCTCTGCCGTGATAGATTCACCGGGAGGGAGGAAGCTGTGGTGAATAATTCCCAGCGAACACCACCATACTGTCACCATTACTTTCTTTTGGTGCAATTCCGGCTTCGCAAAAACCTTGGGGTTCTCATCGCTGTCCACCCACTGTGCCGATCGTCGCCTGTTGTGGTACGTTATCCATTTCTCGTCACAGGTTACGATGCGATCAAGGAATGGGTCCGTTTCGTTCCGTAGAAGCAGTGCGGACGAGATCTCATATCGTCGGTTTCTTTGCTCCTCGGACAGCTCGTGAGGCACCCATCTTTCCAGCTTTTTGGTCTTTCCAATTTCCTTCAGATGCCGGGCAGCTGTGTTGTGACTGACGCCAAGCACCTTCGCTATCTCCCTGGTACCTTTGTGTGGATCTTCCTCTACCACATCTCTCAGCTTGTCCTCATCAACACATGCCTCCCAGGACCTTCATGTTTCTTCCAAGCTCTCATCTCCATTCCGGAACTTCTGATACCAACGATACGCCGTCCGAATTGTGGAACATCCTTGACCGAATGCGGCGTTGATCTTCTCGTCCGCCTCCTTAGCTGTAGTGCCCAGCTTGAATTCATATAAGTAAATGCCTCGGATTACCCTTTGTCCATCTGCAAAAAGGCCAATAAAACTCTAAAGTTTTCCCACTTTTACATAGAAAATTTGGTACTCATCGGTAGAGCAAAGTTTGCGCTTCCAAATGATATGCCACATGTTACGATTTGTTCTTGATCAAACGCGTAAAGAGGCGCCAAAAAATGGCGCGAGCCAGTGCCATTTAATTCGTTACAACTTAATAAGATAACAATTCCAGTACATTCAAATCTTTTCCTCCGAAACCATCTGTTCTCCCGAAAACGTAATAGTGCCTTCACTGGTTAGTGGGGTCGTGACTCCCGCACACTCCTATTCTGGTTGAAACTCTTGGTCCTCTTCTTCCCCTACCTCCAACTTCTCCACTTAGTCGATTTCCAGCTCTCGCAGTTCGAAATCCTGAAGGATACTTGCTATCCTTTCCGCCGGCTTCATTTCGTCTCTCGAAGGGACAGCATCCAGTGGAGATCCGCACCTCAGTGTCAGTAGGTGAATGACCACTCGAGGGTTAGCAGACATTGTAGAGTCAGTGTTGGCGACAGCAGCTTGTTATAACCGCGCGACTTTGTAAGCATAACAGAGGCGAGAATATTGATCGAGGTGGTAGGTCAAGTTGAAGATCATGTGGTCACCTCCTACACTGTGAGTACACTGGTGGCACTAACCTCACCGACACTAATAAATTGCATTTGAAGCATTTTCCTGGCATTCAGCCGCAGTTTCATGTTGTTCCTGCGTCAAAATTTCTTACATTGACAATGAGAACAATTTGTTGGAGTAAAAGTTTCATATAAAATCGCATTTGGCATATTTCGGACATTGCTGGTGAATTACGAGATGTCGACAAATAATAAGTAATAAAAACATCTTACCGTAGCAAACTCCAAAAACAAGTTCAGATATGGAAATCCGATACTATCGTAAAAGTGTAAAAACGCGATGTAGCACGAGAACCGAACCCTAGACCTCACGAACATGAGGCCTGCCCTCTACCACTGCACCACGTAGTCCACGACACCGGGATCTTGCGCTGCCGTGAAGAGCTCGCTCTGCGGACCCTTAACCATTACACCCTCGTACTCGTTTGCCTCAAGGATTCGGCAAAAACAAAACATGCTCTGTTACTATTTGGAGGACGGAGATTCTCCCCATAGTACTCTTTCTTGCCGTTCCGGCGTACCGTTCATATACTTCCCTTGTCATAGTTTTGAGTGCTTCACTTTAAACTACCATAACTTTCTCAAATCTTATCGGATTTAATCGAAATAAGCACCGTTCAAATTAGCACATTTTTGAAAACAGGCCAGCAGTCGACTTATTCTATTAGCGAAAAAAAAAATTGGGTGGTCGAGATTCGACAAAATCCACGAAAGCTGTTTTGGCTTGGTCCCGATTGGTGAAGGTTTTACCAGCGAGAAACCGAAAATGTTTGGAAAGGTGGTAGTCGGTTGGCGGTTGGCGAGGGCGGGTGAGGCAGAACCTCAACCCTTAATTCGTTCAATCTTTGAGTAGTGATTTGTGAAATAAGGGGCGGGCGTTATCGTGCAAAAGAATCGGGCCTCTTCTGTTGACCGATGCTGGCTGAAATTGAGGCAAAATTCGGTTCATTTCGTTGATTTCCTTACAGTAGGACTTTGATGGATCACACCAGCCCCCGACCACCACATAGTGACCATTACCTTTTTTTGGTGGAGGTTCGCCTTTGGAAAATGCCAAGAGGAATCGTTGGCGTCCAACCACTGTCCGGAACGTTTTCTGTTATCATACAGAACCCGCTTTCATCGCAAGTGATGACTCGATCCGAAAACGAGTCAGTCTTGTTGCGTAAAAGTACAGAAGAACAACCCTCAAAACGTGACAATTTTTGCTGCTCACTCAACTCGTGGGGAACTGTTTGGGATGGTTTAGCTTCCACCAGTTCCTTCAACCCGTCATCCAGGATTGCTCTAGATCGAGCTACGAGCGTCAACTTCGAGGCTGAAATCTCCGGCTCGAAATTTACTGAACCCCGTGCTTTCTCCAACACTGTTAGGTCCCCACACCTGATTGATCTGTTGGACTGATTGATCTGTTGGACTGTCAAATTGTTCCAATTTGAAGTTAAAATAAAATATCGTTCAGAACTGCTCCTTCGACATACTTCGTTAAGTCCTTCAAGAACAGAAATATGAAATAACGTTGAAACATAAATTATCCTACTATATATAAAGCAGCAAGGGTGTGTGTGTGCGTGCGTGTGTGCGTGTGTGCGTGTGTCTGTCCGTCCGTCACACCTGAGTTGGGGCGCGGCATCCGAACACCTCGGCAACCGTGCATGGCGAGCCGCAGATGTGCCGAACACATCGGCAACCGTGCATGGCGAGCCGCAGACGTGCCGAACACGTCGGCAACCGTGCATGGCGAGCCGTAGACGTGCCGAACACGTCGGCAACCGTGCATGGCGAGCCGTAAACGTGCCGAACACGTCGGCAACCGTGCATGGCGAGCCGTAGACGTGCCGAACACGTCGGCGGCACGAAACTTCGGCCCTGGGGGTAATCGAGGTCGCTGAACACGAATCTGAAGTCGACCAATCGATATCGATCGATATTATCGATTTTTTGAGGATGGTGCTCAAGTGGCGCGAAACTTCGGCCCTGGGGGTAATCGAGGTCGCTGAACACGAATCTGAAGTCGACCAATCGACATCGATCGATATTATCGATTTTTTGTAGATGACGATCAAGCGGCACGAAACTTCGGCCCTGGGGGTAATCGAGGTCGTTGAAGGCGAATCTGAAGTCGGATCAATAGATATCGATCGATATTATCGATTTTTTGAGGATGGTGCTCAAGTGGCGCGAAACTTCGGCCCTGGGGGTAATCGAGGTCGCTGAACACGAATCTGAAGTCGACCAATCGATATCGATCGATATTATCGATTTTTTGAGGATGGCGCTCAAGTGGCGCGAAACTTCGGCCCTGGGGTAATCGAGGTCGCTGAACACGAATCTGAAGTCGACCAATCGATATCGATCGATATTATCGATTTTTCGAGGATGGTGCTCAAGTGGCGCGAAACTTCGGCCCTGGGGTAATCGAGGTCGCTGAACACGAATCTGACGTCGACCAATCGATATCGATCGATATTATCGATTTTTCGAGGATGGTGCTCAAGTGGCGCGAAACTTCGGCCCTGGGGGTAATCGAGGTCGCTGAACACGAAATCTGAAGTCGACCAATCGATATCGATCGATATTATCGATTTTTTGAGGATGGCGCTCAAGTGGCGCGAAACTTCGGCCCTGGGGTAATCGAGGTCGCTGAACACGAATCTGACGTCGATCCATCTCGATTAACATAAAGGTGAGAAGGCCTAGGGAAGAATAGGAAACCCGTAGCGGCCATGACTAGGCCGACGTACGACTGGTCTAGTCAGACAGAGCGAAAAATTCTGCACAGAAAGTAGCATCAATGCGCAATGAAGGTTGAACTTTTACTTAATAATAGGCAATGAAGAATAGTAACACAAAACGCTGAGAACATTCCGGACAACCTTATTCAACCCTACACCCCCTGATCCGTCACACGCAACAAGGGATCATTACCTACATAATTCATGCCCTAGTGGCCTTTTCCTTCGAAAACAGAACAAAAAGAGAATTCATCACTGTTGCGAATTCGAAACTCTTCCCCATCCACCCCCCCCCCCCCCCCCTCCGTCGACTAAGAATATAGTGCTAGCTAAAATTATTATTATTATTACTATTACTATTATTATTATTATTATTATTATTATTATTTTGTACAACGGCTCCGACACGGCTGACGGCGTGTCTCGCACTTACGCGCTTCGCGCGACTTTGTAGCATCAGCTGACCTATGGAAAGTAGTTTTTGTAAATAGCATCTATGACTTGGTGCGTACTTTATCGGCATTAAGCCCTTCACCACCTCGGTACCTTCATCATAGACATTCTTTCCTGACCGGCCAGTAATGTCATTGGATTGTGCTGCGCAGTACTTCTGTCCCTCAGGTTGTTCTTCCGCAATTGTTCTCATGCGCAACAGCTAACGTTTCAAGCTGTCGTTTACATGTCTTCCGAAGCCAGGTTCTCCTCTTTCGTTTTTTCTTACTAGATCTAATTGCTGATCCGCCTTTACAGGTCTTCCCTCCCCTCTCTAGTCCCCCACCTTCCTGGTCCCAACTACTGGCCCACTTCTTTGTTTCCACTATTGACACCTACTGGTCTCTTCTTGCTGGTTTCCCCGTCCTGGCCTCTCCTCCAGGTTCTTCCTTTCCTTCTTGGTCGCTCTTCTGGTCTACCATAGAGGTCACCCTTACCGCCCTTCTCCACCACTCCCTTAATGGTCCTCCCATGCTCACGGCACGGTCGGTGACACGTATTCAGAATCAGGATGCTTGCTACGCGACGTAGGGGGCCCGTTTTCTTGATCAAGAAGCTCAGAAGCGCGCGCAATCGCCGCTGTGTCGAGCATGAAGAGGCTATGCATATGGCAGATTCCTTGTTCTCGGTATGAATTCTCTTACGGCTCCCTTCTTGTTGGTTCCCCGTCCTGGTCCCGCATCCAGGTCCCTTCTTCCAGGTAGATTCCTCCTCCTCCCCCCCCCCCCCCCCCCCCCCCCCCACCTCAGTATCCTTCTTACTACTCTACATCAATTAGGTAGGCCTCCCACGCTCGCGACACGACGACGGCGAGAGAACGCTCATTGTGTGACATCGGTGTCACATCCTCTAAATCCGGTTTCTCTTAATGGTAATGGATCCCCTTGCTGATCCTCCTTACTGTCCCCCCTCCCCTGATTGGTAACTCCCTAATGATCCCTACATTATGGTTAAACTCTTCTTGGTGTCACCTCCTGGCCTGCTTCATTGCTCTCCCCATCGATCATCACGATGCTCCTCCTGGTCGCTGCCCACTGATCGCCGTCGGTTCTCCACCCTCAAAGTCCCCCTTCTACCCTTAGCCCTTTAGTAGTCTACTCTTGCTAATGGCACGAAGTCGGCTTCTGAATCTGGACGCTCAGAAACGCGCGTAGGTGCTGTTGTGTTAAGCAGTGAAGGGCTATGTTTCCCCTGTTTCAGCAACATCCCACGTTCAATAGCAATTTTTGCCCGCGCTGTAGATGATAAGGAGTACCTCACTTCGGTTAGATCACTCGACGGACCCTCTTATATATATATACATATATATATATATATATATATATATATATCCACGGATCTCCCTCGATAGAGCCTTCGGGCTCTCTTGTTAAGAGGGATCTCGGGCCGCTTGTCACAGGGCCACGTAGCGCGTCGCCGGGTGGTGGATAGGGGAACGAAACGCGAACCAAATGCGACCGTGTACTGCCCAGAGACGCAGGTGGGATGCAGGGGATGGACTCCTTGCTCCTGCTGTGTCGGGTCGACGCGTTCCTTGTGCGTGGGAGCGGCATGTTCGTGCACAGTGTGCGCGGATGTGTCCGTGACTGTGCGGATTGTAACTGTGTCGGCTCGGCCAAAAGCTTGCACTAGGTAGACTGGGAGTACATGTAAGGCGATTCGAGGCCGCCTTAAGTCTCGCCCCGTCCCTTCGGGCAGTCTGGCTGGCTGCCCGGAGTACACCGCCCGCACGACAGAGCCCGACTAGCAACCCGTGTGTACTCCAGTCAAACACAGCAGCACTAAAGGGCCTCATTCCCCTGACCCCGAAAGAGCCCCCATTTCTGCAGCGATGGGAAGGACGAGTACGGAGAGGCTGCTAAAATCTCAGGGCCTAACCAGGCTGCGCAAATTGAGAAGGACTAGGATGACGATCTGTACTTAAACCGCCCGCAGGCTTGCATCAGAAGCATCCGTCGAGGACCTGATGATGCAAGCCAGGAAGATCAAGTACGACGTCATCGGACTGACCGAGACGAGAAGACACCACCCCTGCACGCCGCCTACGTCTCCGGAGAAGAACTGTTCCTCGGAACATGCGACAGCAGAGGAGTAGGCGGCGTTGGTGTCCTCGTCAACACGCACTTGGCCATGAACATCGATTCGTACGAGTCTCTGACAAGCCGAATCGGACGTCTGCGACTGAAGCGATGTGGTTCCGTGCCAGCTTTGACTGTGTTCGTCGCGTATGCCCCAACATCCGACTACGACGACGAGGAGGTCGAAGCCTTCTACGTGGAGCTGGAGAAGTTCTATAAGGAAGATCACACCTTCTACAAGGTGATCGTCGGCGACTTCAACGCCAAAATCGGACCGCGAAGGTCGCCGGAAGAACTTCACATCGGAACCCACGGTTTGGAGTGGAACGAGCAAGGTGAAAGGCTGTCTGAGTTTATCATGTCGACCAAGACCATCCATGGAAACTCGCAGTTCCAGAAGCCTCCCTCCCTACGATGGACCTGGGAATCTCCCGGTGGCCAGTTCCACAACGAGATCGACCACATCATCTTCAACCGCAAATATTGCCTGACCGACGTCTCCGTTGTCCCAAGTTCTACACGGGATCGGACCACCGCCTCCTTCGCGCAAGGTTTCGCTTTTCGCGTCAAGGAGAGAAGGCCGCGAAGTTCAAGAAGAGGAGTCCCAGAACGACCATCAACTGGGACCTCTACACCTCTCTTGCCGGTCTTTGGGAAGATGTCGTCATGGACAACGTCGACGAGGAATACGACCGCTTCGTGCACCATCTCCACGATAGTGCTAAGGGAGCCGAGAGCTTGAAGACCACCAAGAGACGTCTGTCTCCGGAAACTCTCGAGCTGATACGCCAGCGTGGAGCAGCGCGAGCGTCAGGCAACTACCAACTGACGTCCGAGCTTGCGAAGCTATGCAGAGAGGCGATAAAGGAGGATCTTAAGGAGAGAAGGGCGGAAGTGTTGGCTGAAGCTGCAGAGGCAGGGTTGAGCATCCGCAATGCCCGCCGGAACTTCGCCAACTTCAAGACCAAGATGACAGCTCTCCGACGTCCCGACGGAACCGTCACCTCTTCCAGAAGGGCCATGGAGAGGGTCATCCACGACTTCTACTTCGATCTCTTCGATAGCCACGTCCACCTGCCCCCATGCCATCTTCCGCAGGATGGATACGTCGTCCCCTCTGTTCTCCCTTCCGAGATCAGACACGCCATCTCGTCGGTGAAGAAACGTACAGCACCCAGTCCCGACAGGATCAGACCCGAACACCTGAAGAACCTCCCGCCTACGCTCATCAACACCCTGGCGCGGCTCTTCACACGTTACCTGTCAGAGTGCAAGGTTCCACCTCAGTGGAAGACCAGCAGAACCGTCTTGCTGTACAAGAAGGGAGACGTGCACGACATTGGCAACTATCGCCCGATCTGCCTGCTGTCCGTAGTCTACAAGCTGTTCACTCGAGTCATCCTGAATAGGATCAGCAGAACGCTGGACGAAGGACAGCCATGCGAGCAAGCAGAATTTCGGAGAGGATTCAGCACGATCGACCACATACACACCATTACGAAGCTCATCGAATTGTGGGGAGAGTAGAAGCTGCCGCTGTGCCTTACGTTCATCGACCTGAAGAAGGCATTCGACTCTGTCGAAACTGAAGCGGTCGTCGAAGCCCTGCTCACTCAGGGCGTTCCTACTCAGTACATCAGAGTCCTTCGAGAGCTGTACAGTGGATTCTCGACCAAGATCTCCCATTCTACAACGACGTCGTCCTCGACGTGAAGAGAGGGGTTCGGCAAGGGGATATCATATCCCCGAAGCTCTTCAGCGCCACCCTCGAAAACGTCATGCGCGAACTAAAATGGGAAGACATGGGAGTGAAGGTCAACGGCCGGCAGCTGCACCATCTGCGCTTCGCTGACGACATCGTGCTCATAACGCCGAGCATCAGCCAGGCGGAGCGAATGCTGGCCGACTTCGATCGTGTATGTGGGAACGTTGGACTGCAGCTGAATCTTACGAAGACGATGTTCATGAGGAACGGATGGGTTTCTGATGCCCCATTCTCGCTCAACGGAACGAACATCTCCGAATGCTCCAGCTATGTGTATCTGGGTCGCGAAGTCAACATGGCCAACGACCTAGCACCAGAGCTGAGCAGGAGGAAAAGAGCGGCTTGGGGAGCTTTCAAGAGCGTCGAAGAAGTCGCGAAGAAGACGAAGAACGTCCGACTCCGTGCCCACCTATTCGACTCCACTGTTCTTCCTGCCCTAACATACGCCTCAGAGACCTGGGCTATACGAAAGCAGGATGAACACGCGATCAGCGTCGCGCAGCGTGGAATCGAGAGGACGATGCTCGGAGTGAAACGACTCACGCAAGTGAGAGAAGGCCTCCGGAGTTCCGAGCTTCACCGACGCTCGAAGATCAGAGACGCTGTCGTGTGGGCCAAGTTGTCGAAAATTAGGTGGGCCGGCCACGTAATGCGCTTCGCAGACACCCGCTGGACGAGAGCCATCACCGACTGGATTCCGCGGGATGTCAAAAGAACACCAGGACGCCCACCAACGCGTTGGTCGAACTTCTTCGTGAAAGCCCTGAACGACCGATATGACGCTCTTCGTGTCCCTCGAGCGAGGAGGATCCATTGGACCACTCTGGCACGCGACAGGGACGAATGGAGACGCTGCTGGTGCCCGCTCGAGCAAGTCGATGATCAACGGGACGACAGGTGATACAGGTGATATATATATATATACATATATATATATACATATATATACATATATATATATATGTATATATATATATATATATATATATATATATATATATATATATATATATATATATATATATATAGAAAACGCACAGCGTCCGTAATTAGGCAATGTGGATGTCACGAAATTTAGACGTAAAATTAAAGCACCAAGACCAATAACGTCAAGGTCAAAGCTGGGTACACCGAACGCCTGCCAAAAGATCGACTAGTGTTGTTCAGTTGGTCCACTGGGGTAGCACACTGCCCGTGTGATCAACAAACTGAACAAGGGTCGCCGGCGATCAGGCAGTCAAGAGTAGGGCTTAAATCGTGACCGAGCCCCTTCACCACGACAGAGCTATAAGAAAAAAGATGGAATTCCGACTCTGACTTCAACCACATTATACTGTGAAAAGCTATTGGATCCGCCGAAATTGTCAAGCAGCCGATGTTCTGTACTAAAAATATCCCACAGAACAAATGAAGGGAACGGCTACAAATCGCAAAAAAATTGTGTCTGTAACTACCACATGATCCAAATGATCAATATTATCCACCAAGCCTGAAGCACCGCCAGTCTTCGGAATTGCACAACGGATAAAACCTAGCGTTTTTATCGCTGTACTATCCTTAAAAAATGTGAGTGGTATTGCATTGATTGGGCGGAAACACGGGTTGCCGCACGCACCCAGAGTCAAAGTTCTCCGTCTGGGTCCCAGTAAGCCAACCAATCCTTTCATTCCTCCGGAACCAGCTAATTGTGGTAGACTTCTCCAGGAAGCACAAAAAAAAGTGGCTTGCCCTGCAGCCGCCACAACTCATTGTGTAGGGAAATATGCATTCAAATCGTCTCCACGACATCTCGTAAATGCTGAATGCATGGGGCGTCCCAAGTAGGGATTCATGGACACCATCTTTTACCTATCATTTTTGCCTTTTCCTGCAAGTGACCAGACAATGGAAAATGGAGCATGAAAACGGACAATTTGTTAGGCCTGCACAAAGATGGTAGTGCTTACTAGTATACATTCGCGAAAATGCTTGCGATGCTTATAAAATCTTGGGTTTATGGAATGTTTCCGCGAGAAGTGTTTCTTTTCAATTCCGTCCACAGTTGCCTTTAAATCCCAGCACATAAACGTTCCCTGGGCGTGGAGAAGTGACCTGTGTATCCCTAGCCTTCCAACAACAGCAACAAACGGCGATTAGCGATCAAAGATGGAATATCGCAAAATATGTTTTATGGCAGAGGCCTTGCTGAGGCGGTTGGGATTTTTTCACACAATCAAAAGAGGATAAGAAGCAAGATGCACCAAAAAAGACAGAAAGGACGTGACCACCGCATCTTTCACATTTTCCAGTCCATATGAAGGAGGTTGTATCCAGCCTTTATTTTCAATTTGTGCATAAGTTCTCACCTCCTTAGCAAAAGTTCTTGATGCATAAGAAATAACAGAATTCTTCTACCTTCTTCCAATATGTGGTAGACTACCGCACCTAACCAACTTTCTGACGCATCCGTAGCTATCACAGAACCACCAGTAGACCAAGATCACAGTGAGCTAGAACGTTGGCCTGTACCAGCTCCTTTCCTTCGCAAGCTGTTCATAGGGACCGCTTATCCAAGTTCTCTACAAATTTCCCATAGTGCTTAATCATCCCCACGAATGACTCCACTTCCTTCAAATTTTAAGTTCGCCTTTTTATTTATGCTGAAAAGCTGGTCTTTGGGGGAGGTTTTTTAAACGAAATGTAACGGATAAATCCGATATTATTTTTGTACCATCCTAATTGAGCTATTATCGCATCTCGCTGCACACGCATATACTCACCTAGCCAGAACAGAAAAATACCAAGCTGCGCGTACAATCTACAACTCCAGAACTTCGGAAAAGTTTCAAATTCCGCAAAGAGGAAACTGACCACAGATAAAAGATGTCACAGAAACATCCCTGTCTCCGAGTTCGGACTTCAGGCTCGCTGTGCAAACAGGGCAGCTGCTGAAACACCTGGAGTCATATAAAAGCCAAAAAATGGACAAGAGAAGAACATGGTAAATAAGCCATACATTGAAAGCATTCTTGTGATTGGACTGGCATATTCAATCAAGACTTTACCCATTTCTGTCAATAATCCAACTGTACATAGGTGTTTGCGAGTGAGACCCGCCACGGGTGGACAATTTTGTTGTTCCCAACGGGTTTACACTGAATGTTGATAGATTCAGGCTGCGAAGAAGGTCAGACATAACCTAAATGCAGGATATATGTCACTCGTTGCAACTTTCATGAATATGCAGAAGATCGTTGGAAATGGTGACCTCTTCATTGATTTCATCCTTTTTCATTGTTTGTTCTCGTACACAAAGAAGAGAAAGTGAACTCCAGTGTTCAGCGGAAAGACAGCCCACAAGAAGTGAGCTCTCTTTTAGGGCTGACATGAGCTCATGATACCCTATCACCACGGAAGCAATAATGAATACCTAAAACGTTGATACAGCCATTATGATGCAGGCATAAGCACTGTTACTCACAATTCTTGCATCGATAGCCAGCACCCAATCGAGCCTATCCTGCGCTCTGTTTTCACCGGGATGCTCAATGTGTTGTCGCTGGGTAGGATAAGCATTACTTACTACTGCTGGCGATGAAGGGCTGTCTAGATGCGCACCTAAACAGATAAGACGACACTGAGGCAAATGACACTTTTTAAGCACTCTTTAAAGAATTTACCAAATAGCACTGCACCGCCCGCGTAACCTATGCTGTACATTTCACAAGGGAGGGATACCGGGTCGGTGTTCATGTGAAGATGGGATGTACATCGCGTTTGAGTGCTGATTCTCAATAAGCGTCCCATGTCTGCTACTGACATTGGAGAGCGGAGCAGCGGACCATTATCACTTTGCGTTGCTTGACGACAAGCTCAGTAGGCACCAACGACACCTATCGAGCTCGCTCCGAATTCCCGATATTATCTAGGAAGGACATCTTTAATGCAGGATTAAAAAAACTTTTTGACCGCTATTCTCAGAATGCAGAATAGTACTGTATGTTTTTCTTAGGCCGCTACTTGTTCCTACAGTGATTCCAAGTTGTTGTTTTTTTTTTGCGTTTTTTGAATAGTTCCCCATGTAAAACACATAATACAAATGAATGAATAAACATTTTTCGACTGGCGAAGAAAAAAGTAAACGCCTGTGATTGATGCCAGTTTTTACATCATTTAACCTGCACAACTACCAAATCTGCAGATAACAAACTGGAGAGCGAATGCTCTGACTTAGACATATAGTATGGTAATACCTTCATCCTATTATTGCTACCAATTCGACTCCACTGTTCCTCCTGCCCTAAATAGGTCTCAGAGACCTGGGCTTTACGAAAGCGAGACGAACACGCAATCAGCGTCGCGCAGCGTGGAATCGAGAGGACGTTGCTCGGAGTGACACGGCTAACGAAGAGAAGGACTCCGCAGTTCCGAGCTCCGTCGGCATTCGAAGATTAGAGACGCTGTCGCATGGGCTAAGTCGTCGAAAATTAGGTGGGCCGTCCACGTAATGCGCTTCGCAGACACCCGTTGGACGAGAGCCGTCACTGACTGGATTCCGCGGGATGTCAAGAGAACCAGGACGCCCAGTAACGCGTTGCATCGACCTATTTCGTGAAAGCCCTGAACGAACGATAGACGGTCTTCAAGTCCCTCGCGCGATAAGATTCATTGGAGTGCTCTGGCATGCGACAGAGACGAATGGAGACACTGCTGGCGCCCGCTAGAGCAACTCGGTGATCAACGGGACGACAGGTGATACAGGTGATTTGGTACATAGAGTGACTTATGGTGGCCAGCCAACGGATAAGTCCGTGTTTTACGCTTCCCAGACAAGTCTGCTAATAATTCACCGACCGCGGAGGCATGGTTTGCCAGGGTGGGACCCAAATGAAGAACTTTAATCTCTGCGCAGTGCTATCGAGTACCACCAATGGTAAAATTGAGATGCTTACAGAATTACATTTACCATTCTCAACAGAAGTTGTTGAAATTCGCACGCTTGACTGTATTAAATGGTTATCGAATAGAATAGACCGTATTCTTTCATCATCCACTGAGGTGCATCGCTCAAACGTTTTTCTGTGATTAGGTCGAGCGCAACTTGGAGCAAGATCTAGCGACTCTTGGCATTTTCCTGAAACGATCCACTTCACATACAAATTACTAAAATATCGAAGAAAGAGACGCACTCAATAGACCAAGGCATCTACTAAGAGCTGTTTCACAACGGGCACAAGGGGCTTTGCCGACGTTTTGCGACGTAAACCTGTACAGAAGGAGTTTCCTCCAATGCTCCCGCTCCACAGGTACAGCACCTGAAATCGAATTTATTGAGAAGAAATGGGACAAATGCCTCCAGTTTAAACGAACCACTGTTAAAGCTGCTGTAACAAAGGTTAATTCGTCTGCAGACTGATGCCATCATTGCTGCTACCAGCCATGATCTGAAAATTGATTCAAAAAGCGAAAAGATGACTAGCGATGAAGACAACATACATGTGAATGTCGCAATGCAGGCAGTGTTCACTCTGCGCCACTGCGGCCGAGGGCGACATCGGTTGCGCATTGTCAACTGAGACAAGGACTCCAGTACCTTTAGTTTGCGGAGTAGTGGAGAGACCTTAAATGGTCATGGTATGATGGTAGGTACGATGCCTTCTAATAGGAGCAATGGATGGTGAAGACCTGTGGAGACGTTATTCAAGCGTAGATGAGCAATGCGATCGATAACCCATCGAGCGTCTGTCACGGCGGCGTTGTTTTCGTCATCGTGAAAGGAACACACGAATTCTGAAGCAAGTGATTTAATACTCTCTATCGGGAACGAGATACCTGTTGTTACCGTTGTTCTCAGACGAGGGCAAGACAACCTCGATACCATTCGCATTCAATAGGCTTATGATCTGCATCAAGCGCTTCTTCCTAAACGAACACATACGACACACTCAAAATGATCCCAAATTCTCATCACAGCATGGGGTGGCACATAACTAAAAATTACGCAACCAACTGATTTGGGATTAAGGAGCGGCTTCTAGAGAACAGAATGGAACCCAAAAAGCAAGGAAACACAAAAAAAAAAATACTCGCGGTTGTAAAAACGTCCCCGCGGGCAAGGCGTATTCAAAGACAGCTAACCGCCGCCTGACATGTTATAACCCGTATCCGTCATGGTGAGAGGGGCACTTAGCTTTACAACCGTGGGGAATTTTCGCGCAATCTGGGGTCAGATTCATCAACGATTTACATAGTTTTAACAGGGAATTCACAGCGGATAACTCAGATAATGCGGCTTACCGCTCACCATATCACTTAATAAGCCGCGTTATCAGGGATTTCTGGTGTAATTTTTTCTACTGAATTGCTTTAAGTCGTTGTAGAATCCGGCCACTAGAAGTCAGAGCAGCCTATTCCTGAGTGAGCATGTGCTGCAATAACGTACACATAAGCGCATACACTTTGAAGGGTTAAGAGTGAAGGGTTTTTGGAATGCGCCACGAATTCCACTTCTACCCGATGTCATGGAGGCAATTTAGAACGTAAATTGGTGTGAACAATGACTTGCGGTAGCTAACCGATAAACAAACCAGACCTTTATCCTTCCTAGACAAATTTGGTACTAATTGAGCTATCCTGGCGAGATGGCAGAATTGCTGGGCCAGGATGGGACCCGAACTAACAAGGGAAAGGTCTGAAGCGTATGTCTGAACGGGGGGAGCGAGTCATATAGGGAAAATCCTCACCCCTCAATTGGTTTGAAAATGTGTTTATTTTTTGCCAAGTCGATAAACCCAAGGAATAGGGGATCACAATGGGATGCAGCGCAGCGCGCGTTTGGGGGTCTTGTACGACCGCGATGCGTCTGATCCGTTCGGCCAGCTTGATTTCTTCCCTCGAAGATTCCTTGTCTAAGGCCCCGTTTATTCTTTGTCCCGGCGCGGCGCGATGGCCACGCAATGAGGCCAAATTGATAGATAGCGTCGCACAATCAATATGGGCCTAAAGGTGGGCCACACTTCAGTGCTAGCAGGTGGATCACCACTCGACCGTCGGCGGATATTGTTGGTGTTAGGTTAGGCAGACATAAGGGAAAGAGTGTATCGATGTCGTTTAGCTTAATTTGCGGGATCCGCACACCTCGTTTCTAATTTGAACCACCTCCGACGTCACAACGTGGCCTTCTTTAAAAATCCGAGCAGGATGGTTTTCCCGAGGCCTTTGGTCCATGTATGGAAACAGACTATGAGGAGCCTGTAGCCTTTATACGCTACCCGTAAGGTGTCCAGTGGTGCTTCATGCACTTTGTACCTGTGTATCACTGGTGCTGAACATTTATCACCGTGTTAAATACCATAGCGTACAGCTGGAAAAATGCGCAGAAAACGTCTGAAAATGGTAAAGACGTCAGATTCCCACAAATCTCAACCAATCAGTTGAGATGCAGAAATGCAGTAGCGCAGAGGAACATACACCTTACCTCCCTCGCACGAGTCAACCCTCTACCCACCTGCGCTCCGAGCCACTGGCTGCAGGCGCATCGCGGGCGTACAAGACCCCTAAACGCGTGCTGCGCCGTATCCCATTGTGACCCCCTACTCCTTGGGTTTAGCGACCTGGCAAAAAACAAACACATTTCAAACCAATTGAGGGATGAGGATACTCCCTAGATGACTCGCACCCCCGTTCAGACATACGCTTCAGACCCTTCTCTTGTAAGAGCCTTGATTCGAAGCGCACGCGACAGCTGGCGCTTCTTACTGTAACACTACGCGCCCAAGCCACATTTGTAAGTAACAAATAGCAGGAAAACTTCAAAAAAACACTAAATAAACAAAGATATAAATGTGTGATTAAAGAAGGGCAAAAACTACTTGATAACTCACCGTTGATAATCGAATCAACTGTCCGGAAGCCATCGGTCGCACAGATGCCACAGGCTAGAAGAGTGCGAACATCACGACAATGCGAATCATTATGAAGCAGTTTACGAGAAGCTCACTCTGACTCTGTGTGGCTTCACAGCTTTAACTATACTTGGACCAGTCCGACGTTTTACCACTATGCTCTCTTTCGCGGAAACAGCAGGTAGGTCGTCAGACGGCACTATATAAGAGAAGCTGGCGGGAGTGGCTATAACCAGTTCAGCAAGAGACTTCGCCGCATTTCCAACGGTTACCTCAATACCATACAGTTAACAGAGTGAATCCCTATATAGGAAACTCGAAATGGCTGAAAACGTTACACGAAAGCATGCATTTAAGTGGTTGAGTATCCCACCGTATACAAAAGAAATAATCCATCGGTTCATCCCTCTGTTCGCAAAGGGCCTCATTTATCGGATGTTTTCACAGCAGCATTGGCTGCTGAGTTTTTGTTCACCTCCTTTATGTGAGACACACCTTTGCGTGGACAGAAAATGCACGTGAACATAATGGCTGGTAAAGGAGGTAATCGCAACACCACCAAAGAATTACCGTTGGCATGAAGTGAACAGCGTCCACCACTTGAGGACTCTGCATCTGGAGCAAGGTTCGTAGAGACTCGCTTCCTATTATTCGGCGATGAGCATCCTGAAGCTTAATACAAGATAATGTACAGTGGGATGCTGAAGCTAGATGTCGATCTATGGACCACATCCACTTACACATGGAGAAATACAAAATAGTGGAGTGAAAAAAACAAGGAGAAACAGTAAGCAGGTAGAAGCACAAGCACTAACCACAACAGCTTTGGCCTTCTCGACTTCTCCACTGCGTAAGTTGAAGGTTCTTTGTACCAATACCTCTCCTTCGTGATGATCAGCAGCGCTTCTAGGAAAGGACGCCCTTTTCCGAACAGCACCACAAGCTTCGCTGAAATGCAGGAGTTTGGAGAAGAGAAAAACGGGGGACTATGTAGGCAATACCATTTTTTATTCTGTCGGTTCAAAAGTATGTGAACCCCTGCATCTTAGGTTCGAGTATGAATGTCCTTAACCAAGAAAGAGCATCGGTACCTTACAGAACTTTGAAAAGAGACCTAGATCAGATAAAAAAGCCTAAAATAAACGATTGCAGGTTTGCAAATACGAAGATAGAAAACTCTCAACAAATGTCATTAGTAAGTTCTGGCAGGTCAAGGCCACCTTGTCGACTAGCTCTCGATTCTGTAGCTGCAGTGTTGCGACCAGCACAGCTAAGCTTGCGCAGTAACGACTGGTCGTTGTGGCAGTGTTCTCATTTTGTAGGAGAGAGCTCATGCCACATGAGTTCGACTGCCTGTAGAGCTGGGCTTTTCGTATACTGTAGTTCTTCGATAAGGCTTTTTACTTTCATTTTAACCGCATTTCTGAACAAACGATCGACAAGAACTATCATACAATTATATATATATATATATATATATATATATATATATATATATATATATATATACCACTATACAATTGAGTTAGTTCCCTGCCATGTAGATGATGAGGCGTATCTCACTCAGGTTGGAAACCTGGCTGAGATACGCTTAGTGGAACCACGCGCAATCTCATGGAACCCCTTGCGACGCGTCCGCGTACCTCGCGCGGGCAACGTCAGCCGTTCAACATGGGATGTTGTTACAGCAGAGGACGCGTAGCCTCCTCCTGCTTGACACAACGGCGTCTGCGCGCGTCTCTGAGTGCCTGAATCCAGAAGACGGATTCCCTTCGTCGCACCACAACCTTCTGGAGTCAGGAGAGGAGAAACCGTCGTCCTACGACGAGGGATCGCATTCAGAACTGAGGATGAGATGCTGCTGCAGCAGAGGAAGCGCAGCCTCCTCCTGCTTGACACAACGGCGTCTGCACGCGTCTCTGAGCGCCTGGATCCAGAAGACGGGTTCCCTTCGTCGCACCACAACCGTCTGGAGTCAGAAGAGGAGACACCGTCGTCCTACGACGAGGGATCGCATTCAGAATTGAGCATGAGATGCTACTGCAGCAGAGGAAGCGCAGCCTCCTGCTTAAAACAACGGCGTCTCCGCGCGTCTCTGAGTGCCTGAATCCAGAAGACGGGTTCCCTTCGTCGCACCACGACCTTCTGGAGTCAGGAGAGGAGACACCGTCGTCCTACGACGAGGGATTGCATTCAGAACTGAGGATGAGATGCTGCTGCAGCAGAGGAAGCGCAACCTCCTCCTGCTTGACACAACGGCGTCTGCACGCGTCTCTGAGCGCCTGGATCCAGAAGACGGGTTTCCCTTCGTCGCACCACGACCTTCTGGAGTCAGGAGAGGAGACACCGTCGTCCTACGACGAGGGATCGCATTCAGAATTGAGCATGAGATGCTGCTGCAGCAGAGGAAGCGCAGCCTCCTCCTGCTTGACACAACGGCGTCTCCGCGCGTTTCTGAGCGCTGGATCCAGAAGACGGATTCCCTTCGTCGCACCACAACCGTCTGGAGTCAGAATATCGGAAAGAAAGGAAGCAGAGGTCACATCGTGGTCGACCGGTCGCATGCAGAACTCAGCATTATCCCATGTTGAACGGAAAACTTTACCCGCGCCAGGTACGCCTCTGCGTATACCAGGCTGTCCAATAATTCCTGTCCGAAAATTTTCAAGATTCTATAATTTTCCTTAGAAGTGTTATAATATCAGGCAAGTGTAAAAACCTTCTAGAAAATGCTCCAGAGTTCCACGCTAGGGGTATGTAAGGCGCAGTCGCCGCGTCTACCAGTACAAGCTAAAATGGACCAAGGTCGAATTCGTACGTTCGTGTACTACTATGAGTGTCGTCCGCATCGCAAGGAGTTTCTCGAGGACCTGGTCACTGGGGATGAGAGCTGGGTCGTCTACGACAACGTCGCCCGCCGTGCCGTCTGTATCCCGCGCGGAGAAGAGCCGCCTACGACACCATAGCTTACCAGGGCAAGCTGGGGCCGGATTTATCAACGACTTACGTAACTTTAACTGAGAATTGTAGGCGAAAAGCTCAGATAACGCGGCTTACCGCTCGCTTGATAAGCCGTGTTATCTGAGCTTTTCGCTTACAATTCTCCGTTAAAATTACGTAAGTCGCTGCTGAATCCGGGCCCTGGTCTGATTTTCTGTAGTGAGCATTTTACTTATGGGTTGGCTGTCCTACACTTCTTCTGGTCATTATCTCCCTTTCTAGCGCAGGTTCACAGATGGTGGACCTTCTCCTCAATGCTCTCGATAGTCTTCTTTTTAATGTTTTTCGCTAATTGTAAGTTGAGTTCCAAGTTTCTTTTTGTAGGAGGGGGCCAGTGAAGAGGGGAGAGGGGATCAGCAAAGATTTGCGTCGAGTTTCTGAAGACGCGTCACAGAAGTCGTGGCACGTGTGTCAGGGAGCAGAAGGAGTGTCATAGACGTCGTGACACGTGAGCCCCGGGACTCAGTGTTACATGTGAGTGCTTGACTAACTATCACTCTCACCAGCACATAGGTAAGGAAGTATCAGCGGGGGGGGGGGGGGAATAAATAGGGAGGGTGATTATGGGATTATATTATGAGTGATTATGGGAAGGAGTATTATTGCCCGTCGGACAGTAAACGTTGTCGACCTGTCGACCAATACCGATTAATTATAATCATTTTTCTGCAGATTAAACACTTCGGATTGGGACTCTCAT
>OX377205.1:47874447-47896872 GCA_947396885.1 Heligmosomoides polygyrus polygyrus
CCACTACCAGGGAAGCTACGACTCCATAATAAATTGAATCCTTTCCCACTGTGCAGTATGACAACCGGCTGCTCTTTTTCGCACTTTTTTCACTATTATTTTGCATCGCAGATGGCATTTTTTGCGTTAAATTTTCCTCTATGTCTAAGCCCTACCTTGACCATTACCACGCTACCAGGGAAGCTACGACTTCAGGGCCGGATTCATCAACCGCTTATCTGTCGGTAATAGTGAAAAGCACGCCAGACCTGATGCTGATGAATTTCATATCAGGGGCTTTTCACCGTTACCAACAGGTGAAAAGTACCGTCAAAGTTGACGAATCTGGCCTCAAATCGGTTCGGTTGTTGCTGAGGTAACTGATTTGGGATTCTCATACAATAGTAGGCTTGAGTTTGATAGCCACTGTAATAACATTGTTAACAAGACCTACACACAATTGTACAAGCTCTTTCGCTGCTTATACACCAAAAATCCCAAGGTCCTGCTCAACGTACACAACGTATATTAGACCTATCCTGGAATATGGTACCACCATATTTAATCCAAAGAAGAAGAGCCTGATTAATCAGTTGGAAGGAGTACTATTTAGGTTCACAAGTAAAGCTCTATTAAGAACCGGCAATTTTGACTACAGAACCATACCCGGTGGTACTCAACGTAATGTTGTTCTAGGACTACCAACTCTGGAATGCAGAAGGAAAATCTTTGATGTAGCAATGGCACGAAAAATTGTGACTGGTCGTATTCGTCTCAGTGGCTCCTTCTTCATCATGCGTAATTCTTCTACTAGAGGCGATATTAAAAAGATCTTCCTACCCCTGGCTAAGACTTCAGTGAGAAAGGCTTTCTTTATTCACAGGGCGGGAGCAGAATACCAAAAGCTGTGCAAGCGGGGTTCTTTTCGCATTTCGTCTATTCATGAGATTCCCCATATCTAGCTCTTGTTTTCATCCTAACACTGTTTTATTCTAATTATAATGCTATATATGGTGGGATAGTAAATGCTGTTGCTGTTCAGTTTTCTTCCATGGTTCTGTGTTACGCGATTTTTCTCCTTATTAGTCTCACATGTGCTTGTAACATGTAATAAATATCAATATCAATATCAAATACCGAATCTTTCTCCATTATGCACAATGACAGCCGATTACTCCCTTCTGCATTTTGCTATCAACGCTAGGGATGCTTCCTTACTCAGCGTCGGTTGCCGGCGAAGCCCGAGACCCTAGCGGGCTCGAGGTGGGGACCCTAGCGGGCTCGACGTGGGGATGGGTTTCTGACCCAACATGGCTCATCATACCCAACCCCGTCTAGCCTAGCGTGACCCGCCCGGCCAGAGTCGGGTGCGGGCGAAGCCCGCAACCGACGCTGCTAAGATTATCACATAAATAAGTTTTTCGCATTGTTTGAACGGAAGAATGCTGCAGACGACACATGAGAATGTTGTCTCAACATGAGAATGTTGAAAAGTGAATCTAAAGGAATTCCAGTTTTTTCATTTCCTAGTTCTGACCCTTTCTATTCCTACATATCCGTGTTTATTGCCCCGACTTTTTAAACCGGCAAGCGGAAAGGCTGATAAACCAAAGCTGATGTTACTGCATGATTTTCAACTCCTGAGACGAAAATAATCATAACAAGGCAACTGTGTTTCGCCTAGCGGCAGATCTCCTTGGAAAAACAAGTACATATATCTCTTCATGCCGTTATGGAAGCAATGCTGACAACCACACTGATTTCTTATGGTCTTCACAGCAGGCCTCCGAATATTTGAGAAAAGCTAAATAATTGCTAAGTGCCAAAGGCAACTCGTGAGGGAAGAGTATAGGATGCCTTAAAAATAAATGTTTGACGAAAACTTTTGAGCAATCAATATATGCTCCTTTACATTAAAAAAAATGTCAAATTAAGTTTAAAGCCATGGAACAAAATGTTTAATCAGAAAGGTCACCGTGTACTCGTATCATACTGCGATGTTCATTTGATCTGAAACAAGTATCTCCATCAACCTAAATTTGCACAATTAGTTATCTTTTGTTTCTGTCTTTCGCCCCTTTTAAGTTCATACATTACTGCGGTACTATTTGCAGAAAACAAATAATTTGTTCTGACTTCACAATCTCAAAAAGAAGTGTAGCAGTAGGCTGGTATTGCCCACGTATTATTGAAATTCCTCGAGTGTCACCAGAACATTTCTTTGCCTATGACTGCTGAAGCTTCTTATAGATACAGCATATAAGCGCACTGCAAAAAATTCGCACAAAATTACTTCACTTTGAAAGAAAATCGAGTTGAATGTTACGTAGCAAAAATGATGCGTATTGTCCCACGCGAGCGCTTGCGTATGCAGCATAAATGCTGCGATTGTCGTCAATGTGTTAAAACATATTATCTACTGCGCATCTCCAACTTTAAGCAAGTCGACATCCGTAAATAACAACTATTCAGCCGTTTAATAAAATATGTAATGAATGGGAATAAAAATTCTTGTTGAAGTTGAAAAAATAAAGTAAACAACCCAGGTTTGGCAGGAATCGAACTCAGAAGCTCACCTTTGTGAACGAGAGCATTACGAACTTTTTAAACTGCCTTGTCGTTGTTGCAGCAGGCTTAGGCTTATTACATTGCGCAAAGCTGCATCAATGCGCCCGACAGCCGATAAGGAATTTGACTGATTAGAACTCGCTCAGAGAATACAATTGACAACGTTTATTTCCATACCTTTTACCTGGCTCTAAAGTAGTTTCGCATGATACTGAATTCTATTCGAAGTTCTAGGCGATTTGATAACTTTCATGGAGGAATGTGCATTGTCACTATAATTAATGCAAAATGCACAAAAACGATACCATTTCTAAGGAATGCCTCCTCTACAACACCTCTATAACACCGATAAACGAGCCCAAAAATTCTCAAAGTTGTTCCTACCAATCTCGAAGCAAAAACGAAATCGATTCGTATTGAATTTGGTGCCGCACTCAGCACTCAGGTCATAGAATCAAGATTCAAAAAAATAAAAAAATAAAAACCACAACAAAGAATCTCGACATTTCCAAAAACGTGATTTAAGCTCTTTTAGCAACTACATATTTAATTACAACAATTATTTATTGGAAGTTACCTTTCCCTGAAGTTCTCGCGATCTCGGTGTTACTCGCACATTATAAAGCATAAGGACAAAACTTCCAAACTCCTCTACAAATGAAAAGCTGCTGCAACAGCCACCACTTACTTGATGTTTTCAAAGCTACAGCTTCGCACCCTGGAGATCCGGTGCTGCCCTACTACATTCGTCTCCGTATTTGCTTTGCCTTCATCGCCACGACCTTAGAAACCACTTCATAACAGACCAAAACAGAACACAATGTTGAGAAAAGAGAGATTACAACTTGGACAAGGTGATGCTGCTTTTTGGTCACCGCGGCAATCGCTAGAAGAGTGAACTCCGTTCTTCTCCAGAAGTTCGTATAATTGCATCCGAATTCGCTCTACTTTCACCTAATAAATAGAAGTACTGAGTGCAAGGAGCTGATACACAAGTAAACGCCTGGAGAGATTCGTAAGCTGACCTCTCCACATGGTTGTGGTAAGGAGCCGACGGTGATGCGAATGAGATCGCTTGGCCAGGAACAGTTCTTATATTGAAGTAGAAACTGCGCACACTGAAATAAACATGAGATATATTACGTTCTCTAAAAACGATGCTTTAATAAAATTATCGCTAACATTGGTCAAAGAGATTTAATCTCCTAGTTTGTGCAAGATTTCCGAGAGGAGACCTATAATCCACATCTCTCCCAGTGGAAGCACAACTCTCCTGACCGTAGTAGCGAAGTTTGTCGCACACAGCGAGGAAACTACCGGTACACCCCACGTTCTGACCTTATGCACGCAAATAAGCATAATCAGCACTCCAATTCGCAAGAAACAACATTGTTGCTAGCCATGCACTGTGAGAAGAACACTTGGCTGAAAATAATGCCCCAAGTGTTCTCCTCACCGTACATGTCCGCGAAATTCACATAGTCTAGGGAGTCGTTTAGCGTGGGCGCGACGCGAGAAGCGATGCACGTGTAGTGGCCAAATTGATCGAGCGACGCGATTGATCAATTCGCCGCTACACATGGATCGCGTCACGCGCACACTAAACGACCCCTAAGAAGAACAAAGTTGTTGGGTTAACGGCCTTGCACTACCATCCTCCCGATTAGAATTTGCTCGACTCCCTTAATGATCGCTAAGAACAAATCGCTTCCTTGCGCACTGAAGTGTGAGTGTAGTGCCTGCTTCTTCACCTGCCATCACCTATATTTCTGGGAATAGGAAAAATGGCTCTCAAAAGCTGGTGCCATACTGACACTGCTGATGATAAATAAGTTGTAGAAGAGTTTTGCTTCCATAGCAAGTTGCGCAACAGAAGCTGAAAGGTTGGAAAAAGTAACAAAAAAATTTCAGCCAACCTGGTCTTACTGCTATAATGAACGACTACTAAAACAAAAGAACAACCTGAACATGAAGAGACTTCGCCTGCAATCGGCCCACCACTGACGCACGACTGCAGATGGTGTATTTGCGAGGAACCGCTACGTCTTGGAGAAGAAGGAAGATGTCGGAACCGCAGATACAACAGCAGCATATATCTGCTAACCAAGTTCTTCAGGAAAACTGTTACCGAGCGGTCTAGAGGTAAATAAGCGCAGATAAAGAGTTAACTTCTAAAACACTCACCCTCTTTCAGATCGTTCACCAAAACAACTTTCGACTGCTCCACATCGAAAACTATTATACGAGATCCCGAGATCGACAAGATAAAGTTAAGCCTAAATTTCCAGCATTTCGAAATTAAAAGGATATATTAGGGTGGTAAGGAAGTCATGACACGTTTTTTTTTGAAAAAAAAAAAAACTGAGAGTAGGTGCACCCGTGCACCCATTATAGTTGTGCTCGAATGACCTATTCGAATAGGTATTCGAACGAATTTCATTCGAATTTGAATATTCGAATTCGATTATTCAAAAAATCGCGTTTTTCGAATGTATTCTAAATCGAATGTTCAAAAAATCGCGTTTTTCGAATGTATTCTAATTCGAAGGCTCGAAAACTGCGGGTATTCGAAACCATTCAAATATTCGAAAATTTTGCGAGAGCACAATTACAACACCCATCCAAGCGGTCCTCAAGTGCTTCCAGGCCCTCGGCTACAGGAAAGTACTGACTCCGTGGACTCCTCATGTCTTGACCGATTGCATGCGGTTTGGCCGGGCACCCATTTGTCACACTCTCCTTCTGCGCCCACATGCATCATGCCATGTGGCTCCTCGAGGAGAACACCCACCAGCGCAGAAAATGGCGAACCCTGTTCCAGAAAAACGGCCGACATGTGCTTCTGTTCACCTCCTTCACGACAACGCTAGGCCGCATGTAGTTAGAGGCACATCAAAAATAGGAGAAGCTGGGTTTGGACACGGTTCCCGATTTACCGCATTCCCCTGATATTCCCCCCTCCAACTGTCACTTATTTCTTCCCTTAACACTTTGACGACGAGAGCGATTTTCGCGTGTCTGGCCCATGGGACGAAGCACGCCGCATGAATGTGACACGACATACCATGACCCAAACTTGATGCCAAACACGATGCTAATGTTTGTCTCAACAGTTACGGCCGGACACCACCCCCCCCCCCCATAATTCTGTAATTTTATTTTTATTTAATGTTATTTTTATAATTACTATTATTTAACTTTTTATTTTAAGAAAATATAATAAATAAAAATTGCCTTAAAGCACAACAAACAAGCAAGCATGCAGGGCATTTAAAGAACAGGTCGACCATGCACTCAAAAATTTCGCCTCAACTTTTATTCGATTGATAGTGTGAATGCCACTTACACCAACAATCAAAGTAAGGAAATTGTGTTTTTTTACAGCGCTTCTTTTTGTATCGTTAACAGGCGTCAAACTCCATGCGAATAGAAATTCTACTATCAACCAAACCAAATCGCGAGGAAGAGGGCATGGCACAACCTCGTTTTTACACTAAAAATGGCCGCCTTCCTGCTCCATATACATGTTTTGATCCATTATTTTTCCTCAAAAAATAAGATGTTCATGAAATTTCGAGCAGTGCGTTCACCTAGTGGGGAGCTGAATTATTAGGTTGTCCCATAAGTCCCCGCCGTTTTTTCAATGATTCACTGCAGATTTCGCCGGCGGTCTCTTGCATAGCGCTGCATAGCTTTCGAAAGAGAATGATTTGCTCTACCAGAGCATGTATTGCATTTCTTTTTTCATCATGAAATTTGTCAATTTTTAGGTCGTTGAAGTGAAAAGTGAAAAAGTGAAAAAGTAGCCATTTGCGCACTTGTTCTCTCCGCTTAGGTTTGTGATTTTTTGCGCAGTTTTTTACAGCACTTTGAAGACAATGTTCTGTACTACAAGAATATGTGTTGGTCCTATTTTCTCACTTGCCCTTTATTGATTTTTGGTCCATCAAATTGGGAATTCCGACTTTTCCGTCCGAATTTTTACCAAAACTCCGGTTCTGTGGTTGGACTTTTTTGCTTGGTGTTATGTGTCGTTTGGAAGAGGATGTCTTGCTCAGTAAGAATTTGTGTCGCGTTTATTGGCTCACGCTGATTTTTGTCGAATATCAACAACTGAAGAAGGAGAAGGAGTTGTTGGTGAAGACGATTTTTCTCTTTTTGGCATTTTGTTGACATTCAAAAGAAATCAATAAACGCGACACATATTCTTATAGAGCAAGACATTCTCGTTCGAATGACATATAACACCAACCCAAAAAGTCCAACCACAGAGCAGGAGCTGTCGGCAAAAATAACCATCCTCCTTCGGACGCCCCAATTTGATGACCTAAAAATCAATAAAGGACAAATGAGCAAATAGCACTAACACATATTCTTGTAGTACAGAACATTGTCTTCCAAATGCTATAAAAACTGCGCAAAAATTACAAACCTAAGCGGAGAGAACAAGTGCGCAAATGGCTACTTTTTTACTTTTTCAGTTTTCACTTCAACGACCTTAAAATTGACAAAATTCATGATGAAGAAAGAAATGCAATACATGCTCTGATAGAGCAAATCATTCTCTTTCGAAAGCTATGCAGCGCTATGCAGGAGACCGCCGGCGAAATCTGCAGTGAATCGTTGAAAAAAACGGCGAAGACTTATGGGACAACCTAATAAAAAGTCGGTGGTTCTGACACGACTACCGATTAAGCAGGAAACCGGCCGTAATCGTCCAAAAGGACATCGGCATCGTGCTCAGCATCCTGAGTAACCTCTCTGGACGAAGTTTGGATGAACCGGAAGTCTTTCTTGTCAAAATAATATACCGTCGCACACCATTGAGCGACAGTGTCATCAACGTGCTAAGCCATTCCTAGCGACGAAAAAATCATCAATATTGAAGGCGTTGAAAGGGCGGTCAGAGAATTGCCGTGGCAACAGATAACGAATTGGACACTCTTCTCAGTTAGCTTTAAGACTTTTGAAATCAAAGCGAACTCTTCCGAATCGAAATGACCTTCATGCATCACATAGGGCATTAAAAGATCAGATCGCGCCATGCACTCGAAAGGCTCGTCGCGATTTTTATCTAATTGACAGTGTAAATGTAGCTTGCATGAGGCACCTAAATGAGGGTATGCGTGCTCTTCACAATTGTTTTTCGTATCTTTTACATGTGTGAAACTCCATGCAAACAGAACTTTCGAGAGCGAATAAAAATCGCGACGTTTCCGATAAGGACATTGCGCAATCCCTTTTTTGGCCCTGAAAAATCCCTGCATTACTGCCCTTTAAAACAAGCTATGATTTTTCTTCAAAAATAAAAATTTTATAAAACTTCAAACAATGTGTTCACCTTTTCGATAGGTGAACTAACGATAAGGCTTCAAGGCAAGTTATAGTAAAAATTTTCTTGGACAAAAAATTATTCTAACCTTTCCAGAGAGTCTTTAGTTTAATGCAGAAGAAGTTCATTTCGATTTGGAAGAGTTTGCCGATTTCAAAATTCAGCTAGGGTAGTTCAGAAGAGAGCCTAACTTGATGTGAAAAGGATCCAAATCGAAGTGAAAATGGCATATATATATACCATTTTCACTTCGAATTGGATCCTTTTCACAATAAAATGTTGAGGTGTAGGGAAAACAGCCAAATTCTTCGCTACCTCAAACTAGGAGTCGCTGAGCACACCACTCACCCTTCAACCGTGATACGATGCAGAGCACCAAGAGTGAGGTTACCATCAGTTACAGCTGCAGCTTCTACAACTTCCCTCGTACATTCATAATTGTTTCGCAAAGAAATGATTGCTGGACGGGAGAAAGTGGCATTCTCTCGAAGTTGGTGCGTCCTGTAACAAAACCTACGTGTCTCTGAAATAAGCCTCGTTGAGCGATTTGAACAAACTATCACGCAAGGAGAAGAGGCAATCGGGGAATAGAAATTCATAGTGAATATTAACTGAAGGCTTCGATAAATATTGTGATCGTTCCGGAAAGAAAAGGGTTCACAGGAAGCGTTCTTTCTGGGCGATATGGCCTCACCGCAACTGGCGAACATCAGGAAACAATCCAAGCAGTCTAGCAAGGGAAGCCCATGAAGTTCCCCCAAAGATTCTCAGCGAGATCTACATGATTTATAGGGCATGAGACGAGGAGCATAGAAGTGATTTTCGGTTTTGCTACGGGCCACTGGGTTGTCCGAATATGGCAAAAACTGTCGCAAGGAAATCCCATGTGATTGTCGGGATGCCGTCCACCAGAAGTGCCGTGTTGGCCATGGGCAGTGTTCAGGACTCGTGAGCACGAGGTCGGGGGTTCGGATCCAGACCAATGCAAATTGCTGCAGTGGTCTCGCATTTTTTGCCACTACCATGAAATCATGTAAGTTTTTTATTCATTTTCACACTATTGAGAACCATTCTCTCATCTATGGTTCGATTGTTTCATCACTCTCCCTCATACTTATGAGTGGGTTTGGATTCATGTTATGGCCATTATTATTATCCATTGCTACCGTAGATGCATATCGAGCGCAGACACTTGGAAGGAAAAATGTGTGGAAACGAAGTCGATCGAAATTGCTGGTCGCAGCTTCTGCGCAATAACACCTCCCTGTAACACATACCGATCAGGGGTGTGCGTAAATGAATCGTAAATCGTAGTTACGAAAAAACCGTCACGAATCGTAAATCGTAAGAGTCACCGGACGCGTAGTGCAGTACAACTAAATTTCCAGAGGCTTTCTCCATTAATGTTAATCACATGTGATTCAATATTTATTTATTTATCATGTTATTTTCAGCTCATTCTGAACAGTTTTCCTACCAAACTGTTTTCCTTTTCACGCCTTCTTGCTAGTAAGACACTTTTCAAATCAATCTTTACACGTTTCTAGAAAGACGAAAAACGGTAAATTCAAAAACCTAACTCAAGCCTATTGCCCAGCCTAGCTGCATTGCATTCCAACAAAAAGCCTACATCGTTTGAATATCCATTAAATTCCAAATTTACTACCAATTTTTCGCACGGCCTAGAATTTAGCAGAAGCGACAACGAAAAAATTGCTGGCAACACTAAAAATTAAAAAAAAAAACCTTTCACTACTGTACAATGCGGCGACAACAGCAACTGCGCATGTAATAATCCAACAAACACACTGGGCCGTACGATGAGACTGCGCCTTGCGTTCTGATTGAAGGCATGGCGCAATCCCATCTTGTGTCGCACCGAAAGATCTACGCTTTTCAACATTTGGGAATAAGTCCTAAAACATTCGGAATACCTTTGTGGTGGAAGCCGAGGAGCTTCACCAGTCACCGCCAGAGGGACGTGAATGTTGGTGAAATTCATGATTCACCAACGTTCACCTCCACCTGAAGGTGACTGGTAGAGCTCCTCGGCGTCCACAACAAAGGCTTTGAAGAAGGCGAAACCGCCGAAACGTAAGCCGAATAAAGTGTTGTAACAATCTCGGTGCTTAGCTTCACGAACAAACAATTCAACACGATGCATCATGCCGATATTCATGGAAAGTCGTTCATGGAGTTTGCGTATAGCTTTCTTGACGCTTCTTCAGTTTGGCATCTTCATAGACAGTCAATTTTTATTTAGAATGTGTCCAGCTTGGTTTGAAAGTAATCCTACTTCAGGTATGATTTGAGAGGAACACGGTTGGAGTTAAAACTGGTTCAGTTTGAGTTTGCAGGAGTTCATTTTAAACGCATCAAGTGAAGACGGCATATAGATAGCTGCAGGAAGGAGTCCATTGTTCAGTGAGATACCAGGTACCGAGCAATAACCACAGCACGATACTCAAATTCAGAAGCACAATTAATTGTAGAGAGACTGCAAAGAAGACGTTTCTTAACTTTAAAAGTGCTTTTTCTTGAAATTTTCGCTTTGACAGCACTTTGCACCACCCTATGAAGTGCAATGTAAACCGATAGAAACACCAGTGGCTTATGCTTTCCACATGAGTGTAGCAACTTCCTAGACCCTGCTTCCAATCATGAATGATAGCAGATTTCTGCCAATTCTATTAATGCAGGATTAGAATGAATCTGGGCGTGTGTAGCGCAGTCGGAGGAGGCGCGACTGTCACGTGCACCCGATACCGGGTTCCTGGTTCGGATTTCCCGCCCAGGCCAACCAAGCCTTCCATCCCTCCGGGGTCGGTGAATTGGTACCAGACTTGTCTGGGAAGGATAGTGCGCTGACTTGTTCATCGGCTGGCCACCGCAAGTCATTGTATGGCCAAATACGCATTCATGTCGCCTCCACGACATCCCGTAGAAGTAGAATGCGCTGGCGCATCCCAGAAGGGATTGAGTAACGCCGTCCTTTATCCTTTATCCTTATCCTAGAATGAATCTATTATAAACAAATTCACTGGGCATTATTAGCAAATAGGACGTGGGTCCAAGAATTCTCGTCCCGCTTTCTTAAAGAAACTGTCTTCATTGTCTTTCTGTAGGCTGGAGTGGAACGACCTTCGTCTGTAGGAATGAGATCTGCCTTACTAGCTCTCGGGCGGAAACCGAGGACCCAGTCTCCTAGAGAGGAGATAATTTTTTTAATGATGTATTGCACTTGTTTCTCCTCTTGAGTTTTGTCCGGTTCCAAACGTCATCCCTTACAATGTCAGAGAAATGATAAAGTTGGTTAAGCGAAAAGATAAGTAGTGTTCGAGCAACCTGTGCACAGGACGGTGTCTTCTACCACAGTAAAACATTAGAAAACAAAAACAACTCTAAAAGGAAGTAGCAATGCGCTATAAGAGGAAACCGTTGGAGTGGGCACGTTTTCAGAACCCGGTACAATAAATTTGGGCCTCAGTTGGTTGTTTATGGAAGACCACATTTAGGAAACCTTACGATTTACGATCCGAAATGTCGTAAGTCGGAAAACGTAAAAAACAATTCGGCAAAAATAGCCGTAAATTGTAAAATCGTAAATCCTAAATCGTAATTGCGCATACCGATGCATGGAGTGTGCAAGAGAGAATGGTTCACAATAGTGCGACAATGAAAAAAAATATGATTTCATGATAGTGGCAGAAGGCGTAAAACCACAGAAGCAAATTGCATAGATCTGGAATCGAATCTCCGGTTCGTACTCACGTGCCCTCAACAATACCCACAGCCAATTCGGCACTGCTGGTGGACGCCATCCCGGCAATCACATAAGGTTTGCATTACGACAGCTTTTCGTCATATTCGAACCACCCAGTGGCCCGCAGCAAAATCGAATAGCATTTGACCTTCAAAAGCCTCTGATTTTAATTCTATAGATTACTCCGCATAGTCGATTGTAGAGCAAGTATCTCGAAAAGATAATGCGAATCCACATTATCCTTCTCCAAACTGACATGTGCCTGGGACGAAATCTCAGCGAAACTATGTGCGGCCATCGTTAACAAGTTATGGATCCGCATTCGAAAGTGGTTTGAAGCCAAAAGAAATAATTTTGAGCATCTTTTGCACTACTCTGCTACTCTGTACTAAACCTTTGCTAGTTCTATCGCTTTAATTTTGTTACTAAAGATCCGTTATCACAGCAGTTGCACCAGAACTTTAGGGAAACCATGGATAGATAATGTGTTGTGTAACAACTGTTTCAACTTTTTACATTTTTGGTGATCCAACCCATCATAATCCGCCCCATTTGAGTATGAGTTTCAAGAAGCTTCGGCAGGAAGTATTACCTGTACACAACTCCAGCGAAATTTGCCTCCCAAACTCGACCGTTCGGTCTCGCGGCCAGGACAAAGGTATCACTGCTAGGGCGAGATCTTTCACATGACTGCTCAACGAAGCATGCACCCATCAATCCGCTTCGGGGCTTCTTGCCAATCTGAAGGTGACGGTGTATGATAAAGCAACGAATATGACAATTAACCAACCTGGATTGTAGTCCTGTCATCAGCCGTGCAAATATATGCACCGCTTTGGGAGGAAACTAGCAAATGTGGCCCGTGCACGTCCAGCTGAAGGATTTCTCCATCCGCAAAAGTAGCGACTTCTGCACAAGAAGAACGAAATATGTATTTCGCCTTAAAATAATAAACTCTAATTGAGCATCCGCTCTGAAACTTTGGAGGAAGTGCGCAGTGAACCTCACATCCAGATAGTGCACAAATACAACACCACTAGCGTGTCCTGAATAGAGCCTTTTTGAGTCTGCAGACCATACTAAACACGTAACCTGGAAAGTGCATTTTAAGAGAAAGGAAATGTAGATTGACTGATACAACCACTACGGGAAATCCTGATGGCGGACAGCCCCGTCTCAACGTATATATGGTGGCCTGTAGTCAGCACTATCTGCTTTTTGAATCCGGATTTTTTTTGCTGTGTTCTACCCCTAAAGTGAACTGAGGTACGCCATTTGTGCATACACGTATCTTCTTACCAAGACGTATAACCACCGAGTAGGGGGTGAAACTATACTTGTGTCCTTCCAAAATTTTTTCGAATAAACGAATAATCGAATAATATTCGGTTTCGCGAAAAACCGAATATTCGAATAATGAATATATTCGAATTTTGGACCTTGTCGAATATTCGAATAAAGAATATATTCGAATTTTGGACCTTGTCGAATATTCGAATAATGAATATATTCGAATTTTGGGCCTCGTCGAATATTCGAATAATGAATATTTTCGAATTTTTGGCCTCACCGAATATTCGAATAATGAATATTCGAATATTCGAATTTATTCGAATATTCATTCGAAATTATTCGATTCGGTCCGAAGTATAGGTGACACCCCCCCCCCCCACCCTACTTGCGCCGATCAAGGAATGAAACATAATGAAAAAGCGCTCACTTTTTTCAGCTTCCTTATTTCTCTTGTTAAGAGGTGCTTTACAGGAGAGGGAGACGTGGAAAAGTCTACCACATGAACTCGTCCACTTTCACTTCCAACTGCGAGGAGACCTTCCTTTGGGGCCATGCATAGCTAAAAAGATAATTTACATTAAATGAAGAAAAGAAACAGCATGACGTTGTGAGAGGTTACACAGTGGCAATAACTTTCAAGAACTGCAATAAAATTTGATGCACTTAATATCCACATGTGAAAGCAAGAAGGACGAATGTTCCACACCCTTGACGGCATCGCATTTGGCTCAGTGAGACGCTGAAGGCGAAATCCCGAGCAATTATGATAGCTAAACAGCCAAGGCAAATATCTTTCGGTCACTTTCAGAGGTATCTTCTTTTTTAAAATTTACCCCTGCTGTCCCATCAACATCAGGTTCTACTGACACTGTGCCCGCGCAACTTTTCTTCTCAATCTCAAATTTTAAAGATTAATCCCTAGATATTTAGGATCAAGGGATTGATAAACACTCAGAGTGCAGAAAACGGTACAACGGTAACAACGGTAGCGTTTCTGCCTACCGTTGTTTGTTTAAGGCACACAACTTGTGCAATAAACGGAATGAAATGAAATGAAACTTAACACTCTCGCTCAATTTTCTGATTGTTTGCACTTGTTAATAAGCGCTCTCGGTGAAGTGCCACTTGAAGGGGTTATCACTTTCATTAAAAATATATGGTATTTACGATGAATCTAGTAAAGCAGGAGTTCACCAAGCTCTTTCCCTTTCTATCACTAAAATGATGGAATGGGCTATAGCTTGCGGGGTTCCTGTGAATTTGAATAAAACATATGTTCTTCATACGGGAAGCATCGAGCGTAAAATTTACAGCTTCAATGACACGATTCTCAAAAGCACAAATGAAATACGGGACCTTAGAATTCTCATCAATATTGACTTAGACTTCGAACCACACATTAACTCGATTGTTCGAAAAGCATTTGGGGTACTCTTCAGCTTATGTAGAAGCACTACGTGCAGCAATCCCAAAATTTTGATCAAGTTATACAAGGCTACGTCATTGCCATCCTAGAGTACGGATCCCAGATCTGGAGCCCTGCCACCAGAAAGCTCCACAATAGAGTTGAAAAGGTCCAGCAGACTTTCACTAAGATTTTGATGTACAAGTGCTTTCCTGACCCACACTACCCCACGCAACCTTGCTACAAGAGGAGATTAAGCATTTTTAAGCTTGACAGTCTGCTTTACCGCCGCACTTTCAAGGACCTAGTGTTCTCCTTTAAGATTCTTAAGGGCGAATCGAAGTTGAAACCTAGCAATTTCTGGGTTTTCGAACCACGCCGAGGACGTCGCACGTTTCTATCTTTACAGAATATCAAACCAGACATCAAGCGAAGTTCTAGAGTTCTCAATACTTTTTCTTCCGCACCGCAAAAAGGATACAGATGGTGCCGTTTGAAATAATTAGTGCGCCTTGCAGTTCAGAATTCCGAACAAGACTGAAGAAAATTGAATTTCTTTTCGTTCTGAAAATTTGTGATTCCTGACTCTTTGACAACACAAGTGCCCTTCATAAATTCTATTTGCAAATTTGTTGTACAAGGTTCTGCGGCTTCTTCTAGTTTGCCAACGCATCGTTTCAGGCATCGTATAGTAGGTGTTGGACAAGACCGATGAAGTTTCTTGCTGCACGAGACTTCATACGACTTAGCCACGTTGATCCTGCTCCTATGTGATCTGGGAGATTCATTTGGTTTAGTTGCTGAGGTGATTAGTTCTATATATAACTTTTATCTGCAGAATGGACAACGACTTTTCTTCAGTCTCCTTTCCTGATATTCATTTGTTCCTTACCCATGTGGGTCCCTAAGCTTCATCTTGCGGTTGTGGCTTTACTATCCACCTTAGTTGCTAAAACGTATCGGTATTTTTTTGCGTGACACAGATGGTTTGTCCTAGTTGCCCGCTCCATGGGGCGGCCAGCGTACCCATGTGCCGAAGTTCCGGCAACTACCGCAAGGCCGTCATAGCTGGCTGACGCGGACAAGCAAACTTCGTTGGCACGCTGTGATCTCCGTCTCTCTACATGATTACTAAAACCATGAAGTTAGAACTTTAATCGAGTGGCCTAACTTATTTTTATGAATTTGTATACCACTAGGAGATTCTTGAATCCGCGTTCATCTGGCATACATTCTATCATTATCCATCTTAGGATTACACACGGTCAGGGATTTACCTAGATAATCTGACGCATTTGTTTTGTCACTGAAGAAGCGCCGCTACCATCCTTTTTATTGCTGTTGTCTTTACTAGCAGTCCTTTCTTCATTTTATTTTCTGCACATGTCTTGTTTCTCATCTTTTTTTGTTCGAAATTGGAGCACGTCTTCTTGACGTGTAAAGGATAAAGGATAAAGGACGGCGTTACTCAATCCCTTCTGGGATGCGCCAGCGCATTCTACTTCTACGGGATGTCGTGGAGGCGACATGAATGCGTATTTGGCCATACAATGACTTGCGGTGGCCAGCCGATGGACAAGTCAGCGCTTTATCCTTCCCAGACAAGTCTGGTACCAATTCACCGACCCCGGAGGGATGGAAGGCTTGGTTGGCCTGGGCGGGAAATCCGAACCAGGAACCTGGTATCGGGTGCACGCGGCAGTCGCGCCTCCTCCGACTGCGCTACACGCGCCCCTCTTGACGTATACAATAAATAAATAAATAAATTACGATTTAGCTCCATAAACAAAGGAGAAGGAACAACATCAGAGTGTGACAAATATCAACACGGGCGCATTAGTTTTGCCACATCCCGTAGTCGCTTCCCTTGCCCAACTAGGTTCTTTCCTTCGCCTCAGTTTAGGAGAGCGCGGACCGCAGTTATAGCATTATTTGCCTCTTTTCTTTAGTATCCGGATGTCTGCGTTACTTTTCACGTTGCCACAATGTTGTGCATTGTAACCTCCTCCCCCCAAGTAATACAACACCGTGGTATCGTGTTTCTTGGAACCCGTAAGGCACCACAAAGGCACCATATGTGAACTTTTCCTAGACGTAGAACGATGTTTTCATCTTTCTAAGCATTGAAGTGGCCCAACACACGCAACCATCCTTACGAAAAAGGTCAATAAACTTCCTGCAGTGATTTTGTGTCACACCTCTTCGAAGAAACACAGTGTTTCGGAATTTCCTCCGCTCATCTAGCTGCAATTCCTTAGGGCCTCCAACCGTAACTGCTTAGGTGTGTTGGTGCAGTGCAGTTAGTGGTTCATTAATGACCAGTTGGTCGAGCAGATAAGACGGCTGCGCTCGTGCAGTACTGGGTTAGTGTGTGCGCCATACGCCAAGTCGAATTGCCTCTCGATCATTCTTACCGTGCTGACTGCGCCGTCTTTTGTGTTGATAAAGTGAAGCGGGCCACTGGGAGCGTTCCGTCGCTTGCGAGATGTCGAATAACGGCCGTAGACCGAAACTCCACCTGTCGATGTTCCCATTATCAGAAACTGAGGCGACACAGCGATGCAGGTTAACTGTAAGTGTTCGAGAATTTGAAGCTGAAGCACGCTTAAGCTGTAATTGGTTACCTTAGACCTTCTTGAAGAGCTTGTTGTCATCATTAGATGATCCAACGTAACAAGTTCCATAAGGAAATGGGTTGGAACTCGATCTGCATCGTCGGTTGGAGCAGAAGAAGATGGGAGATCCATAGCTGCTTTTCACGTCTCACGAGGCATATCGGCTATGAAACACGTTAAGGAGCGATGGAGATAAATGGCGTGGAAGTACCGAGGTGGCAGGAAACTGGAAACTCGCGAATAAACAGCCAACGGTCGCGAGGAGTTGTCCTCAACTAATTGGATAAGTCCTACCACAGAAGGATGAGCGACAACAGCGGCAACTGGGAAGGCCAATGAGCAAATAGTTGATGCTGGTTGTATAGGTATCTTATTAAGGCAACGAAGTTAGTTGCGCAAGTGCCTGCTCTCCTTCATGTCCTGAGTTCTCAAAAACCTAGGCGCAATGTGGCTCGAGGGGGGGGGGGAGAGGAGTCACCCCCCCTACACAACGGTTTGTGCTTTTTGAAACCGGAATTTTTTTTGCAGCACTGGTGTGCTCTACCCCTACAGTGAACTGAGGTAGGCCATTTCCGATGTAATTTCACACACCCGTATCCTTTACTAAGGCGGACAACCACTGAGTAGGGGGGTGACCCCCCCCCCCCCCGAGCCACATTGCGCCAAAACCTACGTTCCCCATCAGTGAGAAATGGTTCAGGTCATGGAACGAAGTCATCGCTTCAGACGTCAAGCGCACTGAACAGTGGAGGCAGTACACCAGCAGAAATGTGAGCAGAAATGTTAAATTTTCGAGCAAAAAAGTCCGGAGGAGGGGGGTCACTTATTACTCAATGCATTCAGCACCTGGAGTGCCATAAAGAGGATGCTTCTAGCAGATAGTGATTGAACTGATAACACTGCATCGTGATTCATTTCCGACCGCCGAAGTTAGACGCGGTTTGATGAGGTACGTTGTACATGCTCCAAACTAACAATAAGTTGCCCTTTTAGCGAGACATTTAAAGTTGATGCTCTTTATAAGGCTCATGCAAGGAACACTGAACAGTCAAAAATACAATTTTTAATGCAATGTCATTCAAAGGTGAAAAAACTATTGCTGTAAAGTGATACAATAAATTTATTGCACTCTAAAACTCATCTCCTCTTGTTGCTACGTGCGTCTCGCATGTGTAGTTCGGCTTCAATTCACGTACGAGAATACATGTTCTACATAGACGTGAAATTCACGCGAAACTTAAACAATTCGTGAAGGATACTAAACGATACGCCCTCCCCTCCACCTATTCTGCCAATTTTCGGGGTTTCCTAAACGTTTGTCGTTTTCGCTCGGTCATGACCGGAAGGAATAATAAGCGATCTCCTCGTTTATTATATATATATATATACATATATACATACATACATATATATATATATATCCCCGCAAGTTGAATCGGATACGTTGGACTCACAAGAACGGAGGCAGCGGACGGTTGACATTGGTTCTACCGTAATCTTCGCGCGCGCTTCATTGTTTCTGGTGCAATCACGGGGGACGTCCAAGGATGACGGCGCCAAGCATTGGATTTTCGTTCCCATTCGCATGCCTTACGTTTCTTTTCAGCTTTTCCTTCGTTCTTGTCAGCTTGGTTCCGGATTGTTTCTCTTATTGCTTGGGATGTCTGTTGTGCAAAAGGAAACAGGCTGAATGGTTGAGCCTTACCCGTCCATTCAGACTGGAACTCACTATACATCTATGGGATACAGTAGGGGCAACTTGAATACACTCTATAAGCGCCTCCGTGATTTGATTACCTCCTCGCTTAGTCATAATCCTAATAATTGTTCCAGTTTCTCGTGTAAAGGAGGAAATTGTGGAAGACGGTGGTGAGAAAAAGAGTGGTTATACTGGATATGACGAGCTTTGGGAAAGCGACGAGGAACTCAGTGAGCTCCTCAGAGATGGGGTAGGATTTGAGAATTTTTCAACAGTCCAATTTATGATGAGCTTCATTTTTACATTTTAGTTCATTTCTGACTACAAGCATGGTACAATTCTGCCGCACGTGCTTTCTCTAGAGCTGTTGTCTCAGTTTGTTGACAGAGGTTTTGATATGATTTTGTGCAACAGGTGATCCTCTCTTGCTTTTAGTAACACTCTGCTTCGTTATTCCCCTAGATATTATTGTCTTCGACCTTCATAAGTCTTTTATCTGGACACTTCTTCAGAAAATTGTTAGAAAATAGTCGCTGTTCCACAACTTTTGCGTCGGCGCGAATTCTACAATTGTCTAAGTGAGATATTTTGGTGTTAAACGGATCTTTCGGCACATAGTAATATTGGGCGCAAATAGGATCCGTGGGGGGGTCACCGTTGTGTGCTTTTTGAATTCCGGTTTCAAAAAACACACAACGGTTTGTACTTTTTGAAACCGGAATTCAAAAAGCTGTTGAATAAATCGATTGTTTTCAGATGCTGAATGAGGGTGTCGACCACATGAAGGATCCTAATGTGTGCCGGCAGATGCTTAGCCAGGCGGCTATGCTCGAGTCGTCGAGGGGAAATGCAGCCGCGGCAGCGACGTACTTGGAGAAACTTTCTGCGTCAGTTGCTCTTTGAATCTATACGATAGAATTACATGATGTAGGCAAAGCGGATGCGGAGCAGTTGCACTTGCAACATTTTTATGCGCCCAAGAGAACCCTTCAAACAGTTGAACAATATGTTCCATTTTCGCAAAGTCCGTAAACTTAAAGAGTTAGGGGGCCCGATAGCCCGCTTTCCGCTATTATATTTGAAAGATGGAGATTCTTGCTGCGGTATTCATTGTTGCCGTTCAGACACGTATGAGACTCTTCTCTTGTTCAAAAAACGTTGCTGTAGGATAGCAGCATGCAGAGAGAGAGAGAGAGAGAGAGAGAGAGAGAGAGAGAGAGAAATTTTCAGTCACCATGTTCGCAATCAGTGTTCTGAAATCATTTCCTTCTTTTCAAGGTACGATCCGAGCGACATCAAAGTGCTTTGTCGTCTCATACGGGCGTACACGGAGTCGGATCCGAAGAAGGCCGAGCAGCTAAGTGCGCAGGCGAGTTTCTTTAATCTCACAGATTTTAGCACACATGTATTGTGTTGCAATGCGTTACAAACTGTTGGCAGGGTATGACTGCTCTGGTTGGTTCTAGGTGTTCCCAGAGACGATAGAAGAAGGTGTCGATGTTGACGGGATTGAGGAGAGCGACTGGATTCTTTATGGCGAGAAGTATAAACAGAAGAAGGATGCCAAGTCTGAAATTGAGGACACGGTATGGTCATTCGTTCAGTACCATTTCCAAGTTTCAGTGTCTGTCTCAATGCTTCAGGAGATCGTGACGAAGAAACTGAAAAATCGCAAACGCAAGAGAAAGGTGCAGCTTCCCAAAAACTACGACCCGAATGTCCCACCAGATCCTGAGAGGTAGCTGTTTGCACGTGTAGCACGGAAGGAAAGGAGTGAAGTGCCGTTCTCTTCAGGTGGTTGCCGAAACAGGAGCGCGCTGCGTATAAAAAGAGACAGAAGAAGAATCGGGATCGCGACATCGGAAGAGGCACCCAGGGATCCGCTTCGACAAATCCTAACGTGTATGTGAAGATTTGATCCACTAGAAGAGGGTAGCGAATGGATTGCGTATTCGTTTCAGCGAGTTCACAACGGCTTCTCCCAGTTCACCGGCACCCATGACCATCATGCCGGAGGAACCGCGTCAGATGCGTCCAAAGCAGCAGCCCAAGAAGAAGAAGCCGTCAAAGTTCTAATTCTGGCCTGCCCTTTCGGCGTTTTGTTAGGATTGAACGGTTAGGGAATCGATGTCGACCGATAACGTCTGCGCTCCCTGCGATGGAGCGCTGTGTTCGTCAAATACATTCAATTCTGATACATTTAAAGTTTTATCACACTCCTTCATTATGAATTACATATAATGAAATTTCGAAATGTCATGATTAGGAGATGCATATCATCATATCATTTTTCTTCGACGACATTAGTACTCGAGTCTTGTAGACAATACGCGACGATGCACGATTGACGATGACGACCTTTTCGGGAACTGTGTAGAACAGAAATCTGAAGAAAAACACAAACATCAAAAGTGGAGTTTCGAAGAGAATTTGTTGCTAACCTTGGTATTAGTTCGGCATCTGTGAAAACTGGAAGCACCCGCCGCCGAGCGATTCGATGACACGTACAGTGGCCAAACCGATCGACCACCTCACTCGCTCAATTCTGCCACTTTGAATGGCATCGCGGAGAATAAACGAAATCGCCTCGTCCGACTTCAGATCAAAATGCGCAGCCAGTTCGTCCATGTTGACAACCTGAAACCATGATCTTCATTGAAATTCAAAGAAAACGAAAACGAACCTTACCTTGTCTTTCTTGACGTAGTCCGTGAACTCCCAAATGAGACTGGTTGACTCTTCTTCAGCGAGTGCGAACGTTTTGCTTTGGTATTTGTCCTGAATAAATTGACTGTCGCTTACAAGAGGATTTCCTAAACGGAAGTAGTTCCCCCACTTTTAAGTAAATCGTGTGCTGAATTCCGGTAACCTCCAGAACTGCAAACGGTCAAATTGTCGATATAAATAGAAGTCAGAGCAAATGGATACCTTCCATCCCGAGCTCTCCTCGATCAATGAGTCATATTCCGTCAGTAAGGCGGAAAAGGCTTGTTTTGTTGGTGTAAAATCTTCACTGTCTTCCTTGGTACACACCTTGACGGCCTGAAAATTGGGCAAAAATAATGAGCTAGAACCTCAAGCTTTGAAGAAGGATGCCTCCTAGTCAGAGAAAAAACAACACCAAAAAGGTCTAAAAACTCTGACGTTTTTTCTACAGTCACTAAGAAACTGGAAAAAGAATTCATACTTGAATGCTTTGCAATGGGCGGTTTGTATACGAAACAGATTCCTTTGAGAGAGTGTCATAAGTGTAAAGGAGAGGAAGCTGAGTGTGTGTCCATGGGAAAGTCAACAATGAAAGCAGATTTTCTAGCTTCTAAGCCTCATTTAAGCCCTTTACGACCTAATTGTGCTATTTGATAAGCACAACAGCAGCGATTTAGTAGCTCTTGACAATTCTATTATCTGTTCATGGAATGTTCCAGTCAAAATATGCTACCGTTCCATGTGTCGAAGATATCAAAATTCGATAGATGACAGAAGAATGCAGAAAACCTCTACCTGTTAATCGCTTTCCATCTGGCTTCCTCAACAAGAACTTTGGGACTGCTTCACTGTTCTCTTCATTATTCGCTGAGGTGGAGCTAAAAGATACAATTGTTCGCAATGTCCCCCGCAAATTCACAAATGACCTAAAAACGTTACAGTGAAGGACAGCGATTGAGTGCTCAATCGGAAGCTAGCTACGAATAAGGAAGCTACCTGCGAATAACATTACTAGGGTAAACGAGAACATAAGCAAGAACGGAGGCAGCGGACGTCCAATGCTTG
>OX377205.1:47897072-47931800 GCA_947396885.1 Heligmosomoides polygyrus polygyrus
TTTTGCACAACAGATATCCCAAGCAATAAGAGAAACAATCCGGAACCAAGCTGACAAGAACGAAGGAAAAGCTGAAAAGAAACGTAAGGCATGCGAATGGGAACGAAAATCCAATGCTTGGCGCCGTCATCCTTGGACGTCCCCCGTGATTGCACCAGAAACAATGAAGCGCGCGCGAAGATTACGGTAGAACCAATGTCAACCGTCCGCTGCCTCCGTTCTTGTCGTTGGACTCTTTCGTGGTCCCGCAACGATCGCCTAAGTACTGTGGGTATATACCTCTAAATCCTCTTTGCCTGCCAGGTTTGGTACAAATTCTTTATTGCGCCAGACGTTTCGGCGAGCTCGTCTTTATCAAGGTCTGAAAGAAGCTCGAAATGTTCGCTTCTGCAGAGTTCATTTGGTCAGGAACGTTGCGTTCCCCTTAAGCCCCGCACACTTTTGCGACAACGCGGCAGCCCTATCTTTAAGCATGGGGCAGGGACGCAGAGTTGCCGCGCGAGGCAAAACTAGCCTCGCGCAGCCTGCCGCTGATGTGCCGCCTACGCGGCAGATGCGGCAGACGCGGTGGCAGCCGCAGTAATCCTTCAAGGTATTGCTGCTGCATTGCCGCGTTGGTGATTGGGAGAGCGGGAGAAGGGTCGCGTGAACTCTAGCACGCGGCAGTGGAAGCCGCGTACGCGGCTGTTCTGGCCTCTGCCGTGTACGCAGCTGCCGCAAAAGTGTGCGGAGGGCTTTACTGGAACAACACGCTTCTAAAGACCTCCGCACACTTTTGCGGCAACGCGGCAGCCCTATCTTTAAGCATGGGGCGGAGACGCAGGGTCGCCGCGCGAGGCAAAACTAGCCTCGCTCGGCCTGCCGCTGATGTGCCGCCTACGCGACAGATGCGACAGACGCGGTGCCGCCTACGCAGCAGCTGCAGTAATCCTTCAAGGCATTGTTGCCGCATTGCCGCGTTGCTGATTGAGCGAGCGGGAGGAGTGCCGCGTGAACTCTAGCACGCGGCAGTGGAAGCCGCGTACGCGGCTGCCGCAAAAGTGTGTGGAGGGGTTAAGAATGCTAAGAAGAAAGGCCACGTCTGCGCCAACTAAGCCCTAGTTTATACTTGCGCCGCCACGCGGCGCGGCACTACGGCCGCCATAGATATCGATTTTTCGCGCCGCTGGGTCGATATCTATCCTACCATAGTGCCGCGCCGCGCAGCGGCGCAAGTATAAACTGGGGCTAACTCACCGATATTCCACCAGCGTCAAGGAACCGGCTCAACTGGGCACTGTGGAGCAAGTGAGACATACTGGTTTGGTCAAATATACTGCTCCAAGAACGGTAGGGTGGAGAATGCACGGAAGTAGTATACCACGTCTCACAGCTCGCACAAAGGGATAAAAGGAGGACTTCACCGGTATAGAAGATGCACTCATCTCCGTTGTTCATGGATGGATTACAGCTGTGAGTCCAGAAGGCCTCAAGAGCCTTTCTGGTCCCTATTTCGTCTACACGATATAACACTGTGCATTTCTCATTAAAATCGTCACCGGAGTGAACCTCCCTTCGGTGCTTCCCGAGCGGGGTTAATAGGCACTGCTTCCTCTTTCCAGCAAGATGTTCCTTAACGCGGATGCCCAGCAGCCTCCCAGTTTCCCCAATATTCATTTCACCGTAGGTTAAACACTCTAGCTGGTAAATGACACCCCTTTTGCGCGCAGTCTCCTGTCCTTCCATGAGAACAAATCACGCAGTCCTGCATCATACATACGCGGTCATATAACCGGTTGCAAACAAGCTGACGTTTAATGTTGTCTCTCGAAATATTTATCACTACAACATCTGTATCCAAGCCCGCTCACAACAGGCATTGACGCACAGCCACAGTGACTTCATCTGAAATGAAAGGCAGTGAAAGACAAATTTTGTTGCTAAACGCATTAACATTGCGCCATGTTGCTCACAGCTTCGTCGCACTTCGTACCCACTGAGGTTAGCTATCCTGCAGGCTAACATACGGGAGTCTTCGCGCTCCTCATCACCCTTCCACATCCTCACTACTGTTCTGAACATGTTACGGAGCACAGCTCGCTTCACAGCTGAAGGATGGGCCGATCCGTATGGATGATGATATTCTAGAAGCTGCCCTCGTGGTACCATTTCACACTGTACTGACCGTTCGTCACCCTAATCTGTGTGTTAAAAAGGATGACCAGCCTTCACTTGGAACTTTTCGCGCGAACTTTATGTAGTGTGATTGTGTGTCGAGAATGTTGAAAGTTCATCCATTTCAACCATTTTAAGATATTGCAGCCGGTGGCACAAAGTTGAGAAGTTGACCAACAATCTTGTAAAGGAAGCAAGATATCCGGTCTGTTGGTCCGTCTGCACAACTCATTATAGGCCGTATAAATTGTGTAGACGGACATCGCACTTGGAAAACACGAAAAGGTTACTGGAACGTTTACGCTCTTGCACATTCCAGCTGGGTTGGGTAATTGAATCGTTTGATGTGACTGCCTTATACACCAACGTTGATAATACTGCAGCTCTACAAGCACTCTCACAAATGCCTGGCGAGCACGAAAGTAATATTACCAGCTTCGGTTTAAGAAAGTCACATATAATGATGCTTGTTAAGGAATGCCTGGGCTGCAATATTTTAAAATGGTCCGGTAAATACTTCTCGCAACTTCGAGGACTTGCTATGGAACAACGTTTAGCCCCGCCCTAGCAATTTGCTTTATGAGCAAAGTTGAACGACCGGTAAGAGAACGGCTACCCATAAGGTACTGCCGATACATCGATGATTGCTGTGCCGCAACAACAACTCAGTCGAAATGAATGAACTTTCAACATTCTCGACACACAATCACAGTACATAAAGTTCGCGCGAGAAGTTCCAAATAAAGGCTGGCTATCCTTTTTAACACACAGATTAGGGTGACGAACGGTCAGTACAGTGTGAAATGGTACCGCAAGGGCAGCTCCAAGAATATCATCATCCATACGGATCGGCCCATCCTTCAGCTGTGAAGCGAGCTGTGCTCCGTAACATGTTCAGAACAGTAGTGAGGATGTGGAAGGGTGATGAGGAGCGCGAAGACTCCCGTATGTGAGCCAGCAGGATAGCTAACCTCAGTGGGTAAATGTATATTGTAAATGTGGGTAAATGCATATTGTAAATGTATATTGGGGAAACTGGGAGGCTGCTGGGCATCCGCGTTAAGGAACATCTTGCTGGAAAGAGGATGTAATGCCTATTAACCCCGCTCGAGAAGCACCGAAAGGAGGTCCACTCCGGTGAAGATTTTAATGAGAAATGCAAAGTGTTGTATCATGAAGACGAAATAGGGACCAGAAAGACTCTTGAGGCCTTCTGGATTCACAGCTGTAGCTCCACCCATGAACAACAGGAATGAGTGCATCCCCGCTACCGGTGAAGTCTTGCCTTTTATCCCTTTGTGAGAGCTGTAAGACGTCGTATACTGCTTTCGTGCATTCTCCACCCTACCGTTCTTGAAGCAGCATATTTGACCAAACCAGTATGTCTCACTTGCTCCATGGTGCCCAGTTCAGCCGGTTTCTTGACGCTGATGGGATATCGGTGAGTTAGTTGGCGCAGATGTGGTCCTTCTTCTTAGCATTCTTAGAAGCATGTTGTTCCAGTAAGGGGGACGCAACGTTTCTGACCAAATGAACTCTGCAGAAGCGAACATTTCGAGCTTCTTTCAGACCTTAATAAAGACGAGCTCGCCGAAACGTCGGGCGCAATATGGAAATTTGGACCAAACCTGGCAGGCAAAGAGGATTTAGAAATAGATACAAAATGCTCTGGTTTCAAGAACGTCGAACTTGGACATTACTGTGGGTAAACTTGGCCAATTCCTGGCGGACTACTCGTCGTTATCGTTGGCTACCTAGGGATTGGCAGGAATGGTGACAGCTTCGACTGATTAGTCGTCCGCATCGGCTGGAGGAGTTACTTTCGGACTATCTCAATTGCCCCGATGCCGTCCCCGCATCATAGACTTTGCATACTTCTCACATTCGCCGGGCTTTGGGCGTCGGGGGCGTCGGCGTCCGCGGACGCCGTAACATATATGGACACCTCTGTGGGCCGTACAGTCGCGAAAAACGTTGATATGTATCTAATACACTGTTGCACGGACGCGGGTCCTCTCTGCGAAAGAAGCAGTAGAAGGCTAGATCTGACCACAATCACTGCGAGCATCTTATTTGCCTTTAGTTTCTGTGTTATACCAGAACTGAACACTAGTCGCGTTATAGCAGGAGTCCCTTTTTAACGGGTAGTTCCTCGCAAAACCGGCCGTAACGAGAGTATCCCCGTATATCATTATAATACCTGACGCGTCTTAACTGGAGTTGGTTTGTCTTGATGTAAAAGTAAGCCGGCCGGTTCCGGAATAATCCACGTTATATCGGGAGTAGCTGCTATTCAGAGACGTTATAACGGGAGGGAACTGTATATCTCAGTGACTAGAGGGAGTGTTCATAGGCGAGAGAGTGAAGCTATCTGGTTGGACACGTTGCCGGAGAACTGGTCCATGGGCAAGGTGCCAACGCGGCGCGCGGGTTTTCTGCCGCCATGTCTCGCGCCCTCTCGCGCCTCACATGCATCCTGCTCGTGTCTTTAGCGTCTGCCGCTTCTCACATCGAACATGTACCTCGACTTCTGGCTAACCGATAGGCCTCTCACTCATGAGCGCACTGCCTACAACTCTCCCGTTGAGGCCACGTGCGTGCAAGTTGGGTGCGGGACTACCAGCAGTAGAGGTGATTCAAAGACGGAATGAGTACAGTCAAACAGCGACAACAGCTGAGAGACCGGGGCGACCAATAATAGATCCAATAAGTAGTGGACCGATTGATCAAATGGGCATAAACACCTGTAACAAACATTGAGGACATTGATGTAGCTGCAGATCTTCAGAGCCCCATTACACCTCTGTTGAGGCTACAGTGAGAGTAATTGAATGGGAAACTAGTGCGTAGCTTTAACACAGTGTCACAGGCACTTCAGACCTTGCAGTTACATGCTACAAAACGACCAAGCAGGATGAAATTGCTAATCCAAGCAGCGTTTTGGAATCAACCCTGCTATCTCACCACATCCCTACGAGACGGGTGTGAGGTCAGTCAAGTCCAGCTGATTGCTAAATCATAGCGCACACCATCTTATAGTATTAGGATTAGGCATAAAATTTCGTCAAGGTGAAGTTGCACCACCGCACATCAGGACTGATGAGCAACAACGACAAGTGGAAGTGCTCACCGAGCTCTGGAGGTTCCACCAATTTCTGAGAATCGCAGGGCGACCGCCTACTACAAGAGAATGCAAGGACTACCTCGACGTGCTTGCCGCTAGCTTAGCACGAGTAATATTTGTTTTGTTTTTATTTTCCTGCTCATGGTATTATCGGTAGTACCATTTTGACGTTGAAGATAAACTTTACGTGGTGAGCGGGTCACTGCATACATCAAATTAGGGAGAGCCAAGCGCATACCGCACGCAAACCTCGGGCTAAATCACTTCAGTTCCCCTTTCTCTTTTGCGTATCAATAAAACAGTTGTAGCACAACCAATACTCGTTAAATTGTCGACTCGTTGCGACACCAACACCCCCTACGGTTCCGACCGTCTTCACGTTCTATTCACGTGAGTCTGCTGTTCGAGGAGACGGCGGATGACGGGGCGCTCGCAAGGAGACAAGACGCAGAGGCCCACTCTTCCTATCTGACTCACGCCGCACGCGCGTGGCGGAATGAGTCATGGACCAGTTCTCATGTAATCGGTTGGACAAACATTTCTTCTTGTTCTCATTAGGGCGCGTTATAATTCGACTCTTCTCATTGCGCTGTACCTCACATTGTATACTCTGTTCCTAACAAAAACGTTGTCATATTAGTATTATATCCTTTGTCGTTAACACCGTATTGAACATAGGATGGTTTTTGCGACACTTCTACCTTCGTTACACTCTACTGGTGTAAATACCATATGAGCCATTGCTCTATACATAGAGGTTTTGAATTTCAGTTTCTTTTTTGTGTTCACATACAGTGTATTGTCTCTTCCAAGATATGCATGTGGTTGACATGCGTACTGTAATGCAGGGGAGGAAGGAGAGGAAAAGAATAGGAAGGGAGGAGAGGACATTTGAGATAGAGGGCTATGAGATATCCCTAGTAATTTGAGAAATCTGCAAAACAATTTGATAAGGGATTTATTTATTTCGAGCTCTCTCCTTGCTGAGAAATAGAAGGAGAACCGCCAGCCTCGTTATGACGTGCAAAATCTCACAGTATATAAGGGAGGAATGCAAGAGTCACTGCCTGTAGGTGACTTCCCATCGCCGCCGACTGGGGCCGTAGCAGGTCGTCACGTCCACCGGTGAGGGTGCACGACGCTTGCATTACTAACGACGCGCGTTTTTTGTTTTGTTTGAGGGATTGAGGACTGGTACTTACTGCCGACAGCCCACTGTCTTATGGGCGGAGACTAGAGTTGAGCTTTTTGATATTTCTTTTCGAAAACGGAACAATCGAACAACTCGATTTTTCGCGGTTTTCGAAAGTCCGACCAGAGTGGGGTGCGTGCTTCGCCCGCACCCGACTCTGACCGGGCGGGCCACGCTATGCTAGCCGGCTTCGCCGGCATCGGGTATGGTGATCCATGTGGGACCAGAAACCCATCCTAACGTCGAGCCAGCTAGGAATGCTTCCTTACCCAGCGACGGCTGCCGGCTTCGCCGGCAACCAACGCTGAGTAAGAAAGCATCCCTAGCGTCTAGAGCAAAAATGGTGCAGAAAGGAGTAACCGGCTGTCATTCTGCACAATAGAAATTCGGTATCTGATGCCAGATTCATCAGCAGTTTACCGGCCGGTACCGGTGAAAAGTACCGTCAAACCCCTGATATGAGATTCGTCAGCATCAGGTCTGGCGTGCTTTTCACCGTTACCGACCGGTGAGCGGTTGATGAATCCGGCACTGGAGTCGTAGAGCAAAAAAGGCAAAAAAGAGCAGCCGGTTGTCATACTGCACAGTCGAAAAGGTTTCACTTTATTATGGAGTCGTAGCTTTCCTGGCAGTGGGGTAGTGGTAAAAGTATGGCGGTAAAAATAAGTGGAAAGTTGCACCACACAGGGGAGCTGGGAAGGAGCATTGTGGTATGACCACTAGACACGGCCGAACCCCAAACCTGGGTGATTAAACCGGCGGGCCTAGGCAGTATACGAAGTACGGGTGGCTAACATCGGACAAAAAACCCTTCCTCTTTTATATATAGGGGATTCCTTGGCGCTAAGCGTAATTTGCTACGAGTACATAATCTCGTCTGATGACTCGTTGTTCTCTTCCGGCTCTTCGCTGGTGACCAGTGATTCCAAAAAAGAATGTGTTCTGCTGCAATGTCCATAGAGCCCTGACAGGTGAAAAAGGAAGGTTAGAAAAACAACTAAAGGGGTTGTGTAACAAGGAAGTGCAAACTCCAAACTATTGTTTTTGTCCACAATCTTCTGACATACGAAGGCGAGGCCTTTGTGGAGGAGTGTAGCAACTCTTGTCGTTTTATAGGAGTACTAATTAGAGATTTGTCTTGCCGTCTTTTCTAGCAGAGATTTACGAAACAGCCGCATTCTTGTATCCGCCAGCGTTCTGAAGGGTGTTCAACAAGGAGGCGTGTGTGATGCATATCTAAGCCTAACCAAGGCTAGTACGTTTCCGCTTCTCTCAAAAGCAGTATTCATACTTCCCAGGCGAATAATTGTGCTAGAAATTTCTTCGAATATTCTAATAGTTTCGAACGCTCACAAATTTCGAGCATTCGAATTCGAGCATATTCGAAAAAAGCGGTTTCCTGGATATTCGAATTCGAATACATTAGATACACGCGACTTTTTGAATAGTCGAATTCAGTATTCCGATTCGAATGAAAATCATTCGAATACGTGTTCGAATAGGTTATTCGAGCAAAACTATAAACAACACTAGGCATGAAGATGAGATAGTATCGAAAACTACAGGGTGCGCCAAAATTATGGCGACAGCACATGTGCAAACAATTTGACCTTTTATTCGGAGCGTCTGCTTTTTCTCGTGCTCTTATTGTTTTTATTGAGTCAATCAGTTTATGCTTATTTCAGTCAAACATAACAATAAATGGTTTTTCAAGATAGTGAAACGTTCGTCCCACCGTTCCTAAATCATTGCGCTTTACCGTCAAGGCTTCTCGGCATGCGACATTCACCACCGTCTTGGAGTTCATTAAGATATTATGAATAGGTCCATCAGACGCTAAGAAGACCTGGAAACCGAGGATGATGGATCCGGACGGGAAAGACACGTATCTGTGACAACTACGGACAACATTAGCAAGGTACGTGAACGAAAACGCAGGAAGCCGGCGCGCTAGGTCCGCCGGTTGTCGGGAAAATGGACATCATGGAGACGTCGTTGAGAAGAATCTTCCGTAAACTGAGACTTAAGGCCTACAAGAAGACCCACGTGCCCCCTCCTGGACAATCAAACAGGAAGGAGTTCCAGCTCACTGAGGAAGAATGCTGCAAGACTGGTGCAAAGGCAACTTTCCGCACTTCATCAGCTTCCACGAGTGGCCAGCCAACTCTCCGGATTTGAATCCGATGGACTACACCGTCTGGCCAGCTCTGGAAGCCAAAGCCTGCGCGAAACCTCACCGCTCCGTGGATCCTTTGAAGAAAAGCGTGGGGTTAGCTCAACGCGCCTTACTTGCGTGCCGCCGTCGATGCCTTCCCGAAGCGTCTCAAAGGGTGTCGACGCCGATGGAGACATCTCCGAATCTCAATGCTGCGTATAGTTTACAATAGACTGCTAGACATTATCGCATCGCTGGTTTCCCGAAAGTACCGCATTTTCTCTCTCGGCGAAATGAATACCTTGTCGCCATAATTTTGGCGCACCCTGTATAATATCGCCACCAGAGTCGACTAAACAGCAGTGATTTTCGTGATGCTGCTTGATGCTGATGAGATTTTTGAGAATTCTCAGGGATTCATTTTTGAGAGTTTTCTAATAACTAGAAAGACCGGGCTCTTACATCTTAGGTATGTCCAACACCAACCAACCTCAAGGAATTAACTGCCACCTCTATTTGAACTCCCTCTCTAAGCCACTCTGACGAATTTATCGCTCTCAAGCATTGATCGAACTTCGTTCGATTTCGAATTACGTTCGAACAAAACCTCGCGATTTTCGGATTCGAACCCTCCGATGAAATCACACATTGTTCGAAATCGATGATCGCGAGAAAGCATTGTTCGAATATGAAGAATCGGCCACTAGCACTCTCGAAAGGAAATCGCAAATCGTTCCCGCCAATTATCGTAGGCGCAGAAGTGGAGCGAGTTTGAACGTGGGTTTTTCGGGAAACGGGGACGATCCATACTCAGGCGGTCTACTCTTGAAATTGTTCGATCTACTCTTGATATTTCGAACAATGTTCGAATAATGCTTTTCACGAAACTCGATTTCGAACAATGTTCGAATAATGGTTTTCCGCGAAATACGATTTCGAGCAATGTTAACAATGAATTTTCGCAAAATTCGATTTCGAACAATGCTCGAACAACGGCGATTTACGATTTTTGAGTAATCGAGCGATTAGTTGTTCGAAATCGCACGAACAATTGTTCCGCACGATTAAAAGGAGTTCAAGCCTAGTGGTGACAAAATAACACCAATATACGGTATACGGTGCAGGTGTGCTGCGACACAAACTTCTGCTTTCTGCTCCTTTCACTTCCGTATTGAAGGCGTTTACCGTCCTTCTGGTCCGTGTTCCGAATTCCGGTTTCCGGCCGTTTTCACCTTCCATTTCGTGTTCCGCTCTCTTTTGGGACGGAAGACGGAGCAGAAATGGTGACTCATCACTCATTGATTGTTTTGCACTGCCTTCATTCACCGAACTTTCAATTAGATGAAAGGCTGACAAAGAAAACCAAATATGCGTTGCCTTTTTTTGTGATTGTGTTGCTCTCAAAACCGATGGTACATCCTCATGTGGGACAACGAGATCGAAATATTTCTTTTCTTGAAACGATATATTACCGAATAGTATAAAGCCACAAAGGTCTCACTAGTGTTTGAATAAAGAATCTAATTAATTATCCGGAGCGTGCTTGTCCTTTGTTACCTAGTAATGTTAGGTCTGGCCTGGAGCATCAATTCTAGATCACAGTTCCATAAGTACTCTTAGGTTGCTAACATTGTTTTTCACCTATCCTAGTCGGAGGAGGGCATACAAATGATGCTATTGTACCCATGCCAACTCAGAGAGTGGATGCCGTGTCGTGGGATGCTGAACGCAACTGTAACCTTAGAGCTTTCCCCTCCCAATTAGGATAGATCAGAGACATTCAGTAAGACCGGTTTAGCGTCATGAGTGGCGAAATCTCTGGCAGCTTACCCGTCAGATGGGTTCACTGCGTTTAAAAGACTTTCTTCTTATTTACAAAAGGATTTTGCATAAACTTCGATTCGTGACACTGATAATGTTTGAAAAGTCACCTTTGCAATGATACGAAGACAAGATTTCTTTAAATTGTTATATGTTACTAGAAAAGACTCGCATGCTGCCTTGCCCGTTTCCTAAATTCTTAATGGCAACTTATTTTTTACTACCATTATTGTTATATATTTATTTATTGAAAATTAAATGAAGTAATGACTTTTGAGTTACTTCCGTTTCCGTATTTCGTACTCCGGTTTTCTCGAAAAAATTTCCGCCCATCACTCTGGACCCCATAAACCCCACGTGGCTCGCCCGTCCAGCGTGAGGTGCCGGCGAAGCCATAGCCATACGCTTCAGACTCTTCCCTCCATTGTAACAGTGGTTGAGGTGCGCCGCCACCCCACTACCAATAGTCTGAGAAAGTGCCATGACAGTTTTTCCTATATTGTCGATCGTTGAGGTCGAGGTATCAGCATGCTCTGATTTCGTGGGACGACATGAGTGTGAGAGCTCTATCTACATGAATGTCGTTGTTTAAACAGAGCTATGCACAGTTAGTTCGCCTGTTCACTGATTTATTGGTTACAGATAAATGGCATATGAAAACATTATGGAGTTGTTGTCTGCTCTCGACTCAATCAAACATCTGAAGCGTACGGGATGGGTGAAGCTAGGCGTGAGTTTTTGAACGTTGAACATGCGCTCACTGTGTAGGTAGGTAGCTCCCAACTTGTCTCCTCTTGAAGCCTCGGCATGGTGAGTTATTTGTTAGTATCTTGTGATATACGAGGTTTGTAAGTGAGGGCATCAGGGACCAAATGCTCCGACTTTCCGTCGTTTCAGGGGCCTTAAAATAGAGCGTAGTTTTATGTCTGCGTTCTACTCCGCCTCAACTGATCTAGCATTTTCTACCCACTCCTAGAATCACTACAGATAGCCCGAACGAAGGAGACGAACCCACCCACCCATCAACCACAGGAGTTGATGATCGCCCTCGTTATTTTATCATTAGAGACGAATGAGGCACACTGAGTTGATGCCACGCCGACCGGTCATTTACCGGGGAACCACTTGAAGTGTTCTAACCAGATACTATCTCAACGATAGGTCGAGACGGTCCAAGTGTTGTATATGGGCAGAACCGCCTCTCCCTGGGAAGTAACAAACTGCAGGTATCTTGACCCCAATACAACTCTGCGCAAAGTTAGGGGCGACGGAAGTCGCGTGTTGGCGCCATGTTCGTTCACGTGCTCCGCAGCTGACGGGCGCGCGCGGGATAAGGGTTCGTATCGCGGCTCAGAGCAGTGCGCAGGTGGCGTAGTGGGGAAGCGTGCGGACTCGTGAGCGAGGGGTCGAGGGTTCGGATCCCAAAGGCTGCGTTTGCTTTGCACTTTTGCAAAATCCATGTTTGTCATATAGGTGATCCACTTAGGGGTACCGAAAGGGAGGTCGTTGACCAGGACGTGCGAATGGAACCACTTGATAAGGAATTTGAAGTACCGGAAGAAGCCAACATTTCTTTACCTGAAATATTCCTCTCAATGGAAAGCGACCGTTCGGCTCTTGTAGTTGCACAAATAGCGTCTCTCCGAACGTTCCTGAAGTGAACAGCAGCGGCATCACTGTCAGGCTGTGGGTAGTGGCCTTTGACGACTGCACAATGCGTAGCGTTTCCTTCTCTCCTTTGAACGACAGACATCTCGGAATCTGTAGTACACTCGGAATAGTATAAGGAGGCTATTAGAGTTTTTTCTCAACCGTCTAACTAACCGTAGTCTCCTTGCTCAAGGCTGTCTGATCAATATTTACTAGGCTATCCAAAGCATAGTTTTCGATCTCGCTTCGAATCTCGGCAACAAACGTGTCTGTCGCCTCTATTTAGGCTGTTCCCAGTTAACGTATCTCCTTATGTATCAGCTCATCGTATCCAAGGAGGGTAAACTATAGCGGTCAACATGTCTTGTTTTAGTTATGGAGAATGTTATATGTAAACATGCTCTATAACATACTATAATACCCGTAGGTGGATCATCTATATGATAAACATGGATTTTGCAAAAGTGCAAAACAAACGCAGTCTGCGGGATCCAAACTTCCGACCCCTCGCTCACGAGTCTGGGCGCTTCCCTACTACGCCACCTCTGTCCGCTGAGCCGAAGTACGAGCCCTCATCCCGCGCGCGCCCGTAAGCTGCGGAGCACGTGAATCAACATGGCACCAACACGCGACTTCCGTCACCTCTAACTGTGCACAGAGTTGCATTGGGGTCGAGATACCTGCAGTTTATTACTTCCCAGGGAGAGCCGATTCTGCCCATATACAACACTTGTACCGTTCCGACCTACCGTTGAGACAGTTTCCTGGTAAGGCCTTGTTTAGTGTGCACGCGACTCGCGACGCGATGCATGTGTGGTGGCCAAATTGATCGAGCGAGGCGATTGATCAATTCAGCCACTATGCATGGCATCGCGTCGCGCACACTCTAAACGACCCCTAAGCCAGTGATGCAATGCATATGGGCAGAAGCGCCTCCCCCTCACTAGGGAAGGGCTTCGACTTCCCTTTGAACTTCAAGTTGAGACCATGATCATTAGAAAGAGCTCGGACGAATATGGGTATCGAAATTGCAAAATGAAATTCCTGAGGGAGTTGTGAACTGCCGAACTTGGGTGGCCTGACCGCATTCTGGCAGTGGGAAAGTACTGGCGCGAGAGTGGTGAGTCATGGAGCCAGCTGCGGTGGTGGTGCAGGGTAGAGTATATTTATTTATTTATTTCTACGTGCATATAAGACACACGTCAAAGAATATACGAATATATCGGAATATACATGTGCTCCCACGTGTGACGCCGTTGGTTCGGTACCGGCACCCGCTGGTGCCGGTATTTTTTTTTTGCACATTACGATTTACAAGTGCTCCGTCACGCCTATCGGCGTGCCTCGCACTTGCGCGCTTCGCGCGACGTTGGAATATCACTAAGCTGAGGACAGTCACATCAAGCAAGCTGCTCTGCTTATGCAGCTTATTATGTTCCAACTTTGCTCTACCTTCCTTAAGATCAGGGGCCAGATTTATCAACCGCTTGCCGGCAGGTAACGGTGAGAAGTACCGCCAAAGCCCAGATACCGAGATTCATTAGCATGAGCAAACTTACGGCCCGAGGAAGCTGCACCATTGAAAAAGAAGTGGTGAAGCAATCGAGAAGGCACTATATTATTATTCTCGAGTTCATTGTTCTATTGAAACCTTGTGCCGACATGGCCGAGCCGGCCGAGTGGCTAGCGTGGCAGACTTTGGAGCGAAAGGTTAGGGGTTTGAATCATGCGAAGGTCATTGTCTTTTGCATTTTCGCAAACTTCATGTTCATGCGAGGGGCGCATGCACTGAGAGTAGAGCAGGTAAACAACAAGTTTACATGTTGTTAATCCTTATGAAGGATAAAGGTTGGTGTCACAATAAACCAGTTTGGGACGTGCAGTGTATTCTCCTCCTACGGGACGCCGTTAAAGCAGTTTCGATCCGAATATAGCCTTTACAGCGGCTTGCGATGGGCAATCGGTGGACATGTAAGAGTTTATCCTTCCGAGACAAGTATTGTGGAAAACCGCCGAGCTAGCTGTGATAGAAGACTTGTAGCTAGTCTTGGCGACACCAGAACCAAAACCTTGAATTCTTGGCATTCCACGCGTGAAATTGGTACGGATTACAACCCATGTTTGTTGGCAACTAGTGTTTCATGTTTTCAAAGGTTTAACAGAGAGGGAGCGCCTTCCAGGAAGGCATGGTCACTGACTCGGGTTCTCCGAACAAGGAAGGTCACGTTGTCGATAACACCAATCATTAGTCGAGAGAAGCGAATGTTGGCCGACTTCCTCTATGTGAGAGTGTTAGAGTGCAGGTGAATGTCACGAAGACGATTTTCATGAAAAAGAATATCAAAAGGAGGGTGCTATGAAGAACGTCGAAGAAGTCGTGAAGAAGACGAAGGATGTCCGCTTCCATGTCCTCTCATTCGACTTCACTGCTCTTCCTTCTCTAACGTATCATACAAAAGAGGGATCAACAAGTGATCATCATCGCGCAGCGAGCAATCAAAAGGGCGATGGTTGCAGTTACATGATTCAAGCAAATGAGAGGCCTCCGGAGTTCCGAGCTTCGCCGACGTTTCAGGACGCGAGCGTTCGTATCGACTGGTTGTAGCGCGGCGCCGCGCGTTCTGGTGGCCATATCTGGGGCGTCTTCTCCTTGCTCGCCCTCTCCGATCGCGCTGTGACATTCGCCGCGTGCGACGGGAAGCGACGCGACGGGTGTCACAGCAGGACGAGGGGAGCGCACGAATCGACCAGCTTTGCGGTTGGAATCGTTAACGTATTCAGAGGGTTTACAAAACCAGTGTAAAGATCCATGTTGGTGTGAAACAAACATGGCTTATATCAGAATTTCGAACTCTATCTAATGAGTTCTACCTCAAGCTTATCAATACTGCGGCTGATGCAAAATTCTTCAAATTTAAAACCAAAAAATAGTTGTTCTGTTCGCAAACCTGCTACGATGCTGTGAAAAATATATTTCCAGGTTAAAATTTCACAGAGAATTCAACTATATCGTCGAAATGCGTTCTAGAAAAGCCCATTTTTGGAAAAAAAAACAGTTGTGTGTATGAAACCTTTGGAGACATTTCTCTAAACCAACGTTGTACGCAGAACTTAATTACGAATTTTATATTCACAAATATTAACTGTAGAATGGAGAATTGGTGTTACTTCACTATATGGTCCATTTACAGACGTAATGATGACGGTAAGCAAGGATTGATTAATAAGCATGTCCTCGATCCCCTGAAGACACTGCCTCCAGGGCTTGCGGGCAACGAGCAAGGAGCGGTTAATAAAACATAACCTCGGCCCCTGGACCTCAGTGTCTCTAGATATACTTCACCTTGGCTTTGAGAGCAAGGTCGTGTTGGGTAGCTATGAAAATTCTAATATTTGTGAATATAAACTTCGTAATTAAGTTGTGCGTACAATGTTGGTTTAGAGACATTTTTTGAATTGTGTGATACAGACAACTATGTTTTTTTCTTCTTCAGAAAGTGAGCTTTTCTAGAACGCATTTCGACGACATAGTTGAACTATGTGAAATTTTAAACAGGAAATATGTTTTTCACAGCTTCGTAGCAGGTTTGCAAACAATAATTTTTTGATTTGAAATTTGAAGGATTTTGCATCAGCAGTAGCGTTGATAAGCTTGAGGTAAAGGTCATTAGATAGAGCTCGAAATCACCTATATATAAAAGAGTTTGTCCGTCGAGTGATCTAATCTAAGCGAGATACGCCGCATTCGCCACATCACCCACAGCGAGAGCGGTCGAATGATCTAACATAAGTTGGGTACGCCGCATCACCCATAGCGAGAGCGGTCGAATGATCTAACTTAAGTTATGTACGCCGCATCACCCATAGCGAGAGCGGTCGAATGATCTAACTTAAGTTATGTACGCCGCACCACCCACAGCGAGAGCGGTCGAATGATCTAACTTAAGTGAGGTACGCTGCATCACCCACAGCGGGAGCGGTCGAGTGATCTAACCTAAGTGAGGAATGCCGCATCATCCACAGCGAGAGCGGTCGAATGATCTATCTAATCTAATAAGTAAGGTACGCTGTATCATCCACAGCGCGGTCGCAATTTCCCATTGAACGTGGGAATTGCTGCAGCATAAAAAGCGCATCCTTTTACTGCTTGACACAACAGCACTTACGCGCGTTCCTGAGCGTCCAGATTCAGAAGCGGTGCCGCCGACTTCGTGCCATTAGCATAACCACTAAAGGGGGAAGAGTATAAGGGGGGACTTCGAGGGTGGAGAATCGACAGCGACCAGGAGGTAGCGACTTGGAGGAAGCATCGGGAAGGGGGGGGGGGTCGATAGGGGGATCAATGAAGCATTAAGGAGGGACCAGTAGGGAGTTAGCAATCGGGGAGAGCAGTTAAGAGGATCAGTAAGGGGATCCATTACCGATAAGAGAGTACGGATTTAGAAGATGTGATACCGATGACACGCAATGGGCGTTCGCTGGCCGTCGTTGTGTGTGAGCGTGGGAGAGCTACTTAATTGGGGAGAGCATTAACGAGGATTCCTAGGGGGGGGGGGGAGAGATCGACCAGGAACAAGGGACCTGGAGGCGGAACCAGGACGAGGAACCAGCAAGAAGGGAGCCGTAAGAAAATTTATACGCGAAACAAGGAATCTGCCATATGCGCAGCCTCTTCATGCTCGACACAGCGGCAACTGTGCGCGCTTCTGATCCTCTGCATTCAGAAGGTGGGTCTTCTGAGGTGCTGGTTTCAGAGGACAGGTCCTCTACGCCCCCTTAGAAGCATCTGAATTAAGGAATTGTGTCACCGGCGTGCTGCGGCGTGCAGGCGCTTTCAGAATTCAACATGGGATGCTGATCTACAGAGGAAGTATAGCCTCCTCCTGCTTGACACAACGGCAACTACACGTATTTCTAAACGTCTCGATTCAGAAAAAAAGGTCCTCTAAGTCGCGCTAGAGGCAACTGGATTAAGAGGCAGGAGGCATCTGGATTATCCTAGGAGGTGATTTCAGACAAATTCCTCCTGTCGTGCCAAAAGCAGGACGGTCCAAAATTCTGAACGTTTCTATCAAGAGCTCCCCACTGTGGCCTCATTTCTTTAAATACAGATTGACTGAGAATGTGACGACGTCCAGCGGTGGAATCGGTTGGTCTAACTTTCTAATTCAACTTGGAAACGGAGAGCTCCAAAACGATTCCAATGAAGTGGAAGTGCCCGACAATATGCTGAGCTCTGGAGATATAGCAGATGAGATATTTGGTGATATAGTGACCTTAGAAGATATGTCCGCTGCAGTCGGTAGAGCGATTTTGACGCCTAGGAATTTCGACTCTTTGGAGATAAACAACAAAGTGCTTTCGAAACTACCTGAGCAGGAGAAGATTTACAGAAGCATAGATGAGGTTATGAATTACGAAAATGAAGCTAGCAACGACACAGAGTATTCATTGGAGTTTCTAAACAGCTTGACACTCCAGGGATACCCGCCACATGAACTCCATCTAAAGAAAGGAGCAGTCATAATGCTTCTGCGGAATCTTAGAGTCAACCAGGGTCTATGCAATGGTACGCGACTCACTGTTGAACATATGGATAGGTACATTCTAGGCTGCAAAATTGCAACTGGAGCGAACAAAGGACAGTACGTCCTTATTCCTAGAATAATATTCTGTTCGCCTGCCTATGGCGCCTCACCGTGCAGATTTAAGAAGAGGCAATTTCCTGTGCGTTTGGCCTACGCAATGACAATAAACAAGAGTCAGGGACAAACATTTGACAGAGTCGGTGTATACCTCCCCAGCCCAGTTTTTTCTCATGGTCAACTGTACGTGGCGTGCTCACGTGTTCGACAGAGATCAAAATTTGGCTACCACCAGGGCGGAAAACTATATCAAACGTAGTATTCACCGAGATGTTTGAGTAAAAAATTAAACCATTTTCGTTGCACTATGAATAATTTTTTTTGAAGCGCACATCTTTCTTTGTAGAAGAGTAGTTCCTGAGAAAAAGACTAAGTGTATCACCCCGCGAAGCGGGCGAGTGCGAGACACGCCGTTAGGCGTGTCGCAGCACTTGTTCTGATATAAGACACAAGTGCTTCAACACGCTTGTCGGCGTGTCTCGCACTTGCGCGCTTCGCGCGACCTTAGAGATTCACTAAGCCAAGATCACTCACTTCAAGCAGCTGCTCTGCTTGTGCAGCCTTCTCGTCACCTTAGCAGTAAAAAGAGATTTGAAAACCTAAATAATTTCGAACCTTGGCTTACCTTCTTTAAGATCAGGTGAGTAGTTCATCGATATGAAGCCGTCCAGCTCTCCCTCCCTCCATCCTCAACATCTCTTCAACATTGGCACTATGTTCAGAAAGTTCAGAAACGTAATTTATTTGAGTTAATCAGTGCTCTCGTCCTCAGACTGTGTTGTGGAGCACTCCTTCGGCCTTAGTACCAGCGTGTCTCCCACCCCACCCCCCCCCCCCCCATCCCTATCGGTTAAATCTGGGAGAAAACCACCGGTCAGGTGATAATATCGATCGATACTGGCCTCCACATTGAAACTTTCCACCTGATGCGGAGCACTCCTTCGGCCATAATACCCGCAGGTCTCCCACACTCTCCCCACCCCGATCGGTTAAATCTGGAAGAGAACCACCGGCATGTCCCAACCCCACCCCCATCTCCACCCCGATCGGTTGAATCTGGGAGAAAACCACCGGCGTGTCTCCCACCCCTCCCCACCCGATCAGTTAAAACTGGGAGAAAACCACCAGTGTGTCTCCCACTCCCCCCCCCCCTTCTCCACCCTGGGGCCGGATTCATCAAAGTTACTGCAGTAACTTTAACGGAGAATTGTAAGCGAAAGCTCAGATAACGCGGCTTATCGCTCACCATATCGCTTGATAGGCCGCGTTATCTGAGCTTTCGCTTACAATTCTCCGTTAAGGTTACTGCAGTAACTTTGATGAATCCGGCCCCTGATCGGTTAAATCTGGGAGAAAACCACAGGTCAGCACCTCGATTAGCCCCAGGGCTGAAGTTCCGTGCCGCTTGAACGACATCCGCAAAAAATCGACGATATCGATCGATATCGATTATCTCCCCTGCTGTGCAGGGTAATTTGTTCAATATCGGTTGATGGCAATCGACACTTCAAAACCGAACTTCATAATCATGTTCAGCGACCTCGATTTCCCCCAGGGCTGAAGTTTCGGACCGCTTGAACGACATTCATTAAAAAAATCGATACTTTGATCAATATCGGTTGATGGCAATCGACACTTCAAAACCGAACTTCATAATCATGTTCAGCGACCTCGACTACCCCCAGGGTTGAAGTTTCGTTTCGGACCGCTCGGACGACATCCATAAGAAATCGATAATTTGATCGATATCGATCGATGGTGATCTACACTTCAAAAGCGAACTTCACAATCATGTTCAGCGACCTCGATTACCCCCAGGGCTGGAGTTGGCGACGTGTTCGGCACGTCTACGGCACGCCATGCACGGTCGCAGACGTGTTGGGTACATCTACGGCTCGCCATGCACGGTCGTCGACGTGTTCGGTACATCTGCGGCTCGCCATGCACGGTCGTGGACGTGTTCGGCACGTCTACCGAGTTGATGTTTGTTTCACACCAACGTGGATCTTTACACTGGTTTTGTAAACCCTCTGAATACGTTAATGATTTCAATCGCAACAAAGCTAGTCGATTCGTGTGCTCCCCTTCCCCCGCCGTGACACCCGTCGCGCCGCTTTTCCGCCGCGCGTGCGACGGGTGTCACAGCGCGATCGGAGACGGCGAGCAGGGAGTTGACGCCAACCATGACGCGCGCCCATGGCTCCACAATCAGTCGATACGAACGCTCGCGTCCTGAAACGTCGGCGAAGCTCGGAACTCCGGAGGCCTCTCATCTGCTTGAATCATGTAACTCCAAGCATCGCCCTTTTGATTGCTCGCTGCGCGATGATGATCACTTGTTCATCCCTCTTTTGTATGATACGTTAGAGAAGGAAGAGCAGTGAAGTCGAATGAGAGGACATGGAAGCGGACATCCTTCGTCTTCTTCACGACTTCTTCGACGTTCTTCATAGCACCCTCCTTTTGATATTCTTTTTCATGAAAATCGTCTTCGTGACATTCACCTGCACTCTAACACTCTCACATAGAGGAAGTCGGCCAGCATTCGCTTCTCTCGACTAATGATTGGTGTTATCGACAACGTGACCTTCCTTGTTCGGAGAACCCGAGTCAGTGACCATGCCTTCCTGGAAGACGCTCCCTCTCTGTTAAACCTTTGAAAACATGAAACACTAGTTGCCAACAAACATGGGTTGTAATCCGTACCAATTTCACGCGTGGAATGCCAAGAATTCATGGTTTTGGTTCTGGTGTCGCCAAGACTAGCTACAAGTCTTCTATCACAGCTAGCTCGGCGGTTTTCCACAATACTTGTCTCGGAAGGATAAACTCTTACATGTCCACCGATTGCCCATGGCAAGCCGCTGAAGCCGCTGTAAAGGCTATATTCGGATCGAAACTGCTTTAACGGCGTCCCGTAGGAGTAGAATACACTGCACGTCCCAAACTGTGTTATCGTGACACCAATCTTTATCCTTCATAAGGGTTAACAACATGTAAACTTGTTGTTTACCTGCTCTACTGTCAGAGCGTGCACCCCTCGCATGATTCAGACCCCTAAACTTTCGTTCCAAGTCTGCCAAGCTACCCACTCGGCCACCCCGTCGACACACGGTTTCAATAGAACAATGAACTTGAGAATAATAAGATAGTGCCTTCTCGATTGTTTCACCACTCCGTTTCAATGGTGCAGCTTCCTCAGACCGTAATTCTGCTCAAAGTTGTATTCGGGTCAAGATACTTGCATATTGTTACTTCTGTGAGGGAGACGCTTCTGACTATATGCATCGCATCGCTTGATTAGATCTACACTTCAAGTAGTTCCCTGGTTAGAGTTCACAATGAGACACAAACAGCAAAAATCATTCGTATCAGAGAGGAATTCACTTCGGTTGTTCACTGCTGGATTTCTTGTGAAAGTCCAGAACATCTCTAACGCTTTGCTGGCCAAGACCACTCCATCAGCGGCCAGAATACCGCACTTCACCTCACGGACGTCGCCGTTATGCGCATCAATTCTATGTATACCAAGTGGAGTAATTAGCAAAGCCTTTTGATGAATAGGAGTTTATTCACGCGTGTTTATTTATTTATTGCGCCTTTGGCGGATAAATAATTAAATGAACTATTAGAACTATTATTGTTGCTGTTATTTACTCGTACTGCCACAGACCTTTCCGTTTCCCCCAATATATTTGGCGTTAGACTATACTGGTATACTCTCGTGGACACTCCCGCGGAGGCACGTATCGTGGCAGGACTCCGTACTTGGCCACGCTTCGCAACCCGCTACACCCACGTTGCGTCGACAGTCAGCCGCAATGCACAGCTCGGTGGACGTTCCGCTGGAGCATTCGCGGTAGCATACCATTGGCCTCACAGACCAAGCACTCGGTCTCATGAGTTGCTCCGATCTCTGAGGAATTTCCCAGACTAACACTTGGTCTCTGATGTGCACTGTTTTTTGTATTATGTTGTCGTTAAGATGTCCACCACGGCTAGGCCCTCCATTTGTGCGTTTACAGCAACTCTCTAGCTATCGGCATAACTCTTTCGGAGTTCAAGAGAAGCAGGAAAGGTATCTTATTTACTCCTGGGGCCGGATTCATCAAAGTTATTGCAGTAACTTTGATGAATCCGGCCCCTGGTCTCTTTTGAATGGCTAGCGTGAGATGTCCGTCGATGGTTCGAAATTGTATGGTCATTTGACGTGGCTTTATTGAATCCAGGGTAAGGAGCAGCTGCTAGACTCTCATGGAAGTATATAAGCGAAGCAGAGAATTTCCATCAGATTACCAAAACACGTCACAATCTGTCCTTGACTGGCAGAGCTTCTGCATTCGGCCAGCACGTGGCAGTTACAGGAAGCGCTCGTTTCTCGTAACTGCCACGAGAAAATAAATCATTGTCGGTAATGTGTAAACACACATTGAGCAAAGTTTAAGTAATGCTTAACTGCTTTCTTGTAACGACCTTCCCTTAATAGCTTTCTATGCTAAAACTTCTTGGCTTCTCAACTCAAATTGATCTTATTTCAAATTAAACTGGCAAGGGAAACCATGAACTAGTTAGGTTCTTTTAGATTTTTGAAGAAAATGATCCCAAAAAAGTGACGAAATTCCCTTTTTTTTTACAAAAGTGGGCTCAGTGAGCAAGCAATTTATTAAAAACAACACAAACAGAAACAGCACAAGAATAATATGACGATATGGAAGATGATTATGACGATGACAACGGTTTCACTCGGGCAGAAGGTGCTAGTGCTCCGGCTCCATGGTTAACTAGTACGACGCAGTGACGAGCGGACAAGTGATGGACAGCTTGACGCGGATCCTGACGAACTCAGACGTGCGTGGAGCGAAAGCGACTGATAGAATATGATAGCGGCTTGGAGGCGGCTGTCCAAATGAGAAGTTGACGACGGATCTCTAGTGCGGACCGATGACCCAAGCAACGAGATGCGAGTAGCAACAGAAGGGCAATCTAAATAAGAATCACTGGTTGCGGCCCTAATCGTGCTCGAGCCCTAAAACAGGCCGGACTGCTGGGAGACGAAGGCGGTCCGGGCTGGATATTAGCGGCTCGAAACGCAATCAGCACGCAGGACGGACGACGGAGGAGCGTGCGGGGGACGCAGGACGGGTGGTGACGGACGGACGACGAACGTGATGCTTGGACGACAAGCACGGACGCGAAGGAGACGGACTGCGAATGAAGCGCTCGGAACGACCAGAACTGGCAGACTAACGACCGCCAGTACTCCTTTACAGATCCTTCCAGAATCTCGCGCGCGCGGTGTATTGCCGCACGCAAACGCACTCGGCGCGCCGCGGTCGAGGCGCGCTACGGCTTCGCTCCCACACCTACCCCTTATCTTGTTTGCCTCCCCGGTGCTTAAATCCGTTCCAGTCGGACTTCTGACTTGGAGCGGTTCGGGACGTAGAGGGTTTTTAGGGCTAGAAGCACCACTACTCCATAGCTTAGCTTCCCGCTTCATTACTCTGCAGTAGCACTAAAATAACGGTACGCGACAACTCGCGTTCACATGGCAAAAAAGCCCACGAGCATTTCGCTCACATATGGCTAATGTTCTGCAACTGCAAGACCCTTACTTCAAAACCTCTCTACGTTCACATGGAAAGTGTATGACACACACCGAGATGCATCATGGCGTATGGGTTAGTAGTCTCCTAACACAGGCACGGGAGATTTACAAGTGATAAGGCTCAGCGATCTCTCGGTCGCGCTCCCATTTTGCCTTTCTTCCATTAGTGCCAACTCCTTCACGGAAAGTGTGACTACAATGGCTCACACCTTATCATTGCGACAGCCTCGCGGAACTCGTCCAGCTCCGGTACCTCAACAGTACAACGATCTGTCAAAACGTTGCATCTCCACTTGAACGTCCGACTCTTGTGAGGCCCCATAAGAGTGTTTTCTACACTGGTGCAGTACACAATCCTCACACCTCGCATCTAGCTCACGTATGCATCTCACTCCTAAGGCGAATCTCGAGCTTTTAGGGTAGGGATTTTCCTTTCTACTATCGCTCTCACTTGAGCGCACTTGCAACGTGCCCACACGCACTTTCTTTAGCGCTTCAACCACAGGCACAACCTGGCTTCTACGATTATATGATAACCGATTTTCCCGCATCTTGGTCCACTTCTTCCTCGACCGCACCTCCATCGCGCTGGAAGAAGGATTATTCGTAGACGTTGTTGCCCTATCCACAGGAGTGGTTCCCACAGCTTTGCTGTTTCTTTGAACATCTGGCTCTGTCCGTCACTGGAGCCGCTGTGGAGCTATCCGATGCTGAACAACAAATTCTTTTCCGATCCCTGGTTGATGTTCCCAGTAAGTTGCCTTTACTGTTCTCACAATCTGCCTATTGTACACCAGTATTCGGATCAGGAGTTACGTCAATGCGGTGTGCTAACTCAGCCACACGCGTGCTCTTTCTCCTTCGATCCTTCTCTTCTTCGATGACGTCGGTTCTTTCCTCACTCTGCGCAGCGGCTGGCCCGCTGTTGAGTGGTTAGGGCACGCGCATTCCCTTCATGAACCAGTCTATAGCCTAGAAATGAAAGCACATTCGTACCCAAAGTGACCACATCATCCTCTCCTTTGGACGCATGCATCTTCGCTTTGACAGTCTTCCCTACAACCGTTTGCTCCTTCAACAGTACCTCGTGAACTTCATGACGGAACCAGATGCATCACGTATCCGTTTGGCTGTACTCACAGGGAACTCCATTACGTCACGGTCTATGTTGCAGCCGTCTTCCTGGGCTTGCAACAACAGCTTAGCCGGCAGGATGAAGATTTCGGATCCTCTTATAACAATCCCACCTAGCTTCTACCGAACAACTCAACCATCGTAGCCATTTTTGTTCCGAAAGCAGGGCACGTTTGCCACCTCTGCCTCTTCTTGACGCCTGGTGCCCTTACTTGATACGCAGTCGTTCTCAACATAGCAAACAAAGATATCGCTCCTGGCTTGCTCGTGGGTTTACCGAACACTTCGTTTTAAACTTGGCACTTTTTAGTTTGAAGCCACATATAGAAATAAGATGGACATTTTGCAAAGCAAGGCAGACGTATCTAATGATTAAATAAATATTGTTCAATCATTTACCTAAAGGATGGTGGGCCGAAATGAGTCTGTTGGAATGCCGCAAGGACTGTAGCGACACTCTGGGTAAGAGACTAAGTTGTGATGTAGTTTTCTTCGACTTTTCGATGGCGTTCGATTGTGTCTCGCATAAGAAACTTATGTTTAAATTGATAGGCTTAACTTTCATCCTGTAATTGTGAATTGGATTAGGGAGTTTTTGAGTAATCGAACGTTTCAAGTGCCCCTGGGTCAGTCCTGTTCTAATGTTAGGTCGGCCTGTAGCGGCGTGCCTCAAGGAGGTGTCTTATCGCCCATAGTGTTTAATCTTTATATTGCGGACTTGCCTGGAATATTAGAACCCATCGGGCTCACTGTGAAGATGTAATGTAATGGCTGATGAAATTAAGCTGTGCGGGACAATCAGAGGACGCTAGAAGACTTCAGATGGCAGTGGCCGAGCGTGTCCAGTGGAGCGGGCAGTGGCAGCTTCCGCTGTCCCCGAGCAAAACTGTCTGCACGACTCTGAGCCGTGGCCCGTTGCCGAACTCACGAGAGTGTTTTATTGACAATTTTCGTGTCGCTGCCGTGGGCTCGGTCAATGACTTAGGGTTTCATTGGGATGTCAAGTTTAATTTCTCTGATCACGTGATGATTTGTTGATCAGATGCGCTCACCATAGGACCTATCAGATTTTCAAGGGCCTCACCACTAAGAATACAAGTTGTATTGCTTACGACTTATAAGATTTATGTTTGGCCGGTGGTGGAGTCATTTGCAACGGTTTTTTGCCATTGTAGAAAAGCACTTATTAAAAGGTTCTTATTCGCATTGGTGGGTTTCTTTACTCCAAGGTACATAAGCATCGATAAGGAACAAATACCTGGGTCTTCACCCTTAGGCTTCTCGCAGGAGATTCTTTGTATTTGTAGGGTTTATAAATGGATACATTATTCGCGCTATGGAGACTCCAAATTCTTTGCCTTGCGTGATTCTCATACAAAGGGGAGCCTGAGAAGATTCTTATCAGTCGGCCTACGACTAAGCTGAAAGTGGCTCTTTTTCCTCATAGTGCAGCCAGCGCATACCTGAAGGCGACGAGATGTATGCCGTCCGCCTTCTCCCTGAGTCAGCTAGAGCGACTTGTTGAAAAGTCGCAGTTGAGTTATGAAGTTTAACAATTTTCTGCTTTGTCGCCTATTTGGTTTGGCTAAGCACACTTTTTATTCATGTCTTAATTTGTCACAGATCTGACATTAGTTTGTCTTGCTTCATGTGTGTCTTCCTGTTGTTGTTGCAATACTTGTTTCTGACACTTGCGCTTATCGCGAAGGTATTGAATAAATAAATAAATAAATAAAAGAGTGTCCTAGAGAATAACTGCACTTGAAATAAACACAAAATTCTTATTTTTCTCGAAAATTGTTCGGTTTAAGATGAAAAGTCCGGTTAACAGTGTAAAAAAATTCTGTTTTAATGGAGAATGGTATATCTCAAAGTGCGGGAAAGTGGAGACCTCCGGCTTATCGCACGATCACACGCAAGCGAAATGCAAGCTAAAGTGGTAGGAATTTTATGGTTGTGATTTTTATTTGGTCGCCCTGGATAAACTTTCTTTGATTAAGCTTTTTAAATCACCGATTTATTAAAACAACGTGTCCGGCTTTCTTTAGGAAGTGTTGAATTGACTCTAGAGGTGTCCAATTGGCTAGAAATCTGTTCGTTAACGCTGTAAATAAATACTGAATAGTCGTACAGGTTTAGATTTTTTGATTACTGCACTGTCGTAGCAGTAATCCTCCCTATTACTGTAGATGGAACCACGTCCGATATCCAGCGCCAGCGCTACTATCGTTCCATTGGGCGAAGAACGAGCAAGGAATACAATTTATTAAGGCAAAAATCAGAAAGTTACAATTAAACCTAGAACAAGGAGCAAAGAAGAGACTAGATGAGAGCTAAGCCAAGAAGTTCCATGGGAAGCTGAAGACATTTCCTGGTAAGTGGCCGGCTAGAAACTACTTCTACTCAGTATGTCTCATTCTGCAATTGTCATTTGACGTAGGCGATCATCAAGCCCTGCGGTGGATCCGATACGTGAGCTCATCTCCCTCATTTGGATTACCCGTAGTTATTGGAGTATGTCGAAAATGCTAGTTTAGTTGGGGCGCTTGGGGGAGTAGAGCATAAACACAAACCTGTGACAATTTTTAGGCCTCTGAAGACGACGGTAAGTTGAAATATCAGGCTGCTAGTAAAGAAATTAATTAATTTTATGCAGAGGTTTGGTTAGGATGTTGAATGGAAGAGTAATGCTCTTTTTTGAGTTCTATGTATAAGCTGCGTAAGAAATATTAGGTTGGCAGCTAATTTCGTGGACTCTCAAGCGCCTTCAACAAAAGTGTTCATAAACAAATAACAAATAACAGTTTTTAACCAAAGGTAAGATCTGTTGGAACGCGGGACTGCTTCCCATTTATCAGCTACCTGGCCTTCCCACAGCTGTAGAATTGTTGTGCTTTTGAAGCCAAGAATCCTTGGAGGTGCATTTTGACATGGTCCATATTAATAGATCATCCTCCAACCAAGAAGTGCTGCTATAAAGGTGCTAGTCATTTGGCGCACAGCCTGCTGTAAGGTGGGTGAGTTAGGCCCCGTTTATACTTCGTCGAGGCGCGATGCGATGGCCACGCAATTTGGCCAAATTTATCGATCGCGTCGCACAATCAATATGGCCACTATACGTGGCGTCGCATCGCGCCGCGACGAAGTATGAACGGGGCATCAGACGCTCCCAGCTAAGGTCTTCGATTTTTTGAAGCTCCCAATTCGTGACGTGTGATCTGGCGTTATCTTGCTGATAGATAATTCTGCTCCTGAAAATCTGTCTGAACCGATTCCAGCGGAGTTCAGCCTGCGCGCGGCCAGGATGAGAAGAGTAGATTACAGCATTAACGCTGGAACCGCTCTTGGCGAACTCCCGAAGTTAATACCTTTTTGACACCACCAAACGGAGGGAACATAGCGAACCGGACGCCTCAAAAAATAGAAGACCTTGACTGGGAGCGTCAAACTCATCCACCTTAGAGCCCAGACCTTGCGCCGAGTGACTACCACATTCTTAGTTCGGTGCAGTACCTCTTGGTTGGAAAACGATTTAATAATGTGGAGCGGTTCAAAATGCACCTCCAAAGATTCTTGGCCTTAAAAGCACAACAATTCTATGGCCATGGGATAGACCAGCTACCTGATATATGGGGAGCACTTCTGCGTTCTGAGGATCTTATTTTAATTAAAGATTGTCATTAGTTATTTGTTAATAAAGACTTTTGCTGATGATTCTTGAGAGTCCACGAAATTAGTTGCCAACCCAATACAATTTTGCATGAAAGTTTGTCGAATTGGAGGCGTTTGCCAAAGACATTGCATTTCGTGTTAAGGTTCCGGAACCGGAGACTGTCGCATGTCATATGTACCGCATGGCCGTGTTAGCTTTGTCTTTAGAAGGCCAGGTAGAGGGTATGTATCTTAATGTCTATAAATTGTGAGTGACTTTCATGAAGTTTGCTTTTCAGGGCTAAATATATCGCATGCCGTGGCAATGTGTTTGCTACACGACTTGTCGGAAGCCATTGTAGGGGATATCACTCCACACTGCGGCATTAGCGATGAAGAAAAGTATGACCTCGAAAACCAGGCACGTGAGCAATTGCTCTGTGTTCGGAAGTCATGCATTTAACCTTCATTCACTGCTTTTCTAGGCCATCCAAAAAATTGCGTCATTCGTACCAGTGAGCGCTGTTGGGGAGAACTGGGTGCTGTTGTGGAGAGAATATGAGGCACAAGACACCCTCGAAGCGAAAGTTGTGAAGCACTTGGACAAATTCGACATGGTTGTGCAAGCCTTTGAGTATGAACAGAAGTACGGTGAGGGAATCCTTCTAGTGCACACCAAAGGGGAAAGTTTTCACCGAAGCGGATAGCTTTTAAGGTCCTAATGTGTGCTCGTTCTGATTGGAATTTCAACAGAGGTGCTTAGCTTAAGGCGCCTTTTATAGTCATGCCTGCGCGCGGCGCGGCGTGATGGTTGACATAGCTATCGATTATTCGCGCAGCTGCACCGCTTTCATACCCACCGCCCCAAAACACCACATTTGACGGAATTTTGGGTTAGGGTATTCGGCGAATCGCGCCGCGGGGAGGGAGGACGCGGCGCGGCGCGATCAGCTGCGGCAGACTCGGTGTGGAGTGGAAGATTTCGTACCGGGATGAACTATTTTGCTTTTGCCTTTTTCTCTAGGTTCCCCAATCAACAGAACAAAAAGGGTGTAGCAAAATAGTGTCACTATTGTACTTTAAGGGCTCCAGAGGTAGAGGGGTAGACTCGCCGTTAAACGCACACAAGCAAAAAACTGCGGACGAGTTTTCGGACGAGTTGTTCGGGCGCGAAAGGTAAAAATTCAAACAGGCCAACACGGCGTTGGCGATGGAGCGCGAAATCCTTCAATGCAAACATTACACGAGGAACCTCTCGTCGCTCAGGGGGGGGGGGGTTCGGAGCTGGATTCTGCGCTCTTCGAGCGCAGAATCAGGCTAGAGAAAGGACTCCAGGGTGGGTGCGGTCCAAGCTGCTCGTGTGGAAACTGCTCTCATCGCCCGGGGGGGGGGGGTATGGAGCTGGCTTCTGCTCTCAGAAGAGGTGCCGAAGAGGTCGTCCAACGTGCCTGATGATTCAGAATACGTGCCAGTAGGAGCTACTAGAGATGGATCAGTAAGGGGGGGGGGGCTATTGTATTGTACCTATTGCCTCTATCGTAGTGCATGTAGTATAGAAAATGGTGAGACCATTCAGCATTCGAAAATAACCGGAATCACTAAGTGAATCTATCTTTATTTCGCATTTCCAAATGCATAAAGTGGTGACAGTTCATGTGATAGCGTTGAGCTTTTTACTGGAAAACATCATAAAGCAGGAACAGTTGTATCCCAAACGTCGGTGTCTTTCAGATGTCCAAAATGTCTCGAAAAATACGTTCGACTTTGGTAGCGGCCATACGAAGGTGATAAATTCATCATAATGACGTGGAGGATGACGAAGGGCTTCTTGGAATCTGAAATTGATGTCAGAGATTTCAGGGATATATTCGACCATTGAAGAAAAAAGTGATTAGACCAAAAAAGAAAGAAAAGCGCACGGCAAACTAAAAATTTCACTAAGTGGCAATATTTTCGAAACTTGAGCAAGAACCTACCAAGGTAGAATGGCCACAGAGACCAATTGTTACCGTTCGACGTCCGTGAGAACCTGAAAAAAGTGATTAGACCAAAAAAGAAAGAAAAGCGCACGGCAAACTGAGAACTTCAATAAGAACAACAGCTTACCGGGGCAGTAAAGGCCGAAGCAACGACTTGGAGTCGTTCCACGCCGGGGATTCGGAGTGCTGATGGCGAATCTAACATCCGTTTTTCATATTACGCTGGGCAGTGACCATGACCTTAGCCATTTTACATTCTGCAACCTAGGAAGGGAATGGAGATCTGTAGGGAATGGTTGCAGAATGTACTAATGACATTAGCCAATCGTACATTCTGCAACCTAGGAAGGGACATTCCCGAAGTTTCACCTACTACTCTAAAGATATCATTAGGGCACAGTGACCCTTAATGGCCATTTGAGAGAAAATTCTGGCTGATTCTCGACGGTGACTACCTTACGGCAGTTTTATTTTTGGACCCACACATTCTGGAAAATAAGGGGTCGTTTAGTGCCATTCGCATTACAGGGGATTCGACTCAATACCACACTCACCAGTTTCAACGTAGGTTGAGCGGACGACTTCGACACCAGCCTTAAGAGAGGAATCGTCGCTCCCCATAGAAAACCCACCACTACCATTAGAAAAATGCATCCGGTGATCAGTCGGACGAATCCTTTCTGTTTTGGTTCACCAACGATTCGTGGACCGTCTCCTTCGTGTCTTCCTTGGCGAACGGACCGCAGTAAGCAGAAGCTCGTACCCGCGTGTCGCTGACGCTCCCCTTTCTGACTGCAGTCGCGCACGCGCCGCGCCCAGAATTGACGCGCCACTCCGCGGCGGGAGTATAAAAGGCGCCTAAAGACGCGTGATGCGTACTAGATGCCGGATCACGGTCAAACGTGGGATTCGAGTTTTGCTGAAAATAAACGGAAATCTAACCCCGCTGGCCCACATAGAAGATGCCGTATTTAGAGACTGTGTATCATGAAGGATGAATAGCCTTTTAATCTGAATATTTTATGACCCACTACTAGTTCTTCAAAAACTGCGAAATCTACATATAATAACTGTTAAAGTTTTAGCAACTGCATTCTCTGGCTTCCTCGTTCGCTGCAAGGGTTGTGATGGGACGGAAATAAATTTCTTTATCATACTCTGTAATAACGCGCTAAGTGATGAGTCACACTGTCGATCGGCTCCGCCTCAGAAATTAGTCATAAACAGGGGCAAATTCGTGGGGGGGGGGGGAAATAGGGGAAAATGGGAGGAAAATCACAACAGGAAAATAGCGAAAAATACGCAGACGTCTTCCACCTGCCTGGGAACTTCTGCCCTGGGACAATCGAGGTCGCTGAACACGAATCTCAAGTTCGCTTTCGAAGTATCAATCGCCATCAATCGATATTGATCAAACCATCGATTTTTTTGTGAATGTCGTCCAGGCGGTTCGAAACTTTACCCCCGGGGGTAGTTGAGGTCGCTCAACACGAACTTGAAGTTCGTTTTTGAAGTATTGATCGCCGTCAATCGATGTTGATCAAATTACGGGTTGCGAAAATAGCGGAAAATACCCAGGCGTCTTCTACCTGCCTGGAAACTTCAGCCCTGGTGATAGTCGAGGTCGCACAACACGAATCTGAAGCTCGTTTTTGCAGTTTCGATCACCTTCAATCGATACTGATCAAATTACGTGGCGCGAAAATGGCGGAAAATGCACAGACGTCTAGGTGTCAGCGGATTCGGAAGACGTGCGGAATACGTCGCATGACGTGCCTGGAACTCAAAAGACGTGGCAAACACTTCGCTCAACGTTGTGGATTTGGGTAGACGTGCCGAAGACGTCGTCCGCTAAGGGGGATGATTGAGGGGGGACCGTTTCATTAAGGGAGGGCCAGTAGTGAGGAATCGATAGATCGCCCTATCATATTATACACTGTACGTTCTGCGAGCCTTTTGTACTCCTAGGTAGGGAAAAAAGCTGTACAAGTAGAGCAGCTAGCTCGATGTGATTGTCCTTAGCTGTGATACTGCAGCATCGCGCGAAGTGCGCAAGTGCGAGGCACGCCGATAGGCGTGACGGAACACTTGTTTTTTATAGCTGCATCTAGAGTGCGGTCAGAAATCAAACAAACAAAGGAAAACATAGTGACGATCAAATAACAATTCTTAGCTTAAAAGAAACAACGCCAACGAAATCGTGCACCACCTTGGATAACACTATGAACTGCAAAAGGATCAGAGAAATGTCTTTGCGAATTATTCGGAACACTCAGTGCAAAGGACTAAGGCCTTTGTCATACCACCGCTCACCCCGAGCGACGCCTAATGATATGCACCCATATCGATTCCATCGCGCTGCCCGATCAATATGGGAGCATATCATTAGGCGTCGCTCGGGGTGAGTGATGGTATGACAAAGGCCTAAAAAATAAAGGATAAAAGGATAAAGGACGGCGTTACTCAATCCCTTCTGGGATGCGCCAGCGCATTCTACTTCTACGGGATGTCGTGGAGGCGACATGAATGCGTATTTGGCCGTACAATGACTTGCGGTGGCCAGCCGATGAACAAGTCAGCGCTTTATCCTTCCCAGACAAGTCTGGTACCAATTCACCGACCCCGGAGGGATGGAAGGCTTGGTTGGCCTGGGCGTGAAATCCGAACCAGGGACCTGATATCGGGTGCACGCGGCAGTCGCGCCTCCTCCGACTGCGCTACACGCGCCCCCTAAAAAATATTTCCAAAAAAACGAAAGCACAGCGGCGCGTAATATTATGTCGAGTTGTTTTAAATGAGGTTGACTAAAATTAATTAAACGTTATATCGGCATCAAAAGTGCAGGCGTTGGCATTCAGTATAACTATGGTGTGACTTCCAGTGAGTGTTGAAGTCACTTTCGAGCATCTCTGACGAAGAGGAAACACGCAGAAGTCCGGCCCGATATCCGTTCGTACCAAGGCGAGCAATTGCTACATATTAAGTTACCTCGCAGCGGTGCTTTCATAAGATCTGAAGAGGACCAACCGCACTTGAGGAGATATATCTGGTTAAGAAGGTAGGAACGAAGTAAATTAATAAACAAAATCATAAAAAAACGCTCAACGAAGTGGGCGCATAGAAAACTAGTCGGTATGAAAATAAAGAATAAGCCCTTTGCTCCAAGGTTCTGAATACTGCCAAAGCTAATAGGTGAAAGTGGCAGCCATAGTGACCCGCAACTTAGTGAGAAAAAACAGATTGTATAAAAACAATTCAGAGCTGCCCATGAGATTATCAGATCTATCTTACTAATCCGTCTTGCGCAGCAAGGAAAGAATGATTTATAAACAACGCTACGAAAAGACGCCATTGCTCCACTAGGCACTAGTAGGTTGGACAGAAGAATGTCAGCATTCAATCAGTAGTTGACGATAAATGAGAGGAAGATCCACTTGTTCACTAGAAAACAGTATGTTAAAAGCAATTCTCATTAAAATTAAGATCGCCTAGAAAGGCAAGAGTCACCAACCTGCGTCTGAACACTGAGTGCGATTGGGCTTGGAAGACGTCAATGGGTAAGGGACGTAACTATCTAGAGCACCGATAAAACAGAGTATTGAACACTTATCTCTGCTAGCGCACTGGATTCTACGGCAAAAGATGAAGAATCTATTTCGCCTTGAATTAACGGGCCGAAAAACCCAGCACTTGCTCGCTGAGAGATTCACCTCTTTTCTGATAATTTCTGATAATGCGAAAGCGAAAGACCATGTCAAATATTATCTTTCGGGCTTGAAGTGGCATAGGTTTGAAAAACTTCAGACGATTTTAATAGCTAAGGAGGAGAAGGCGATCCGTAGCATTCAAACAAAGGCGCCATAAAAGTCTTGTAAAAAGCTTATATATTTTCTCGATTTTGAGCACATTGCTTCTTCTTCTGGGGCTCCATAAAGGTGAGCAATATTCCAGGTGAGGCAATACGTATGGCTTGTAAAGGCGAACCAATATTGCCACATCGGAACATGTAACATTCCGAAAAATCAGAAAATGTGCTGAGATCTGAATTCGAGCGTGGGTTCAAAGAAAACTCCCAAGTCCTTAACAGTGCGACAACTGGATAAAAGTACACCACCGTCCGCGTATTCCACCTATTCTAACAATAAGGTTCCAACATGCATCACCTGGCATTTATTCAAATTGAGGGGAACTTCCCATTCCGATGCCCATGCAACAATTTTCCCATAGCATTATTCAATGCCTGCCTCACTTCCGCATAGTTATTCGAGGTATACGATCCGTATACCTTTATTTCGTCAGCATAAGCTTGAACTCTGACAAGTGTTTTGTCTCCTACTATTACTTAAAACAAACAAACTCTGACAAGTGTTTGTTTGTTTGAAGTAATAGTAGGAGATCGCTAATGTAGAGGATAAAGAGTAACGGCGACAAGACGCCCATTGTGGGACACCACTAGCACAACGGTAAACACTAGAAAAGCAACTATTTATTCTATCAGTGAAAGTACGATCGCGAAGATAATATCTTAGCCACGGCAACAGCTTGTCAGAAATACCAGCTTGCTGAAGCTTACTAGCAAGTTTTAAGTGGCAGATCTTATCAAAAGTTTTTGAGAAGT
>OX377205.1:47932000-47971479 GCA_947396885.1 Heligmosomoides polygyrus polygyrus
CCTACTATGTTCTGGGCGCGGTGTCACGCGCGGCGATCGCTTGGTCTGCTCCTGCGACTCCTGGAGGTCTTTCGGGCAACCGGCGTGTCGTCAATTCCTGGCGGAACTTTGACGAGGTGGTCAGATTGAACTCGTACGGTTCTTCGTTCTCAGCAACTAAGGTGATCAGGGAGCTTCCGTCCAACACCCTGTATGGTCCACGCCATTCGAAGACCAACTTCGGGTGGCTCGACTTGCCCTTCTCCATGGGCACCTTCATGTAGACGCGATCGGCGCACCGGAACACGTCAGACTTTGCCGTCTGCCACTTTGCATCGTAATGCATTTTCATCTCATTGTTGTAGCTGTCAGATTGCTCAACAATGCAGTCGCGTGCCAACTTCAATCCGTTAAGGAGAGTGGTCTTATAATCGTCGTAGCTCTGCGTGTACCTCGATAACTGCTCCCGAGGAATCACCGACGACGGGTAAAGTCTATCACGTCCATACACCAAAAGGTATGGGCTCTCCGCCGTTGCTGAGTGTGGACTTGCATTGTAGGCATATACCACAGTTGGAAGAGTCCTGTCGCATTCCGCTGGGACCGTGGTCTTCTTCAGCATGCGGGCTAACGTCCCGCTAACTCGCTCGTTTCCACGCGGGCAATAGCCCTGGGTGAAATCTTGCCTGATCCCGAGGATCTTGCACAACGCCGCCATAATTGCATTTTCGAACTCGCCTCCGCGATCCGAAAGTATATACTCAGGCCATCGTCCACCTGCACAGATCCACTGGCTGAAGATTACCTCTGCAACCGTCTCAGCCTTCTTGTCTGACACCGGGTACGCGCCTAGATACTTAGTGAAATGGTCCACCACCGTCACAATGTATCTGTTGCCTCGCGTCGTCGTGCCTATCTCGAGGATGTCCACCCCGATAACCTCGAATGGCCTCGACACACTGCTTCAGCGTTGGAACGTTAACCGTCCGCTGATTCGACAAGAAGCAACGCTGGCGCTCTGCGCACCACGTCTGGAAATCTTGATTCATTCCCGGCCAGTAGACTAGCTTGCGCAACTGCGCAAACATCTTATTTGCGTTGAAATGCCCACCTAGCGTTCCGCTATGGTTCTAGTCGAAGACCTCACGCCGTCTTGCCTTCGGCACAACGAATACGGACGTGCCTTCCTGAAGCAACAGCTTCAACTGATCGTTTTTTTATGAGAAAGTCCTTAGCGCTCAGCTTATTCTCCTGCCGAGGAAGCCTCACTTCCGTGTTGGCGCCACTTTGTACAGCGTCTATGACAAGTGCCCAGTCTTTGTCGTGACGTAGTTCCTCCAGTCACGGTGCCTTTCGAATTGCACAGACGACTTTCTCGTGAGTTAACATCGCAGGAGCATCACTTGCGAGGTGCACCGAAACCTCTCGAAAGGGCGTCCGCCACGCCATTGGTTGCTCCTTTTACGTACTCTATCTTAACATCATATCGCTGCACCTCCATCGCCCAACGTAAGATACGTGGCGAAGCATTAGTGCGCTTAAACAACGATGTCAACGATGCATGATCCGTCCTAATAACCGTACGCACAACGTATATGAAGTAGCGGAACTTTTTCAGTGCGTGGATGACAGCTAAGCCCTCTTGATCCGTTACGTGATAGTTGCGTTTCGCTTTTGATAACGGCTTCGAGGCGAAATAGACTGAATGAAGAAATCCATCATCCTACTCTTGCGCTAGCACAGCATGTACGCCGATTCTACTGGCGTCAGTATATATTACGAATGGTCTGGTACCGCTCCGGGCCTTCTCGATGTCCGGCTGAGCAAGTACTGGCGCTTCCGTTAACTGCTGTTTTAGTGTCTCGAAAGCGCTCCGCTGTTCGGCACCCCATTCGAACGCAACTTTAGGGCTTGTCAAGCTGTACAACGGCTTTGCAATCTGCTCAAGCCTAAGCACGAACTTCCTATAGTAATCTGTCATTCCGATAAACGTCCGAACCTCCGCTAGATTTCTGGGCTGTGGGAAGTTACAGATCTTCACGACCTTATCTGGGTCGGTCCTTACACCTTGTGCGTCCACAACGTGCCCAAGAAAAGCGACTTGCTGCTCGAGCAGTCGACACTTCTGCCGCTTGACATTCAGATTGGCACTTCTTAGGGCTTGAAACACCTTCTCCAGGATGTAGTGGTGACGTTCAATGAATTGCGTCGCGACGAGAATGTCGTCAATATACAGGGAGACTTCCTCCCCGAGCACTCCGTCTAACACCTTTTTCATCAGCCTCTGAAAGATCGAAGGTGCAGTGATAGGACCTAATGGAAGCACTCGGAGTCGATACAGACCTACCGCCGTGGTGAACGCACTGATTTCCTTCGCTTTGTATGTCAACGGGATTTGCCAGTAACCACAAGCAAGATCAAGCGAAGTGAAAAACCGCTTGCCCTTTAAGCTCTGCAGCGTCATGTCAATAGCTGGGAGTGGATACGAGTCGTTCTTCACCAGTTTGTTGACCTCTCGATAATCCACGCACAATCGGATTGAGCTGTCCTTCTTGGAGACCAACACAAACGGTGACGCCCATGGTGACGTGCTCTCTTCGATTATGTTGCGCTGCTTGAGATCTTGGAGCATTTCTTCGACCTGTCCGCGCACCGCGTACGGTGCGGACCTCGTCTTCTGCTTAATAGGAGTTTGCCACTGGAAGTCGATCTCCATGAGATCTGTCTGACCAGGATACTATCTCAACGATAGGTCGGAACGGCGCAAGAGTTGTATATGGGCAGGACCGCCTCTTCCTGGGAAGTAACAAACTGCAGGTATCTCGACCCCAATACAACTCTGCGCAGAGTTAGGGGCGACGGAAGCCGCGTGTTGGCGCCCTGGCGATTCACGTGCTCCACAGCTGAGCGCGCTAGATGAGGGCTCGTATCGCGACTCACCGTAGTGCACAGGTGGCGCAGTAGGGAAGCGCTCGGGCTCGTGAGCGGGGGTCGAGGGTTTGGATCCCGCGGACTGCGTTTGTTTTGCACTTTTGCAAAATCCATGTTTATCATATAGTAATCAACCTAGGGGTACTATAGTGTGTTATAGAGCATGTTTACATATAATATATGCTTCAAACTACAGATTAGCTAAAATGCTCACCTCTATGTGTCTCTTTTAAGCTTATTTTGTATGAAGCTATAGTTATGTAACGATAGATATTTTGTGGCACTAGTTAAAGTTCCGAGTCCACCGACAAGACTTCGGTCAAAAAATTGTTCGCTGAAACGTTGTCTAAGGGGGTTATTTGGGATGCTGATCATGAATCTGATATCCGTTTTTCACATTCGGTCGGAGGCTACCTATACCGTTAACAAGGATGGTACCGGCAGGACCACCGATTTCGGTGAAACTTCGTCTAGGGGGGGGGGGGGTATTTGGGGTGCTGATCACGAGTCTGACATCCGGTTTTCACGATTCTGTCTCTACCTGCCGTCACCGGCAGAAACTTTAAGAATGTATTCCTGTGCCTTCCCGTATCTATATAATCCAGCCGAATCGTGAAGAATGGATATCAGGATTCGTGATCAGCACCCCAAATAACCCCATAGACAAAGTTTCAGGGAAATCGGTGACCCTGTCTGGCTCACCATTGTTAACGGTATGGGTGGCATGTTATATGTTAACATGCTCTATAACACACTATAGTACCCATAGGTGGATGACCTATATGATAAACATGGATTTTGCAAAAGTGCAAAACAGGCACAGTCTGCGGAATCCAAACCCTCGACCCCTCGCTCACGAGCGCGAGCGCTTCCCTGCTACGCCACCTTTGCACTGAGCTGGACCGCAGATCCCGCGCGTGCCCGTCAGCTGTGGAACACGTGAATCAACAGGGCGCCAACACGCGGCTTCCGTCGCCCCTAACTCCGCGCAGATTTGTACTGGGGTCGAGATACCTGCAGATTGTTAATTCCCAGGAAGAGGCGGTCCTGCCCATATATAACTCTTGCGCCGTTCTGACCTACCGTTGAGATAGTATCCTGGTGAGTCAAGTCTACGTCGGACACCGCAAACACGTTCTCGTATTCACGTATAAGATCTCGGAAGGATAGGAAGCGGGAATCGTGCCAGATTTCTTGCACACCTGCAATATCTGGATCACATCATCCGGTTTAGCGTGGTTTGAGGTTATATGTTGCATCGCCAGCATATCACCTGGTATATCTGCCGTGTTGGGTACCACTGGTCACTTAACCACTCACCTGGTACTTCTCCCTTCCAGATTCCGGAGCTCCCGGTCTCTGTTAAAAACAGGCACTTTTCCCGAGCCGTTTGATAACTCTGTCATTACCAGAACAGAAGATTCTGTCGCCTATCGCGGCTTTCAGCCCTTGAAGCTCGACCATTGCTTCTGAGTTCGGCGGAATTACGACTCGTTTGCGGATTCATGCAACCGACTTCTTGTCGACACTCCCTGGCTGCACGCACGTCAGAAGCTTCGACTTTCCGTCTTCTCGTTTTGGGTAAAAGTATAGTTGAATGCCCAACGCTTCGAAAGCATTGGTTCCGAGAATAACGAAATCGTCATCGGACTTTTGGACGTGGAGCTGCACCCGAGCTTGACGTGCGCCCTTCATGTTAACGTGCATTTAAATCACTTTCAGGAACTTCATCGGGTTCCCCGACGCATCACAGACACGATGTTTGTTGGGGTCACCCGCCTCAACAACTATACCGTCTATGTCAGTTCCACGGTCTTTCGCCTTATCCAACATAACCGTTGGTATTATGGAGACCACGGACCCAGTATCAACCAGCGCCTCCGGGTTTAGGCCCAACAACTCTATCTCACGGTAGCATTGCTTCCCCATATGCTTTATCAGGGTCACGAACGCTTCCCGCAACGCGACGCCTCCACGTAAGCTGAGTGGAGAAGGACGGGTGTTCTTGGCGCTTGCCCTGCCTTGAAGGTGCTCTGCGGGGCTCCGTACTCCCCTTCGCTAAATCACGTCCCACCTTGGGATTACCGACCTTCTTTGGGCATGCCTGCTGGAAGTGTCCCACTTCACCGCGCTAGAAGCAAGTCTGTGATTTGCTCGACGACTGCTCCGTGGCCTTTCGCCTGTTGCTGTTTCTCTGGTCCTCCTTAGTATGTCGCCCACTCCTTGACTTCTTACTCTCACTCGCAGCGTGACGCAATGTGTCCGCTTCAGGCGCAGCGCAACTTTCCGAACTTCATTGGACACAACCGTTCGGAGCATACAACGCCGAGCATCCAACGCAGCTAGCATGTAGTAAGAGTCCGGCCAAGCCGACAGGCACTCGTATAGCTTGCTTCCCAGCTGGAAGTCAAGGCACTGCTCCGGTGTCATTCACTTGGCAATACTCTGTAGGCGACAACAGGAGTCAAATACAGTCTCACTATCGCGATTTGCAAGGCTCTTCCATTCCTGCTCGGCCTTGAGTCCTTCGCCTGGGGTACACCTGGCCTCGCGCTGAGCCTGGACAACGTCATAGAACGTGCCTGGTTGCACCGGCAAGCAATCGATGTGGGCTCGCGCCGAGCCCACCAGATGGTCTAGCAGGATATCTCTTCTATCAGCGTCACTCCACACCGACTTAGGATATTTCACCTCCAACGCGCGCAAGAAATCGCTCAACGACGATTGACATCGTACTCTTTTACTTCCTTGACACTTTGTGCCTTTAAGACCTCTTTGAGCACCGATAGTGTTGCGTCTGAACGCCCACTACCAGCGGACGACGTTGGTGAGCACCTCGCCAGAGCACTAGCATTACCAGCTAGGGATGAAACAGGTGACCCACCTGGCGGCGACGGGCATGGCGTATTCCACGATGCCTGCGATAATGGCGGACAAGTCTGTGGGCGCTGAGGTTGTTGCAACTCCTGCAACATAGCTGTTGACTCACGCCGAGCAACACAACCGCTACCTACCTGCGCCTCTTCCGAAGGCTTACCGTTGCCCGCTTTCGCGATCTCCTCACGGGCGCCTTGGCCACTCTGCCGCCGCTGCTCGCCCTGAACAATTGCAATTGTGCCAATTCCTGCTCATGTGCGTCTATGCGTTGTTGAACTAAGTCACGATCACAGCCCGACCGCTGTGTCAACTCGACCTTAGCCGCCGCTTCCCGCGACGCGAGAGGTGGATTTTGCATGCTCTCCTGGATGGACGTACCCAACCTGGCTGCTGGGCAGTCAGCACCACTGCATGCTGGAATGCTGATTCCATTTTGGCTTCAGCCATGCTAACCGCGTTCCTCAGCTCCTTGAGAACTATGTCTCGCTTTTTACGAGGCAGGCCTCTGAGCTGCTTGCTGATCCAGTTGCTCTTCAACGCAAGACGCAATGTCTCTTATGGCTACTCGCAAATTACTCACCTCGGCTGGCCTATGGTTCTCGCTGCTGTCTGCAGTCGTGCCGCGAAGTGTCTCGTTGGTGCTGTTCATTACCTGAACAGACGACTGATGAGGAGGGTTAACACCCTTACCAGCTCTGTGCGTAGTTAACTGGTGAGGCGGATTGGCCCCGATGTCAGTACGTATAGTCACCGCTTGGCGTCTAGTGGATGGTTGGTTCGTGGCTGGGTCTGCACTGACATGGGAGCTTGACCAGGTCCCCATGCGGGCTATGCCGGCAGACTTATCCGCACACAACCTTTCCCGGTCGTTGCCGACCGGTTCAGAGAGGATCGAATCCCTTACCGGGCTTGCTTCCTGACGGCTCATTATTCGCTTCCGGAGAGATGATCACTTCGATCTGAAAGTAGAAGGTTCCGGCTTCGTACCGCACCAGTACGTGACAACAAATACCCATCCAACGATACTTCTGGCTTGCTGAGCAGTTCACGGACACAGCACACCGCAGTGTATATAAAGGTTTATCTATAGCTACACTACTATGGAACGGAGAGTTTATGCAGACATTAGCCACTTCACAAAGAGGAGTGGGATTTATACCCACGGTGTCGGCTAAGTGGGGAGTGCGCCCTTAAGCGATGATTCAGTTAGCGGCGACACTAACAAACGTATGTGCAGAACTTTCCCTTGGACGCAAGGTAGGCGGGAGATGCTTGCCTCTCCTGGTTCCCAGAATCCTTTCTGGAACTTGGCTATGCTGTTTGAGGGACTCTGCCGGTCCGAGGAAGATTCACGATGGGTTGACTGCCGATTACTCGGCTGCTCACAAGAGTAGACTGGTTCCCGACCGCTCGAGAGAAAGCGCAATTGCCAGAGTGGACGCTCTGCTCATGCCGGCCTGCTTATATGGAGTGAGCGCGATCCAAGCCCCCCCCCCTGGCCATGATTGGCTGGCTCGACGCGCTCCCTCACCCCACCGACACCGCTCACAATCGATCGATGCCACGTCATCGGTGCCGGGCCGTCTGTGCAATCGATGATGATGAGGAGCGAACGAAATGTGCTAAAACGACATTAAAAACATAACAGAATAGCACAAAACATACATCGCACAGTAGTGGGGGACCACCTGACCTAACAGATAAAGATTGGCGTTGATCCTTCGCTTTGCAGGGTACGTCACGTATTCTACTTCTTCGTGCAGTGATAGAGGCAACATGATTGCGTATTTGGCCTAAACAATGACTTGCGGCTGCCAGCCTATGTATTAGGGGGGGGGGGGGGGGCAAAAGTAATGAGACACCCCACGCCGTGTTCATATATCTCGTGGCTGGAGTCTGGTTTCGTGCTTGTTGTATTTGTATGTTTGTATGCTACTTACTGAAGCCCATCTGAAAAGTTACCACTTCCGCTCTTTCCAGAAGCATGCCAAAAACCCCAGCCTGTCTCATGCCGAAACCCCAGTCTGGCGAGTCGACCTGTGTCGCTCAAATCTCGCCCAATTCCCAACCCCGAGCAGCCTGGGCTCAATATTCACGCAAGATGAGAAGTACGTCTTCTACCTTAACCCTGCCAAGCAGCGAGTCTGGGTGAGGCCTGGTGAATTGTTACCGACCTTCGTTCGGCGAGATGTTCACGGCGAGAAGCACTTTTAGAGCTTTTGGGTCTGCGCCCATGGATCGGTTTACCGGAAGCCGTTTCCCAAGACCACTGCGATGAACTCCAAGACCATGGTGAACGAAATAGAGGAGATGGGCCGGCGACTCGCTCTTATTCATTCGCAGCGCTTCAAGAAGGTTCTCCTCTTCGGCAACGCCGCACCCCATCGGGAACAAGTAAGCACGGGTAAATTTGGCCAGCTGGGCTACGTTCACATGCCTCACCCACCGTATTCGCTGGACATCTCTACATGCAACTACCACTACTACTTGAGCCTACAGGACTTCCTAGTCGGAAGGGACACAAAAAGCCAAGCAGTCCTTGACAACCATATCGAGCAGTTGATCAACACCAGGCTCGAGCAGTTCTGGAAGGATGGGATCAGGAAGTTGGCTGAGCGATGGCAGCAAGGTCCTTGCCCTTAATGGCAATTACACTCTTCAGCATCGTTGAGTTGTAATTGAGTTATAAGGAGATAAAGATTTTTTTTTATCCCCTAATACAACCCAGTATCTGTCCTGCCCTGACTAGTCTGGGACCAATTCACCGACCCCGAATAATGTAAGGCATGTTTGGCATGGACAGGAAGTAATAACGGGAGCAAAATCCTGCCCCGTAGGTTGGAAGTGGACTACGCGCCTCAGCTGAGAACCACGATCTTCGCGGAACGTCGCAGCATGCGGCACCGAAACAACTCGTCCGCGGCGCAGCTCCCACCACTGCCGTAGGGGCGAATGGACGAGTTCGCGGTGCGGGGCCGCCGAACTCTGTTTCCACCTTAAGGCTCCCGCACACTTCTGCGGCAACGCCGCGGCCCTATCCTTAACCATGTGGCCGGGACGCAGAGCTCGCCGCCAGTAGCGAGCGGCCGGAGCGAGCTCAGCGGCTGCTGGAGCACCGTTGCACAGTGCTTATCGAAATTCAGATTTCTTATAACTAGAAACCCAAGATCTTTTATTTCTTCAGCTTCATAAAGTGGTATACTATTAATAGAGTAGTGAGGTATGTTGCCACTTCTAGTACCAATGTGGAGCACTCTTAGACTTTTGTTCCGAAAGCGGTAAGCTACATTCAGATGACCACTTCTGGACATCATTTATAGCATTTTGGAGAAGTTCAACATCAAAATCACTTGCAATTGGTCGATAAATATTCAAGTCGTCTGCGAAGGCGCAGCATGTTCTCCCAGTATCCTTCAGAAGTTCGAGCAAGTCGTATTTTAAATGTTAAACAGAATAGGGGACAGAACCCGTCCAGGGGCACACTTCTACTAACAGATCTGGGACTGGAGAACGTGAAGTTCACACGAACAACGAATCTTCTATCAGTCAAGAACGACTTCGTCCATGCAATTATACGAATGTTGCGATCGGTGGCCCGAAGGCAGAGAAGATCCCTTGGCCTTTGGAAACTCCGTGTCGCCCCACGGGCAACGGAGGGAACCCAGATGTTACCTAACTCCAGATGGAAGAGAGGTCTCCGCGTATTGACCTTGCCCATAACGTATTGCCGCCCGTCGTATTTGTAGAACTCCATCCATCCGGATTGCCCTCTGCTTTGCCTCCAGCCACTCCACTCCGCGCCTCCCCATGCGCTCGTGGATGGAAGACCCCAAAACCCCGAGTAGATAAGGGACAAAACAGAAATTATACTCACACAATATATACATGGGACACCGCGGCCTAACCTGCGGGGCGGCTAACTCGCCGTCCCAGCAGTGGCCTGAAAGACATCAAAAGGGACTCACCCAATTCCTCAATAAACTGCAATAAACTTCATGAACTTGTGTCACGGCACACGGCAAGTTCATGAGGTTTATTGCAGCCCACGTCGAGCAGCGAATACCATACATCGGATAGAGAATAGGGCAGGAGTCCTCCTCGGCCACTAGACCCACGGCCCCATCCTGGTGCTGTCCCTTCGTAATGAGCGATCAGAACGTAGTGCAGATCCAGGGCCCCACGATGGCTATCCGGCAGGTCGGAGTATAGACGCTAGAGCGGCTGCCTGCGCCGCCGCAGCGCAGGGACGTCGATGGAGACTGGCAGTGCCGGAAGGGCGGAGCTTGCGCCGATCGGCTGCTGACGTCAGCCACATTCCCATGCCTCGGGCCGGTCGTGATGCCTTATCGACAAGCAATCGTGGGAAACAGCGCGCCCGGCCAATCACAGGACAGAGGAGCGATCGCGGGTCAGGGTCAAGCTTGAGGTTCGGGAATCGAAGGGGGGATCGTACTGTAGCCTCGAATGGAGGGGGGGGGGTCGTACTCTCTCGGTTTTGGCAGAGGACTCTCTCCAAATTCAGGTTTTTAGATGATGTTTGCATCGATTAATAATTTGTTTTTTCCAGGACTACGACAATGCGGAGATTTACAAGCACTTGTGTTTCCTGGAGTTAAAAAAATAGGATTGAATATCAAAAAAAAATTTAATGCCGATTACTGTGCAGTGAAAAATAAAGATTTCCTGTCTTCAGATTTATATTCAAAGAGAGATTTTCATTTTTTCAGATTTTCCCAGGACGTCATGGAAACGGTAGTTTTCTGCCTGATGAGCGACATCTATTAGGTTGGAAAAAAAAGTCTTTTCATTTTTTTCAAAGATTTATTACTTCACAACTACAAGGTCAAATCAACTGAGATAAACTCCATTTTGCTCCACTACACTTCTCCAAAGACTGGGTAATTTTCCAATTCTTCTCGCTTAAAAGACTGCAGTTCTGGAGTCGAACCATTGCTGAATCCAATTTTTGACGTCTTCCTCTTCAAAATATTTCTTTCCAATTTCTTGCTTGAGAGCACGGAAGAAATGGCATTCGGTAAGGGCGAGTTCAGGGCTATACGGTGGATGTGGCATACCTCCCAGCAAAGCTCCTTTATTGTTTTTCTTGTGAGTCTTGCAACATGTGGCTTTGCATCGTCATGCAGGATCATCACCTTTGACGTCTCCGGCCTGTTTTCTTGGAGAGTTGCGACGACTTTGTGGAGTATGTGACAGCAGTAAGTGTCTCTCCACTTCTGAGAGTTTTCCAGTAAATCACTCCTCTGACATCCGACCAAACAGTCATGAGAATCTTCCTTTCGTGAACATTGGGCTTGAGATCAGACTTAGGGCTCTCTCCCTTTTGTACCCATTGCCTTTTCCTCGGAAGTTGGCACACAGAACCCAGGACTCTTCGCCTGTCACAATCCGCGGAAGAAACGATTTTCTTCCTTATCTGGACAGAAGAGAAGCAGCGATGGAGAGCCGTCGACCTTTCTGAGTGTCTGTGTCAGTGAGTGTCAGTGAAAGCCAAGATTCTTCAAATGGATTCCCACTATCCTATGAGACACTTCGAGCTTCTCTGCCAGTTGACGTGTCGTCTGCCTACTATCGGTACGAAGAAGATGGAGTAGTTTAGTGCCGTCCAATTCAGTTGGCCCTCCTGACCTTCTTTGTCTTCGAGTGAATAATCTCCCTTTAAAAACTTTCCGAACCACTCGTAGCGATGAGTAGTAGATCCCAAGCCATATATATGGTTAATTTGGTCTGCTGCCCGACGTGCTGTGGATTCTTTAATGAATTCATGAAGAATGCCGTGCTGAAAACGGCCATGAGGTAGATCTGGCATTGAGTTCGGAAGATTGGATGGATAACGAATTACAAGAAGAGTCTTAACCTGTGTCCGCGTGCGAAAGGTAGACAAGTGTGATAGGATTACGAAATCAGCAATCAACGTTGGCTAGTGCGTTTACAAGGGGAAGGGTAAAAAAAATTTCGAAGTGTGAAGAGACTTTTTTTCCAACCTAATACTTCCAGAATTGCACTCTATAAAATTTCAAGTGTTAATTACTGATGACGACCTAAGTGCTTTCCCTACAAGATTTTTGAAGCGCTCTTCGAGTCGATGACGCAATGGCAACCGAAGGACGGACTTGCTTGAAAAGTAATTTCTCTCCTGCAGGAAACATCAGAAAATGAAATTGCACCCTATAAAATTTTAAGTCCGTTTGACACACTGCGATAAAACTATGTTTCTCTGAAACGATATTCATATGATCAGACGTCTCGATTTATCGAAAAGATATCGACACACCAGTCACATGGAACAAGTTACTTTTAGAAACTGCCTTTTAAAGCATAGTAAACACATCTACTAAAGCTTTATGAATTTTCCAGGAGCCCCAAAAAATCTCCGAGTTACGGCAGTTTACATGCGGCTACTGCGTTCTCTGACATGATCAATCGCAATTGAGATATGGATGGACTCCTCGCTGGAAATTTTTTTTCTGCCTTCTGAAGGACAGGACGACAGAGAGTGGAATTGTATCATATAAAATTTTAAGTCGTGCTCAACATACAATAAAAACTATGCTTCTCCGCTGCGACGAAGATATGACGAGGATGGATCGCATACAAAATTCTCATTTTTCATGAAAATATTATTTTTTAGCCGAAGCAGATCACCCATACGGATAAAATTTAGCCACAAGAACCTAGAAGTTTTGATCAATTCACTGTGAAAAAATTGTGATTTTCTGGATAGAACAGGTTGAATCGACCTCTGGTCGACTCTGCACCAACGTCATCGGAGCATAAAATTGAACGTTCACAAAAAGGTTCATTACTCGGTAAGTTTTTCGAATTTCGAAAATTCTTTTAGCTTTTCATAAAGTAGATAAAACGCCCTTTCTCATGATGTAAAAACCGTTTTCCAGAAAAGGCTGCCACGTGTGGCTGCTGGTTCGATTTTTGTGCGAAAAAATTGAAGTGGCTTCACAAAAATATTCATAACTTGACCAATTCCTCGAGGTTTCAAAATCCCGCTAGCTTTTCAGAAACTAGAGGAAGAGCCCTTTCTTGCTATATAAGAATTAATGTCCAAAAATTCGGTCTTCATGCGCGCCAGGGGAGGTTCAATTTCAGGTCCATTTCGCAAAAATACGTACCGAAAATCGAACACCCCCGCCCCGCATGAAGATCCCTTTCTTGGAAATCGGTTCTAACATGGTTAGAGAGCACATTTGCTCTATTTTTTGATGAGCGAGCGGGATTTTTGATTTTTGAAAAAATAGCCGAGATATGATCAATTTTTGCAAGTCGTGAACTGAATCGCGGATCGACTCTTCGCCGTCGTCATCGGAGTGATCTCATAAAAATATTCATAACTCGACTAATTTTTCGAAATTTAAAAATCCCGCTAGCTTTTCTGAAAGTACATGAAATGCGCTTCTTTACGGTTACTGACACGTTTAGCAAAAAAGGGATCTTCATGCGGGGCGAGGGGGGTTCGATTTCTGGTCGATTTTCGGCAAAAATTTTTGCGAGATCTCTCCGATGACGACGGCGAAGAGTCGATCCGCGATTCAGTTCACGACTTGCAAAAATTGATCATATCTCGGCTATTTTTTCAAAAATCAAAAATCCCGCTCGCTCATCAAAAAATAGAGCAAATATGCTTTCTAACCATATAAGAACCGTTTTCCAAGAAAGGGGTCTTCATGCGGGGCGGGGGGGGGGGTTCGATTTTCGGTACGTATTTTCGCGACATGGAGCCGAAATTGAACCTCCCCTGCCGCGCATGAAGACCCAATTTTTAGACATTAATTCTCACATAGCAAGAAAGGGCTCTTCCTCTAGTTTCTGAAAAGCTAGAGGGATTTTGAAACTTCGAAAAACTGGTCAAGTTATGAATATTTTTGTGAAGCCACTTGAAATTTTTTTCGCTCAAAAATCGAACCAGCAGCCAGGCGTGACGACTCCTTTTTTGGAAAAGATTTTTACACTGTATGAAAGATCGTGTTATCTTCTTCTTGAGAGACTAGAAGAATTTTCAAAATACGAAAAACTTACCGAGTTATAAAGCTTTTTGTGAACGTTTAGTTTCATGCTCCGATGACGTTGGTGCAAAGTCGACCTGAGGTCGATTCATCCTGTTCGATCCAGAAAATCATGATTTTTTTCACTGTGCATTGATCATGACTTGGAAGTTTTTGTGGCAAAATTTTATTCGTATGGGTGGTCTGCTTCGGCTAAAAAATATTTTTTTTCATGAAAAACGAGAATTTTGCTTACGACCCATCCTAATCATATCGTCATCGCAGTTCCGTCATCGCTGCGGAGAATCTTGTTTTTTTGCTGTATCATGTACAGAGCTGGGGTTTTTTAGCTCCATCTTCGTTTTTTATGACGTTTTCTTAGGATGGGAGAACATTATTTCCATAGAGAAGTCCATCGTCCATCCTTCCTTCTTCCGCTCCATAATCGATTCGAGGAACGCTTCAAAAAATTTATAAAGAAAGCACTTAAGTCATCGTCAGAAAGTAATACTCAAATTTTTATATAACACAATTTCGGAGCACAATTTCAGATGCAAGCGTCGCTACTTCAGGTAGAAGAATGTTCCGTGTCCATGGTGTCCTGAAAAAAAAACTCCATAAATTGAACAGTGATGATTGCTACCAGAAGATCTTTATTTTGAAGTGTCGAAAATAGCGTTCAAAATTTTAAAGAATTTTATTGTGTTTTGAAAACATTATTGTTCAGGGAACTCGTTTCATTGTCCTCTTCAGTGCCGAAGCCGCACCTGAAAAGAAGAATCTATTAAAGAGTTCAAACTGCACAAGAAACCTTGAAAAAATCAAGAAATACAAGAAATAGAACAGTGGAAGAGAGAGGGAGGGGGTCATACAAATTCCGCTTCAGAGGGAGGGGGTCGTAAGTTTCCAGCAAACATCGAACCCCACGCTTGACCCTGTCGCGGGTCCTCGACAAGGAGGGTGTATAACAACCAGCCTCATCTTATAGAGCAACTTCTTGTGTGATACTCTGTCGAAGGCTTTACTAAAATCGAAACGTATGACATCGACTTTTCTTTTTCATCCACGCATTTGGTCTAACAGTTCAGAGTTTGAATCGTAGCTGTTACAGTAGTCTTTCCTTTTTGAAAATCATGCTGGTAAGGCGATATTAATGCGTGCTTCTCCAATTGATCAACTATTGCTCGCTTTAAAAAATTTCAAAAGGTCTCGGAAAAATTAATGTTATATTGACAGGCTTATTTCGGCTATACTTCGGCTGAGGGTGTTATTTGCGGCGCTGATCACGAACCTGACATTGGTTTCCGCATTCGCGTTCTATGGCATGTTAATGTAGATATGAACAAGCGAGGGTGATGAGGTCGTAAGCACACATTTCGCCCAAACTTTGTGCATGGTCTATTTGGGGTGCTGATCACGAATATGTCATTCGTTTTTGAATTTCATTTCGTGAAAATCAAAGTTTGTTCTTTCCACTTTCAAAACGCTCGGAAAGGTATATCATAGTTATTACCAGCGGAGCTGATCTGTTCAAAATGTGTTGGAAATTATTAAGATAAAAGTTTTCAGCATTTGTGGGTATCGAACCCGTAACCACCTCCTCGCAAATCGAGCACACCACCACTGCGCCGTCGGCGCAACTGGCGGAGCTTACCATGGCTGTGCTCATTACGTAACTCTCGTCCAACGCTTCAACATGCAGTCGACAAGGCTAACTTGTACCAACCAGTACTTAGGAGATCCACTTAGCCAATTTGGTCTGCCTATTTGTAATCAACGTTTCAAGCTCTTTCAGATTGCCTAGGCCTCTGTCCGAAATACCATGGGCAGCTGAAGGCATTTCCTGGTTTAGCGATTCATTGTCCTCTTAGTCCAATTGATTACTGCATCAATCCAGGTAATGGCCGCTAGCTGGAAACTGGCAGCTTAGCCTGAAGCAATAAAAAATGGTCCACTTCTGAACATGGCTGAAAAGTATGTAGCGTCTGTCTCACTAACTCAATAGGGACGTAACATTATTCGTACTCAGTGTAGAACCTGGTTAATAACGCTGCAGCCGAGCAGTGGTTCATTCATTCATTCATTCGTGCCAGTGCAATTGATTCCAGCTGAAAAGTGCCAACATATCGCCACTTGTGGCTGAAAGCTGAGGGGCCTTATTGTTAGCGATGTCCTTGTTGAGAATCCAGAATAAGTCAGTGTCGACTTGCGGTAACGTCTGGACCAACCCATTACTGACCCTCCCTTAAAACAGTCATTTCACTGCTGGAGTAACTTAATATTCAACTCAGATCGTAGCGTGATATTCGGCCTATTAAACGTCGGTCTTTATTGAAAACTGAGTTAACATAGCGCCTGTAAGATCCCAAACTCGCTCGGTCCAGCTGCACCGTGTGTGTTGTGTGAATGCACAAAAACACCGCATTCCGCTCGAAGAGCGCAGAACCCAGCCGCGTACTCCCCTGAGCGACGAAAGCAGTTTCCACACGAGCAGCTTTGGTGGTACACACCCTGCAGTCCGTTCCCTAGCCTGGTTCTGCGCTCGGAGAGCGCAGAACCCAGCAGCGGACTCCTGAGTCCGCGTGGAAAGCCACAGGTAGGACACCGGTTGATGTCTCCAAATGTTGTCGTGCAAGTTTCTTACGGTCACATGTACATTTTGATCACTATCATACGATAGGGCGATCTCTGGGCCATAGTTGATAGTAGGTTCACTTTGGTTTTACATAGATAATATAGTTATATGGACAGTAATGTTTTATTAGTTTTTGTAATAATGCAGGTAGGTAGTTTTTTACTGGTTTTTATTCATATCACGATGTTTTCCCTCTTAGGACTGGATCTTGGTCAATTTTTCGATTCAACAAAGACCGCATTTTCTATGTCGCCATTTGTGGAATGGGACCTTGAGCTGAGATGTCGACGGAGTCAGTGGTTGGAAGCGAACAAAATAATCACTAAATAGCGGAAGCTGTAACCCTTCCTCTGTTACTATAATTGTTGTAACAATTGTTGTTCGTTGTGTAGGCTTTCCTCACCACGATAAAGTGATTGTGGAACAAAATCTACGCACGATAGTATCTGGGTTGTTGATCAGTCGAGTCAGTCGTTGTCGATTTCAGCTTGCCGACCTTGTAGGATCTCTACTTCGTAGATGCCTTGAGTTGACTGAGATGCTGACATATGCTGAATTCCCCTTCGACCTAAATGCCATGTCATGTTTCTTAGGGTGCCTCTACAGCACTTGAATGCTGCGCAATGTTGTTGAGAATATGATAAGTGTATCAGAGAACAATCTCTTCGTCGTGGGTTCTAAACGTTCCCACCACATCGCACCATATAGTTGTTGCTTCATCGCAGCAGTTTTTCGGCTCCTTGAGAGACCAACAAGTGAGCTACTGCATGCAGTAAAACAACCCAAAGCAGCATCAGCACTAAGCAACGTCTGACAGAATGAATGGGATCTTCCAGGCATAGGAACGTTATTTTATGTCCGTAATGTTACGCTCCCCTAGAGAGCTGTTACGCTAGGGGCGCGTGTAGCGCAGTCGGAGGAGGCGCGACTGTCGCGTGCACCCGATACCAGGTTCCTGGTTCGGATTTCCCGCCCAGGCCAACCAAGCCTTCCATCCCTCCGGGGTCGGTGAATTGGTACCAGACTTGTCTGGGAAGGATAGAGCGCTGACTTGTTCATCGGCTGGCCACCGCAAGTCATTGTATGGCCAAATACGCATTCATGTCGCCTCCACGACATCCCGTAGAAGTAGAATGCGCTGGCGCATCCCAGAAGGGATTGAGTAACGCCGTCCTTTATCCTTATCCTTATCCTAATGTTACGCTAGCTTGCTACTATAAAGCTGAGCACGAGCGGCAGGTGGAAGCTTGGTATGACCGCTTGACGGTTGATGTTCAGATTAAAGTGCACGTGAGGAAGTCCGAGTACTTAACTACAGGCGTAGGCGAGTTCTGCATTGAGGTTAGTGGTACTGTGCCAGTCCGGACTTCGGTCTTCAAGTACTGGGGATGAGCAGGAGTCTGCTGGCAGTACGGCGGTTTATGTGAACGAAGTGCAGCTTTGTCAAAGTAACACTGGTTGACTAACGTGTCGTGCGACAGCAGGTAACAGGGTTCCCGTTTCAGGTATCGTATATAGTTTCTGAAAGTGCAGAATCTCGGCTTTCTTAAAGTCGAAGATCTATAGAACCATCGTCCGGCCACTAGCTGTACGCTGCTGAGTGCTGGCTTGCGGTGAAGTATTAGGGCGTTGCATATGAAATGTCCGATTCTGCTACCTCAGTTTCTGGCCGATTTCTCGTGGCTACGACTCTTCCCGTTTCAGGTGGGTGAGGGACGTTCTGCCTGAAAGCGGCGCGGGTGAAAGCGCGGCACAGTGCCTACGGAGACAATTAGCGTCGACTCGCGCAGTGACCCCCGCCGCTTCGCACTCAGCCAGACAGCCCTCGCCACGGAGGCGATGATGACCTAGCCAACCACGGGAGCCAGTAGGTCGACCAGATTTGGTGCGATTACAATCGATAGAGGGATGGATAGCAGGCTCAGACGGCTCGCATTGGCAGTCCAGAATATGGGACTGATCTGAACCCTACCATCTTCTATATCAGAATTTCAAGCTCTATCGAATGAGATAGGAAAGAATCTTGTCTCAATAACCCTTACAAAATTTTTTTCCAAGCGTAGAACGTTTCGATGACCGCTAGATGAAGATTGTTGTCGCCGTAGAAGAGCGACGATGCCATTTCTTTTCTGCGTATGCTCCGCAGACAGGCTGTTCGGAGCAAACCATGGACGAGTTCTGGTCCCTGCTTGATGAGAAGACAGCGGAAGTACCGTCACAAGATATGGTTGTTGTGGCAGGTGACCTTAATGGTCACGTCGGAGCAACGAAAGACGGCTACAACTGTCATGGTGGTTTTGGATATGGGTGCGCAACGCCGATGGTGAGCGTATACTTGAGTATGCAGACTCACATGACCTCACCATCGTGAACACCAAATTTCGAAAGCGTGACTCCCACCTCATCTCGTTTTATAGCGGGAATGCTAAAACGCAGATTGACTATGTCCTTGTTAGGCGTCGCGACCAAGGCCTTGTCACAGACGCGAAGACCGTGCCGTATGAGACGGTTGCCACGCAACACCGTCCACTGATCTGCTCGCTGAAGATCACACCTTCGAGGTGTAAACATGTCGAGCGATGTGAGTCGGCTAGAATCAAATGGCGGCGACTGAAAGGGAAGGAAGCGGCAGTTATTTCTCGAATTCGGTTGCCGACAGTGACAACTGTCAACGAAACCTGGAAGGACGCTACCGATGCGATAACTCGGGCTGCACGCCTTGAACTCGGCACAACGAAGCCTGGACGACGCTGGGTCGACAAGCAGGCATGGCTGTGGACTGATGATGTCAGAGAGAAAGTCCGAGAAAAGAAACGGCTCTATCACGTGTTTATCGGTGATAAAACAGTCCATAATTGGCGGAACTATCGAGAAGCAAAAAAAGAAAGCGGCAAAGAAGGCAGTGGCCGCTGCTAAAGCCGCATACTACGCTGATGTCAGCAAAAAATTGGAAACGCGCGATGGTGAGCGTTATATTTACCGACTCGCCAAAGCTCGCTGTTGCCAAGCAGAAGACATTGAGAAGTTCTTTGGCATTAACGACGAGAGCGGTCATCTTCTGATGGATCGTAAGAGGGCTGTGAAGCGATGGCACGACTACTTCGAGGAAATCTCGAATGTAGAATTTGAACATCCTGCTGTTCCTTTTGCATCACCTGTATACGGTCCCGTTCAGAAGATCACAGTGAGCGAAACTGAAGCAGCCCTGAGGAAGATGAAGTCAGACAAAGCCACTGGTCCCGATGACCTGCCAGCTGACCTGTGGAAGTCGAAGGGCTGGTGCCCTGCTGACTGGCTGACTGCGTTTTTCAATCAGGTTGTTGCTGAGAAGAAAGTGCCTGAGGGTTGGCAGCAAAGCACGACCATCCCGATTTGGAAGAAGAAGGGCAGTCCTGCAGACTGCGCCAGTTACCGTCCAATTCGTCTTCTTTCACACACCATGAAAACCTTTGAGCGAATTGTCGATGGACGTATTCGGGATGTCGTTCAGCTTTCCAATAATCAGTGTGGTTTCGTTACCGGCTGTGGGACGGTTGATGCCATACACGCCGTTCGTCTTCTGCTAGAGGAGCACCGCCAGAAACAGAAACCGGTGCATTTTGCCTTCCTGGACTTGGAGAAGGCCTTCGACCGCGTTCCGCGAGATGTTATATGGTACGCGTTGCGACAACATGGTATCCCTGAAGAGCTTATTTAGTGGGTGCGCATTCTATACTCTTGCCCAAGGAGTCGAGTACGAGCGCCAGCGGGCACCTCGATGGAGTTTCCCATCTCTGTAGGGGTGCATCAGGGATCTGCGCTATCCCCACTGCTCTTCGTGGTCGTGATGGATGCAATCTCACGAGATCTCCAAATGGCGGCACCTTGGACGCTGCTGTATGCTGACGACGTCATGCTTGCATGTGAAGACAAAACCGAACTCGAGCGACAGGCACAGGCGTGGTGCGATCGTTTGGCATTGTTCGGTCTCAAGCTAAACGTGAAAAAGACGGAATACTTGACGACGGATGTGAATGAGCACGGATCTATTAAGATCGATGGTACTGAGCTCTCACGAGTTACATCTTTCAAGTATCTCGGATCAGCGATCACTTCCGATGGCAGATTAAAGTTGGAGGTGAACGCGCGCGTGAGTGCAGCCTGGTCCAAATGGCGCTCGCTGACTGGGGTGCTTTGCGACAGGACAATACCTGAGCACCTCAAATCGAAGGTTTATAGAACAGTAGTCCGCCCAGTAGCGACGTACGGTGCTGAGTGCTGGCCCGTGACGAAGGAAGTTGAAAGCCGCCTCAGTGTAATGGAGACGAAGATGCTACGGTGGACGGCTGGAGTTACGCGTTTGGACCGCGTTCGTAACGACATCATACGACAGAGGTTCCGTGTCGGCCCGATATCCGAGAAGCTGCGCGAAGCTCGTCTTCGATGGTAGGGCCACGTCCTTCGCGCTATCGACGACACCGTGTGTAAGATTGGCCTGAATCTTGTGGTCCCTGGAAAGCGGCCCAGAGGACGCCCGAAGCAACGTTGGCTAGATACGTTGCACTTGGACTTAGAGATGGCTGGTGTGCACCGTGATCAAGCATTTGATCGGGAGAATTGGCGTCACCACACCAGAAGAGCGGATCCCGCCACCAAGCGGGACAGACGCTAATGAAAATGATGATGATTCAGCCCATGCACAATCAATCGAGTCTGAAATGCAAGGTTTAAGGCGCAGACATGGTGTAATCTTGACTACTGGCACACTACAGAAATCTCGTTACCCTGTGCTTTCATATGAGTCTCAAAGCTTCGAAAGCTCTCATCTTCAAAAGCTTCCCCACCAGCATTGTTAGACCCCTTCAGATAGTACCGGCATTTTTTACTATAGGTTACCCCGCATTTTTCGCAAGACGTTTTGTAAAAAAATTGAATTGAAATGGAAATAAAATGAAGAAGATTGCACAAAGCATTGGTAAAATTGTGCAATAAAAGAAATAAAAGGGAGAAGAATGTCAAGATATTTTCAAAACTTGACCCTGGACTACACCACCTCTACGGCATTTGGTAGGATCTATAATACACCGCAACATCAGGAGTGTGAAGACTCCGATTAGGCGACTTGCGGCGTCCTCAGATGGCGCGAGGAGTCACAAGGGCAGGCAAGGGGCTGACTCGCACAAGAAACACGTCGACCCGACACAGCAGGAGCAAGGAGTCCATCCCTGCATCCACCTGCATCTCTGGGCAGTACATGGTCGCATTTGGTTTACGTTTCGTTCCCCTATCCACCACCCGGCGACGCGCTACGTGGCCCTGTGACAAGCGGCCCGAGATCCCTCTTAACAAGAGGCTCTCTATCGAGGGAGGTCCGTGGGGGAACTGACTATGTCCCCTATAATGCGCTCTACAAAAATTGGATAACATTGAGAAAGTATATTCTAACCTCAATCAAAATGTGCTGTAAAGTATGCTACCACGTTCTTCAAAAAGAAAACCAGGGGCGTGAATTACTGAAAAGTCGTAAAACAGTGACAGATAGTGGCGAATTCTATTTGCAGAAATTAGGAGAGGTAAGGACGAAGTAGAACACTGTTACCTATGCACTTCCTTTAGAAGGTAGAGGAGATAAAGCTTAAAAATTGAAAAAAACGTTGCCCAGGTGGCAAAGATAATAATACACAATGCAGTAGAATTCGATTCGATCAAAATTTGGTCAACGGTCGTGGCCGTTTATTTGATTCTCTGCTGCCGTCTGTAGTAAGAACAGGATATTTTGGGGCAAAAGCGACCATTCTGTAAAACAGGCATATCTACGGACTTGGCAAAGAATTTGGGATCTGTCTTCTGGCATACGCTTTTGCGTCTCCATTGCCTACCTCAAGCTTCTACGAGAGCTTCAGCTGCCGTACCGAGGGGTTCCCTTTAATTTCAGTAGACGTGGTTGTGTGGCATGGGATGACCTAGAGAACTGCCTCTTTAGGGTGCCCCTCCGTTTAGGATAGATCCAGAATTTGCTATGGTCACTGCCTGACAATTCTTTATTCTTCTGTAGTTTTCCGAAATAACGAACTAAGTAAGACATTTGTTATTTTAGAAGTCTTGTTGTCACCGTTTGGTTTTAGAGTCCTAATAATTTCTCTAGTTTAGCGATTTTGTTGATGATAGACAGACTGTTGTTATTTTTGTGAAGATGAAGAAACTCCATATTGATATGTATATTGAGTCGAAAAAAAATCAATAAAGAAAAGATCTGGTTGTTTACATACTGAAGTGCAGCCAAACTGGCTACAGCTAAGGGAAATTTCATTTTTATTTATTTATTTATTTATTTATTTATTTATTTATTACATGACTAAAATCCATGTGAAGAACAATATAATTAGAAACATTATGGAATGACATCCACATGACATTGGCTAACGATCCAGACCAAAGTGTAATAGAATGATTAGAAACTAGAAGGTATGCGATAACAAACACCCGCTGAATGAAGAATAGGGAGGAGAACAGACCAACAGGGCTCCCACAAGATCTCGTTATGTCCTAGAATTATTTATGAATCGACTTGCATCCGTAATAAATGGCTTCATCTTGTACGGAATAACTGAGTTTCATATAATCCGAACCTGCTCTATTGACAAAAAAATTATGTCGAATTGAAGATTCTGCAGTAGTCAGTTAAAGCTTCTCTCCTCCATCTCGGGTTCTAGATGGTCTCACCATGAAGAAATCACGTTTATCAAGTCCATAGAAACCGTGGGGAATTTTGTGCACCATTACGAGGTCGTATATTCTTCGTCTGTATGAAAGTGTCTGTAGTCCAAGTTGTTTGTTTCTTGCTTCACTGTTGGGAATAGCATGGTAATCAAAGCCACATTTCCTAATAAATAGTTTTCTAGTGAAGCTATTTTGGACTTTTTCAAGACTAAGTATATTTTTCTTCTTAACTGGGTAAAAAATTGTTGTTCTATACTCAAGTATCGGCCTAACGTAAGCCTTATAAGCTTGACAGGGACAGAGAGGTTTTTTGTAGAAAGGCTTCTAAAGAGATTGTGTACCACAGCCATCGCTTTACTTGCAATTTCTTTACAATGCGCGTCCAAATCTAAATTTGTATCGAGGAGGAACCCAAGATCTGTTGTTTGATCAGTGCTAGTAATCTCATTTTCACCTAACTTGTATGTGTAGCCAGGATTTCTTTTTCCTAAATGCAGCACCTAAGTTTTTCTTTTGATAAAGGGAGCCGCCACTCGTGGGACCAGCGATCAACAGCATCTATAGCTCGCTGCTGAAGGTTTTGCTTATGGATTGGTGATTTAACGAATTTACCGAATTTGCCGATTTTAACGCAAAAATGTTTCGTTAAAAAGTGGTCGTTAAAAATTTACCTAAGAAAATTTAACGCACACCCCTGATTCCCACCCTCTCATTTTTTGCCAAGTCGTTAAACCTAAGGAGAAGAGGGTCGTTGTAGTTACAATCGAATCGGCGCCTCACGAGTTCGGGGTCTAGCACGCCCGCGATACTCTGTCACGAGCGGATCGGAGCGCACTGGATAGAGACGTTGCTTCATGCGAGGGAGGTCGAGGGTTTGATTCCCCTGCGCTCCTGCACTTTTGCATTTCAACCGCTTGGTTGAGATCTGAAGGATTCTGACGCCTATACAATTTCAGACGTTTTCTTCGCATTTTCCAGCTTCATGCTGGGGTATTCAACATGATGTATAAATGTTCAACACCAGTATACACAGGCACAAAGTGCATGAAGCAAAATTGGGCACAATACGGGTAGCCTATAAAGTCTACAGCCTCCTCACAGTTTGATTCCATACACGGACCAATGATCTCGGGAAAAACCATCTCGCTCGGATTTTCGAAAGAGAACAGGATGTGACGTCGGAGGTGGTTACAATGAGAAACGAGGTCTGTGGATACCGCAAATTAACCTAAATGGCATCGATACATTTTTCCTTCATATTTGCCTATCACCTGGAAATCAGAGGTCTGCTGGAAGTTTTCTAAAATCTAACACCAACAATGTCTGCCGATGTCCGAGTGGTGATGCACCTGCTCATGCTGATGTGTGGCTCACCTTTAGACAAGAAACCTTCGAAGGAATAAATCGCTGGCCAAATGGATGGTCAGCATACTCAAGGACTTCGGAGCCCTTCAACTTGAAGTTCAGCCGGAAGTGGTAGAAGAACAAGAGGCAGATTGGGATCCGCAAGATGAACTGATGAACGTGGAGAGGCAAGCAAGCAGTGGCCATATGACCTTTTCGGGTGGAACGATTTCACTCCCACGTCATTGTGCACGACCGTCCTTTTGAGCTGCATGCAAAAAAGGGACAACATCTGAGGGTAAGTGCCGAAGGTGCGGACCGCTGAAGAGAAACGGATTTGTTATAATGACATTGAAGGTGGCGTCGCTGGTGTATCTGTGAGGAGCCTGTAGCTTTTACACGCTGCCCGCGTTGGGACAAGTCTGTTGAAACAGTGCAGTGCATCACTGGTGTTGAACGTTTATACATCTTATGTTGAGTAGCTTTCTCATTGCCACGTGGTTAAAAACCGGTTAGTAATGGCGTACCGCTGGAAAAATACGCAAAAAAAAACATCTGAAAATGGCATAGATGTCAGAATCCTTCAAATCTCAACCAATCAGTTAAAATGCAAAAGTGCAGCAGAGCAGGAGAACCCCCGACCTCCCACCCATGAAGCAACCTTTCTATTAGGTTGTCCCATAAGTCTTCGCCGTTTTTCTTCAACGATTCACTGCAGATTTCGTCGGCGGTCTCTTGCATAGCGCTGCATAGCCTTCGAAAGAGAATAATTTGATCTATCAGAGCTTGTATTGCATTTCTTTCTTCATCATGAATTTTGTCAATTTTAAGGTCGTTGAAATGAAAAGTGAAAAAGTGAAAAAGTAGCCATCTGCGCACTTGTTCTCTCCGCTTAGATTTGTAATTTTTTGCGCAGTTTTTTCGAGCATTTGGGAGACAATGTTCTGTGCTACAAGAATATGTGTTAGTGCTATTTGCTCATTTGTCCTTTATTGATTTTTAGGTCATCAAATTGGGACGTCCGACTTTACCGTCCGAACTTTTACCGAAACTCCTGCTCTGTGGTAGAACTTTTTTGCTCAGTGTTATACGTCGTTCGAAAGAGAACGTCTTGCTCTATAAGAATTTGTGTCGTGTTTATTGGCTAATGCTGATTTCTGTCGAATATCAACAAAATGCCAAAAAGAGAAAAATCGTCTTCACCAACAACTCCTTCTCCTTCTTCAGTTGTTGATATTCGACAGAGATCAGCGTGAGCCAATAAACGCGACACAAATACTTATTGAGCAAGACATTTTCTTCCAAGCGACGTATAACACCAAGCAAAAAGTCCAACCGCAGAACCGGAGTTTTGGTAATAATTCGGACGGAAAAGTCGGAATTCCCAATTTGATGGCCTAAAAATCAATGAAGGGCAAGTGAGACAACAGGACCAACACCTATTCTTGCAGTACAAAACCTTGTCTTCTAAGTGCTGTAAAAAACTGCGCAAAAAATTACCTAAGCGGAGAGAACAAGTGCGCAAATGGCTACTTTTTCACTTTTCACTTCAACGACCTAAAAATTGACAATATTCGTGACGAAAAAAGAAATGCAATACATGCTCTGATAGAGCAAATCATTTTGTTTCGAAAGCTATGCAGTGCTATGCGAGAGACCGCCGGCGAAATCTGCAGTGAATCGTTGAAAAAAAACGGCGGGGACTTATGGGACAACCTAATATTCACTGCGCTCCGATCCGCTTGCGGCAGAGGCATCGCGGCGTACAAAACCTCCAATTCGTGAGGAGCCGGTTCCATTGTAACTACAACGACCCCCTACTCCTTGGGTTTAACGAATTGCCAAAAAATAAACAGATTTGTATACTAATTGGGGGGTGGGGATTCTCCTTATATGGCTCGCTCCTCCCTTTCGGACATACGCTTCAGACCTTTCCCTTTTCAGATTACATATACACAATTCGGCGCACTTTGAACGACGCGCGAAACTCAAACATCGTTTTTATCATAAGGTCGCACTTCCCTGGTTTTCGAAGAGGAGTGCCACTAACTTGTTAAGAGGTTCATAAAGAATATTCGAATATTCGAACATTCGATATTCGAAGCCTTCGAATATTCCAATAAACGAATATTCGAATATACTACTTTCTCGAATATTCCAATAAACGAATATTCGAATATAGGATTTTCTCGAATGTTCGAATAAACGAATAATTCGAATATTGGAATTTCTCGAATATACGAATAAACGAATAATACGAATATTGGACTTTTTTCGAATTGCCGAATATTCGAATGTTCGAAATTCGAATTTATTCGAAATTTGACCACTCGAAATTCGAAAAAGACAAAGGTATAGAAGGTCTTCGTGGCTACGTTGAATCTTCTGTGCGGTTCAAGAGACGAGATGGTCCTGTGCTTCAACGCTGTTCTGTGTGGCAGTCCCAGGACCACCAGCGCTGTTGGTGTAGTCGTCTGCGAATGCTTCTGAGCCTCGATTGGCAAGGAGTGAGCGTTTTAGCGACCTCTTGATGAAAATTGTTGTCGCTACTGCACGGCGAATGCATCACCTCTTCTCTGCTAATGCTACGCAACGTGGCTGCTCCGAAAGGGACGAGTTTTTAAGCCTGCTTGATGAGAAGACAGCACAAGTGTCCACTGGGAGTAATTCTTATTGCAGATGATCTTAATGTTCACGCTGGATCCAAGAGAGATGCTTTCAGCTGTCATGGTGGTTTTGGATGCGGGTCACGTAACGTCGATGATGAAGCATACTTGCGTATGCGGAATCACACGACTTTTCCATCGTGAACACGAAATTTCAAATACGTGACTCCTACCTCACCTCGTTTTATAGCGGGTACACTAATATGCAAATTGACTTTGTTCTTGTGAAGAGTCGACACCAGGGGCTAGTCATTGACGCGAAGATCGTGGAGTATGAGGCGGTCGCCTCGCAACGTCGACCGCTGATCTGCACTATGGAAATCGCTCTTTCGAGCACTAGGCAGACCGAGCGTTGTTGTCCAGCAAGAATGAAATGGTGGCGATTGAAGGAGAATGAAGCAGCTGTGACATCTCGCAATCGGTCGCTGATGGTCACTACCGTCCAAGAAGCCTGGCAGGGTGCTGCCGAAGCCATGCTAGATGCTGCACTCTCCGAACTTGGCACTACGAAATCGGAACGGCGTAGGGCCGACAGGCAGACATATCTGTGGACTAACGAGGTTAAAGAAAAAGTCTGTAAGGAGATGTTATATCATTCATTCCTTGGTGACAAGACAGCCGAGAAATGGCGCTCGTATCAGGAAGTGAAGAAATCGGCCAAGAGGGCAGTGGCCGTGGCAGGAGCCACTCTTTACGATGATGTCAACATGAAACTTGAGTTGCGCGATGGTAAGCGATTTCTTCATCGACTCACCAAGGTTCGTTATCACAAGACCGAGAAGCTATTTGGCATCAACTATGAAAATGGTCTAATGGACAGCAACATCCCCTTGAATCGATTGCACAACTACTTCGAGGAAATCTTGACGATAGAGTTTGCCCATCCAGCCATTCCCTCTACTCCTCCCGTATATGGTCCAGTTCAGAAAATCACTACTGAGGAGACAGAAGCTGATGAGATAGAAGGCTAGGAAAAGAGGCCTTACTGAACATAGTGGAGAAACGCTACACAACGTGTTCTAAAGCTGTGAAACTTTTATTTTTGTTCTCTGCTTTTGCTAAGCACACAGTACCATTTACTTGTTCCTTACACAAGAGATTGAAAGCTAAAACTTTTATCCAATGTTGCGCAGTCAGGAAAGTACCTGCTGTTTGAAACGATTCGTAGAGCTGTGCTCAATCTATGATGGGCACAATGTAACGTTTGTTGATAATGTCATGCATGATTTAGAGAATCAGATAAGAAGCCTGGTTATAGTCGCGGATCCTTAGATCTTCCTCTCGATTCTAGAGCAGGGACATGCTGAAATAATAATAGCTGAGATGATTTATGAATGATAAGAGAAGCCAAAAAGAGAAGAGGGCAAACCACTGAAAGAAATAGATCTCTTCGAATAACAGGACGTGCGACTACAAAATCAGGAACAAGACAATCAAGACGGTGCTTTCGTAGTTGGAAAGGCTCAGCGCCATATCGCGTCAAATTACCAGATCGCACGCGCAGCTTTCCTACAAAACCGCTCGTGTCACACGGCAAAAAATGGGTTCCGACTGGTTAATCCATGCCGGTTTTTTGAAAAACGGCTGGCAAACTTCGATACCACTTCAAGAGATTTACACAAACAGGGATGAGCAGAAATCTTGAAAGTTTTCCCAGAAAACAGAAAATCACATTCGCCAGAAAACAGAAATAAGAAAACATAAAAGCCGAAAACGCTAAAAAACAGAAAAATCCGAAATTATCACACTACCTAATTATTCTACCTAAAGATCCATTTTTCCAGTAGAAAATTCTTTTATGTGACTAGAAATGTAGTCGGTATGAACAAGCGTTTTGACTTGCAAGCGTTTCTAAAAATTTCCAGTGCGCTCTTCAATACAATGAGTAAATTGTAAATTATGACTCAAAGGTTCTAGGAATCTCGACATTTGAAGTATGCAACATTACTCATCAGCTCCCTTTCACAGCTAATGCCCCAATTAATGGTCCCACTAGTAAGAAACTGGCCTTTCAGAGTACACGACGAAGCCTCATTGACCGCTGCTTGCATGTTTCGACCCAATTGCTTTGATTTTTTAGCCACGCTCTCGCAGCATACTCAAGGCTGTGCACAGATTTATTGAGTATTACTGACAGCGCCAGAATCTATACCTCTATGCAGTTCGTTTCGTTCTTCGAGAAAACCTTTCCTAGTAAGTGGCCTAGCTTCCGCAGAGCTGAAAGTTTTCAGGCCAGCTCACCATACATCGCCTAGCTACTCCTTAGCAAACTAAGGTTGTTGTGTACTGGCTTTATATTTCAAAAAAAAACTCGAAATTGTGGCTAGAGTGGCTCTCAACACAACAGATTTTGGGTGACGGTGATCGCCCCAAGATCTGTTGGTAGTCTAAAACCTGTTTGTTCACTCGAGTCATCCTGGGGCCGGATTCATAAAAGTTACTGCAGTAACTTAGATGAATCCGGCCCCTGAATGGGATCAGAGGAACGCTGGATGAAGGACAGCCATGCGAACAGCAGGATTCCAGGGAGGATTTAGCACGATAGTCCACATACACACCATCATGAAGCTCGTCGAAGTATCGCGAGAGTACAAGCTGCCGCTTTGCCATACGTTAATCGACCTGAAGAAGATATTCGACTTCTTTCTGGATTCAGGATCAAGATTTCACCATTCTACAACGTCCGTGTCATCGACGTGAAGAGAGGGGTTCGACAGGGGGATACCATATCCCCGAAGCTCTTCAGCGCCACCCTCGAAAACGTCATGCGCGAACTAGAATGGGAAGACATGGGAGTAAGGTCGACGGCCGACAGCTACATCACCTTCGCTTCGCTGATTACATCGTGCTCATAACACCGATCATTGCCTAGGCGGAGCAAATGTTAGCCGACCGACTTCTACAGTGTATGTGAGAACGGTGGACTGTAGCTGAATCTTACAAAGATGGTTTTCCTGAGGAACGGAAGAGTTTCTGATGCCCCATTCTCGCTCAACGGAAAGAATGTCTCGAAATGCTTCAGTTCCGAGTGTCTAGGCTGTGGAAAATGGCAAAATGGCCAAAGAACTAGCGCCAAAGCGGGGAGAAACGAGCGGCTTGGGGAGCTTTCAAGAGCGTCGAAGAAGTTGTCAGGAGGACGAAGAACGTCCGACTCCGTGCTCACCTATCCGGCTCCACTCTTCTTCGCGTGCTAACATACGCCTCAGAGACCTGAGCTACACGAAAGCAGGATGAACACGCGATCAACGTCGCGCGGCAGAGAATGGAGAGGACGATGCTCGGAGTGGGAGACGAAGCTCGGAACTTCCTCGAAGTTCGAAGATCAGACACGCTGTCGCATAGACCCCTTGAAAATTAGGTGCGCCGACTACGCAATACGCCTCGCAAACACCCACTGTACGAGAGCCGTTACCGACTGGATTCCGCAGGGTGTCAAAAGGATACCAGGACGCCCACCAACGCGTTGGTCGGACTTCTTCGTGAAAGCCCTGAGCGAACGATATGACGCTCTTCGTGTCCCTTGAGCGAAAAGGGTCCATTGGAGCACTCTGGCACGCGACAAGGAACGGAGACCTGATGACCGCTTGAGCAATTCGATGATTAGTGGTACGACAGTTGATACAGGTGCTTCACGGAAAATTCAACTTATCACAACTGTATCACTACATCAGCAAAATCAACCTAACTAAAACTTATCTGTCTCTGCATCATTTTTGACAACTAAAAGCTGAGCAATGTTCAGAGTTAAACAAAGCAGCTTCGCCAAAAGCTCTGCAGAAAGCGATCATTATGGATGACCAGCCAACAATTTTCAGTTTTTGGACAGGAAGTAGAGAATAATCCTACCCACAATAACTATAGCACAAGCAGTTCATGAGTGTATGGCGCAATTTCTACATAAGCACACAAGAACGCCACATGCTTCCAGTTTAAAAATCTCTAAAAACAATATTTTGGAATGAAACTCATCATTCTATGAAACTTTCTGGATACTTTCTATTATTTCCGTGATATAACTTGGCTCACCCCCCCCCCCACCATTTTTTCTGGCAATTTTTCTTGGCCATTTTCACAGATAACAGAAAACAGAAAAAATAGCCAGAAATGGCCAGAAAATCAGAAAACAGAGAACGGAAATTCCGACCATCCCTGATCCTGACTCGGCCATCCTTAAACGGGAAGTAAGCTACCGAAATCGGCGGAATGTACAAAAACGGACGTCGGTTTCGTAACCAGCGCCCCAAACAACCCCTAGATGATTTTGGATGAGAACATTTGGCCCATTTCGAAAATATCGACTTTCGATGACGTCCGCGCGGGGTCGGCCTAGGCCGCCCACGTTCTTGATGGGAAATTGTCAAAAAATCGATTTTTCTGAAATTGGTCGAGATTGGTATCATTCGATAGAGCATTTCGTGAAGCTAATGGTGTTATTGCGAACGTCGAAACTCAAATATCTGCGAGTAAGGGCGCAGAAAACTTCAACCGCTAAGTCCGTCGCCTTAAAATGGCAGCTGGGGCTAAGTCAGTCTAAAGAGCTAGGGAGTTGTGAGCATGTCATCTTAAAGCACCTAAGGTATTCTGCTCATTCACGCATTTTAAGGCCGTTAGCACACCGCGCCTTCCAGTGGTCCACCGAAATTGGAAAAAATGCGTCACACAAACCTCACCTGTATTTTCGCAGCGCTGTAACTTACCAGGGAAGGGTCTCAGGCGTAGGTCAGAACGGGGGAAATGGAGAGCACTACGAGAATCTCCACCCTTCATAGAGTAGGAAGACTTGTTTCGTTTTTGCTAAGTCCTTGAACCCAAGGAGCTACGGACCCTCGAAGGTGGGGTACAGCAGCGCACCGTCAGCATGTGCCCACGTGCATGCGTGCGCGCGGGCTGTTGTATGGGACGCGGCGAAAGGCGCTGCGGCAAGCGAGTAGGCGGCTCAGCAGGTTGCGGGGCTGCTTCAAAGGTGCAAGACCGGATGTTTGACTCCCGTGCTGCGCAGCCCTTTTGCATTTTTTCATAACCGCTGCCTCCTTCACCATTTTGCTTCCTCCACATCTCCTGCACATTTATTTCACTCTAAATAGTCAAGAGGGTCAGATTCGTGATCAACACCCCAAATTGGTGATCAACCTCGACAGCCTAATCATCCGTACCTGCTGTAACCTAACGCAGTCAGCCGGAATTTCAAAAACGAATGTCAGATTCGTGATCAGCACCCCAAATAACCCCTCTATGCGAAGTTTGGGCAAAATCGGTAATTATGACCTCGACAGCCCCAGTCGGGATATCTGCTGTAACCCATTACCTGCTGAAAAGTCACTGTTTACCATTCGCTCAAAAACACAAAACGCTGTATAATACAGAAAGTGAAAGCAGGGAGTGAAGCACAGCTCAAAGTGAACCCTAATTTGAGAATTTAGAGTGAAATAAATGTGTAGGAGATGTGTAGGAAGTAAGCTGATTTAAATCGCCGTCAAGACACGATTGTACTTTCACGACTCCAGAAGTCGAGGAGATGCTGAAAAAAATTCCGCCTAAACCTCCCCCAGTGGGTTGTTTGGAGTGCTGATCACGAATCTGACATCCGATTTTGAATTTTCGGCCGATTACGGTAGGTTACAGCAGATACGGGTGACTAGTGCTGTCGAGGTCACAGGGTGTTAATCACAAATCTGACCCTTTTGACAATTTAGACTGATATAAATGTGTAGGAGATGTGTAGGAAAGGAAGCAAATTGGTGAAGGAGGTCGCGGTTATGAAAAAATGCAAAAGTAGTGCATAGCACAGGAGTCGAACATCTGGTCTAGCACCTTTCAAGCAGCCGCGCAACCTGCTGAGCCGCCTACTCGCTTGCCGCCTTTCGCCGCGTCCCATACAACAGCCCGCGCGCACGCATGCAGGTGGGCACGTGCTGACGGTGCGATGCACTACTGTACCCCGCCTTCGATGGTCCGTAGCTCTTATGGTTCAAGGACTCAGCAAAACGAAACATGTTTTTCTAATATAGGGCGGGTGGAGATTCTCGTAGTACTACCCATTTCCCCCGTTCAGACCTACGCCCGAGACCCTTCCCTGTTAGTCCGTTCACAAGCAACACTTTTGTGCTTTAGAGCACTTCAAGAACCTTGCGCTGCCTACATTGCCCTCGAGTTGCAGCCGAAAAGATTCGAACTTGGTAAAGGATGGCGCTACGAACTCGCCCGCGCGTGCATTTGCGAGCAGTCGTACCACTCGATCAATAGGTTCTATCCTACTATATATAAAGGAGTTAGCGGTTGTTCGTCCGTCTGTCTGCTCTTCCTTCTGGCCTTTCCTAGAAGTCGAGTAGCAGGCGACCGTGTTCAGACAAGGTGCCACTCACGCGGTGTCGAGACCGTCAGAAGAAGTGTCACCGATGTCGCCCAAACGGCGTCCGGGTTGAGAAAACATGTCACCGACGCTGTTCAACAAGCGTCCGGGTCCAGAAGGCATATCACCGATGTCACGCAAAGGGTGTCTGGGCTCAGAAGAGGTATTACGGACTTCGTGCAAGGGGTGTCTCGGTTCAGAAGGCATATCACCGATGTCACGCAAGGGGTGTCTGAGCTCAGAAGAGCTATTACGGACTGCAAGGGGTGTCTCGGTTCAGAAGAGGTGTCACCTATGTCGCGCAAGGGGTGTCCGGATTCCGAACACGTGTAATGGGAGACCACTAAAGGGGAGACCAGTGAGCGGGAGTCCAGTGAAGGATGAGAGGACTGGTGAAAGGGGGAGGGGTACCAGTAAGTGTAGGATCTTTAATGGGAGCCAGTGAAGGGGACCAATAAAGAATTCCAATAAGGTGAGGGTGGGGGGGGGGGGGAAGTGAACGGGAACCAGTGAAGTGGGAGGGTTCTGTGAAGGGGGAACCGGTAAAGGGGGAACCATTAAAGAAGCACCAGTGAAGAGGGGACCAGTGAAGGTAGGACCAGTAATGGCGGCCAGTGAAGGGGAGGGGACCGAGGGGACCAGTAAAGGGCATCAGTGAAGGTGACCAGTAATGGTGGAGCTGTGAAGGGGGGGGGGGGCAGTAAAGGAGGGACCGGTAAAGGGGACCATTAATGGGTATGCAGTGAAGGGGACCAATAAAGGGTACCGCTTAGGTGAGGGGGCAGTAAGGGGGGGGGGGGGCAAGAAAGGGGGGGGGACAGTGAACGGGAACCAGTGAAGTCCTGTGAAGGAAAGGAGGGGGGGGGGGGGAGGACGCGGTAAAGGGGGAATCAGTGAAGGTGTGACCAGTAGTAGGGCCAGTGATGGGGCTGCGCCAAAACTCTCGCCACATAGAGAACTTGTACTTCGGAGAATAAATCGGCATAAGTGCGATATAGAGTGGGTAGGCTTCATAGGAGCAGTTTTGAAGATTGTGGCGTACCGTTCCGCTTTCCCGTAAAACCAGTTTTTCACTGTAACGCGACTAAGGTCTAGGCGGGAGTGTTCTGTTCTCGGGGTTTGGGGGCGAAGCCCCCAACCCGACGTTTGGCGGCCGCTAGGCCCCTACATATTAGGCTGGAAAAAAGTCTCTTCACACTTCGAAATTTTTTTTACCGTTCTCCTTGTAAACGCTCTAGTCAATATTGATAGCTGATTTCGTAATCCTATCACACTTATATATATATTTATTACATGGAAGTCCATGTTAGATAACATGTTCTGTACCTGCAATGAACAAAAACAAACCAGACATGTGAAGAAATACTAAGAGAGGAACGTAACATTAAGAACTTATAAGACAATAAAAAAAAAGAATCCAATAAAACAACCTCCAAGCTTAACATTACGGATCCAGGTGTTTCACAATAATGTTTTTGAGGGAGTATAAAGAATGTGGAAGCGGATGGTTTTTACTAATTTTGATGTAAGCGGAAGTTGCCCTATTGACGAAAAAATGAACCCTACAACTGAGCCTGGCTTTTGGCACAACTAACTTCAACGCACCGCCCCTTGTAATGGACGACCTCACCGCCAGGAACCCCTCGGGTGGAATACCGGAGGCCCTAGTCAAAATTTTATGCAGCATGATTAGGTCAAATTTCTTTCTGCGGTGTGCCAATGAGGAGAGCTTGAAATTAAAATTCCTAACGTTTGATCGAGGTATGGTGTCATAAGAGAACCCAACCATCCTTATAAAAAGTTTCCTTGTGAAACTATTCTGCACCTTTTCCAGTTCATCAATGATTTTTTTCTTGTGGGGATTGAAAACAACAGTGCCGTACTCAACTAGAGGTCTTATGTATGACTTATAGGCTCTAATAAGAACAGAGGGATCTTTAGTTGAAAGAGCCCTGAAAAGTTGATGTACCACTGAGTGCGCCCTGGCTACTATCCGCTTACAGTGGGCATCAAAGCAGAGTTTCCTGTTGACCAAGAACCCAAGGTCGTTTAATTCGTCAACCTCTTCAATGGTCGTGCCGCCAATACAATAATCAAAGGGCGGAGGGTTGACCCCAACCCGCAGTAATTTTGTCTTTTCCTTTGATAAGGGTAAACTCCAATCTTCCGACCATTTTTGGACTAGCGAGATGGACCGCTGTAATGTATCACAATCACTGGTGCAGCTAATGTTATGATAAAGCTTGATGTCATCAGCGAAAGCAACGCAATTAACACCAGAAGATGTGATAAGGGAAGGAAGTTCGAATGTATAAATGTTGAAGAGAACCGGAGATAATACACCGCCCTGAGGGACACCACTTAGAACAGACCGCGGACTGGAAAACGAATTGTTGACTCTAACGATCATAGTCCTCCCAGAGATGAAATCTTTTAACCAGGCCACTATACGCGGATGTATCCCAACGATGACGAGTTTCTGAATTAGCTTGGAATGTGAGACTCTATCAAATGCTTTTGAGAAGTCGAGGTAAACACTATCAACACACTGACCTTTATCAAGAGAGGAGGTCCAGTCATTAAGAGAATGGAGCATAGCAGTGATGGTTGATTTGCCTTTTTGAAAACCATGCTGGTGAGGAGAAATTACTGAGTGCTCCTGAAGATGATTCAGGATGAACTTCCTTAGAATTTTCTCAAAAAGACGGGCGAACACCGAAGTAATACTTATTGGTCTATAGTTATTGGCAGATGACAGAGGAGCCTTTTTCGGAACCGGAGTAACAAGGGACAGCTTCCACCTTCGAGGGACCTCACCTCGCATAAAACTCAAGTTGAAGATGTGCTCCAGGGGGTGGCTATAATATGAGCAACATTTTTAAGAAAACTTACGGGAATTCCATCGGGTGTCAAAGAATACGACTGTGGCCATCTTGAAAGAAGATTATAAATTACCTCAGCATGGAACCAAGCTGAATCAGACATCGTAGGAAATTGTTGCTCCCTAGTTACAGTAGGTTCAGAATCAGGTGAGAACGACTGTGCAAACGTATCTGCTAATAGTTCAGCCCTATCAAAATCGGTTCTAAGCACGCTTCCGTCTTCAGTCACGAGCGTAGTTAAGGAAGGCTTGGAACGCAGTCTAGAGTTCAACAGCTTATAAAAAGCGAGCTTTGTCTTCGACTGAATTACTTTGCTTTCAACGGCGCAATTATATTTCCACAGTTTACGTAGGAACTTACGGTTAAGTTGTTTGTAAACCATCCACAGCTCATCGGTTCCATATTTCGTCGCCATATCCCACGCTATTGACTTCTTCTTCAACAGGAGATTAAGATACTGAGGCAGATGAGCGCGGCGAACCGGTATCCGTCGAAGAGGTACAAACAGATCAATACAATGGGACAATATGGCAATAAATAATTCATATTTTCCATCCGCCGTTTCAACTGAATTAAAGGAGCCGAACCAATCTACGTTCATTAAGTATTCTTGGATGGCACTGAAATTCGCAGCTTTAAAATCACGCTTACTGGTAAGGATAACTGGTTCTTTTGCCATATTAATCTTGAAGGTGACCACCGCGTGATCGCTGGTACCAACAGGCGGGCCCACCGATACGTCATGGATGATAGTACTACGATTGCAGAGGACAAGATCAAGCACGTTACAACCAAGTGTTTGTTCAGTAACAAACTGAGATAAGGAATGCGATTCGCATAAATCAAGAAAAGTTTTAGCTTGACAAGAACTAGCTTTTGGCTTAGTTGTAGACCAGGTAATACCCGGAAGATTGAAATCACCCATAACAATGGAGGAATGTTCGCAAGAGATGAGATCGCTAATTGCTTTAAACATTTGTGTCGTCATAGCGGAAGGACAGGACGGAGCTCTGTAAAGGACTAAAATGCGGATTGTAGCCACACGCACCGTGACATCACAACAAAGTATTTCATAGCCATTAGGAACGGACTCCTGGAATACCAGCAAGGGTAGAAGCGTTTTCTTCAAAAAACAGGCTACCCCACCACCTTTTTACCTCGACGGTCGCACCGGAGAACCTGGAACTGGTTTTGCCGTCCACCAAGCACGCAGTCAACGTTAAAGGTACGCGAAAGCCAGGTCTCAGTCAAAGCAATAATGTCGAAAGACTTCGTTTCCAGGACAGATTTGAGCGGATACAGATTTTTCAGCACTGATCGGATGTTGGTCAAAAAACATTGAATATTCACACCTGGAAGCCGACGATGCTTTACTTGTTTGACGAGTCAGATGGATATGCATTAACGTGAGCTGCGACATTGAAATTGCAAGAATTAGGATTGCAAGCTGCAGAAGAATTGGAGCTTTGGGCCTGCAGAGGTGATGGTTGGTGATGGCACCGTCGCGCCGCTCGCTCTGCCCTCAGACGATCCCTCTCAGGTTTGGAGAGGGATGGCCTGATGAACAGACCGGCAACCTTAAAGCGCCTCAAGCGAGGGGCTCGACGAACCATCAACTTGGCAAAGAACGAAGCGGGTAAAACTACTTTAACGAGCCTTGGGTGATTAGCATTGAAACGACCAAGACGGTACACGGATAACGTGGAACAATCGATTGATAAAAAGTCCATGATTTCACGGACGGCATTGAAATCATGTAGAACGCGAGTAGAGGAGTGTTCGGCTTGGCTTTCGCCCAAACCAGCAATCACAACACTACGTCTACGCTCTATCTCCTCAAACGACTGGGTAGAAGTGGGAGGAGGAGAAGAAGAGGAAGAGTTATTGGTATCCATAGCCTGGGTCATAGGAGTTTGAGATGGAGGAGAACATGAAATAAAGGAATTCTTAAGCACTGATAACTCATCCCTTAACGAAGCTATAGTATCAGTCATTTCACGACATTGTTCCATCATGGTTTGTAGCTGTTTCCTATCTTCCAATAAGAAAGCGATCACTGTTCTCAGATGTGCTGGAATAGAGTCGTCCCTCAAGATTGATTGCACATGGTCGTCGAGATCACCAGGGGTCGATGGCGTTGTCGCAAGATCAATGCACTGGCGCTTTGATGGTTGACGATGCATCTGAATGGAACGAGAAGACAGGGGGAGTGGCCATCTTTCAACTGTAGAGGATCAAGAAGATAATGCACCGAAACAGGTGGCTGAACTTCGGAAGATAGTAGTTTCTCAGCCACCAGAAACTTAGCCGATAGTAGAAGATCGATATGGCGCTCAAGCGGCACGATAGAGAATACGAGAGTAGAAAGGATTCACCTAAGCTGGTGGCTTTTCTTCTTCGGATGCCGCACCGTGCCACAACAGTGCTCACTTCCTCGACGAACAGTAGCACAACTCGGAAGGTAGAGAATACGTGACGGGTAGTAAGGTTCACCGGCAGAGATCGACGCGGGAGCCGGCCGCTCACGGCTAGCTACAGCGAGCGAATGAACTTGTCTACCGTTTGCAAGTGAACACAGGTCATGCCCCTTCTTGTACTTCGTTATCTATCCAATCTTCCGGAGTCAATGCCAGATCTACCTTATGGCCATTTTCGGCATGGCATTCTTCATGAATTCATTGAAGGATCTACAGCACGTTAGGCGGCCGACCAAATTAACGACATATATGGTTTGAAATCTATTACTCATCGCGCCTGTTATGAGTGGTTCGAAAAGTTTTTAAAGGGAGATTATTCACTCGAGGACAAAGCAAGGTCAGGAAAGCCAATGAATTGGACGACACTGAACTACTCCATCTTCTTCGTTGCGATAGTAGGCAGACGACACGTCAACTGGCAGAGAAGCTTGAAGTGTCTCATAGGGTAGTCCACCTGAAGGGCCTTGACTTTGCATGGAAATCCGGAGCTTGGATTCCACATGCCCTGTCAGACACTCAGAAAGGTCAACGACTTTTCATAGCTGCTTCTCTTCTGTCGAGATACGAGAGAAAATCGTTTCTGCCGCGGATTGTGACAGCCGATGAGTCCTGGGTTCTGTATGCA
>OX377205.1:47971679-48110236 GCA_947396885.1 Heligmosomoides polygyrus polygyrus
CAGCTCTCCAAGAAAAGAGGCCTGAGAAGTCAAAGGTGATGATCCTGCATGACAATGCAAAACCACATGTTGCAAGACTCACAAGAGAAACGACAGATGAGCCGGGCTGGGAGGTAATGCCGCAGCCACCGTATAGCCCTGACCTCGCCCCTACCGACTACCATCTCTTCCGTGCTCTCAAGCAAAAAATTGGAGAGAAATATTTTGAAACGGAGGAAGACCTCAAAAGTTGGATTCAGCGATGGTTCGACTCCAGAACAGGGTCATGTCTGAGGTTCGGGAATCGAAGGGTGGTGTTCTGTGGCCTCGTCCAGAGGGGGGGGGGGGTCGTGCACTTCCGGTTTTGGCAGAGGATTCTCTCTCATTCTTCAGAAATTTAGGTGATGTTTTTAATTCTTAATAAGTTGTTTTTTCTAGGGATGTTTACGAAGGTGTGGAGTCTTTGATTCGTCCCGCGAAGTTGTAAAAAATAATATAAAAATGTTTCAAATAACGATTATTATTTGTTAAAAATAAAGATTTTCTGCACCCAGATTTGGAGTCAATGTGAAGTTTCCATTTTCAGCTTCTTTTCAGGAAGTCATAGACGCGACAGTTTTTTGCCTGAACGAGCGACATCTACGTCCTAAATTGCCAGCTATAAAATTTGAAGTGTCAATTGCTAAGGAAAATTACGTGCGTTTCCTACAAGATTTTTGAAAGCACTCTTCGATGCGGTGACCGAATGGCAACCGGAGGATGGACTTGTCACGGAACTAATTTTCTCTCTTCTGCTGGAAACAGCATCAGAAAGTGGAGTTGTACGCAATAATGTTTTAATCCACAGTTTGACACACGGTAATAAAACCTGTTTTCTGAAACGATCCACTGTATGAACAGACGATCCGATTTGCATGAGTTGCCGAAAATTTTTGGCACCGTTAATTACATGGAGTCTGCTATTTTTACAGCCTGCTTTTTAAAGCGTAGAACCCACACTTCTAATTGTTTTAAAAGCTCTGTGAATTTTTCAGAGATGTCGCATAAACTCTGAAATATGGTAGGTTACGTGGAGCCATTGCGTTCTCCGATATCACCGATCGCCACTGAAGGATGGACTTCTCGCGGCAAAAAATTTCTACCTTCTGGAGGAAGAGCATCAGAGAGTGAAAAGTGTGATTTTCCTTCGATTCTCCTTCGATTTTTTTCCTTCGATTTTTGAGCGAAAAAATTGAAGTGATTTTGTATAAATAATTATATCCCGGTAAGCTTTCGAGTTTTAAAAGATTTAATAACTTTTTGAAAATTAGAGAAAAATTTCTTTTGAGTCATATAGAAATTAGTTTTCACCAGGGAGGTATTCATAAGGGGCGGTGGGGTTTCGAATTCTGGTCCATTGTTGCAAAAATGCGTGCCAAAAATAGACCACCGCCCCGTATGAAGCTCCCGTTTTTGAAAACTGGTTTTTATATGGTTAGAAAGCAACTTTTCTCTATTTTTTAAGAAACAATTGGGATTTTTGAATTTCAAAATGCGAAACGAGTTATGATCAAATTTGTGAAGAACTGCTCGTAGACTCTGCACCGTCGACACTGTAGTGATTTCATAGATTTCTGATCGATTTTTGGCATAAATCGACCAGAAATCGAACCCCACCCGCCTCCTATGAAGACTACCCTGTTGAAAACTAATTTCTATATGTTTCGAAAGCGCATTCCCACTAGTTTTCGAAAAACAATTGGGAATTTTGAATTCCGAAAAACTTACCGGGGTATAATTATTTATACAAAATCACTTTAATTTTTTCGCTCAAAAATCGAAGGAAAAAAATCGAAGGAGAATCGAAGGAAAATCACACTTTTCACTCTCTGATGCTCTTCCTCCAGAAGGTAGAAATTTTTTGCCGCGAGAAGTCCATCCTTCAGTGGCGATCGGTGATATCGGAGAACGCAATGGCTCCACGTAACCTACCATATTTCAGAGTTTATGCGACATCTCTGAAAAATTCACAGAGCTTTTAAAACAATCAGAAGTGTGGGTTCCACACCAGACGGTGCTCACTCCTCAGAAGGCAACGACAAAGCTTAGAATCGTCTTAGATGCATCTGCACATTATAAAGGAAATCCCTCCCTGAACGATGTGCTGCATAGAGGACCGGTTATACTGCCTTCCTTATATGGCCTTCTGTTGCGTTTCCGTACCGGAACAATCGCCTTAATATCAGATGTAGAGAAGGCATTTCTCCAAATTCGAGTCCACGAGGCTGATAGGGACGCAACGCGATGTCTATGGCTTCGGGATCATAAAAGTCCTCCATCACCTAGCAATGTCCAAATATTTCGCTTCACAAGGGTTACATTCGGGCTGAAATCCTCGCCTTTTCTACTGGCGGGAACCACTCATCACCATCTCAATAAGTGCGAGGACGATCCAGTGGCTCAAGAAATCAAGTCCAACCTCTATGTTGACAATCTCATTCTAACCATGGAGTCCGAAGAAGAGGCAATACGGTACTACCAGCGATCCAAGCAAATTTTCAATAACCTCAATATGAACTTGAGAGAATTTGCATCCAATCTCTCCTAATTGATGGATTCAATATTAGATCGCGACAGAGCCAGTAGTACATGCCCCAAGGTGCTAGGAATCACGGAGAACTAAACCAGACGAACTGGTAGCTTCATGCGCCCTTCCTAAGATGGAGGTCGTAACCAAGAGGACCGTGACGAGTTCAATAGCTGCTGTCTACGACCCATTGGGATGGCTTATCCCTTTGCTTCACCGATCAAGAACGTTTCTACAATCGCTTTGTAAAGACCAATATGGATGGGACAGCCAACTCTCCGTCAAGAAAGTTGAGGAATGGCAAGAGATTCGACGTCAAGTTAGCGGTTTCTACAAGGCTCTTCCACGCTTAGTGGTACCAAAGGCTAGCCAAGTCGTTTTGGTCACCTTTGCGGATGCAAGCTCAAGTGGAATGACCGCTTGCACCTATTTGCATCATAGTCTGCTGAAGTCGATAACTATGTTGATGGCAAGAGCAAAACTTCCGTCTCTTCATGGTCAAACTACAATACCCAAATTAGAACTCAATGCCTTAACCTTGGTAATGAGATTGAGTAACTCCATAGTATCTCAGCTGGAATCATCCCTCAATATTGAAGGAATATACATTTTCACCGATTCGGAAATTGTGTTAGGATGGATCAAAAGCAAGCCTGGAAAGGAGCTTGGAACATTCGTCAATAATCGTCTTGCTGAGATAAGTAGAATCACAAGCCATCTGTTAAAGAGCCAATAGTATGTAAGATTCGGATATATCTCAACAAATAGCAACCCAGCGGACTGCGGAACTAGAGAACTGACAAATGAAGAACTCCTGAATCACTACTGGTGGAGAGGACCAGAATTTCTCTATCAAGAAAAAGAAAGATGGTCGAAAAAAGAACGTATCTTTGACACCCCACTAGATAATAATGGAGAAGATGCTAAGGAGAAAGAAGAAGAGCTTTTTAGAGCTTGCAATACGACGCATCGTGACGATCTCAATGGGACCAATGAGTTAATCAAGAAAAAACAAGCTCGGTCATTCTCCCAGGCTGAACGTATTATGGCTTACGTACTACGTTTTGTGAAAGCAGTAGCTACGAGCCTCAACAGCAAGAATGGCAAGCAAATCGTCCTTTCAATATCTAAGGATACGACGTCCTCCACAGCTACTCGATTTCTGACAGCGCAGGAGATCAAAGAGGCAGGGATGGTCCTTGTCAAGCAACATCAAAAAACAAGTATCAATAAACAAATACTTAAATCTTCAATATCTCAATATTCGTGAAGGTTCGGAAGGAATATTGCGATGTTACGGACGACTAGGACGTGCTCAACTACCACTACAAGCAAAACATCCCGCGCTGGTGCTGCAGAAAACGCCTCTTGCAGAAATGATCATTAATGAGGCTCACGAAAAAGGACATCCCGGTATAAACCACACAGCAGCTCTCATTCGACAGGAGTTCTGGATTCCGCAGCTACGCGCCCAGGTGTCACGACTGATTCGCAAGTGCGTAAAGTGCCAGAAGTTCAATAATCCGCCATATCAATACTCTGCTCAAGAGGACTTACCGAAAGAGCGCGTAGTGCGATCCTGCCCATTTGAGCATGTGGGACTAGATTACTTTGGCCCGCTGTCAATATCTCTTCCGAACGGAGACAATGGAAAATGCTATGGAGCAATAATCACGTGTATGGTCACACGTCTGCTACACTTAGACGTGGTTTCTGACCTTTCGACGGTAGCATTCCTCAATATGCTAAAGAGGTTCTTTGCGCGAAGAGGAGTTCCAAAGTCAATAACGAGTGACAATGCTCCGACGTTTCTTCTTGGAGAGGCAATCCTCAACGATAGCATTCAAGCAGCTCGTCAAGATCCTACCATTGCCAAAGAGTTAGGTAATAGAGCGATTGATTGGAGACATATCACGCCTTATGCTCCCTGGCAAGGAGGGTTCTATGAAAGGCTCATAAAATCCATCAAACACTCAATGTACAAGACTTGGAGGATCAATGGTCTCTCTCGACGATCTTTTTACAACAATAATCGAAATCGAAGGAATGCTCAATACGAGACCACTGACGTATATTGCTCAGGATTTCGATGGATCACACATCTTGAGGCCAATAGACTTCATACAAAAAGATACGGACATCAAATTCCCAAATGTACAAGCAGAAGAAGACCGACAAGATCCATGCTTCATACCAGCTTCAGAACTGGCTACCTTACAGACCAAAAGGCAAGCGGTAGCGGCACTAGAAGCATCCTGCCAATACACAGAAGCGTTCTGGAAGGTATGGCAGTCTCAATACCTTACGTATCTCAGAGAAAAATACACTCTCCTTGTCAATACCAGGAGAGGTTGTGCTCAGCCTCCTCAAGTAGGGACTGTAGTGCTGATCATGGAAGCAGTTATGCCACGCCATTGTTGGAAAAATGGGATAATCGAAGAGCTCACATCCAACGCTAACGGCACCGTAAGAGAAGCTCTCGTCCGTCTTCCGTCTCGACGCATGATAAGGAGGCCAATAAATCTCCTTATTCCTCTGGAGTTGGAAGATGAATCAAGCAGCTCTAGTTTGGACTCAAGGAAAGAAGACTGCAAGCTCCAGACAAGCGACGTGAACAACGACGTACCTACTTCTACTAGGTACAACCTTCGTGAACGACGAAAAATCAATTACGATGAAAGCAGTGAGATCGGAGCAATAGGTACCACCATCGCAATGTCACTGATACAACTGCTCACCGTAGCACTCCTTTTTGGACACTGTCAAGCAATGCCACCCTTCGAAGGCAATCTATCATCCCCAAGAAGAAGGATTCAATGTTCACAAGGAGGAGTGCAGGTGTTCTTACCTGAAAGAATTCCGTTCGAAATTTGCGCAGAACAATACTGCGTAGAATTCAATAACCCTAGGGAATTCGAGAACGTCAGCTTTCCGCCAGAGGTCGTTCTGCACGACCACCTCATACAATGGAAGTTTGTACACTCGAATTTGGTTGAAACTTTCGAGACATACTGTCCAGCCGCACCATTTTGCCAGTCAGTACACTGCACGCTGTGTAACGCCAGTATTCTGAACCCGGAATGTTGGCCAGTAAGGGCCATCAGTGCTGTGGCAATCATCATCTACTTACTTATAACCGGGTGCTATGTCTTTCTGTACGTTCCTCTGGTTGTTGGACGGCCTATAAGAGTGGTCGTCAACATCCTTTGGAGATCAGTTCGGTGGCTCCTTTGTCACCTGAAGAGGCAAATTTCAAGACTCAATAAGAATTCTATAGCCCGGCGTAGGAATCTGGCTGAGATTCTTGCCATAATCTGCGCATTCTCAAGCACTATGCTGTCAAATGGTTAACATCTTTGATCATTCCATGACAGTGTGCTCAACAGGAGGCAAGAAGTCATTTAACGTACAACACTCGAAGGTGTTCAAGATCAATACCTTCAAGACCGATGCATGTCTCAGATTATCGGTAAATGAAACGACGATGCACGAGCTTTGTCTGCGCTGGAAGTTACTTTCACTACACTGCGAGCCTGTAACGACCTTCTTCACGAGGGATGTCGTTTACAGAGTAGTAGACAGCAAACGCTGCCCCCACAGCGGATCTTGCACAGGCGAAAAGTGTGCTGCGGTCAAATCGTCTACCTTGATACCAGAACTCGAAAAGGGAAATAGGTACCCTGGCAATACTGCATGTGTGGAATCATGCGGAGGGCCAGGGTGCGACTGTTTTTACTTAAGCTCTGGATGCTTATTTTACCGGATCTATCTTGAGCTTGGGGCGCGTGTGGCGCAGTCGGAGGAGGCGCGACTGTCGCGTGCACCCGATGCCAGGTTCCTGGTTCGGATTTCCCGCCCAGACCAACCAAGCCTTCCATCCCTCCGGGGTCGGTGAATTGGTACCAGACTTGTCTGGGAAGGATAAAGCGCTGACTTGCTCATCGGCTGGCCACCACTAGTCATTGTATGGCCAAATACGCATTCATGTCGCCTCCACGACATCTCGTAGAAGTAAAATACGCTGGCGCATCCCAGAAGGGATTGAGTAACGCCGTCCTTTATCCTTTATCTTGAGCTTCTCACCACAAAGATCTACGAAGTATTTCATTGCACCAGATGGACAGAGGAAGCCAAAATAGAAATCACCCACTACGACGCCATCAATAGGAAATCATCTACTCTGGTAACCCATTTATCCCCCAATATACCTACAAGTTGGAAAACGTTCACCTTTACCCTCACTTCGCTTACGGTTCCTCCCTTCCTCTGCTCAATACTCAATTTCTAACGGATTCAATAAGAACATCAATATGGCACTCAAGCATTAGCCCTCCACTCCATTGCTCTAGCGTGGAAAATGCGCGGCTATTGAACTGCACAGTGCTTGACAAGTGCCAATGCTTTCCTGCAGAAACGAAGGCTAACTGTCGATGAAGAGACGTGCCAATGGAGCCATAGATCAATAACATGCAAAACCAACTGCCTGGGTTTATCCTTCGCTGTCGTTTCAACGACATATGAAATCAAGGGTGCAGGCTAAGGTGTCAAGCATGGTAACTTCCGAAATTATAGTCAAATTCCAGGACAACTTTACACCAGAAGTTCTGGTGGATGACGCAGTTTGCACGGTCAAGGCTTCCGATCTGACTGGATGCTACAATTGCGAAAAGGGTGCCATAACACGAGCGCAATGCACTTCTTCGCAAGATAATAGCCAAGCAGAAATCGCGTGTGGTCAAATAGGATTTACAATACCGTGCAATACTACCGGTGTTACTTCGATACTACGCTTCAGTTTTTCTCAAGCCAAAGCATCGGTAAGGTGTACCGTAGCTTGCGGAAAGAAGAGATCCTCTTTCGAATTAACCGGTATACTGATATTCACTGCGTCCGTCCAAAGTGTGGTAGAACAATGGCTCATGAGCGACTCAATAACAAAGTCAGAAATTCAATGGCCGGACTTCTTCCACATTGGTTCTGTGTTCTGGCAATGGGATAAGACCCTACTGGCAACCGTAATAGGCGCAATTACTCTTTTTCTAATCACATACCTCATCTTGTCAGCTTGTGAATTACAGATCGCAATATGGATCATGATGCTTCCGTTAAAAAGAGTACGGTCAGCGGTAAAATTCATGTTTGCGTGCGTCCGAACGATGTCTATAAAAATTAGGCACTCAAGGCACCAGGTAAGACTTTCATTTCTCGCCACGCTTCACGCTGACTCAATATCAGAACTCGAGTTGGAACGAGACATGACGTCCACCCTTGACGAAATTCATCGATATATGGACGTTTCGAAAACGCTCGACCTCGACTGGACCCATCATCTACTAAACACCACTTGCGCAGGGCTCACGGGAGGAGAACTCGCCCTGCTCACCAATCGACTACTTCGGACGGCCAGCGTCACCAAGGAAAAGCTCCAAAGTCTCATGCAACGCTTCACGCTCTTCGACTCTGTCTACCTGAATTTGGTGAACCTGGGAAGGATCAAAAGGACGACAAGAGAGCGGTGGCGTCAAGGACGTGGAAAGCATGACGTGAACGCCATTGATCTTATTCCTGCAGTTGTCAAACAATTGACAAAGCTGGACAACAACATCTCTGAAATGGAGTACGAGCTGAGAACTGCAGAGAAGCTAATGGGCGACGAAAAACGCAGGGAAATAGTTACACCAATCAACCCCTTCGAAGAAAAGGTTCAGAAAATGGAGGAAAAGCTAGAGCAACTTGCCGTCAAAGTCGGAGCTACGAACAAGGAGCTACAATTGTCAAAGCGAAAGCTCAGCCTGTCGGAAGATGGCCGCTGTTACAAGGTTCAAGTCTTGTCGGACGACGAATATCTGTCACAACTCATTCATGAAAACTGGGGTGCCGAGCAAGACGTGTCAAGCGAGGAAACTCAAGCTTGCCACCAGGAGAGGAAGACTCCTCAAGACAGGGATCAAAAAGAGAAAAGACCTGATTCCAACCGCCATCAGGAAATACCTCGAAGCAGCCGTCAAGAGTACGAAAGACCTCACTCCAGCCGCGTGGACAATGAGGGACCTCAAAGCAGCCGCAAGGAGAGCGAGAAAACACACTCCAACCGCCAAGAGAGCAGCAGCGAATCAAGAACTGGCTACGCACTGCAAGTTCCAAAACCCTATTACCAATAATTCAAGAAGAGATGATTCACATGTGGCCGAAATTCAGAGGGACCTCTGGCATCTTCAGCGTGGACTGCAAATGCTCCCGAAAAGGAAATACAACGATTGTCCAGCACTTGTTCATCAACGCCTTATCTGCACATTCTGTAGGGAATCAGCACTTCATTTCTCTAATTCATGTCCAGAAATAAGGAGCGGTGAGGAGAGACTCGCATTCGTTGAGAGAAATAACCTTCGTCGGTTTTGTCTTCTCCGATGCGATGGTGTCAACTGCAAATATCGCTACAAGAAATGTGAGATCGTGGAGGTCACGATCGTAAGATTCCTCATTCTTGTGGACGAAGGACATCACCGCGCGCTATTCAGCATTCCGGATTCCAAAGAACGGATACAAAAGCGCATAAACGAAGTTTCACGGGAGCTTGAAGCGGCCAAAAGATCACATTGACACTGCCGCGCCGGGAGTGTCGCGAAGCGCAACAAATGTACATAATGGTCAGAAAAGATTTCATTCTATACGATTTAGTTTTGCTTATCTGCTTGCTGATCAGACGTTTTGTTTACAGATTATGCTGACATTCCTTCTCTCGAGTTCGATCCAAGACCGTATAAAAGCACAGCAAGAAGCCGAGATGACACCTTCCTTCTTCGATTCGACTCGACTCAAGTCGCCTGGACTCGTCGCCTCCAGCTTCAATACCTGCGACCAGCCTTCGACCGATCAAGAGGGCTTTCAAGAGGACACGGGACTCAATACCATCGGCTAGATCTCCTGGCGTACCGAAGCCCTCTGACACCAGCCAACTCGGACGAGGCCAATTCAACCTGCGACACGACGTCTCCGGACCAAGAAGAAGTCAGCAACATCGACATATTAATCCGCGGCAGATTTGGTAATAAACATATTATAGTTTTGGGTACTCCACCGCGTGGCCAGTCAAGGAACGACTGTTAGGCGAGCGACCCACAACCACAGGGGGGGGGGGGGGTCGTACCAGATCCACTCTGGGAGGGGGAGGGGTCGTAAATTTTCGGCAAAAATCGAACCCCGCGCTTGACCTGCTCCAGAACTGCAGTCTTTTACGCGAGAGGAATTAAAAAATTACCCAGTCTTTGGAGAAGTGTAGTGGAACAAAATGGAGTTTATCTCAATTGATTGGACTATGTAGTTGTAAAATAATAAATCTTTGAAAAAAATGAAAAGACTGTTTTCCAACCTAATACATTGCTCATAGCGTAGTCTAAAATCACCCCGAAACAGAGATCAGCAATTTCTGAGTCAGGCGTCCGAAAATTTCTGATAAAACTCCACAAACACACACTCTACAAGCTGTCACGCCCACTCGATTGAAAGGTTCGATTCTTTATGCATTGTTCACGGAGCACTCCAAGGGCTAGCTGGACAGGCTTAGAAAAATTCCTAAACAGAGCGGCTGGAAATTTCTCCAAACGAAACATTCTCCAAACGGTTCGAAATAGTCTTGAGGATTTCGCACTACCCAGAAAGAGAGGATAGAAGCGCAGTGGGCATGTCCTTGCCCTCTCGATTGATAGGTTCGATTCAGTGTGCATTGCGCACGCCCGACTCTCGGAGCAATCCTGGCATGACAGCGCTCTGGCAACGTACGCCATGCTTGAGATATTCCGAAAGCACGCATGTCCCGAGAAATAAGCTGCTCTAATCGCGAAAGCCTGCTCCATCATTTTTTAGGCAACCCACGGCGAAAACATGGGTGTTCTAGTAAAGCTGTATACATGTTTCGAAGAGACAAATCGAACGGTGCCAACCTTTTCCCAAAAAAAAAAAAACTAAAACTGAAGGAATTATGAGCGTGCGATGGTTCGCGACGGTATTTTTCTGTGCGACGTGAGCAGTATTGTAAGTAACAGCAGAACACAATTCCGTGAAGTGTCGCTCATGGTGTTCGCTGGGATTTGTGTGGACAACACAATAAGGTGACTTTTAGTAGTAAACGAATAAACAGTTCTGGAAGTTACGAGAACGTTAGAGTTACGGAGACGCTTGAGTCAGTGCTTTTCTTGGTGCAACTAGACGATTGAGGAAGGTATTTGACGTGAAAGGCACAGTGTGAGAGCAGGTACGGCTCTATTGGTTGACCTGTGAATCTTTCATCGTTAGAGAGCCACTGAATGCGACGCGGAAGTGAACTGCATTCGCTCTAAATTTAAACCGCACCCAAGTTCGGGCGAAGACTCTCACTGGTGCTAGTGTTGTTAATCTCTATTCATTATTAGAAGTTTTTTCTTAAATTCTGGAATAATTAGAGCGTGTTGTTCTCGAACTCTGTACATTGTTGCAGGCTTCCTATGAGAAATGTGTTTCTAAAATTGGCCTGCGAGTGGATTGCCATAGTGCAAAATAAGAATTCCTCCGCGGGTAAGCTTTCAAGGGCTTCATTTGTGAAACGCATCGCAGTCACATGGCATGTGGAAGCGCAGTCGGAGGAAGCGCCGGTTGTCGCGTGTAAAGAAGTCGAGGTTCTTGGTTCCGGATTCTCGCCTAGGGTAACCAGTCCTTACACCCTCATTCGGGGTATGTACGCACCAAACGTATCTGAGAAGGGAAAACACTGAATTGTTCATCGGTTGGCCGCCGCCAGCGACTGTATAGGACAAACACGCACCCGAGTACCCTTCATAAAAGAGATCGCGCAGAAGTACAACGCATGGAGCACCCACAAAGGAATTAGTCAACGCGTCCTTTATCTTTGTTGCAGCTGCATGCGGTGAGTGGCATACGGCACGTTGAGCAAATAACAAACGAGACTTGAAACAAAGCTTTCTACTCTTATGAGAGCTTTGCAAAAAGCTACTGACAAAACTGACCTCCAGTAGCGCGGGATTGAGCAGCTCCATTCCTATTCCGACTTCCGTCACAGTTTCAGCTATTTTCACTTTCGGGCTGAAACTCAAAGATATAGAAGAATTAACTGAGGCCGTGACTGCAGCATAATTCATACCCTTTTTGGGAGGGATCGGATCTGTTCCGAGATTTACTGCTTTCTTTTGTACTAGGGTTCCTCAGCAACGGCTTCTTCGGCGCGGTGGGCTCCTTTCTCATTCGCTCTACCTCGTTCCTGCAAACTACTGCTCTGTTGGGGTGTCCACAGCTAAAAAATCAAGGCATTCCTTCTTAGAAGTGAATATAACAGCCATGCTCCTTGAAAAACGAAGATATCCATCAACGCTCTATCTGCGCTCGTTACTTCCTAGAAGGTGACAGGCAGTCGTGAAAGTAATTGCTGCTTAGCGTGAACAGCTGAACAAGCAAGCTGGTACTCTTCAGCTCACGTTTGTGCATTTCAAGCATACTTTTGCACGCCTCCACATATATTTTTTACGCTCTGCCGAGTTTTGTTTTAGGATCACACAGGAAATACGAAACGGACGATTGCGTTGCACCGATCTTGATTCTGCGACAGCGTAGCTTTTTTGCTGTTGAGAAACTTTCGGCTCTCAATGCTCTCTTCTTCAGACGGTCGTTTTGCGTAGAAGCCAATTGATTTTAGGTTTATTTATTTATTTATACGTGTACCACAACACGAACAAAACAAAGACAATCAGCGCTAATGCACAGTGCTAATAAACGCGAAAGTGGAAGAAACGGAAAATTATCGAGTCTCGAGATGATTATATTATCTACGAGCCTTCTATAACATATTGGCTTCACGAGTATGGCGAAAGGCGTCTTTGGAAAACATCAAGAATTCTCAGCCGGCTCTTTGAGCATAAAAGACAACAAAACACAACTTTTGGCCGCAGAATAATGAATTTTTGCTGTGCAACCTCTTGTGGTAGAATGGTGGACAACGAGAATCTCACTAAGTGAAAGTGCAACCTTTCCATTCATCATATTGAAAACCAAAACTGTATCGTTTTGCTTGTAACAGATAGCCAGCGATTCCTTCTTCAGTATTTTATTAAGATCAGGAGCTGTTGGAATGGTGGTGCAGTTATAGCGTTCAAGCGTAACCTAGATTTCTAGTGTAGCCGTTGTGCACGGATTCGAGCCTCTGTATGCTACAATTAAAACGAGGACTAGACGCAGTGGTGCCGTCCTCCAATATTGGAGGAACATATAAATTGTATGCAAGAAGCAAGTGAGGTTCTGAATTTGTAGATAGAGCTCTAAATATTGGGAGTAATTTTTCAGGTTTTTTTGCAATCATTTCGCAATGCTCCGAAGAAGTAAGTTTTTTTTTATCCAAGATGAAGCCCAAATCTATTTTCACTGAATAGATTGGTAATACCAAGGTTGTGCTTAGCCGAATATGAATTGCCGAGATGAAAAATTCCACTTTAGGTAACTTCCACTTGTCCGACAAGTCGGCAACATCTGGAACAGCACATTGGAAGGCAAAATGGTCCTCCGCTCTACTAATATTCTTGTGTAATTTTATATCGTCGGCAACATTTTGCACTTACTTACTTACTTACAACGCTGAACTTTTCACGGACGAGTTGTCTGGGGCGGCGCACTTAACGCCATATCGTTCGACCATGTCATGTAAGTCAAAGGTGTGAGTGATAAAGAGAATTAGTGACAACACACCTCCCTGGAAAACACTACTCGTAATTGATCGTGAGTAAAACCGATACAGGTTGTCATTAACTTTCACTTGGAAGCATCTATCTGTGACGAAATTAGTCGCTCCCTTAACAATTCTGTGATCAACACCAGCAAATTGAAGCTTGAAAATAAGTTCCTTGAAGGGCACTTGTCAAAAGCCTTGGTGAAGTCAAAAAAGGTTACGCCAACGTCGATGTTTTCATTCAGAGTCTTGGCCCAGACATCTAAATTAGGTACAGTACCCAAAAGGGCGCCGGAGAGCGCCGTTTTCCGCTCGCCATGCGTCGCGCCGAATGCAATTCGTTTAGGGCGCGGCGTCCTCAACTTCTGGACGTTAGGCTGATGGAAGGAGCCTATCCATGCGCTTGGACGAAAATGGCCTACTGTTTGGAGCCATGGCGTGCTGTGAGCAGTGCATATAGGCCCGATAGAATCAATCGAGTGGGCGCGACAACCTATAGAGCGAGCGACAGCTTGTAGAGTGAGCGTATGGAGGGTTTTAAAGGAAGTTCCTTGCCTTCATACTCAGGAATTTCTCTAAGGCTGTCCAGCTTGCATCTGGAGTGCGCCGTGAACAATGCATATAGAATCGAACCTATCAATCAAGTGGGAGCGACAGCTTGTAGAGTGAGCGTTTGGAGAGTTTTATCGAAATTCCCAGCCGCCCCACTCAAGAGTTGCTCTAGAGTTGTTCAGCTTGCATGTGGAGTGCACAGTGAACAGTGGATATAGAATCGAACCTATCAACCGATGGGCGCGAAAGCTTGTACAGTGAGAGTTTGAGGAGTTTTATCGGAAATTGCTAGCCGCCCTGCTCAGGAGTTGTTCTAAGACTGTCCAGCTTGCATCTGGAGAGCACCGAGAACAATGCATATACAGTCGAACCTATCAGACGAGGTAGCGCGAAAACTCGCAAATTGCACGCGCTGTTTGGAGCGCGATATTTTTGTCAAGTGCGAACGCTTCCATCAGCTTCAGCATGTGGATTTTATAGTCAGCAAGAAGCTCTAGCAGTTCGCCAAAGCACAGTTATGTAGCCTAAAAATGACAATGTTACGGTGGTGCGAAAGCGCAGGTCAGGCTTGTACAACCCATTTTTTTCGATTTCAGTCGATCACTGCGGGAAGAGGCGATGAACTGACGGCCTACAAATGCATAGGCTAGCAGACCACTCAAGGTGCTTTATAAGGAAGTGCTCAAAGCCTTTCAGCTCCCTAACCTGCCTTAGTTACAGCTACCGTTTTAGAGCGGCGGACGACAACAGTGAAGCTTCATCCGCCCTTACTCCTTCCGTCCTTGAGTTTTCGGCACTCTCAATTACACCGTTCTGTTCAGCTCTGTGAGCACTATCGAACGGTGTCAATCTCGGTCAGTTTAGGAAATATTGGTTTTTTGACAATTTCTCATCGAGGACTAGGCCGCAGCATACGGACGATGACGTCAGCGAAAATCAATTTTTCGAATTTGGCCAAGTTGGGTACCATTCTATGAAGCTTTTGATGGTGAATTGAACGGTGCTACTTAGAGTAGCGAGTACTGTAATCTGTGCGAGGCAGATTTTGCAGTCTCCAAGGTCTAGCAGTTCGCTAAAGCACAGCGATGTAGCTTATGATTGGACAAAGTTGCAGCGCTGCGAAAATGCAGGTTGGCCTTACGTGACACGATTTTGTCCAATTTCAGTCGACCCCTGCGGGAAGACGAGGAGAGCTAACCGCATACAAATCCGTGTGCTTCCAGAGCACTGAAAGCACATTGCACTGACACGCTCACAACTCCCTAGCTTATTAGATTGCTTTAGTACCAGCTGCCATTTAGAGCGGCGGACGGCAGCGGTGAGCTTTCTTTCGCTCTTACTCGCCCATATTTGAGTCTTCGACACTCTCGATGGCACCGTTCTGTTCAGCTCGAAAGCTCTATCGAACGATATCAATCTCGAGTTTTGGATAAATAGATTTTTTGACAATTTCGCATCGAAGAAGAGGGCGCTCTAGGTCGCGGCAGAGGGCGATGACATCATCGAAAATTGACATTTCAGAACTGGGCCAAATTGCTTACCATTCGAGAGAGTTTTTTGTGGTGAAATGAACGGTGTTATAGGGTTTCGGAAAAGCTGAAATATGGGCGAGTAAGAGCGCAGGAAATTTCAACCGCTACGCCCGCCACCCTAAAATGGCAGCTGAGGCTAAGGCAATTTAATAGGCTAGGGAGTTGTGAAGTTTTTTTCCGATACTCAATAGCACCATTAAATTCAGCATGAAAAGCTCTGTCGAATGGTATTAAGCGTGTCCCAATTCGAAGATATCTCGATGACGTCATCGCCCTCTGGCGTGACCTAAAGCGCCCTCTTTTTCGACGCGAAATTGTCAAAAAATCGATTTATCCAAAACTCGAGATTGATGCCGTTCGATAGAGCTTTCGAGCTGAACAGAACGGTGCCATCGAGAGTGTCGAAGACTCAAATATGCTCGAGTAAGAGCGGAAGAAAGCTCACCGCTGCTGTCCGCCGCTGTAAATGGCAGATGGACTAAGGTAGTTTAGGCAGCTGGGGAGCTGTAAGCAGGTCAATGTAAAGTGCTTTCAGTGCTCCGCTAGCACACGGATTTGCATGTAGTTAGTTCGCCTCGTCTTACCACAGTGATTGACTGAAATCCGAAAAAATTGCGTCCTACAAGCCTAACCTGCATTTTCGCACCACTGTAAGTTTGTCCGTTCTTAACCTACATCGCTATGCTTTGGCAAGCTGCTAGAGCTTCTTACCTTCTACAAAATCCACAAGCTGCGGTCGGAAATGTTCACAATTGACAGAGTTATCGCGCTCAAACACGACCGCGGTGCAATTTGGCACATCAACGATCAATGTTCTCCGCGCCCTTACTCACTCAGGTTACAGTTCTCGCCGCTTTGCTTTGCTTTGAGCAACACCGTTCAATTCTCCATCAAAAACGCTGACGAATGGTACCCTACTTGGCCAAGTTCGAAAATATTAACTTTCGGTGACGTCATCGCCCCTCCGCTGCAGCTTTGTCCTCGATGCGAAATTATCAAAAAATCGATATCTGCCGAAAATTTTCCGCTCAGCTTTCTCGCGTCGACTCGATTGATTCTGCCGGGCCTATATGCATTGTTCACAGCACGCCATGGCTCCAAACAGTAGGCCATGCTCGTAATAACATGTGGATAGGCTCCTTCGATCAGCCTAACGTCCAGAAGTTATGGGCACAGCGCCCTAAACGAATTGCTTCCGGCGCGACGCGTGGCGAGCGGAAAACAGCGCTCTCCTGCGCCCTTTCGCGCCGCTTCTCATCTTTGGCGCCGCTTGTGCTTGTTGGACGCAGCGGCCTGTCCGGTACTGTAGCATAAAGGTCTCCTAATGGAAGTCAATGAACTTCCCGTGGAAACTTCCAAAGTGACCTATCAATGGTTGTAGGGGATTGTTTGAGAAGCCAGCAACGGATAGTGGCGGCGCTTCATGTGAGGCCGCCGGTTCAGTTCTCCTGCGTCGCGGTGTTTTTGCTTTTTAACTGGCCGGTTGAGATTCGACGGGTCCTGGCGTCTACTAATTTTCGGATGTTTTCTGCACATTTTCCCACTATGTTCTCCTTCTTTGACCATGTCTCCGTACGACAGATGCCCGATAGCTGTGCTCTTATTCTGGGCCGGCTTCTCGAATCACGTGGCTAACCAAGCTACAATACTGGACGCGCCTTTTGAATAGACGGAAGAAGACGCAGTTTTATCAAAAGGCGCAAAAACCGCAAAACCACGATTTTGGGCGGAGTGGCGCTCTACCTCCTGCCCTTTAAACAAAGGCGTGGCAAATGCCTGCGTCTCCACTATCTCGTAAGGCAGCCACTGGACTCTCGGTGAAGCCAAGGGGATGGGCAGTGAGCGGGCCAGGGGGACGAGGGGGTAGAACGCTCGTCCCCCGCGATTTTGCGGTTTTTGCGTCTTTTTGATAAAACTCGCCTGAAAGTCACCCATATGAAAATCCAAGGGTATATTTGAGCACACGAGCTCGAGCTCCATCGTCTGGTATACAAATGTCATATGGAGCCATGAAAATGTCCGAAGTTGAAAACTTGCGCTCCATTGAGAAGGCCGGCCGCGGACGAGTTGTCCGCCGTAAGGCGTCGAAAACCGTTGCATGCTCACAATTCCTCTACTTTGACGTTCTTTGAGAAACGCTTGGCACCTTCGATTCGTCTCCTCGAGATCTACACAACCATGTATACAACCTCTCCAAACCACCGCACTTTCGCAGTGAGCATCTCAAGCATGGCGTAATGTGCTTTGTCATGCCAGGGATCCTCTGAGAGTGCGCCGTGCACAATGTAAATAGGATCGAACCTATCAATCGAGTGGGCGGCGCGACAGCCTGTAGAGTGAGCATTTGGGTAGTTTTACAGAAATCCCCGGCCGCCCTACTAAGGAATTGCTGTGCTCTGTCCCGGCAAGACTTGGGAGTGCGCTGTCACAACGTATATAGGATCGAACCTAACAATCGACTGGGCGCGACAGCTCGCAAATTGCACCGCGAGCGTGTTCTGAGCGTAATAACTTTGTCACGTTTTAATCTTTCCGACTGCGACTTTTGGATTTTGTAAGCAGTAGAAAGCTCAAGAAGTGCGCTGAAACACAGCGTCGTAGCTTATGATTGGAAAAGTTACAGCGGTGCGAAAATGCAGTTTAGCCTTGTATGACACGATTTTTTCAGTCGACTACCACCGGAAGAAGAGGCGAGCCAATGGCATCCAGATGCACGGGCGAGCACAAGACTGAAAACACTTTACGATGACATGCTCGTTGCTGTGGCGAGATCTGTTATTTGGGCGAGTAAGAGCACGGAGAACATAGACGTTGTTGTGCTAAGTTGCACGCGCGGGCGTGTTCGAAGCGCGATAACTCTGTCAGCTTCCAGTCTTTCTGACTGTAACGTGTGGATTCCACAGGCAGTAGTATGCTCTAGTAAATCGCCGATGCATAGCAAATTGCGAAAATGCAGGTGGGCATGTGTGACACGATTTTTTCAAATTTCGGTCGACCGCTGCGGGTACACGAGGAGAGCCAACGGCGTGCAAACTCGCGGACGAGCAAAGCACCGAAGTCACTTTATGACGACATGCTCCCAGCTCTCCAGATGCCTAAACTGCTTTAGCACAATCTGCCATTTTGGAGCGGCGGAGGGCGACGGCGAAGTTCCTTCCGCCCTTATTCGCCCACATTCGAGTTCTCGACGCTCTCAATGGTGCCACTCTATTCAGCTCGAGAAGCTCTATCGAATGGTGTCAATCTGGACCAATTCTGGAAAAATCGATTTCTGACAGTTTCGCATCAAGGGCGAGGCGGCTCAAGGCCGCGGTAGAAGGACAATGACGTCATCGAAAATCGATATTTTTGAGCCGGGCCAAGTCTGATACCGTTCGATAGAGTTTTTCGTGGTGAATTGAATGGTGTTACTGCAAGCAGCAAGAACTGTAATCTGGGCGGTTAAGAGCGCGGAGAACATCGACCGTTGTTGTGCTAAATTTGACGCACGGGCGTGTTCTGAGCGCAATAACTCTGTCACGTTTGAATCCTTCGGGTAGCAACTTGTGCATTTTGTAAGCAGTAGAAAGCTCAATAGGTGCGCTAAAACACAGCAGTGTAGCCTATGAATGGACAAAGTTACGGCGCTGCGAATATGCTAGGTAAACCTTGTGTGACACGACTTTTTCCGATTTCAGTTGACCATTGTAGGAACACGCGATCAGCTAGCGGTCTACGAATGCGTAGGCTAGTAAATCAGCTAAGGTACTTTACGACGGAGTGCCCATAACTCTCCAGCTGCCTAAACTGCCTTAGTCCCAGCTGCCATTTTAGAGCTGCGGACGGCAGCGGTGAAGATTCTTCCGCCCTTACTCGTCCTTGTCCGAGCTTTCGAGCCTCAGCCAGGGTAACACTCTGTTCAGCTCGAAAATCCCTATCGAACGGTATCAATTTCGACCAATTTTGAAAACATCGATTTTTTGACGATTTCCCTCGAGGACGAAGGCGCTCTTCGCCGAGCCTGCCCAGACGATGATGTCATCGAAAGTCGACGATTTCGAAAATTGCCAAATGTTCTTGTCCAAACTTCGTTCAAATTTATGTAGAGTTATTGGGTGCGCTGATTAGGAATCCGATGTTCTTTTTGAAAATTGCGCCGATTTCGACAGGTTTTGGATTTCCTTCTGGATAACTGAGGGTGGTCGGGACAGTAACACCGATTTTGCTCAAACTTCCTCTAAGGGCAGGGGTTATTCAGGGTGCCGAATACGGTGCCGAAGTCCATTTGGCCGATTATGGCAAGAGACCACCCATACCGATAACTGAGGGTGGTCAGTGATCCTGAGCCTACCAACCTCAAATGGCTGCTAAAATCGGTGGAATTTTCAAAAACGGACGTGGGATTCGTAATCGGCGCTCCAAATAACCCCTAGGCGATTTAGGACGAAGCTTGAACAAGAAAATTTGGCAAATTTCGAAATCATCGATTTTCGATGACGTCATCGTCCGGGAAGGATCGACGAAGAGCAAGCGCCCTCGTCCTCGAGGGAAATCGTCAAAAAATCAATTTTCCCGGAATTGGACGAGATTGGACCGCTCCATAGAGCGTTTCGAGCTGAACAGTACGGTACTATCTCTCGTGTCAAAAACTCAAATGTGGGCGAGTAAGGGCGGAAGAATCTTCACCGCTGCCCTCCGCAGCTCTAAAATGGCAGCTGGGACTAAGGCAGGTTAGGTAGCTGGAGAGTTATGGGGATTTCATCGAAAGGTGCTTTCATTATCGTGCTCGCACACGCATTTGCATGCCGTTAGCTCTCCTTTTCTTGCCGCAGTAGCGGACTGAACTCAGAAATAAATGATGTCACACAAGGCTAAACTGCATTTTCGCACCGCTGGAGCTTTTGTTCAGCTACGAGCTACGTCGCTGTGTTTCAGCGCACTTCTTGAACATTCTACTGCTTACAAAATCCACAAGTTGCATCCGGAAAGATTAAAACATGACAGAGTTATTACGCTCAGCACACGCTCGCGGTGCAATTTGCGAGCTGTCGCGCCCAGTCGATTGATAGGTTCGATCCTATATACGTTGTGAAAAGTCTCCAAAGTCTTGCCGGGACAGAGCACAGCAATTCCTGAGTAGGGCGGCCGGGAATTTCTGTAAAACTACCCAAATGCTCACTCTACAGGCTGTTGCGCCGCCCACTCGATTGATAGGTTCGATCCTATTTACATTGTGCACGGCGCACTCTCAGAGGATTCCTGGCATGACAAAACACTTTACGCCATGCTTGAGATGCTCCGAGAACATGCAAGTCCTGGAATATAAGGTTCTCCAATAGCAAAATCTGCTCCAGTCATCTTTGACCACCCACCGCGAAAGTGCGGTGGTTTGGAGAGGTTGTATACATGGTTGCGTAGATCTCGAGGAGACGAATCGAAGGTACCAACCGTTTCTCAAAAAACCTCAAATTAGAGGAATTGTGAGCCTGCAACGGTTTTCGACGCCTTACGGCCGACCATTCGTCCGCGGCCGGCCTTCTCAATGGAGCGCAAGTTTTCAATTTCGGACATTTTTGATCTTTCATATGAAATGTATTTACCATACGATAGAGCTCGATCTTCTGAGCTTAAGTATACTCTTGGTTTTTCAAACGGATGACTTTTGGGGGAGTTATAGCAAATAGACGCAAAAACCGCAAAAGTGCGGTTTTTTCGGCGCTTATTCAAAAGACGCGTTCGGTACTGTATTTAGGTTATTCCTTTTGAGAGAAACGAACTTCTGGGTGGAAGTATGAAAACTCATAGAAAAAACCCATGCTTATCTTTGATGTCAAAAAGAGCTTCCAAAATATATCTCCAATCAAATGAGCACAACAATCTGCAAATGTTGGCTTTCTTTTTGGATTTGTGAAAGGATCTCCGGATGTGCAGGGAATTCATAAAAGCCTTCACATGGTAAGAGAGGCTGCAAGGATCTCCGGACCTAGTCGGTGCCGACACAAGTAAGTCTCGTGTTTATTTATCGTCGCTGCAGAGAACAAGATCAAATATATGATTACCACAAGTTGGTTTGCGAACTTATTGAACAAGCTTGCCAGATCTGCAAAAATTGATAGACATTTGTGGCGCATAAAAAGAGCACGCAAAGGAACTTGAACCCGTCAATAATTGGAAAGATGAAGTCGCCGTTAATAACGCATTGCCCTTCCAACGAGACAAAAACACAAACCCGTAAGCTAATTCGCAATTTGTAAGCTTTACAGGACGTCTAATTGCTGGTGCAATTGGACGTCCTGTAAACCGCAATCATAGCTTCAAATTACAGGAGATTATTTCAAATCCACTTGGATAAGATTCACACCAGACATCCTCAAATGCTGTGGAAGTATAACAAGAACAACACCACTCTCCCTTTTTTAAGTTCTGTCACATCTCACGAAGTAATGCGAATTGCTCATCTGCTCATGAATAGCTTCTAGGTAATTTACCTCACTTAGCTAAGTTTCAGTTAAACTTATAAGATCATAATTGAATCGTGTTGCAGTAAACATCAAACACGAAATACGTTTCCGGAGGGACCTAATGTTAGATTAAAGACATTCAGGGTCCTTGCAGGAACTTGAGGAAGACTACTTAGTTTACCGCAGAAGATTGCTTAATTGAGGAGAGAGCTTGCTACCCATTATAGAACTATTAGTTGCAAGTCAGGCCTCTCCGATTCGGTCTACTTCTTGGTAGGAAAGTAAAGAGCGGATACATTATACATCCTCGACAGGAGAAGGATCGGAGTCTACAAGCTCTCTTGAGTGACAACTTCTGATAAAATGTATTCGGCAAAACGACTTTTAATAGGCGAGATCTAACTTCACAAGCAGAGCCTCCAAACTTGCCTCCAAGTCTCCAAGCTTTGGCGATGCCATTTTTACAAGATGTAAAGTCCCATGTGGGGAGTTCAAAACCATAGTTATTTTTTCGGAAGGCTCTTCCGAAAAAAGACGTGTGAAAACATGGCTCTTCCGAAAAAAGACGTGTGAAAACATGGGCGCGGAGGTCATTACGCCCTGCTGCCACTCCACCGAATGTGATCAGGTGGCGCAGTGTATAGCGATTCTCTTCTCGGGCGCTCTAAGTGGTTTTATGGTTCGGTCCTTAGTGTCGTTTTTGCACACATCCGTTAGTTAATATTATGTGGCTGCGTGATCACAGGTGTCAGTTTGTACACGAATCATATATTTAGAAAGTAAATACACAAAAATTCTCCTCATGCAGCTTTAGGTTTCTAGTCACTAAAGATTGAAGATGATCTTACACATGGAAAACGTGATTAACCAGCTTCTTTAAGGACGCAGAAAACGCTCTATGAACGAGTTTTTATGCCCACTCGCAGCTGCTCAAGGGCAGATGGGATTTCTGCCGAAGGAGTTGCAACGAACTCAGTTCCATCTTCATTCTTATTGCTTTTCGAAACCTTGGGCGATGACTCAGCCGAAGAAGGAGACGCCGTCATTGAACTCCGGATCAGGGAACAGAATAAATAGCAAAGATTACACCGCACATGGAAACCGCCCCACTCGAAATTAAGAAAATCGGCCACAAACTTACCAGGGAACTGTCTCAGGGTATGTCTGAACGGCTAAATGCCCGTCGTCATCAGTGCGTCTAGTTGTACACACCTTACCCTTAGATGAGCAGTTGGATACAGCTGGACTTGTGCAACGATCGGCTGTCCATCTTTGAACATATGGGGCACGTGCTGGGTCAGATTGACTGGACAATCGTTCTCGACTGTTGGACTGGTGTCATGATAAGCCCTCATAATTGATAAAATCATGTCTGGTTATTCATGCCCCATATAGCCAAGGTCCTATCAAAAATCGGCAGAAAATACAAACACATGCTTGGCAGCCTATATTGGAATGGATATATGTATAGGAAAAGTTGGGAAGGTGATAGACATTAAACAAGGAATGAACATTAAAATTGCAAAAAAAACTCCGACAAGGCGCTGGAACTCCAATCTGTGTACCTAAGAAACACCGCCACTCCCCGCGGAGCCACCGAGCTGCTTGCACCTGCATCATTCACCACCTCTCTTATCTCCACGTAGGGTGCGCAGAAACGTGTTAGGTGCGTGCTGACCGTGCAACTCAATACTGGACTTTACGAAAGAAGTGGGGAGTCAAAGGGGCCCCTAACTCAATGGGTTTAAGGGCTCTGCAAAAACGAAACCTACCTTCCTACTATTTAAAGGGTGGAGATTCTCGTGGTGGTATTTATTTTCGCCATTCAGACATATGCCTGAGACAGGTCCCTGGTTAGTAGAAATGGTTGCTGCCGACGATGAAGCACTAGCGATGACAGCGAAACTAGGTCTAATCAAACGTGCTTGACTCCTTCAACATCTTACAAACGCTGTTGCTCGTCAAAGAAAAAACGAACCAGTTCTCGATAGTTCGGTAAATGTATATGAAAGTGGGTGTTGTTCTTGCCCTTCAACATAACAGGAAGCGAGAAGATAAGGGTAGATATGTTGTCCACCCACAGATCTTCCTCCTTAACCCTTTCACGACATTGCCCGACAATGTCGTCGTCGGGCAATGTCGTGAAAATTTTCATGTTCCACGCGGCAAAAAACATTTCTTTTTTTTTGCCGCGTGGAACAATGTCCGACGATGTCGTCAAACACCATCATAAAAACAGTTCATGGAAAATTATCACACACTTAGTATACAAATTTTATCAGTGAGTCCACTAATAGCTATGGAAACTTCAACTGTTACTGAGCGTCCTCCGCACCGTTTTCCAGGGGCTTCAATAATCAGGCCAATATTACAGACCGTGTAGTCGTTAGCGCGAAAGAAGTGGTCGTGCCATCGTAGGCGAGCTTCGCGCAACATGTCGACACAGTCTGTAAGATTGGCGTGATTCTTGAAATCCCTGGAAAATGGCCCAAAGGACGCCCGAAGCAACGCTGGCTGGGTGCGTTGCATATGTGGTCAAGCTGTCTACCCCCTCATCCCCCTGGCCCGCCCACCTCCAACCCCCTGGGTTTGCTCGAGAGTCCTGTGGCTGCCGGAATAATGGAGACGCACTCATTTGCCACGCCTCTGCTTAAAAGCCGGGGGTCGAACACACTCCACCCGTTGTGAATGGACTTAAGGATAGCTGGAGTCCGTTCCGATCAAACGCTTCATCGGAAGAAATGGCGTCACCACATCAGAAGAGCGGATCCACCAGTCCGTTTAGGACATCACCATCAAAATGATGACGTTCGAAGCCGCACCCCTTGATAGCATCATTTCAAAGCACCACTGTGATCTTTCCTTTGTGATACTGCTGGAAGCGCGTGGGCGACCGCGGCGATAGGCGACAGACCATGACAATGCGAGTGCCGACATATCCAGTACCGAAGTTAGTACGTACTACGCTACATAAACAAGTTAACCCATCACTAGCATACGTTGATCGACCGTGGGAAAGTGTGCTCCAACTCCGATTTCACGCTGGAGTGCAAGGATCTAATCTGTCTGCTCTGTAGTTAGCATAGCAGTTTGCGCTCAGTGTTAGATTTATTCACACTCCTTGGAGGTACCATCTGTGATCTCCACTGTAAGTAGGGGTTTATCGAACACGAGCAGCGCGGGAAGCACTCACTTGCAAATCGCTACAACATCATCAGGCATTTTCGGGTCCATGACGTTCTTCTTGTTCACCAACAGAACTGCTCTGACGAAAGCGACCGCAGCTGGCTCTACCGGTCGCTCCACGAGAACTCGTGCCTGCATACCCGCAACACAGTTCCCTACTGCCACTACCGAATACGCGCCGTTGGCAACTTACGATGCCCGTCGATTTGAGCGCGTTCACGAGAAGATTGCTGGCTTGTTTTACTGAAGTGCACGTCGTTCCATTCACCGCCAACAAAGCGTCACCGATGAAGAACGCACGCCGAGCGATGCTATTGAAGCCATTATCTGTGCTCTCCACATAGACCTAAATGTGTCAGTGTTTAATAGTGCTGCTGACAAAAATGCCCTCCACAGAAAGCAGATGCTGCGACACAACTTCGAGGAATGATGCAATGTGATGCATAAATTGCCTTCCACATGCGAGGTAAGTCCACCCTAAACAGTTTATCCGCGGAACAACCAAAATTAAGTTCGGTGAACCCTGCATGGCGATGCATTTAATGCTAACGGGAGCCTACATTTGAGAGTAATCTTCTGGCACACACGGAAGCACGTTATATGTGGTCGAATGTGAGAATATAATACTAGCTCTGTTTTCAGTTTTTTCATGCAGCTCAGTTATCCGACGCTTCCGATTCTATTGAGACATGATGGTGATTTCATTCTTCACGATCTACTCCTTCAAATGTGCAACGACTCCTTTCCTTAATTCCAGTCATTGTTATTACGTGTCAGTAGACACAATATTTCTGTCAGTAGATTTTTATACGATTATTACCAGTTTTCAGCAACAAATTACCTTAAGTGTGTAAAAGGCACGGAACTACCATTCAAGAAAACGGCACTTCCTGGGCTGGTGCCCGCATCCTCCAGCAAGGCATTTTAAAACGTAAGGTAGATCAAGAAGACCCCGGAGTTCCCTCTCTTTCCTTCCTCTGCGACACAGTTCTGTGTAACTGTTCAACGAGCATGAGCAATAGCCATGTTGGCTCCTGACGCTTGACGTGCGGGCCACACAAGGGCTCCTGGCGGCGGGTATGACGGGCCACGCTAGTTAGGTGGCACAAGCGTGTTTGACGCTAGGCACTGACAGGCCTTTAATAGTGCTTTTATTAGTGCTTTCGGTACCTAGAGGCTCAGTGTTCGGCACGAAGCTGGGTGAGAGTGAAAGCGCCTTTGACATTAGTTCCCTCTGGGACCTTCTATGCGGCTTTCAGGACTGCCTAACTACTGCATGTGTTCAAATAACGGAGCTCATTCTTCATTACAGTGAGCGTTTTCTGTTTCCTAAATCGTGGCAGAGGGATCATGATTGTACTCTAGTCTTACTAAATCCTTTAAACTATAGCGTAAAGTCGAGAACAGACTAAACACGGGTGAGGGCCTTGCAGGACGGTTTAGAAGTGGTCTCTAAGCACTTGTAAACCATCAGAGTTTTAATAGTTTGCTATGGTGCCTTGAATTCGAAATTGCGTTCACGTTAGAATTAGTTTTATTGTGACGTTTTGATTAAATACATTAAATACTAATAATCAAAACGGTGTAACACCAATTTGAGTACCGGTTGAAACCGTTCGTAGAGCTACAAGGGGTGTTAAAAGGAACAAAAAGGGCCTCTGAAGAATTATTCTTGTTTGTCGGTCGAGAATAATTTTGGTAGCCATGAGGGGGGGGGGGGTTAAGAAATGTCGGCAAACACCCTACCAGACACCAGACCCTCCGGGCGCTTTTTCTCACCCCTTCGGGGATTGTCCAGAAGTCCGGCTGACTTCTCCTGGTGGAGGTACAAGCAGGTCGCAAGATGCCAGTCACCCTGTCCCCACCAGTGAAGAAAATCCGGTCGTGAGTTTCTCCACATCAACGTATGGATCACACATACATAACATCGAGATGGGGGCCAAGCCAGTGCCCCTTGTCTCCAATATTGCACACATCGACAATCCTGCATTGGCTGATAGTTTTCCTTTTATTGTATTTTTAAGTACAGTTTCAGCGGTACTGATGTGGATGTGAACCTATCACTATATCTCGAACATGATCTTATGAAGTCGTTGATAGCCAGCCGTGATAAACCTCAAGGAAATAACCAGATAGCATGCGCTGCAGCTTTCAAACAATAAAAATGTATTGCAATTCAAATTTCAAGAACTAAGTTCACCTTTTTGTTAACAGACTTAATGTTGATACCAAGAGAAGACCTTGGAAAGAATATCATAGTGTTTTTGAAATAGTCACATCTCTGAGAAGAGGCGATCTCTGCCGGAACTTCTGGATCAGACTTTGCCACCTGCACAGATGCGGTCACGCGTTCTATGGAGAACTTTATCTGAAAAATTAAAAAGCTCCAATAGAAGCGAGAAAATTTTCTAAACAAATATCGCTCCACAATTTACAGAAAATCTTGGGCGGCAAATTAGAATTGATTACCAGAGCTCTTTCCTTCCACCACCTTCATTAACCCCGTGTCCTACAAGTCCTTGGGCATTGGTGACAAAGCCGACAAAAGAACGGTCTGTTGACACCAAAAATTAGCTTCGGACACGAATCGTGTATAGGCCAACTTTCCCTCAATCCAGGGCATTGGCAAAAACGTGACTGGGGGAGATAAAAAAACTACTCGCTCAGAAGCTGACCGTCGTATGTTCTGTACACATAAAACACGCACACGAAGTGCCTTCACTAAATCCCATAAAATTATTGAGCCAAACACAAGGTATTTTCCCTGTACGGCGGCAGGAATTGTACCAAAAACAGCTACGATAATTGGTGAAAAGATTTCTATCATCCAGCTGCCAAGGCGTCGTATTGTCTCACACAATATAGCGGTGTCATCAGGGTCCTCGCAAATAACCAAAGTAATTATCCATGTGTGTCAGATGATCCACAACCATAGAATATAAACATCACAACCGGTTCTAATCTGTGCCCCGACGGTTTTTCTAATAGTTCTGCTAAGATCATTATCAGCAAGAATTTCTCGAACGAAGTTCTCCTATTCAATGCCCGTTCAATGGGTAATAAGACTCTTGATTTACACAATATTTTTCCCTACTTTTTTCCTTCCACTCAACTAATGGTTTTCCTTACGGAATCTTGGTGTAGACCTAACCTTATTCATGATGCTACGTTATGCTTGCATCCATTGTATAACATTTACAGGTGCGACCACGAAGGTACGATGAATGGCGGTGGTAGCCCTGGTACATAATAAGCTATCTCATCATCTGCTTTGCTCACGAAGCTTCACTCCTTACTGCCAATCCCTCACCCTAGTTGTTAGCAATGAACAAAATGTTACGCATTTCATACTTATTTACCGAAGCCCCGCTTGTGATTCTTTGGCTTTCCGCGTAATCTTAGCATATGTTGCTGATATCCTTGATGAGGGCGTGAACTGAATATTGTAGGGGATGTATTTTCCCACGATTGATTGGTCTCAAGCTACCCGTACACGAACAGTTTATGGATCATCTCGCGAGTTTCAGCAATTCTGTAATGAGTATGCTCTCTTTCAACTGGTTAATGTTCCTACTTTAGGATGCAACATATTAGACATAGTTTTAACTAATGACAGCGATAGCGTTCACGAAGTGAAAACCATTGCTTCTTTCTCCATCTCCGATTACAATACTGTTTCTTTTAAAATCAATTCAGATGGCTTTAAGCAAAACTCCAGTCACATTTGCTACAATTTCATTAATGGGGACTATACTGCCATTTGTGAAAATCTTTTTCAAAACAACTGGTGCAACCTTATTTCCTAATGTGAATCAGCAGATCAGCGTACGCTATCTACTTGTAACACTGTCATAGTCTTATTAGAGAATACATCCTATTGAAACATGCCAATGATGAGGAATCTATCCAATAAGAATAAGAACCTTGCTCTTAAAGAAAGTGATTGTGCAAGACGCGACTAACTTTTGGTATCCAGAAGTATAATCGTTTCTCAAGTAAACTCAAAAACGAGATGCTGGCCTGCCTTAGCTTACAAAGGGAAGAAAAGATAGCTGATTCAAAGAATCCAAAAGCTTTTTATAACTTCGTTAACAGTAAGCTCAAATCAAAAAACAGCATTCCTTCTATTTTCAATGAGAACGGTGGACTTTGTAAATCCCATCTCGAATCTCGAAAAGGCAAACGTGTTTGCTCCATATTTTAAATCAGTTTACAAAAAACATCCGGATGTGAGTTACCATCGCTCAAAATTTACCTCATCAACATTAGATTTTCTTGATATTAACAGCGATTTAGAATGCAGAACATTAACTAGCTTATCTGCTCGAAACTTGGTTCCTACTTCATGGTAAAGTTCCTTCATTATGGAGAAAAAGTATCGTTAAACATGCATTCAAAGAGGGTGACAAAACTGACTTTAAAAACTACAGACCCATTTGTCTGACCTCTTCAACTAGTAAAGTTCTTGAACGAATTGTACGCGAACACTTCTATAATCATATGAAAACAAACAATCTCATCACGAATTTTCAACATGGTTTCCTTCAAGGGAAATCTACTATTACAGCTTTCATTTCAGCTATCCCTGCTTGGCAAAGGATAATGGATGCTAGAGGCTACATTACTGCATGTTATATTGATTACGCAAAAGCCCTTGACTCTATCAACCTGAGTCATCTGCTTCCAAACCTCTAGGCCTACGCCATTGAAGGGTGCCTTTAAATGTTTTTGCACACCAATTTCTCACTGGGGGAACTCAAATGGTTATGGTTAACTATGCTGTTTCGAATAATTCTTTGAGCGGAGTTCTTCAAGGAACATGCTTGGGACCTTTAATGTTCCTGCTCTATATCAATGATTGGCCTAATTGCCTTCCTTTTGGCGTATCGTGTTCCATATATGCTGGCGATTCCAAAATCTATTCCATTAATAATCCTAATGTACTTCAGCAAGGTTTAGATGCAGTACACGGGTGGTCTACGAAGTGGATGCTTGACATCTCACACGTGAAAATCTCACCCAAGAGATTTTTCGTTTTTCTTAGGGAATAATATTTTGAGGAACACAAATTTGTACGAGACCTGGGCATTAAATACTTCGATTCACTTTGTTTCGAAGACTATATTGATGAAACAATTACAGCGGCATATAGAAGATCCAACCTCATTTTGCAAGCTTTTCAAACTCACAGTATGTCTACACTTTTCAAACTTTTTTCCACTTATGTAGAACAACTTTCGGAATATTATACACAAATATGCTCGCCTACTAAGATTGCCTTCAATGAAAAAATCGAAAAGCCGCGGAAAAAATTCACCAACGCAATTTTCTCAAGAAACGGTTTGCATCATGTCAGCTATAAAGAAAGGCTTGCAACGCTTGGTAAATACTCACTTAAGAAGCGATGAATTTTGTATGATCAAAACCTTGTATTCAAGATTCTCTCTCGCTGTTTTGATATTGATATAAGAGAAATATTCAATTTCTAAGATTTTGTTGGAAGAACAAGAGGTCATCCATTTCGCATATTCATAGGAAGAGTTCGCTCCCAACAGTTCGTTGTCTCTTTTCAAGTAAGAGCTACAAAAACATGTGAATAGCTTGCCTAGCGCAATAGTTTCTTCGTCATCCCAGGTAGTTTTAATCATAAACTTGAAGCGCATCTCAAACAAGACGGTTTTTTCTGACGTTCCTTTTATCTCAAACCCTGCTAGCTATTCAATGCAAGCGACTCATTCTCAGTATCTTGGAAGCTATGTGGAGTTAGCCCGGTAGTAAAATGAAGTAATTCTCTTACAATTTTCTTACAAATAACATATATTTATACGAGGCCGTGCTTAGCTTTCTAGATAAGTGAATAGAATGTTCGCTTCGGCCGAATGAAAATTTATGTTTGGAGAAAAATCGCTCTGTCAAAGCAACACGGAACTCAAAGAGTTTCACGAATCATTTTCGGCTCTTGTTCTTAGAACTTGATGAAGCCCTCTGCTCAGTTTCTCAATTCTTTGCCGATGACGTTCAACACCAAGTCAAAAACTTTCTTGAACATAAAGGACATTTAAGAAATTAGCTACAAGTTAGTTTAAAAACACATCAGAGATACATATTTTGATAAAGCACCTTTTCAGTGAGTCAACTGCTAGTGTTTAAAAAAAACACTTTTCGCGTCACTAATTAAGAAATCTTTTCTCGCAAACCTTCAAAAAGAGCGCTTTTCCTGTAATATCTTGTGATCAATTAACTTTGTATCTCTTTTGGTTCAATAATTGCTCTTCACTTTTGCTGGTCTTTGAAGGGCCAACTTTTGCAGTGATCTTTGTGTCCAATTTGTTTTGCACCTCTTTAGGCTCAATGAATGTTCATGTCCATGTTCATCTATTCATTCATACAAGGCATGCATACGCGATCAGCGATACGTAGTGTAATCTACAGGCGCAGTACTGGTTGGGGGAGGGGTTATAGAAGCAGCAACCATTAAGACAAAAAGAGCCTAGGAAAACTCCACCACCCTCCCTTCCCCTAGTCCCACCAAAGCTCTCTCACTACATCGAGTAGGCAAGATGCGAAGCAAGACGGGGCTCGTGCGTTGATTCTGCGGTCGCGGAGGACGAGTTATTTAGGAGACGCGTTGTGGTCTTCGATGGCGATGCCCGAAATCAGCGCCGATTAGCCCTCCTACCTACGCAAATGATGCTTCCGCTCCAATCGCAGTAAAGAGGGATGATGAACAGGCAAAGGCATACGGAATGATACCCAACGACGGATTCACCTCGAGCCGTAATCACCGGAGTATCCTTCACTAAAATGATGGTCAATGAAGGAATCTTGTGGAAGACATTTCCACCGTACGCACAATGACCAAGTCTTTATGAGCGGAAAATTAGTGAAGCATTCCCTCTAGAAGGTGTTGCGAGCCTTTACTTACCAAGAGGAAAGTTTTGACGACTCACCAATTCTTCGACCGATCTACACTATGTATAGGATGCATTTCCTTTCGAAACCATCGGAGTAGAATACGAAGACTCTAACTACTTGTTACAACTCAAGTTCAGCCACAAATTCACAGAACGCTTTTGGAATACATGGAGTCAGCAATATTTTACTAGTCTGCTAGACGCGCACGAGTATCCTAGAAGAGCTCTCGATATCGTGCGCCGAAAAGCAACTTATTAGTGCAAGTACCTGACCCAGTTCTACCAGTTAACTCCTGAAAAATCGGCAGAATTTTGACCTGAAGGACCATCACGGAACAATCCGCAAGGCAACACTGCGAATGCCTAACGGCGGAGGAGGCCGAACAACCACTTCACACCCCTAGAACTGGAAGAGGATAACAGGGGAAGAGGTGTCAATAGAGATCTCAATATAGATTGTCAATAAAGATTTCAAGCAGCAATGGAACAGTACCTTGCTGCAATCTGCGACCGCGACAGACCAGTAAAGGACCCCAAGAACATCGCCCGGCCAGAGTATCGAATCTCTATTTGTTTATAGCACTATGCCCAGTGTTGAATGAGCATCGCAATTTGGTAATATAAATAGGGTTGGCTGCCTACTCGATTCTAGTTCTTCTCATCCTGCTTCTGTTTCCTATTGACAATAAAAAAGTGGCGGTTTGGTTCAGGAACACCAAAAAAACCCCGTGCAATAGACTGGTCGGAACTCGCTTAAACATTTGCACCGTTTGGCTATTGCTCGGTGTTATAAGCACGATGTCGTCAGCGAAGCGGAGATGGTGCAGTTCCTGCCATCGGTCTTCACTCGCAATCTTTTGCAGTCCAAATCGCGCATAACGTTTTCGAGGGTGGCGCCAAAGAGCTTCGGGGATATAGTTCCCCTTTTCCGAACCCCTCTCTTCATGTTCACAATTACGTCATTGAGAATGGTGAGATCTTGGTTGAGAATCTGCTGTACGGCTATCGAATGACTCTAATGTACTGTGTAGGAACGCCTTGATTGAGCGGCGCTTCGATGATTCGACTATAGTTTCGACAGACTCTAGCGTTTTCTTCAAGTCGATGAACGTAAGGCGGTCGTAGTGGCAGCTTGTATCCTCGAAATGCTTCAATGAGCTTGGTAAAAATAGGTTTCGTTCCACTCAAAACCGCGCTATAGCCGCTATTACGGGAGTAGCGTTGTATCTGACGCGTCCTAAGCGGAGTTGATTTGTACTGGCGTAAAGGTAAGCTGGCCAGGACCAGAGAAACTGCGTTATATCGAGAGTCGCGTTTTATCCGGAGGCCTTATAAGGGGAGGGGACTGTACAAAATCGCAACGAAAAACTTCTCGAAGAAGGAGACCTGATTCGTTTTGCACAACCGTACTCTCACAAATCCAGAGAATGAAAAGAACTTGAACATAGCTTCTTGTAAAGAATTATTTGGACAGATCACAGATACAACATTTGGTTTTGAAATCTACCGATTACTATAGGTCATGGTGGGTGGTGATTAGTAAAGGTGGTGAGGTCGGGACCACCAAATTCGCTCAAATTTCTCCCAGGAGATTATTTTGGGTGGTAGCCAGCGGCCGGATTCATAAATTATTTTACCAAAGGTTGAGTAAAGGGTAGAAATTGAATCACTATCTGGATTCACAAAAGCGTGAAGGTGGTGAATAGAGAGGAAGCATTAGAATATTCACGGAATTATACCATATAGTGATTACCAAACTTGTTCTGCCCACTATCCTGGCAAACATGTCAGTTACCATTAACCCATTACCTTACCAATCATAGCGAATCTCGGTTCAGATCATCCGCATTGGAAATTCTCTTTCGATTGCGATACATCACGGTAGGTATAACATTGTTGAGGATGGTGAGGTCAGGATCACCGATTCTGCCAAAACCTGTCTAAAGGGATTAATTAAGTCGTTGATCAAGAACATGATTCTTGGCACACAAGAAACAGACCTTCTGTGTCACCTGCTCATGTTCTGTGAGCATGGGGCACGTGCACTATGGCATATGGGTACAATACCTCACCACAATGACAAAAATGGATGCCATATTCGCGATCAGCGCTTTAACTGTCCCACACGAGCGCCCAAGTTTCTACGAAATCGATGACTGTTACTCAACAACCTTTACTACCGTGGTGTACCTACCGTAGTGTTCCTGCCCAAATTATGATAACAAGCATCATATTCGTGATCAGCACCTCAACTTATCTCCCTAGACGAAATCTGGGCAAACATTTCTGAGTCTTTAAAGTACAAATAGTGCTGATGGATCTGGGCTCAGATTCATCAACCGCTTACGCTTACCGCCCTCTAATAGTGAAAATACCGCCAAACGTGAGGCTGGGGCCAGATTCATCACCGGTATCATCTCACGGCGGATTCACCATATCGGCCTACGTAGTAAGTGATACAGAGATATACAGAGATACAGTCACGATAACCGATATAGCAAGCGATAGAGAGAGATGTAGAGACACAGATACAACAACCGATATATCGTTACCGACCGGTAAGCGGTTGATGATTCTAGTCTCTGGTCTTCACATCGGTAAGCTTTTCGTTGTGGTTTAACATGGAGAGATTATGGAGGCTAATCGTATTCGGTCTTTTTTGCAAGGTGAAAAAGGATTCCCTCGTCAAGTCCTTGCCTGCCAACACACTACATTACTCCCCCTCCACTGCCCCATCACTGCCGAGTCATCGGTTCAGTTCTGATAGGATTTATTGTGAATAGTTATAGTTAGAGCTTATTACGCACTTTAAGACATACGTTGGAAAAAACGACCGCCGATAAACCGACAATTCAACGCAACATTCTAGTGTTCAAGATGAATAAAACAACAATTCAACACAACATTCTAGTGTTCAGGAAGCCTGGTTTCAGCAAAACGTTTGAATAACCGAAAAGAGCTAACGACAAGAGGACGTTATTCTTAAGCGTAAGATAACAGGGCAACGCTCTTCACGTAAAGTAGCTCAACCTATGCTTGGTCCTAGGTTTTCCGTATGAAATTTCCTTCGAACCGCCTCTAGTTTTTGAAGGAGTCAATGAAGAGCATTTTGACTTGTCAACGTCTATGGTCCCAGCGAACACGGCAGACACATACCTAAGCCTACGACAAGACTGCAGTGTACTCAAACTAAGACGCTTACTTCTTATTTGTGCTCTATTTACTCCAGAATATAAAAAATCCTTGTACGAAGCAAAGGTCTCATAGTGAAGTTGTTTTGCACCTTCTCAATTTGCAAAATGAAATATATTTCTTTTTAGGTGGAGCAAACACTGAGGTCGCACATTCAACTATTGACCTAACATAGATCTTATATGCTTTCAACAGCACATGTTTGTTCCTCGTGCTCAAAGCCTTGAAAGTTTGATATGATTTGCCTAACGCACTCCTACTAATTAAGCTAAAATGCTCAGCAAAATCCAATTTATCTTTGTGGTAGAAACCCAAATCTCTTACCTTTGCAGCCTTGGATGTATGTGTTCACCAAATGTATATTCACACGGGACATCTGACTTTCCCAACCTCATGCACACAGTTTTCTCCGGTGCTAGTGGCAATCACCACTGCAGGGACCAACTGGATAGGAGATCTGATGCGAACTGCAGGGCAGCACGATCTTGCTGTGTAACTACCTCTTTATACAACTTCAAATCGTCAGCGATTTGTTTAAATATCACCCTACTGTCTGCAAACAATGCCGAGATATCCCCTATATCCTATGCATAAATTATAAAACAAAAGTGTAACAACACGCCACTCTGCGGCTCTCCACTTCTAACTACTTAGCTGGATGAAAAACCTTCAGCAATTTTCGTTTGAAAAGTTCGTCCTTCAAGAAAGCTCTTGAGCCACTTAGAAATGCCAGGATGTATGCCGTGTTTCCACCTTATAGACCAATTTAGGCTTTCTATCGAAGGCCATTGAAAAATCATAGTACATCGCATCACAAGCCTTCTTATTATCTGTGATGGCAGTCCAGTCATCAAGGCTTTCCAACTTATTTGATTCCGCAGAATGGCAGGGAATAAAACCATGTTGACTTTGCGGGATGGCATTATTTCGCAGTAGATGACACGAGATGTGGTCCTTCAAGGCTTTTTCAAAAACTCTACAGAAAAATGACGTGATGCTCACAGGCCTATCACTAACCGGCATTCGCTTTAGCAGTGGTGTCACAAACGATTGCTTCCACTTTCTTGGAAATATTTCGTACGCGCACTTTATGAGGGCAGAGCAGATACGTACGATGATCAGCTTGCGAACGAATAATTGTTTTCCACACAGTTTGCTAACAGTGCCCAGCCATTAGGCCTAATGGCTGGACACTGTTAGCAAAAGCACAGGCTCAAGAGGCTCATGCAGTACGATCATCACGCCGCAGACTGTTCATAGGATCGTCGGCTCGTATACACTCCCCTTTCAACCTTGAAAAGGGGGCCGAAGATAAGTACCTCAGTGAGGCACGAAAGTTTCCTGACTGTGTACTTGCGTGTACAAAGGATAGATTAGGTGCTTTACACGCTTTCAAAGTAGAAGCTGTCCGGCATGCAAGCATTTTCCTCTCACCCTCATTTGACGCCGCCTGGTTTCTCTTTCACGAATTCTTTCCTTTCTTCTGTCACGCTTAGGATGCTCTTCTTTTCCTTCCACTTGTATTCTTCTTGATGGGATTAAATTGCAGTCGCAATGGAACAGAACCACAGAATATCGTTTCGATATCGAAATAACAAGATAAAGGAAAGACAATAGTGAATAAGGGATTATGAAGCAACGCACTAAGAAGGCAAGGTTCCTAATTCATGGTGAGCTTTTGCCATGCTATTTAGAAATGATGTAGGGTCGTGAAAGCGAAGTCCAGAATTCTAGTTAGTTTCTGCCGAACACTTTCTTAAAGACCGAAAAGAGAGGTGTCACAACGTGTGCGCTACAATCATCAACCGCTATGACATCCCATGAGATGTGTTTCGGTGACGCAGTAGGTAGGAGTCCCGTCTCATAGGACTTCTGAGGACTTTTGAGTTAGGGTCCACGTACTGCCAGTATTTTTCGCACATGTCAGCTTGCTTGTTATTACGCTTTTTGGTGATCACAGGAGTCAATTTTTGACCACCAATGCTTTCAAGAAACCAGAGCTGTCTGTTTGCGCCTTCATATGTGCTAGCTTGTCAACAAGGCGTATCTGCACCACATCATTTCCCTGCAAATAAAAGGTTTTATTGCTCTTCCTTATTAGTCATGAGTTATAGTACAAAACCATGAAACAAGTAAAACACAAGCGTTTCTCACACCAGCAGCATCTTACAAAAGCCGGTAAGGAGCGATCTTCTCCCTGGCAAGGAATAATCACTTTTTCTTCGTTGAACACATAACAGCAGCATGCGAAGTGTTAGCAGTACGCGGACTCGAACTCAAAAGCGCTAGTGTGGTCCTATGAGGCGGAATTCCTACCTATGCGCCACCGAAACGCATCTCGTTGGTGTCATAGGGGTTGATGATTGTTGCGCATACGTTTTCACACCTCTTTTTCCAGTCTTTAAAAAGGCGTTCAGCAAAAACTGACCGTAACTCTGAACTCCACTCACACGGCCCTACATCATTTAGAAATAGCATCGCAAAAGCTCACCATGAGTTGACGACCTTTCATTTTAAGAAGATCCGATGTCGTGCTCGTGGTATTTTGTGCTAATAATAGTGGGACCCATTCGGGTGTACATATAGCGTATCATAGAAATATGTAGATGGAAGAGCTTCCAACCTCTACAGCTTCTACATTAGACGTGTCCAAACAGGACGAAGGGAAACTGCTTGCCCAGGCACCTTGCCTAGTGGAGGTGGGTTAACACCGGTCGCGTTTTGCCTTTACAGATCCAATTTGCCTTCCCTAAAGTCTCAGAACTGTTCTCAAATCTAACTGAGTAATGTTGGAGCTTCTGGAGTAAGATATATGTCAGGGTAGACATATCCACGCCCTCAGGACACAAATATCCCGGAGTATCCAGGCGAAATGTTCTATCCGAAACTCTAACTCAAGCAAGTTTACCATTTGATGCTTCTTCTTCCTTGCCAGTTCTTTGATTATTTGATAGAAGTGGATCTTATCTTCCAATACTTCGTCGTTTATACTGACCACATAGTCGCCGAACTCAAGAGGTGGATGCATGAAAGCTGGAACTGCAACTAGCAGACGTCCTATAGTGATCTTGAACTGCTTCGCATCCGGCTAAACGAATGCTGTTAAAATATTCTAGTCTTCTGTTACGCTCTGCTTTCTCTCCACTTTTCTCCTCTCACTCACACTCTCCTTCACTCGTTGGCTCACAAGCTAGAAGCACACCACTGGCACTTTCCACGAAAAGAACCCTAACTCTGACTGGATTTCTAGCTTTCCGAGATTATCATTCCACCACTGTTTTCAGCAGGTTGTTGTATGTACCATTACAAGTGCTCCGACACGCCCAACAGCTATTCTCGCACTCGCGCGCTTCGCCTGACCTTGCAGCATCACCAAACTACGGAAGGCAATCTTTGTGAAACTTAAAATCCTCTACCATCCAGGCTTTGCTGCGTACTTTTCTGGCGTCAAGCCGTTTTCCACTTCCGTACGTTCATCAGACATTCCTTCCGTACCGTCCAGTAACACCGTTGTGTTGTGCTGCTCATTACTTCTGTTCCCGGACGCCTGGTCCCCCTTTAATGCCCCACTTTCCGATTCTCTTCCTTGTTATACCTACTGATCATCGTTATCATCTGATCCCTCCTTGATGGTTTCCCATCCTGGTCCCACTTCCAGGTTCGTCCTTGCTAGGACCATTCATCAACACTAACCCAGTGAATCTAACCATAAGGGGCCGAGATGCCCACGATGAGGCATTCATATCCACCTCTAATCTTCTCCCTGCCGCGTATACCCTACATACCCCCATCAACAGTGAAACCAGAGGCCGAATTCATCAACAATTAACCTGTGGGTATGCGGGTGATAAGGGGTAAAGATAAGATAAGAGTTAGGCAGAGATAACGCAAGACTCAGAGACGCAGGCTTCATTGTGGGTATCTCTACCCCTTATACCCGCGGGTCAGTCGTTGATGAATCCGGCCCCAGGAGGTATTCGGGATATATGGAGTAGGGATAAGGGGTAGAAATGAATGCTTCATCGTGAGTACCTCTACATCTTATGCCCACGGGTTTAATGTTGATGAACCTAGCACCGGGTTTCATTGTTGATGAATGCGCTGCCTGGTCGCTCTGGTTCCTCATTGAGGTCCCCTTTCTTACCTCCCCCTTTGGAGGTCTTTGCGTGCTCGTGGACGTCGTCGACAGCAGGACCCGTATGCATATCTCGGGGCGCGGGGCGCCCTGCTCCGGTGTCCAATCTGCAGCCCGGCAGGTTTGGGGCCTCCAAGCCGCGATTCATATGGCTCTCACCACGAGCGGGAACTCGGGAAAGGCTCTCACCACGAACGGGAATTCGGGGAACTTCCGAGCCGTATGTCATGCGCGTCGTACGTAGGCACGGCTTAGCATGTGCATTTCTCGGCGGAAATATCATCTGTTCGCTGTTGCGACTTCATCTGCGTTTGAAGAAAAAAGGGAATGAATCAAATCAGGTGCACAGTGGACTGGTAGTTAGGTTCCAGAGTAAATATTATTTTTATTTTCTAGCAACACACCGTTTTGCTGGTGTTTAACCATTCGTGTGTTTATCTGTTAGCTAGTTTTAGTTTACCCATTTGTTTTTATTTTTATGACGAATAGTGCTGCAAGCTTGAGTAAGCCATTTCGTTTTAAGGAAATTATAATTTGGCATGAGGAAATATGTAAAGATAAATTTTTCGTGAATTCATGAAAGCTTTAGTCTTCTTTTAGGCTGCGCTTCTTTTAGACGTTCCCATTTCCGGACCCAAACTTCATTAAAACTCGTCTTCCCCTGGCGACACTCTATACTTTAACAAATTTCATATCATGATCTTTTCAAAGAAATTCCATATCGTTATACTTTAATCGCTTTATGACAGCTTTGTGAATAGTATGAATAGACATTCACCTTGAAAGCTCATAGAAAAACCTACAAATGACAGTCCTGAATTAATTTTCAGATAAGCTGGTAACACGCTTCTTGGTCCCAGGCAGAGTCAAGCGTGGGGTTCGACTTTGCTCAAAACTTACGACCCCGAAGCTGAATTCGAAAGCCCCTTCGAAGTGGAATTCGTACGACCCCCCCCCCCACCTCTCTCTTCCACTGTTTTATCCCTTATATTTCTTGATTTCTTCAAGACAGTCTGTACATTTTGAACTCTTTAATAGGTTCTTCTTTTTAGGTACGGCTTCGACACTGAAAAGAGCAATGAAAAGAAATCACTGAACAATACACGCTTTGATAACACAATAAAATTCTTTGAAGTTTTGAATGTTATTTTTTGACACTTCAAAATAAAGATTTTCTGCTAGCAGTCATCATCACTGTTCAATTTGTGCAGGTTTTTTTTTCAGAACGTCTTGACACGACACATTTTTCTACCTGAAGAAGCGACATCTGCATCTGAAATTGTGCTCTGATATTGTATTGTATAAAATTTCGAGTGTTAATTTCTGACGACGACTTAAGTGCTTTCCTTATTAAATTTCTCTGAAGCGCACATCGAATCGATTACGGAGCGGAAAACGAATGATGGACGATGGAATCCCCATGGAGATAATGCTTTCCCATCCTAAGGAAACATCATGAAAATGAAAATGAAGCCTACAAAAAATCCAAGCCCTGTGTGTCGTACAGCAAAAAAAGCTCCGCAGCGATGACGGGGAGAGCGATGATTAGGATGGATCGTATACAAAATTCTCGTTTTTCATGAAAAAACTATTTTTTAGCCGGAGCGGACTGTGCAATTCCACTCTCGGTCGTCCTTTCCTTCAGAAGACAAAAAATTTTCCCCGAGGAGTCCATCCATCCTTCAGTTTCAATCGATTTTCAAATGTGGTTTCTATGCTTTAAAAATCAGGTTCTAAAAGCAACATCTTCCATGTGATTAGTGAGTCGATATTTTTTTTGGCAAATGACGCTAAATCGAGATGCCTGATCATATAGAAGCTCGTTTCAGTTTACAGTTTTATCAGTTTTGTCAAACGAGCTTAAGATTTTATAGGATACAATTTCACTTTCTGATGCTGTTTCCTGCAGAAGAGCGAAATTTCATTTCGAGACAAGTCCGTCCTTCGATTGCCATTCCGCCATCGATTCGAAGAGCGCTTCAAAAATCTTGTAATCTTAAAAATCTTGTAGGGAAAGCACTTAGGTCGTCCTCAGTAATTGACACTTTAAATTTGATAGAGTGTAATTTTGGAAATAGATGTCGCTCCTTCAGGCAGAAAACTACCGTGTCCATGACGTCTTGCGAAAATATGAAAAAATGAAAACCTCTCATTGACTCTAGATCTGAGGACAGGAAATCTTTGTTCTTCGCTGTACAGTAAGCGGCATTGAAATTTTTTAAAATATTTTCAATATTCAATCATATTTTTCTAACTCCAGGAAGCGCAAGTGCTTGTATATCTCCGCATTATCGTAGCCACATCTGGAAGAAATAACCTAATAATAGATGCAGAGATCATCTGAAAACCTAAAATTAGAGAGAATACTCTGCCAAAACCGAGAGAGTACGACTCCCTCTCCAGAACACCACAGTACGACTCCCCTTCGATTCCCGAACCTAAAGCTTGACCGTGGTCCCTCGAAATGTTATATGTTAAGTGCACATAACTGCTTAGGGTGAATGTACTCGGTACAGCGATACAAAGGGTCACTTTAGTGTCCTAGACTGCATGGTAAAGCTAATTTTAATACTTGGAAAAATCAAAAATTCTAGTGATAAATACTTCAAAGTAACAAAAAGAACAATGGCGCTTATTAGAGGGTGAATAATGAAAATCAAGCTCTGAAATGAAGAAGGATACAGCCAACTACTTACTTTCCTCACTTCACTGGCACAATTCCGCCCAAATCATCTGTTCTCCGTCGTTGCCTGCAGCGTTAACCTTACGTCGGAGTTGGGGGGGGGGGGGGGCGGGACGATCCCAAGGGGGCTGGGGAATGAAGTACCTCCCCGGAGGTGCGCATCGCGGGATTGCGCCGCCCTTTAAATTACTCCCCGACGGGAGGACCGAGCGAGATATGCATACTATACCTTTGTCCTTTTCGAATTTCGAATAGTCGAATTTCGAAAAAATTCGAATTTCGATTATTCCAATATTCGACTATTCGAAGAAAGCTAATATTCGAATTATTCGTTTATTTGAATATTCGAGAAAGTCCAATATTCGAATTACTCGTTTATACGAATACTCGAGAAAGTCCAATATTCGAATTATTCGTTTATTCGAATACTCGAGAAAGTCCAATATTCGAATTATTCGTTTATTCGAATATTCGAACGCTTCGAATTTCGAATAATCGAATTTCAATATTCTTTATCAACCTCTTAACAAGTTAATTGCAATCCTCTTCGAAAACCAGGGAATTGTGACATTTTGATAAGAACGGTGTTTTGTTTCGCGCGTCATTCAAAGTGGGCGAATTGTGTATGCAATCTGACAAGGGAAGGGCTTGGAGCGTATGTCTGAAAGGGAGAGCGAGTCATACAGGGAGAATCCCCACTCCTCAATTAGTGTAAAAATGGGTTTATTTTTGACAACTCGTTAAACACAAGGAGTAGGGAGTCTGTTACAATAGAATTCATGGGTATTGTACGCCCGCCAAGTGGCTCGGAGCGCAGTGGATAGAGACGTTGTTTCATGGGTGGGAGGTCGGGGGTTCGATTCTCCTACTCTGCTGTGTTTTTGCATTTCATATGTTTGGTTGAGAGTTGAACGACTCTGACATCTATATCATTTTCAGATGTTTTTGCCTAATTTTCCAGTTGTACGCCGAGAAGAAGTTTCTTGCCACTTTTTTATTACTGACCGGTTTTTTAACCACAAGGCAGTGAGAAAGCTATCAAGGAGGTATAAACGTTCAACACCAGTAAGCCGTTACAACGATGTTTTGTTGCGATCAAAACTTCTAGCGCCAGGCGGGACTCGAACACGCACGTCCCTCTGACCGGGCGGGAATGCTCTACGCCATTACACCACCAGCGCTGTTTGATCGAGATGAACCGGCCGCTGATAGCGGATGTCGCGTTCGATCAAACAGCGTCGGTGGTGTAATGGCGTAAAGCATTCCCGTCCGGTCAGAGGGAGGTGCGGGTTCGAGTCCCGCCTGGCGCTAGAAGTTTTGATCGCAACAAAACATCGTTGTAACGGCTTCCATCCTCGGCACCAGTCAATTGAGGCTTCAAGAAACTGATTTGAATCGTTCAACACCAGTGATGCATAGGCCCAAAGTGCATGAAACAGAAGCACTGGTCACATTCGGACAGCGTATAAAAGCTACAGGCTCCTCACAGGTATACCAGCGACATCACCTTCAATGTCATTATAACAAATCCGTTCTTCTTCAGCTATTAGGGTGTCCCATAATTTTCTGGGCTATTTGAACCATAAGTGTTTAGCGCGTTATAACTTCTTTATACAAGATCCAAACGGGATGTTCTCTTAGCAGAAGAAGGCGATTAGAATATGCTTCGCAATAGGATATTGATTACCTCTATCGGCCTGCTGCCCACACTTTGGCAATTTCTCAAAAAATGGAGCAGAAATCGACGCATCGCGACTTGTTTCTCCATCACTTCCGTTCTGGACAGTTTACGTACGCTGCTCACAAAGGTATCGTTGCTTTGTTAGGTCCTGACGTGCGCAGCAAGTTTACGTGTAAAACTTGGTCTAATCGTTTCCGGAAGGGAATGTACAGCATTACGGACAAGAAGCCTACTGGAAGAGCGATCGGACCGAATGAACGGCGAGTGCTTGCAGCAGTCAGGAGGCAACCTGCCAGAAGGGTAAGGACGATATCTAAGGCTATCAAAACTCCACGTGGCACTGTTCATCGTTACCTGAAACAAAGCGGAAGAAGGGCAGTCTTGCCAGGATGGATCCCGTATGCACTGACTCCGTCTCAGAGGTGAGAGTGAGTGGTCACCTGTCAGAATAATCTCAACCGCGCAAGAACGACTGCATGGTTGAGCACGATTGTGGCACACGAAGAGAAGTGGTGCATGTACGATAGCACCACACGGGTGATCCAGTGGCTTCTGAAGCACACAAGACCAGAACGAATTCCGAAGCCGTCACCACATGGGAAGAAGATTTTGCTTTCATTTTGGTTCACGAGTCGGAAAGTACTGCACTACTCGCTTCTACCGGATGGGCAGGCAATTACAGCAGACTTGTTCATTGAAGATATGCTGGACACGAAGCGTAAGCTGCTTGAGAATACCCAAGATTCGGTACTATTCGTGTGTTAATGTATAATGCGCGACCGCATCGAGCGAAACGAACGCAGGAGGCGGTGGAAAGGAGTCTATCTAAATTGCGGCACATCCTGCGTATTCACCAGATATCATCCCTTGTGGCTATGCTGCATTTAGAGGTCTTGCTCCTTTTTCCATGAACAAACGATGCTCGTAACGTCAAAAGGTTCAGTGCGCAATCGATGAATGGATCGGCAGCAGGCTAGCTTCTTTCTGGTAGAATGCAAACAACACTCTGCCCAATAGTTGGAGAAAGGTTGTGGCCACAGATGGAGAATATATCATTTGACTACCTTTGATCATTATCCTGTTGTAATAACTTTTAATAAAGATGGTATGATAGCCCAGAAAATTATGGGACACCCTAATAGTAGCAGCTTCGACATGTACCTTAAGGATGTTGTTCCGTTTTTGCAGGTCAAAAGCAAGGTCGTGCACAATGACGTAGGAGTGAAATCATTCCACTCGAAAACGTTATCATGTGTCCACTGCTTACTTGCCTCTCCACGTCTATCAGTTCACCTTGCGGATCTCAATCTTCTTCTTCCACCACATCCAGCTGTTCGTCTTCGTCAACTTCAAGTTGACCTGCTTCGAAGTCCTTGAGTATGCTGGGCATCCGTTCGGCCAGCTTGATTTCTTCGAAGGTTCCTTGCCTAAAGGTGAGCCACACTTCAGCGTAAGCAGGTGGATCACCACTCCAGCATCGGCGGGCATTGTTGGTGTTAGGTTTTAGGAAACCTTCAGCAGACCTCTGATTTCCAGTTGACAGGCAAAGATGAGGTCAAAGTGTATCGATGGCCGTTAACGTCAGTTTGCGGGATCTACAGACCTCGTTTCTTCATTTGAACCACTTGCGACATCACTCTCGACTTCTGGTCTTTGAAAATCCGAGCAGGATGGTTTTTCCCGAGGTCATCGGCTCATCTAGGGAAACAAACTGTGAGGAGCCTGTAGCCTTTATACGCCGTCCGTATTGTGACCAGTGCTTCTTCTTCATACACGTTGTGCCTGTGTATCACTGATGTTGAACGTTTATACATCATTATGTTGAATACCACTGCATGCAGCTGGAACAATTAGTAGAAAACCTCTAAAATGGTATAGACGTCAGAATCCCTCAAATCTCAACAATGACTTGAAATGCAAAAGTGCAGCAGCGCAGGAGAATTGGTACCCTCGATCTCCCTCGCATGAAGCAAAGTCTCTATTCACTGCGCTGCGACCCACTTGCGGCAGAGGCATCGCGGTCATACAAGACCGCCGAACTCGTGAGGCGCCGATTACATTGTAACTACAACAACCCCTACTCCTTGGCTTCGGCGACTTGGCAAAAAATAAACGCATTTATATACTAATTGAGGGGTGGGGATTCTCCCTATATGACTTGCTCTTCCCGTTCAGACATACGCTTCAGACACTTCCCTTGTTAGTCGACGCGAGGTAAGCGCGAGCAAACGCGGACCTCCGCTGCGTCCCTGCTTTCTTCGAACGCCATCGAGCGTCCCGCGGCCAGTCACGTGAGTCGGTGAATAACAAATGAATCGCGTTATGGCTGTTCAATGACGCTTTTGTCTTCGGTATACTACGGAAGGATCTCCGTTTCGTATTTCTACCCCAAGTACAACGACAGAACGATTAAAACCGGAAGGAGCCTCGGTAGGGAGGTAGCACTTTCTAGAGCCTGGGAAGCTCCTGCTTTCTGGCAGCAAAGACGTTAAAGAAGAGAGTAAGAGCAAGCGGAGTAAGAGCAATAAGCGCTATGGAGTACAAGAGCCAGTAATACTCCGTTTCCTATGAAAGCGAGTCATCCACATTTTCGCAATAACACTACCCAAGTCGTAGTGTCTCATCAGATTAGGTTACAACCATGGACTTCTGGTCCGTTTGCTTACAAGTGAAGCGAAGCTCTTCAACGGAGCCAAAACACAGACTGGACCATTCATGAGCCTCCAATGTGCCTTTTCCGCACCAGATCACCTTTGTGTTACTTCTTCGTTCATGCTAGCCATTCTTTTACCACCTAGAAGCTTCGGTATAACCTAAGGAAAGGCAGTAAGCTATGGAGCAAAATCTATAACAATCTAGCTCTGGCTGTCCAAGGTGTTTCTCTCTTCTCGGAACACGAATTCTTAGGGAAGCAAGGGTGCTTCATTATGGTTTTGTCAACGTCTTTTGGTTTCGTGAAGGAAATGGATGGAGCAGCCTTCGCGGCGCTTGAACAACGGCATCTGAGCCTGGACACCGACTTCCACAGACTCGGTTCAGTCCTCCGATCCTTTTCGCAATTAACCAACTGGTACAAAGTAATGACAATCTGAAGCCTTTGTATATGCCTCTCTGTCGAACGCAGTTTACAGTGGGTAATAAAAAATAAGTAAATGTCAATCATTGGGTGACCACAACAAGTAAGGTGCTCATTTGATTCTTCGAATATTCGACAATTCGAAATTCGATTATTCGAAATTCGAAATTTTGAGCATCGAATAATATTCGATCATTCGAAATTCGAAATCTTGAAAACCGAATATTACTCGATCATTCGAAATTCGAAATTTTGAAAATCGAATACTATTCGACCCTTCGAAATTCGAAATTTTTTTCCCAAGGACAAAGGTATAATGCATGCCGGACTTGGGGCGGACGGAATTTCAGTTTTCTGATTTCCTTTCAAACGGACAAACGTTTTCTCTTTTCTCTTTTCTGGGAAATGACCCCGAAATTAGTCAAAAAAGAAAAATATCATGACAAAGAAATGCTGCCATAGGTATCCGACAGCCAGAATTGGATCTGTATCACAACGTCGTAGTCTCAGATATAGTCACAGATATAAATGTTCTTAGGTTATTCCTGCATTGAAAATTTGCAAGATGCCTTTCATTAGAAATCGCGCCATGCACTCGTCTGATAGATCGTATGATTAAAGATATATGAGTTACTATCACATTGTTCCTCCTAGCAGATTTCGCCTCTTTTATAAAATGGATTTGTTGGATCTCTGCGTTAGGTGGCGATGTCCGTTCCTCCACGTGATGTCACTGGAAACTGCTCGCTTTGTGAACATGGCTAAACACGGGCAGTCGAATGCAGACCTTCAAAGATCCCATGTCCCATCACATGGTTGATGACGCTTAAGAGATCTCGAGATAGTGCTGCAGCGTCTGCGGGAGCCGACGCGCACTCGCAGAACCCGGCGAGTGTGAGAAGTATGCGAGAGTCTCTGATGCGAGGAGGGCATCTGGGGTGGGGCAACTGAGCTAGTCTAACAAAAGTCTCGTAACGTAAGCAGGACCCGCGTGGCAACCCTGAATGCGGGTGCGTTGACGGACTGTTCGTGCGAGTTCGTTGAAGCGCTGGAGCGTAGAAGAGCCGATTTCCGTGCGGTGTAGGAGACGAGGTGGTCTTGCCGCAAGTCAAAGGATATAGGATGTACATACTTCAAGGCCGTTCTATATGGAAGTCCTAGTACCACCAGTGGTGTCGGAGTAATCGTCTTCGAACGTTTCCGAAACTCGATTCTAAACTTCGAACGCTTTGACGATCGATTGAAGAAAATCGTTCTCGCCACTAAGGAGCGACTCCATCATTTCTTCTCTGCGTATGCTCCACAGACTGGCTGCTCCGAGCAGGCCAAGGAGGAGTTTTGGAGCCCGCTTGATGGAAAGACAGCAGCGGTATCGTCGAAAGACGTCATGGTGACATTAATGGACATGTAACGCCACCAAAAAATGTTACAGCTACCATGGTGGATTCGGTTATGGGTTGTGTAACGCCGATGGTGAGGGCTGCATTATTTGAGCAAAGGACGGCTGTTGACAATTTGCCAGCAGCGCGGCGGCCCCACATGCGTTCGCGACTGAGCGCGAAATCGTCCCTTGCTGTTGGGTTCGTTCGTCGCACAGGAGGAGTTCGCAGCGGGGTTGTGCAAAACCGCATGTAGCTGGAAAGAAATGCGCAGAAAACGCCTAAAAATTATGTATACGTTAAAACTCCTAAGACCTCATCCAGTCAACTGAAATGCAAAAACGCCACCATGCATAGGAACCGAACCCCGACCTCCATGCCCGGTACCAGGGCCTCTAACCACTGCACCATCGCGGACGTACTAGAGACATAAATCGCACGGCTTCTGCGCTCCATCGCCAAAGTGGAGTGCAAGCGGTTGCGTCGCGTGCGTCGCTGGGCATGCTGCCAACAGCCGCCCTTCACCTAAATCTTTCGGCTGATGGTGAGCGTATTGTTGATTATGCGGAATCGCATTATCTCACCATTGTGAACACCGTTTTCCGAAAACGCGACTCCCACCTAATTTCATATTATAGTGGGAATTCCAAAACGCAGATTGACTTCGTCCTTGTGAAGGAACGCGAACGAAATCTTGTCACAGACGCGAAGATCGATATGAGACGATCGCCCCACAGGATCGACCGCTGGCCTGCACATTAAAGAGTTGGGCACACTCGGCAGCTTTAGTGCGTCAAAAACGGGGCGAGGCGTCGCTCTCAAGCTCAGGGCATGTTTGCTGTGAGGGCGGTCGTTCTTTCTTTCTCTGGTGTCGGCATTGGACCACTGCCAACCATCGCTCAGCCCACCGGTTGGCTGGCTTGGTTGAGGAAAGGGCTTTCCTATCTTACTTATCTTATCTCTTGCTCAGGAGCGATAGCGTCAGCTCCACGGAATGACCGAGCTCATTCTGTGAAGCGAAGTGTGCCATAAGCGCGCCGCCGCCCCTGACGCAGAGGCACGCACTCTGCGTTTCTGCCCTATTTTTCACAATTGGAGCTGCGTCAAGCAGCAGGAGTGTGCCCAGCCCTTAAGGATCACACCTTCAGGTTGAAGCAGACTGAGTATTGCGGTGCAGCTGGAACCAAGTGGTGGCGAATGAATAAAAACGAAGCAGCTACAATTTCTCGCATTCGGTTACCGACAGTCACGACTGTCTGAACTGACAAGGAAAGGTTCCCAACTCATGGTGAGCTTTTGCGATGCTATTTTGACAGGATGTTGGGCCCTGTGAGCGAAGTACAGAACCACAGACAGTTTTTGCTGAACGCTTTTTTGAAGACCTGAGAAGGAGGTGTGAAGGCGTGTACGAACCAGGGATGGGCGGAATTTCTGTTTTCTGATTTTCTGGCCATCTTGGGCAAATTTTTTCTGTTTTCTGTTTTCTGGGAAAATGGCCAAAAATTGGCCAGAAAGCGGAAAATAGAGTTACGAACAAAATTGAAATACAGAAATCCAGTGAAAAGAGTCCAAAAGGTATCATAGAATAGTGAGCTTCATTCCAAAATAGTGTTTCTAGAGTATCTTAAATGGCGATCATGTAGCGTTTTTGGGTGTGCTCATGTAGTAATTTCGCCATATACTTATGAACTATGCCGCTTTGTTTGCTTGATTGATAGTGTAAGTGCTGCTAGCAAGGAGTTTCTTCATAGAGCATTTCTCGACTTTCATAATTTGGCTTCGTATTCTTTTCGATATTAACAGTAGTTTGGACCAACTACGATAACTAAAATTTTATATTAAAACTATAAAACTACTATTCTGAGGGGCGTTAAATTATGTATTAACTAGCCACTTGTCCTAGAGTTACTGTGGGTAGGATTATTCTCCACCTCCGTTTTAAAAATTGAACATTGTTGGCCGGCCATCCCCAATATCGCTTTCTGCAGAGCCTTTGTCGAAGCTGCTTTTCTAACTCTGAAGATTGCACAGTTTTTGCTGTCACAAATTAGTAAGAGACAAAAAAGTTTTAGTTACCTTCGGTTTCGCTGCTGTAGTGATACAGTAGTGATGCAGGAAATTTCTCATTTATCATGTATATCATCTGTCGTTCCATTGATCATCGAGTTGTTCAAGTGGGCACCAGCAGCGTCTCCATACTTCCGTGCCACGCGCCAGGGTGCTCCAATGGATCCCTTTCGCTCGAGAGACACAAAGAGCGTCATATTGCTTGTTCAGGGCTTTAACGAAGTCCTACCAACGCGTAGATGGTGTTCTCTTGACATCCCGCGGAATCCAGTCAGTGTCTACGAAGCACATTACGTGGCCCAACTAATTTTCGACAACTTAGCCCACGCGACAGCGTCTCTGATCTTCGAACGTCGGCGGAGCTCGGAACTCCGAATCTCACATGTGTGAGTTGTGTCGCTCTGACCATCCTCTCCTCTATTTCACGCTGCACGATACTGATCGCTTGTTCATCCTGCTTTCGTAGAGACCAGGTGTTTGATGCGTATATTAGGGAAGGAAGAACAGTGAAGTCGAAAAGGTGGGTACGGTGCCGGACGTTCTTCGTCTTCTCCACCACTCTTTCGACACTCTTGACAGCTCCTCAGGCCGCTCGCTTCCTCCTGCCCAGCTCCGGCGCCAGTTGCTTGGTGTTGACATCGCGACCCAGATGCACGTATCTGGAGCATTCGAAGATGTTCGTTCCGTTGAGCGAAGATGAGGCATCAGAAAATCGTCCGTTCCTCATGAGCATCGTCTTCGTAAGATACAGCTGCAGTCCAACGTTCCCACATACATGGCCCAGCTAGCAAGCATCTGCTTCGCCTGGCTAGCGCTCGGTGTTAGATGGTGTAGCTGCCGTCCGTCGTTTTTCACTCCCATGTCTTCCCACTGTAGTTCGCGAATGACGTTTTCGAGTGAGGCGCTGAAGAGAACCGGGAATATGGTATCCTCTCATCGACCTCTCTGTTCATGTTGGCAACGACGTCGTTGTAGAGTGACGAGACCTTTGTCGTGAATCCACTGCACAGCTGTCAGAGTAGGAACGCCCTTAGTGAGCAGTTCGTCGATGACCGCTTTAGTTTCGACGGTTTTGAACGCCTTCTTCAGGTCGATGAACGTAAGGCACAGTGGCAGCTTGTGCTCTCGCGACACTTCGATGAGCTTCGTAATGGTGTGTATGTGGTCGATCGTCCTGAATCTCCGAAACACTGCTCGCCTCGCATGGCCCTCCTTCGTCCAGCGTTCTGCCGATCCTATTCAGGATGTCTTGAGTGAACAGCTTATAGTCAACATATATCAGGTCGATCGGGCGATTGTTGCTAATGTAGTGCACTCCTCCGTACAGCAAGGGGGTTCTGCTCGTCTTCCACTGAGATGTAATATGATACGCAGATATGAGGAGAAACAATAATAATAGTGTGATAGAGGGTATATGCTCAATCTTCATTATATGGTGTCTACGCATTCAAGAAAGCACCTTCACCCAATATCTGCTGTGCTGATACACCTTCAGTCAGTCACAAACTCGTGTTTTTCTGTGAAATATCAAGCCACTACACAACATCTTTAGTGGGCTAAGTAGTAACTAGGTGTTGTAAAGAGCATTGATAAGTTGGCATGAAAACTTTCAGCTACGCGGAAACTAGGTCACTTACAAGGAAAGGTATTCCCGAAGAACGAAATGAACTAGGGATACAGTTTCTGGCGGGGCCAGTAATACTCAACGAGTCTCTGCACAGCTTTAGAGTATGTTGCAAGAGTGTGCCTACAAACTCAAGCAATTATGTTGAAACATGCAAATAGTGATCACTGAGCCTTCATTGTGTTCGGCACTCTAAAAGGCCAGTTTCTTACTAGTGGGACCATTATCTAATTGAGACGTTAGCGGTGAAACGGAGCTGATGAGTAATGTTGTATACTTCAAGTGTCGAGATTCCTACGATCTATCAGTCAAGATTTACAACTTGCTGATTGCAGTACATTGGAGTGTACTATAAATTTTTATAAGCGCTTGCAAATTAAAGCGCAGGCCTACGACTACATTTCTAGTCATACAAAAGCATTTGCTACTGGAAAAATAGATCTTTGGGTAGAATAATTAGGTTGTGTGATAATATTGAAATTTTCTGTTTTCTGTTTTCTGATTTTCTGGCGTTTTTGGCTTTTCTGTTTTCCGTTTTCTGGGAAAATTTTCAAAATTTGCGCCCATCCCTGTTGCGAACAACTGTCAACCTCTACGACACCCCACGACATGTGCTTAGGCGGCGCAGCCGGTAAGAGTGCCACCTCGCAGGAGCGCACCGGAGGGCTTTTCAGTTCAAGTCGTGTGCTGCTAGTATTTTCGAACGTTTTAGTTACTTGTTATTCTTCTTTTCTCACGACCTAGGGAGGCAATTTTAGACCATCAATGTTTGCAACAAACCACCTAATTGCGCCTTCATATGTGCTAGCTTTTCAACTATTCATATCTGCGCCATATCATTTCTCTGCGAATAAAAAGTCGTATGTATCATTAAATTAAAAGTTTTACATTCATTATTTCCCTTTTAGTGAAAAGCTATGGCACAAAACTATGAAACAGATAAAACACAAGCGCTTGTCAAACCAGCAGCATCTTACAAAAGTCAGTGAGGAACAATGTTCTCCCTGGCAAGGAATGACCACTTCTTTTTCGCTGAACGCGCAATCCGTAGGCGTAGAGAAGGATCCGGGTGAACGTCGACGTATCAGCTGCCACCCACGCGTATGACAGACATGGCCGGAACACCTGAGCGCAGAACTGTCGGAGGGTCTGGCTTATTTTTAATTTGCAATCAAATCCACCTCCTCATCGAAACGCACCTATGAAACCAACTGGATGATAGATGTAGAAAGGTCCCGTTTTCATTATACTACTTTTAACATGTACCGCCTCTTCTTCCTGGCAGCCAATATCTCTATAAATCGCGTCAGGAGGAGTTCTTATATGGCATCCGCAACAGCAGTCTCTCTCCTTGTCGGAGAAGTGAAATCCGGCGTGAAGGTAGAAAGTAGTCGGCCGACAACATGTTCAGGTGAGGATACATTTTAGTGCACTTATGTACCGATATGGCCTGGTTTATAATATTCATATGTAAAATGAGCGTATTTGTATGCAGTTACGGTATTATTGGTGATATGGTATGATATGGTGGTGGTGCAGATGTGAATAGATGAAAAACTAGCACATATGAAATCTCAAATAGACAGCCTTGGTCTGTTGTAAGCATTGATGGTCTAAAATTGCCTCCTGTGATCGTGAGAAAGCGTAATAACAACAAACTGATATGTGTAAAAACACTGGCAGCACGCTGAGTCGAACTCAAAAACCCACCAGCGTACTTCTATGAGGAGGCACTCTTACCGGCTGCACCACCGATGCACGTCTGTGGTGCCGTAGGGGGACGTTCTCAGGCCTTTAAAAAAGCGTTCAGCAAAAGCTGATTGTGATTCTCGACTCCGCTCAAAGGGCACTACATCCTGTCAAAATAGCGTCGCAAAAGCTCACCATGAGTTGGGAACCTTTCTTTGTGAAACCTGGAAGAAGGCTACCGATGTGACACGTCAAGCTGCAATTCGGTGCGCGGTGCCACGAAACCTTGACGACGCAAGGTCGACAAGCAGGCACGGCTGTGGATGGACGATGTGGAAGCGAAGGTTCGAGAGAAGAAGTCGCTGCATCATGTGTTTCTCGGCGACAAAACAGCCGAAAGCTGGCAGAAGTATCAGAAGGCTAAGAAGGCTTCAAAGAAAGCCGTGGCTGTTGCAAAAGCCGCTCAATATGGTGATGTCCACCGAAAGCTCGAGTCGGGCGATGGTGAGCGGTACTTGTAGCAACTTGCTAAGATCCGCCATCGCCAAACCGAGTGTATTGAAAAGTTCTTTGGCATCAATGATGAAAGCGGCCATCTTCTGACAGACCGCAAAGAAGCGCTGAAGCGATGGCGTGATTGCTTTGAGGAAATTTCCACTATGGAATTTCCTCACCCCGACATCCCTTCTGTGGGTTCTGTTCCCGGTTCCGTTCACAAAGTCACCGTGGAGGAAACAGAAGCGCTCTGAAGAAGATGAAGCCATGCATGGCGACAGTACCGGATGATCTGGCAGCTCATGTTTGGAAGTCGAAGCTCTGGTATCCTGCTGAGTGGTTGGCTGAATCCTTCCAACTGGTACTAAAGGAGAAGAAAGTACCGGAGTGTTGGCACAACAGTAAGACGATTCCGATTTGGAAGAAGAAGGGCAGCCCTGCAGACTGCTCCAACTACCGTCCGATTCGCTTGGTTTCGCACAGCATGAAGATCTTCGAGCGAATCCACGACAGAAGAATTCTTGAAATCGTCAAGCTCTCCGACAACCAGTGCGGCTTCGTAGCTGGCTGTGGGACCATTGATGGGTACAAGCTTGGTGCAACCGCCTGGCGAGGTTCGGACTCAAATTGAATGTCAAGAATACTGCGTATTTAACGACTGACATAAACGAGTCTGGCTCCATTAAGATTAACGGTACTGAGCTTGAACGCACTTTGGTGTTTAAATACCTGGGATTAGCAATAGCCTCTCATGGTAATCTGATCGTTGAAATGAACTAACGCGTGAGTGCTTGGTCTAAGTGGCGCTCGTTGACTGGCGTGCTCTGCGATAACAAGATATCAGAGCGCTTGAAGTCGAAAATATATAGAGCCGTCGTCCGGCCAGTAGCGACGGACGGCACTGAGTGTTGGCCTGCGGCCAACGAAGTTGATACGCGTCTCAGCGTCATGGAGACGAAGATGCTGCGCTGGACGAATGGAGTCAACCGTATGGACCGCATCCGAAATGATGCTATTCGGCAGAAGTTCGGTGTCGCCCGATAGCTGACAAGATGTGCGAAGCTCGCTTGCGATGGTACGGCAACGTTTTGCGTGGGAAAGAAGACAGCGTCCGCAAAATAGCCCTTAAGTTGGAAGTGTCTGGAAAGCAGTCTAGAAGAAGCCCGAAGCAGCCATACGTTGTATATGGACTTGAAAGTGCGCGGTGTCCACCCTAATCTAGCGCTGGATCGGGAAACGTGGAGTCATGATATCAAAAAACCGAACCCCGCTACCAAGCGGGATAGACGTTGAAGAAGAAGATGATGATGAATCCCTGTGTTAAGTATGTGGCATGAGTCATTACTAACACAACATGCTCCCCTAAAGTGGCTCTGTTTTGTGGACCACGCGCCTGCCTACATATACATATATACCAGCCTCACCTCAAAATGGACACTTTTCATATAGTGGTAGACACTTTGAAAAAGGACACTTTTTAAAATCGAACTGATTTTCTTTCGAAGCAAAACCTCTGGATTAGGCTCAACTCAATCTACGCGGACGCAGTGCTGCAAATATCACCTCTCCGGGCGCGCATTCAATGGCGAGTACAAGCTTCTCCAAAAGATTTCGGGGAATAAATTTCGGCAGTCCTCTCTCGTGGTCGAAAGCCTCCAAAGGATTGAAATCTGGTGCCCTTAATAGAACTGTTCGGAATGGAACTGTTCGGAAAATAAGCGAATGCGGTGCTTACGCCTTTCCCTCTTCCTGTGGAGGACACAGCGCCATGGCAACGAGTGGAAGCGCCAACAAGGCGACGACTCGTCTCGACAGGAATCTAGCAAATGAAACCTACTAGCATTTGTCCATTTGCTATGGCAGCGAGCCGATAGCCACCTGTCAAGTGCCCTTATACTTATTCAGTGCGGTCGGAATTGTTTCCAAAAGCGAGCTAATTAGAACATTGAATACACAGAAAGTGAAAGATGAATTAAGTGAACGTTCAGGGAGGGGTGTGCATCCTTTTCTGCCCCGTAATATTCAGAAAATTTCTTCAACTACTTTTGAAATAACAGCTTGAAACAGACACTTCTAATTATATTGTACTGTAGGAGTTTGCTCATCTAAATCGTTTTTGCATTCGTAAATCTGCCAACAGAGTCAAGCTTTAGATTTGAGGATCGAAGTGGGGTGGAGGTGGTATTGCGGCCTCGTTTGGCTTGCCACGGAATTAGTTCTCTCTCTTCTGCAGGAGACAACATCAGAAAGTGAAAATGTACTCTATAAAATTTTAAACCCTGTTCGACACAAAGCCATGTTCTACTGAAACGACCTACGTAAACAGGCGTCCCGATTTTGAATCGTTTGCCGAAGAAATATCGAGCCCCTGAATCACATGGAAGCTGTTATTTTTAGAACGAGCTTTTTGAAGCATAGAATCCACATTTCTTGTAGTTTTCATAGCTTTATGAATTTATCAGAGGCGCCAAAAGATCTCCGAGTTCTGGCGGTTTACGTGCAGCTACTACGGGACTTGAAATCAACGATCGCAGCTGAAGGGCGGACTTCTCGCGGAAAAATGCTCTAGCAAAAAGCTCCCCTACGCCATAGATAAGAATCAGTTTTAAAAGGGAGTAACTTCAGGCACGGCGGAGGGAGTTCGATTTCCGGATGACTTCGCCAAGAAACGAAGAAAGAATTTTTCCTCTTATTTTCGAGAAGCTAGCGGGATTCTTGAAATTCGAACAATCAGCCGAGCTATGGTTAATTTTACGAAATCGTTCCCTGAACCTCTGGTCGACCCTTCTCCGGCGTAGGTCGGGTGATTTCACAAAAATGTTCATAACCCGGTTATTTGTTGCGAATTTCAAAAATTTCGCTAGCTTTTCGAAAAATAGAGGAAAAGTGTTTTCTTACCATAAGAATGGACTTTCAAAAACGGGGTCCTAATGGGCGGCGGCACGATGTTCGGCAAAAATTGACCAGAAATCGAACCCCCGCCGGGCATGAAGACCACTTGTTTATAAAACGCCTTTGTAACCTTTAGGAAGCAATTTCCTTCCATTTTTCGAAAAAAAAAAATCAGCCGAGTTATCAACATTTTTGTGAAATTACTCCAATGACGCCGGTGAAGGTTCGACCAGAGGTTCATGGAACGACTTCACAAAATTGACCATAACTCGGCGTTGTTCGAATTTCAAGAATCCCGCTAGCTTCTCGAAAATGAGAGGAAAAATTCTTTCTTCGTTTTTTGGCGAAGTCAACCAGAAATCGAACTCCCTCAGCTGCGCCTGAAATCCTCCCTTTGGAAACTGATTCTTATCTATGGAGTAGGAGAGCTTTTTCTTTCTACTTGCTGAAAAGCTAGCGGAATTTTCGAAATTCGAAAAGCCTATCGAGTTATGATTATTTTTGTAAACGTGCAATGTTATCGCTCCAATGACGTCAGTGCAAGATCGACCCGAGGTCGATCCAACCTATTCCTTTCGGAAAACCATGACTTTTTTACTGTGCATTGGACGAGAGTTGAATTTGTGATAGAATCAGATTCTTTCTGTAATGAAAGTAAGAATGCGTAGAAAAGAAACGAAAACAGTCGGGGTGTTCTATTCTAGGGATTTGGGGCGAAGTCTCCAACCAGACGTTCAAACGTCTGGTTTTACACAGTAATAAAAACGCTTTGTCTGAAGGGAGGTGGCAAAACAATCCATTGAGATTTGATATTGTTTCTCCATAAATCTCAAATATATTTATACAGGGTGTCCTAAAAAATTGTAAGCACTGTTTGAAATGTGATAACTTTGCGCACAGTGAAGGTGCTGAAAAAGATAAGGGCTCATATGAAAGCTTAAAAAATCGAAATTTTCGGGCATATGCTCTATATGAATTGCTCCATGCACTCGTCTGAATTCTTGCATTTTGCACTTGATTGATTGTGTTTCACTTGAATAACTTTTGCAATTTCTTCACAAAGTGGCATCAATTGCACCAATTGATTTCTGCTCCTTTTATGGTCTAAAATTTATCAGCACACTATGCCTTGCAAAAAATGCAGTGTATCTTTGAAAATGCAGATACAATTTGAAAGGTTCTAACACTGCTGCTAACGAAGCTTTGAAAGATGTTTGAGACTCATATGAAGGCACACGGTGACGAGATTTCTATGGCACGCAATTGGTCAAGATTGCGCCATGCCTGCGCCCGAAACCTTGCATTTCAGACTCGATTGATTGTGCATGGATGACGCGAGTGGGTGGTGCTGTGGAGAAGAAGTCGCTGAATCGCGTCTGCACTTCGACAATGTTTCCGAACTTCCAATAGCACTTCAAGATAAACTTCTTCTCCTCGAAGGGCAGCCTAGAGCCGGGCATGACTATTGTTGATATGTAGAGAGCGTTATTAAAACAATAGCCAGGTCGATAAATTGTGCAATCAAAAACTCACATGTCATGTGTCTTTCACGTGATTGTCAAGTTCTAGACATTAAAAGAAGCACAGCAGCGCAGGTTAACACGGCCAAGTAGTACCAAGACTGTAACACGCATTCAGCCCAATCAATCGACTCTACCGAGTCTGGCGCGACCTTGACCACGTGAACGTCACAGAAGAATTTTTGCTATCCTGTGCTTTCATATCAGTCTCGAATAGCTCCAAAACCTTCATTAGCAACAATGTAGAACCTTTCAAATAGAACCTGCATTTTTTTTAAACACACTGCATTTTTTGCAAGACACAGTGTGTTTTTAACTTCGAAACCTTAAAAGAGGCACAAATTAATCAACACGGCCCATTTAAGAAGAAATTACAACGAGTATTCAAAAAACACAATCAATCAAGTGCAAAATGCAAGAATTCAGACGAGCGCATGGCGCAATCCACACCGCTCATATGTCAGAAATTTACAGTTTTCTTAAGCTTTCATATGACCCTTAACTTCTCTAGTACCTTTACTGTTAGCAAAGGTATAAAAGGATAAAGGACGGCGTTACTCAACCCCTTTTGGGATGCGCCACGCATACTACTTCTACGGGATATCGTGGAGGCGACATGATTGCGTATTTGACCATACAATGACTTGCGGTGGCCAGCCGATGAACAAGTCAGCGCTTTATCCTTCCCAGACAAGTCTGGTACCAATTCACCGACCCCGGAGGGATGGAAGGCTTGGTTGGCCTGGGCGAGAAATCCGAACCAGGAACCTGGTGTCGGGTGCAGGCGACAGTCGCGCCTCCTCCGACTGCGCTGCATGCGCCCTTATTAGCAAAGGTATCAACTTTCAAACATTGCTAGCATTTTTTGGGACACCCTGTATAATACAATTTCCGACGCTCCTTCAGCTGAGAAAATGTCTCGTGTCCCTGACATGCAGAAAAAAAAACCTGCAGAAATTGAATAGGGAGACTGAAACTCTGCTACCAGAAAATCGTCTTTAACTATCGACAGTATCCAAAACCTAAAGGAATTGTATTGTGTTCTCAAAACATGTATTATTCAGTGCCCTCTCTTCAGTGTTCTCTTCAATGTCGATGCCGCACCTGGGAACAAGAGCCTATTAAGGGTTTCAAATGTCACACAAAGCGTTGAAGAAATCAAGACGTATAAGAAATAAAACACTGGCAGGGAGGGGAAGGTCGTACGAATTCCGCTCCGGAAAGGGTGGCGGTCGTAAATTTTTAGCAAAAATCGAACTCCACACTCGACCCTGAGTCAGTGTCGTTTTTAGGCGAGCTTCGTCCAAGATGATATGGAATAGCCGCAGTGAGACTGCACTGTTTAAACAGCACGCCAAGACCCATCTCTCGGTCTTCGACCTGTCTGCTCCACAGTGGCTATTGGAACGATGTTAGTTCTGTTGGGCCCTTATCTAAACGTCAGTCAAAACAGCTTCGATAAGATAGAGCGTCCCTTTTAGTCGCCATCATGCCCTCCGCGGCACGAATTCTTCTGCTCGTCTGCACATTCACCTCCCTTCTCGCCGCTTCTGTGAGACAGTGCTTGCGGTTTCATGGTAAAGCAATGTCAACCTTGACACTTAAACCATTTAGGGAGCGGCTCCCTGTGGTGACGGTTCTTCATGTCCAGATGGGACGACCTGCTGCCATTTGCCTGTTTGCCCTATCCATTCTTCTTTCCTATCCTATCGCCCTTAGAGTGCACTTTTCAAAAGATTTCTGTTAAGGACGGAGAATGGGGGTGCTGCCCATTCCCTAACGCAGTGTGCTGCGCTGACAACATTCACTGTTGTCCTGAAGACACGACATGCGACACGAAAGAGCAGCAATGCAGGAAGCACACTGTGAGTTCGTCCGAGTTCTCGAGGTGTTCAACAACAACCTTTTTCCAAGACAGGGCGAGGTAATCTGGGCTCGAAAGAAGTCTCGGACACAGAAGGTGACAGAGGACGGCGAGATCACATGCCCCGACCGAAGAAGCAAGTGCCCGTCAGGTAACCGCAGTGCTCCGGATGGACTCGTCAAGGGAACGGCGTCCGTTTCGTTCAGGGAGTACCTGCTGTCTTCTTGTGAGCGGCAGATACGGCTGCTGCCCAGTGGAGGGAGCGAACTGCTGCGCCGACCACCTGCACTGCTGTCCACGTGGGTTCAGCTGCGACGCATCCGGACAGCGATGCATTCAGGAGAAGGTGAGGGCCAATCGCCTTCGCGCTCCGCTTCCCCGCACAGCAAATCCTTCAGCGCACTTCCCTAGGTCGCGCTCCTATCTCCTCAAGGCGGAAGTAGGAGAATAAGGATGAAGCATGAACATGGAGTCAATTTTTGTGTAGGGCGCGCCTCTTATTCAATTTTCACGATTCCTCCTGGAGATTGCTCGAATATCTATTGTCCTAGACAGCGACAGTCACTCGACGCACGCGTCCTCGTCAGTTCTTTCAAGTCTGGTCTCAACCCAGGGACCGCGAAGGGGGTGGAGGGCTTCGTTGTTTTGCGCGGATGGTTCTCTAGTCGCTTCGTTTTGCACGAGAGAGTCATCCTCTCCCCCAACTGCGCTACTCCCGCCCTGAATCCAATGACAGTTCGCTCTCGTTATAACGCGTTTGAAGGGACCGGAGAAAATCCGCGTTATAACGGGAGTCCGGAGCTGACCTTTTTACATCATTTTACGCACAGATTTAGCTAAAATCACACACAGTCACAATATAGCCATGTAAATAAAATATGTGCGCATGGAGAGAGTGTGAAGGCAGAGAACAACTTTAGATTATTAATGGAGCCTGCCCTTGGAGATACCCTCTGTTATATGCATATAAGTATGTCAAATGTGTGTGATGAATAACCGAGTACTAGGCGTAGTTAGACATGATCAGCAGCACAGCTGTGCAACCCAATGCTGCAAAATCTTTTGCTGAGATCAAAACTGTCGCGCCAGGCGCGACTCGAACACGCAGTCCCTGCCTGCGGAAACAAGATTTTAGCCCACTACACTATCAGCGCTGCTAAATCGCGCGCCACATCCGCGATATCCTAGCTGCAAATGGTTTATCTGTATAGGGATTCCGTGATATAGGGATGTTGCGTGTGATCGAACAGAATTATTGCTGTTATCCTGTCCGCAAAGCAGGGGAATAGGCAAGTTTCGGATGGTGCAAGAATTCTGACCGCAAAAACATCCTGTAACAGCACCTAGCATCTATACCAGCTATCTAGGCTTTAAAATGCGTAGGGATTGTTCTGAAAAATCCGAGTTTGTCTGCGCTTTCCCAGTGGAGCAAATCTACCATCATCTATCAATACTGAAGCTTCTAACCATTACCGGGAGTTTTCTACTGTGCTCAAAATATTGCTGACTATGAACACTTTTGTGGGCCGCACACGCTAGGAAAACATTGATATGCACCTAATACATTGCCGCACGGATGCTGGTCGTGGCTACGACGAGACAGTAGAACGGTAGATCTGATCACAGACGCGGTCGGCATCTTCCTTGCCTTCATTTTCTGTGTGGGACCGGATCTGAGCACTGCTCGGGTTATAACGGGAGTCATTTTGAACGCAGAGTTCCTCCCAAAACCGCGCTATAACGGGAGTAGTGTTGCATCCGACGCGTCTTGAGCGGAGTTGATTTGCATAGGCGTAAAGGTAAGCTGGCCGGGGCCAGAGTCTACGTTGTGTCGGCAGTCGCGCCTTATCCGGAGGCGCTCTACCATCCTACTAATATAGAAGCGCTAGTCCGTCTGTCCGTGTGTTTGTGTTTTGTTTGTGTGTCACAAACCTGTCTGGACCAGTAAGACGTGTCGAACGTGTAAACGTAAGCGCCAGGTAAAATCTGTCAAGGTCAGCTTCATGTGCACTTGATGAAAATGGTGGAGAGTTGGCGGATACGGTCAGATTCATAAGGGGGTCGATCGGACGATCAATCTCGACCGGACGTGTCGCATTTCTCCCGGATTTGTTCGATTTGGGTGGGTGTCATGCAACCGTTTCCACGAAGGAATTACTATGGCTCGCAGGAATTGCTCCAATATGATTGCGTTCAGACAAGATACATATACAGCAGCTCAGCTGTACCGACCGACCGAACAAAATCGATTTTTCTGCAGATTAGACACTCCGGATTGGGTATTGCACAAATACAATGGAGCGTGGGCAAGTCACACGTCAAGCGTTCTGAGTGCCTTACCTTACCATATTCTATGTAATAAGGGAGACCAGTTTTTCCTCCTAGTGGGGTCAAAAGGTCACAAAATCCAATAAAGAAGTTCGGTTTTTGGAGTTTGGGGCGAAGCCCCAGGCCCGTTTGGTGGCCGGTAGGCCGTTGAACGTCTGATACTATATAATAACACAATAATTCGGCAAGAGCTATCGATCAGCGAAAATAGCGTAAAATACCCAGGCGTCTTCTACATGCCTGAGGATTCAGAAGACCTGCCGAACACGTCATCCAATGTGCGTCAAGGTTCACATGACGTGCCGAAGGCGTCGTCTGATAAGTGGGGATCATTGAGGTTGATTAGTATCAGAAAAGGGGAGTTGTTTCTATAAGGAGGGCCAGTAGTAAGAGACCATTTCCAGTAAGGGAGGGCAGTAGTGGGGGAACAGTAGGAGGGATCATCATCATCTTACTATATATAATCGGTCTATGTCACTTGTCGTCACGGGGAGGGGGACTGAAGCCAAGAGATGCCTAAGAAGGTGCGGCGTATGCCAGCCGGACTTCCTTTGAACTTAACCATGGGAGGTTGCTGACGAACTACAGCGCGTTTCAAAAGTATGTATCCACTCTAAAACATGCCCATATCTTGTTTCGCGTTTATTTCTGCAGGCCCGCACTAGCCCCTCTTGATTCCTCGTAGTCAAAAACAGCTAACCATGCGCTTTCAGAGATTTTTTTTTCGTCTCACACGAGAATCAGACTTTTTTGAAGAAAATTGGTTGAAAATTGGCGTTTCAAGAGTATGTATCCACTTGCGAAAGACATACTTTTACTAAGTTCAAAAGTCGATCAGGCCAACATTATTTCTCATAACATCATGCATCGTATTATTCATACTACTGACAAGGCTCTGGATAATTTTGTCTTTGCTGGCGTCCCATGTGATCAAAATTACCACCATGTCATGAAACTGTCGGTTATTCGCGTAGACTGGTCGGAACACGATCCCCACATGTTCTCCATTTCGTTGCTGGAAGGTAAGCAAGCCGGCCAGCTCGTTACTTGAATGCTTTGACGTGGAGGCCAATCTTTGGTCGACCTTGACACGTGGACTGCAACGCTGCCCTGCTCCAGAACACGTGTCTGCCGTCTTCTGCCTCTCAAGAAAGGCATAGGGCTAGGCTCCATTACACCTTGACCCTCCAGACTGTCCATGTGACACAACGGAAGCCTAAGCTTTAGCATTCCACTGCTGAAGAAACCGACCACTGTCACTAATGAACCGCTTCCAAACCGCCTCCAATGTTGCGACGGGGCTTCTCGCAGGCCTCTCCAGTAATGTCGGTATCCATCGGGGTCATCAGAATAGATTTTTCCCGTTGGTATAAATGAAAGAAATTTAATCTGGATGGTCTCCGATGGATACCGACATTACTGGAGAGGCCTGCGAGAAGCCCCGTCGCAACATTGGAGGCGGTTTGGAAGCGGTTCATTAGTGACAGTGGTCGGTTTCTTCAGCAGTGGAATGCTGAAGCTTAGGCTTCCGTTGTGTCGCAATGACAGTCTGGAGTGTCAAGGTGTAGGGAGCCTAGCCCTATGCCTTTCTTGAGAGGAAGAAGACGGCAGACACATGTTCTGCAGCAGGGCAGCGCTGCAATGCATGTGTCAGGTTGACCAAAGATTGGCTCCACCGTTACAGCATTCACGTAACGGACTGGCCGGCCTGTTCTCCTGACAGCAACGGAATGAAGAACATGTGGGGGATCGTGGTCCGACGAGTCTACGCGAATAACCGACGGTTCCATGACATGGTGGTAATTTTGATTACATGGGACACCAGCAAAGACAAAATTATCCAGAGCCTTGTTAGTTGCATGAGTAATACGATGCATGATGTCCTAAGAAATAATGGTGGTCTAATTGACCTTTGAGTTTAGTAAAAAGTTTGTGATTCACAAGTGGATACATACTTTTGAAACGCCAATTTTCAACCAATTTTCTTCAAAGGAGTCTGATTCTTTCCTTCTTTTTCTCAAAAGACAAAAAATCTTGAAAGCGAGTGGTTACCTGGGGCGGTTCTACACGAGTGGTTACCTTTTTCAACTACGAGGAATCTAGTGGAGCTAGTGCGGGCTTACAGAAATAAACGCGAAACGAGATATGAGCAAGTTGTGGAGTAGATACATACTTTTGAAACGCACTGTATATCCATGGGTGCGGATCGTCCAAGTTTCGATATATTCAGAGAGCAACGCGTTAGGGTATGAATGGGACCAGGTGCGGAGCGTAGGAATTCAGAAAATGTGTTCTAGACGTTGTCCAACGTGCGTCAGGATTCAGAAGACGAGCAGAAGACGTCGTACAACTTGCGAAGGTATTCAGAGTAGTACCAGTAGGATGAAGAGAGTGAAGAGGGAATCAGCAATGGGAGACCACCAGAGGGCGAGGGGGAATAAGAGACCAGTAATTTCCCTCAATATGGTCCAACGTGCGCAGGGATTCAGAATACGTGGGGAAGACGTGTCCAACTTCCGTAGGAATTTCGAATAGGGAGGACCAGTAGGAGGGTACCAGTGAAGAGGGGATCGGCAAAGGGGACCACTAAAACCGGGGAGGGGGGGGGGGTAATAAGGGAGGATCAGTATTTTTCTTCAATATCGTCCAATGTGCGTCGGGTTCCTGGATTCATTGTCACATGTGCTTGCTTGACTTTCACTCCGTTTCTTTGCCAGCAAGCACATAGGTAAGGAAGTATTAGCGGGAGGGGGGGGGGAAGGAAGAGCGAATGACTATTGAATTCGGAGTATTGTTGCCGTCACACAGTTAATGGGGTCGACCTGTCGAGCAAAACCGATTAATTTTAATTATGTTTTTGCAGATTAAGCATTTCGGATAGGTACTCTCATGGTCTGTTTCTCGCTACGTGGAGAACGGGCACTTCGGAGAATAAATCGCGCACGTGCGATGGAGGGTGGATGGACTTCATAGGAGCAGTGAAGGTTCTGCCCTACCATATCCCGCTGCACTAATATATGCAGTAAAATCGGTTTTTCTACTTAATAAGAGTACGAAGACCTAAAGGAGAATGGAGGAATATTGGGGTTCTGCTATTCGTTTGGCGGCCGCTAGGCCGCTGAACGACTGGTACTGTATAATAAAGCGTTAAGAGCTATCGATCGAAGCCGTTTCAGGAGAAATTAGTCATAAAATAGGGGCTGGGTAATTAGTCGTAAAATCTCGCAGATTTAACCGATCAGGGTGGGAGTTAAATGATTATGATCGTCACTGAAAGTCCGTTCCAGCAGGTGAAGGCAATCAATATCGATAGTTATTATCGATTTTCTCTCGAGTTTAACCGAGTGCTTGCAGTTGAGTGAAATGAGGGACCGTACTGTGGGGCACCAGGAGGGTCGAAAAACCTAGGTGATGAAGGCACTGATTAGGAAAAACAACGACGTCATTGAACCGTCTGGAGATAGTGCCGATGTTGATCGAAGTGGTGGTGAGGTCGGGGGGGGGGGGGGGGTCTGGACGACTTCATACGCAAAAGTACGCATCTGATCTTGACGAAGGAAGCGGAAGGTTGGAACATAATCACCTGTATCACCTGTCGTCCCGTTGATCATCGAATTGCTCGAGCGGGTGCCAGCAGCGTCTCCATTCGTCCCTGTCGCGTACCAGAGTGGTCCAATGGATCCTCCTCGCTCGAGGGACACGAAGAGCGTCATATCGGTCGTTCAGGGCTTTAACGAAGAAGTCCGACCAACGCGTCAGTGGGCGTCCTGGTGTTCTTTTGACATCCCGCGAAATCCAGTCGGTGATGGCTCTCGTCCAGCGGGTGTCTGCGAAGCGCATTACGTGGCCGGCCCACCTAATTTTCGACAACTTGGCCCACGCGACAGCGTCTCTGATCTTCGAACGTCGGCGAAGCTCGGAACTCCGGAGGCCTTCTCTCACTTGCGAGAGTCGTGTCACTCAGAGCATCGTCCTCTCGATTCCACGCTGTGCGACGCTGATCGCGTGTTCATCCTGCTTTCGTATAGCCCAGGTCTCTGAGGCGTATGTTAGGGCAGGAAGAATAGTGGAGTCGAATAGGTGGGCACGGAGTCGAACATTCTTCGTCTTCTTCGCGACTTCTTCGACGCTCTTGAAAGCTCCCCAAGCCGCTCTTTTCCTCCTGCTCAGCTCTGGTGCTAGGTCGTTGGCCATGTTGACTTCGCGACCCAAATACACATAGCTGGAGCATTCGGAGATGTTCGTTCCGTTGAGCGAGAACGGGGCATCAGAAACCCATCCGTTCCTCATGAACATCGTCTTCGTAAGATTCAGCTGCAGTCCTACGCTCCCACATACACGATCGAAGTCGGCCAGCATTCGCTCCGCCTGGCTGATGCTCGGTGTTATAAGTACGATGTCGTCAACGAAACGAAAATGATAGTGCAGCTGCTGGCCGTCGACCTTCACTCCCAGGTCTTCCCATTCTAGTTCGCGCATGACGTTTTCGAGAGTGGCGCTGAAGAGCTTCGGGGATATGGTGCCCCCTTGCCGAACCCCTCTCTTCACGTCGACGACGACGTCGTTGTAGAATGGTGAGATCTTGGTCGTGAATCCACTGTACAGCTCTCGAAGGACTCTGATGTACTGAGTAGGAACGCCCTGAGTGAGCAGGGCTTCGATGACCGCTTCAGTTTCGACAGAGTCGAATGCCTTCTTCAAGTCGATGAACGTAAGGCACAGCGGCAGCTTGTACTCTCGCGACACTTCGATGAGCTTCGTAATGGTGTGTATGTGGTCGATCGTGCTGAATCCTCTCCGAAATCCTGCTTGTTCGCATGGCTGTCCTTCGTCCAGCGTTCTGCTGATCCTATTCAGGATGACTCGAGTGAACAGCTTGTAGACTACGGACAGGCAGATCGGGCGATAGTTCCCAATGTCGTGCACGTCTCCCTTCTTGTACAGCAAGACGGTCCTGCTGGTCTTCCACTGAGATGGAACCTTGCACTCCGACAGGTAACGTGTGAAGAGCCGCGCCAGGGTGTTGATGAGCACTCTCGGGAGGTTCTTCAGGTGTTCAGCTCTGATCCTGTCAGAACCGGGTGCTGTACGTTTCTTCAGCGACGAGATGGCGTGTCGGATCTCGGAAGGGAGAACAGAGGGCACGACGTATCCATCCTGCGGAAGATGGCATGGGGGCAGGTGGACGTGGCTATCGAAGAGATCGGAGTAGAAGTCGTGGATGACCTTCTCCATGGTCCTTCTGGAAGAGGTGACGGTTCCTTCGGAGAGCGTTCATCTTGGTCTTGAAGTTAGCGAAGTCTCGGCGGGCATTGCGTATGGGCTCAACCCTGCCTCTGCAGCTTCAGCCAACACTTCCGCCCTTCTCTCCTTAAGATCCTCCTTTATCGCCTCTCTGCATAGCTTCGCAAGCTCGGACGTCAGTTGGTAGTTGCCTGACGCTCGTGCTGCTCCACGCTGGCGTATCAGCTCGAGAGTTTCCGGAGACAGACGTCTCTTGGTGGTCTTCAAGCTCTCAGCTTCCTTAGCACTATCGTGGAGATGGTGCACGAAGCGGTCATATTCCTCGTCGACGTTGTCCATGACGGCATCTTCCCAAAGGCCGGCAAGAGAGGTGAAGAGGTCCCAGTTTATGGTCGTTCTGGGAATCCTCTTCTTGAACTTCGCCGCCTTCTCTCCTTGACGCGAAAAGCGGAGCCTTGCGCGAAGGAGGCGGTGATCCGATCCCGTGTAGAACTTGGGGACAACAGAGACGTCGGTCAGGCAATACTTGCGGTTGAAGATGATGTGGTCGATCTCGCTGTGGAACTGGCCACCGGGAGATTCCCAAGTCCATCGTAGGCTTCTGGAACTGCGAGTTTCCATGGATGGTCTTGGTCGACATGATAAACTCAGACAGCCTTTCACCATGCTCGTTCCACTCCAAACCGTGGGTTCCGATGTGACCGGCAACCTTCGCGGTCCGATCTTGGCGTTGAAGTCGCCGACGATCACCTTGTAGAAGATGTGATCTTCCTTATAGAACTTCTCCAGCTCCACGTAAAAGGCTTCGACCTCTTCGTCGTCGTAGTCGGATGTTGGGGCATACGCGACGAACACAGTCAAAGCTGGCACGGAACCACATCGCTTCAGTCGCAGACGTCCGAGTCGGGTTGTCAGAGACTCGTACGAATCGATGTTCATGGCCAAGTGCGTGTTGACGAGGGCACCAACGCCGCCTACTCCCCTGCTGTCGCATGTTCCGAGGAACAGTTCTTCTCCGGAATCGTAGGCGGCGTGTAAGGAGTGGTATCTTCTCGTCTCGGTCAGTCCGATGACGTCGTACTTGATCTTCTTGGCTTGCATCATCAGGTCCTCGACGGATGCTTCCGATGCAAGCGTTTGGGCGTTGTAAGTACAGATCGTCATCCTAGTCCTTCTCAATTTGCGCAGCCTGGTTAGGCCCTGAGATTTTAGCAGCCTCTCCGTACTCGTCCTTCCCATCGCTGCAGAAATGGGGGCTCTTTCGGGGTCAGGGGAATGAGGCCCTTTAGTGCTGCTGTTTTTGACTTGAGTACACACGGGTAGCTAGTCGGGCTCTGTCGTGCGGGCGAAGAACTCCGGGTAGCCAGCCAGACTGCCCAAAGGGACGGGGCGAGACTTGTGAGGCGGCCTCGAATTGTCTTACACCAGCGTCGGTCGCCGGCTCCGCCGGCGCCGACGCTGGAGTGTGCGGGCCACGCCAGGCTAGCCGGCTTCGCCGGCATCGCATCCGCGGGTCACGCCGGGCTAGCCGGCTACGCCGGCGTCGGGTATGGCGGGTCACACTAGGGACGTAGCCAAACCTAGCTACGGATGCTTCCTCACCCAGCGTCGGTCGCCGGCTCCGCCGGCGCCGACGCTGGAGTGTGCGGGCCACGCCAGGCTAGCCGGCTTCGCCGGCATCGCATCCGCGGGCCACGCCGGGCTAGCCGGCTCCGCCGGCGTCGGGTATGGCGGGTCACACTAGGGACGTAGTCAAACCTAGCTACGGATGCTTCCTCACCCAGCGACAGTCGCCGGCTCCGCCGGCTCCGACGCTGGGTAAGGAAGCATCCGTAGCGTCCAGCACGTTGAAACTTGCGCCTACTCCAGACTGATTCCTAGCTTGGTACCACTCACTCAGTATAGCACGCAGAAGAATGTTCTCAGCACTCCTTCTTCATCTAGCGTTGAGTTCACAGCCTATTGCAGCTTGCCTAAAGAAATGTCTGACACTTCTTTCCAGTCGTCGTGCTTCGAGCCGCTAGGTGTGGTGAATTCCGGAGGTGACTTCATTAGCCACTAATTTTGAGGGAACTTACGGGAAGAATTATTCCGAGAGCCTAGTGTAGTCGAAAACTGGGGGTGGGACGGGAACTTGGTTTCCGCTGTTGACGAACCATTACAAACAGTGACTTGAGCCTCCCTCCTTTATGAGATTTGTGAGATTTTCTGTCTCTGATTTCCTTACCTCCAATGTGTCAGATAGAAATCCTGGTCGGTTCGGTTTGAGAGAAAACCGATAACACCACTCAAGTGATCGATAATACCGATCGATATCGATTGCCTGATCAAAACGCCCAATATACCGCGGAACGCTCCCATCGGCCGACATAATCAGGCAACTCCAATCCCGATCGGTTAGGTCTGAGAGAAAACCGATAGCACTACTCGTTATTTGATTGGTAGTGTGAATGCCTCTTACTTACCACCAAAGTGGGGATATGTGTGTTCCTCACTGTTGTATTTGTTGTTCAACTACTGCTATCAATCGAGTAAAAATCGCTCAGCGAAATAACTTCGGCAGCGCGACAGGAGGTACACCCGCCCCTGCTAGGGGGTGTGGCGTCAGGAGGTGCACCGGAGTTCTGCGGACCGGAAACCTTTGCTTTGCGTGTCAAAGGTTTCGTAAGGCAGCCGTTAGACTCTCGGTGAAGCCTAGGGAGTTGGCGGTGGGTGAGCAAGGGGGATGAGAGGAAGATGGCACGCCGCCCAGCAGGGGGCGGGTGTACCTCCTGACCGTCTCCCAATAACTTCGAATGGGAGAATCTTACAGCCCGCAACTAAGAAGCAAACATATAGCGCATTAAAAGATGAGATCGCGCCATGCACTCCAAAAATGCCACCTAATTGATCCACCAAAGTGGGAATATGTGTGTTCCTCACTGTTGTATTTGTTGTTAAACTTACGCTATCAATAAATATCGCAACGTCTTAGAAGGGGGCCCAAGCGATAAATAGGAATCATGAGTGGGCGGGAGAAACTGTTGCATGCGCTCGACACAACGAACTTCGAATGGGAGAATCTTACCTACAGCCTAGCTAATGAGCAAGCATATAGCGCAATAAAAGAATCGCACCATGCCTTCGAAAAGTTCACCGCAGCTTTTAATCGACTGATAGTGTATAATCCACTTAATCACAAAGGTGGGATATGTATGTTCCTCACCGTTGTGTTTGTTGTTCAACTTCTGCTATCACACGAATAAAAATCCGACAGCTTGGAAGGGTGTAGAAAGTAGGAAGTTTATGTGGGCGGGAGAATTTGATGGGCTCAATCCAACCAACTTAGAATGGGAGAATCTTACTTACAGCCTACAGAATCAGGCGCAGAACGGCTCGGGTGGACAGGGCTCATCGTGTTAAGTGGTTGTCAGCCCCTTTAAGAAGCACACGAGTGGATAAGTGGTACAACTAGTAGTGGGGATCAAATAGGCTGGGGCGGGAGGCCTTCGATGTAGGAACGCCCGTCGTTTTGTGCTGTGTGAAAATTCAAAATTATCAGCAGCACTGGTGGGTTCTAGCCCTATGGTGAACCAAGTTAGTTCACTTCTGCTGTGAACGGGCATACATGTGCCTTCCTACCAAGGGGCATACTCTAACATGTACAGCGAGGAGCACTAGAATAGGGCCGCAGATTCTCACCACAACACTGACATCAACTTAAAAGGCTCTCGAAGGGAAACAAAGTGAAACGGTGACAAAGGCAGTAACGAAGAGCGGCAGTATGGATTAACACAGCAGGAGCTGTTGTCAAAAAAGGGAAGGTGGAAGCTCGCACACATCAGAAGGTTATGCACGAACACAGAGAAAGTAGCAAGAACAGGAATGAGCAGTGACCCCGGCCATGCACACAGGCGGCTGAGTTGTACCCTGCGGTAACACAACTGTAGCAGCACCAAATTGCAAGCACTAATTGACCGGTAGCAAGGACAGGAGCCTCCAAGGGGGTGAGTTCGAAGCAGTAGCCACCCAACACGTGCGCGGGCAGAGCCGCGGCGCCGGCCTATTTCGCAACGCCTCACGTGTCCTCCTCGGCAGCGGCGATCGCTCACCTCCCTGCGCTTCCCTTCGGAGAGAGAAGTCGAGAACCTGCCTCAAACTTGGGTGATTAAACCGCCGAGCCCGCGAAGTTTACGAAGTTTCCCACGGTCACGTTGAGACAAAAAAACCCTCCTCTATTATATATGGTGGGATGGGATGTACTCCCAGTCTACCGAGTGCAAGCTTTTGGCCGAGCCGACACAGTTGCAATCCGCACAGTCACGGACACATCCGCGCACACTGTGTACGAACATGTCGCTCCCACGCACAAGGAACGCGTCGACCCGACACAGCAGGAGCAAGGAGTACATCCCCTGCATCCCACCTGCGTCTCTGGGCAGTGCACGGTCGCATTTGGTTCGCGTTTAATTCCCCTATCCACCACCTGGGGACGCGCCACGTGGCCCTGCGACAAGCGGCCCGAGATCCCTCTTAACAAGAGAGCCCGAAACCTCTCTATCGAGGGAGATCCGTGGAACATAACACGGTTCTCGAATGTTGTATTTTGTAGAGGAAGCTGCATAAGTAGAGCAGCTAGTTTGACGTGAGTGTTCTTAACTCAGTGATACTGCAACATCGCGCGAAGCGCTCAAGTGCGATAGGCGTGACGGAGCACTTGTGACAAATAACGAAAACACCCCAGCCCACTACTCGAATGGTTAGCACCCTGCAATATGCTAGCCGGAAGTTCCACTTCTCTACACACTCAGCTCGCCATACGGAAGACGCTGCAAGAGACCTGTCATTGTGAAGGTAGGTAACCTGTGTCAGTAATCACCATACCACTCAATCATAAGGCAATGTCTAAGATAACGAGAGCTGTGTCAGTATTTTCTCAAATCTCTGTAGCAAAATATTTCCGAAAAAGAAGGAGATTTCCAGTGGCTTCAGATTATGTCATTCAGTTCGTCTTTTGCTTTGACACGAAATAGAATGGCATCACGCCGGAACTTCATCCACAATTTTCTGCAAACAGCGTCGTGGTGCATCGCTCATCCAAGCTTACAGCTATCACAGTGACTGGATCAAAAATCAGTTTCGCTAGATCAGCAATAAAGAAGTTGCAGACGTCCAAGGTGATCGGCTCCTACCGCAAGTTCCCTGGAACTCCAATCCGCAGCAAGCCGGCAGTCAACATGCACAACGCCAAACAGGTCTGCCTCCCTCCACCTCATCCTTGCTTCCTACAGGACCGTTCGTATTGATTACCTGTTAAGGAAGATGATGTGGACAACGAGCTCGAGCCGATAAGCTGTGGCTACGGTACTACGTGTCCAGCAAGCAGCACCTGCTGCAAAGTATCTAGCCTAGGACGCATCCACCACATGTGTTGCCCACTGCAAAACGTAGGTCTACGCTGCATTTAGGCCTGAGTGCTTTTTTCACTGTCTCTGATTACGCCAACAGCCGGCTAGCAAGTTCAAAAAATGCAACAACAGAAGCCGTCAGGCTACGACTAGAGTAGGTGGTGGAGTCATTTGCTTCCTGTTAACTCGAGAAGGTGCAAAGCAACGAAATGGAGCCGTGGTGGTCTCCTTACGGCCCACAAGTGATGATGATTGGTTCAAAAAGGCGACAGCATGGAGTCGCATCTATAAACATGTGCAAGAGCAGGTGATTCGCACCACACTCGTTACTGCAAAGTGGTCAAAATGCGTTCACAGAGATAATCTCTCGCGTCCGAAAGTTTCGATCATCTTAGAAGTCTATTCTTGGATTCTCTTGAGGATCTAGAAATAGAATTTCTCCTCTCGAACAATATCAAGAGGAGCAGTCCTGCCCTTGAAGCTGACTGCCGAACATGCCAACTTGATTTCAGGCCGTGTGCTGTGAAGAGGTGTGCTGCCCTGCCGGTTATCACTGCCGCCAGAACGGTCGCTGCGAAAAGCGGGCCCTTCGAGATTTCTTCGGCGACATCGACTTTTAAGCTGCTCTTCCGTAGTAAATTGTCTATTGATATTTTCCAAAGGCACTACATTGGAACTCTCTGAAACAGAATGAACAGTTCTACGTCTGGGTTGCCTTATTGTAACCTTAATCTTATTGTAACCCGTACGATACGATTTAACGACGATACTGCCTATTTTCTCTCACCACTCTCTGCTAGTCGAAGGTGTAGAGGTGTAGAGACTCCCACGACTCTGGAGATCGAAAGCAATTTTCGCCCATGCCTCCTCTTGTAGGCTGATTGAGGCGCTGATCACAAATCTGATAAACGTTTTCAGCGATCGCGTGCTCCCGCATTTTCATGAGTGATCAAACTTATCGATGTCAGTACAGAATCGCTTCCGCTATGTGATCAGGCTTGCTTTTCAGTTTTCTACTTTGAGATGGAAAATAGCGCATGAAAAATAGATCTACCACTATATAATTGAGCTAGCTGCCGCGCTGTAGATAATGAGGCGTATCTCACGCAGGTTTCTAGCCGTGAGATACGCCTCATCGAGCCCCGCGCTGACAAAATGTGCCTTTCAACATGGGATGCTGCTGCAGTAGAGGAAGCGCAGCCTCCTCCTGCTTGACACTGCGGCGTATGCGCGCGTTTCTGAGCGTCCGATTCTGAATACGTGTCACCGACGCTGCAGTGAGCACAGGAGGCCCATTAAGGGAGTGGTGGACAGGGGTGTGCGTAAATGAAATCCGAAATTTCGTAAATCGTAAATCGTAATTACGAAAAAATCGTCGTAAATCATAAATCGTAAACCGTAAATCGTAAGAGGTGTCTGACTCATAATGCATCTAATTTCCTTGTTTTTTTCTATTATGTTAAAGCTATTTTTTGAAGCTTTTTGAAACCTTTTTTCATTTTTGAAGGCAGCCACAATTTCTGGAATGAAAGATCGTCATTCGACGATACCAGGCAATTACTTTCGGCATTTACTTGGCTTAAAAGTTTGCTTGCACTTGTTAAATTTCAGAAACTCCAAAATATTGTATTACTAACTAATGATGCTTTAGCCAGTCCTACTCTCTACTACCTTTGTAACAAACGCTGTCATTTCTTTTGCCCATATTTAGCATTCTGAATGGATCGCATAGGACGAACGCAACAGCCCCAATCAAACCACTGAAAACAAGACCAAAAGTGTCAAACTTTTTCACTTTCATCATGGAAACGTCCGACGTTTTGCTTAAGGCGAACCTCATGCGTAGACTCCGCGCCATGACGTGCAGTGATAATCAGACTGAAACATGATTGTTTTACTCCTTCCAACGGTTTGGCTCTTATTCCACAGCCTCCAATCAAGTCCAATATTTCTTGATGGCTTCGCATGAGTTCTACCCGGGAGTAGTCGCTCGGTACACCGTGCTGCCCGCCGCCCTCTTCCCGCCAGGGGTGCACATTTAACGGTTAACGGTTAACGATTTAACGAATTTAACGAATTAACGGCATTTTTCGTTAAAATCTGGCTTAACGAATTAACGGAAATTTTTAGAAATTTAACGGGTTTTTTTAGCGGACTTTTTTCTCAGTGAGTTTATCACATTCACTCTTAGCCTTCAGTAATGTTGCAAGTCTCGTCCTCCTGATTAGGACTGTTCCTGAAAGAACTGTTGAAATCAGCAAGAATATTTTCATATCACGGATTTGTTTTGAATTTTTGGAAACAATGCATTTTGGGGGTGCGTGTAGCTCAGTCGGACGAGGTGCCGGCTGTCACGTACACCCGATACCAGGTCCCTGGTTCGAATTTCCCGCCCAGGCCAGCTAAGCCCTTCATTCTTCCGGAGTCGGAGGATTGGTACTAGATTTGTGTAGGGAGAATACAACGTTGACTTCAATGAAAGCCAAATACGCATTCAAATCGCCTCCACGATATCCCGTAGAATTAGAATGCGTGGCGCATCCCGAAAAGGATTGAGTAACAAGGTTCTTCGTCTTATCGAATAATGCATCTTGGAACTAGAAAGCTCCTCGCCGATCCCCCAAGCACGTCAACGAATCCACAAAGATACTGGTCCACTCCTCACATGATGCCTATCCTCACCTGGCACAGCCTATTCCGAATTACTATCGCTCGCCACCTGGAAACTGGAAACGACAAAGCAGAGAGAATGTTTTCGGCCGTTGGACGTGTTTTGAACGATTTAGAAAAACGCTAATAACAAAAATTAGGGAAGCTACTTTTTTTGAACGTTAACATGTTGACGACATGTCACACAACAACAACAGCAACATTCTCTTTGTGTCGACTTTTCCACACCTTTTCGGCAGTGTGGAACCGTGTAACACGATCTCGTTCACGGTCCCGGCAAATAACAAAAAGGTTTCAGGTTTTTCTTTCTCCTAAAACAGTCACATAAAACTGTTTCGCAAAGAACTAGGAAGGGTGAGAACTCCGGGTTTTGCCTGATCGTACATTTTAAGATGCCTTGTCGGTGATCATCTTGAACGATCATTCCATATCTGCTCTTATTGAACACCCTGTAGACAACTTGTTGCTGAAGACTTGTTTATTTTTCTGCGCTTGTTGATGTTGAATCGCTTATTTTACATTGCAGTACACTCCATTCCGTAAACTTCAGCTGTTGACATCTTAAAGTTGAAACGTATAAGATTTTCTTGATTTTTTTCACTTGAAATAATGGTTTGCAGCTAGTTGTATTTTTAACGAAATTTAACGATTTACCGATAATTTAACGAAAATTTTCCGTTAAGAAATTTCGTTAAAAAATTTAACGCACAGAATTTTGTGTGTACCCCTGCTTCCCGCCCTTTTTCGCTGCGCGCGAAACCGTGTTAGTTGACGTGACGTCGTCCAAAAACCTAACAGCTGATAGGAGACGATTGGGAAGCGCATCTCGGGGAACTCTGAAGTCATTTTCCAGTCAGTTCGGTTATGGAGGTAGTTGAGGGAAGGAGAACGTCGCTCTTGTCTCTAGATTCTTTCAATTTTCGCCACAGTTCTTTATTTAAATTTTCGCCTCAACTAGAGACTATGACTGATTCCTGTCAGGAGTTCTACATTGAAGGCTTATCCGTAATTGTGCGCAAAACCGGCTCACCCTCCTCTCTTTCCAAGGATCAGACAATTCTCCTTGTATTGGAGAACTTTCTAGTGGATGGCCGCGTTGTTGTCATGACATATCTCGCTAAGATGTTGCTGTACTTGTCGAAAGGATAGCGGGACTTGAAGAAAACCTTGGCGCTGCAGATGAATGTCCTTTTCTCCAAATGTGGTGAACAATATTCTGACTCTTGTCTCAAGAACGAAATCAGTTCAGGATAGAGCTGCAGGGCCAAGGGAAGTGATTAGAAATGCGATGCCTCCATATGATAGCAGCCACCCGGACATCTTGTCTTCGGCGCGCTCCTCGCCCCGCCGCTTTCTGAGGGCGGCGTATCCAACGACTCTCCGCCGTTCTACTCGTGTGCATTGGAAAGAGTCGTCTATGTGGTGAACAAGTGGTGAAAAAATTACAAGTTGACTAGGGATGGTTGCAGCATAGGATATGGTTCAGCAGGTGATTCCAGTGCAAGGAGTATTTTCATGTTTTTCTGTGGACAGGAACGAAATGCTCTCAGGCCATTCGAATGTGAGATGTTGTGCTAGAGTGTGACCAGAAAAAGGCTTGCCCAGTTCCATTGCCAGGAATTAACTCGAGCGGCCTATCCACAAAGCCGCGTTGCTCTGTCACAATGCCACAGCAGAACATAAAAAAGTAAATAGGAAATAGCAATGAGCTATGAGGGAATTCTTTAAAAATGGGTACATCGTCATAATCCGAGTTGTATCAGGTTATGTAAACGTTTGCCATCCGTGGACCAAAGATCACATTTACGAAAGTTTACGATTTACGACCCAAAATGTCGTAAATCGTAAATCGTAAAAAAATTGCCAAAATCACCGTAAATCGTAAAATCGTAAATCGTAAATCGTAATTACGCACACCCCTGCTAAGAACTGACAGAGTTACGGTGGTGTGAAAATGCAGGTCAGGCTTGTACAACCCATTTTTTTCGATTTCAGTCGATCACTGCGGAAAGAGGCGATGAGCTGTCGGCCTACAAATGCACAGGCTAACAGATCACTTAACATGCTTTACACGAAGGCGCTTACAGCTCTCCAGCTGCCTAACCTGCCTTAGTTAAAGCTGCCGTTTTAGAGCGGCGGACGGCAACAGTGAAGCTTCTTACGCCTTTACTCCTTCCGTCCTTGAGTTTTCGGCGCTCGCAATGACACCGTTCCGTTCAGCTCAAAAAGCGCTATCGAACGGTATCAATTTCGAACGATTTTGGAAATATCGATTTTTTGACGGTTTCGCATCGAGGACGGGGCCGCACAAGGCGCGGCAGAGGGACGATGACGTCATCGAAAATCGATGTTTCCGAACCGATCCAGATTGGTTGCCATTCGATTGAGCTTTTCGTGCTGAATTGAAAGGTGTTATTGAGTTTCTGAAAAACTGTAATCTCAGCGAGTGAGAGCGGAGGAAACTTCAACCGCTAAGCTCGCCACCTTAAAATGGCAGCTGGGACTAAGGCAATTTAATAAGCTAGGGAGTTGTGCGCGTATCACCTGAAAGAACCTTCAGTGTTCTGCTAGCTTGCGCATTTGTACACCGTTATCTCTCCGCGTCTTCCCGCAGGGGTCGACTGAAATTGGAAAAAATCGTGAAACACAAGCCTGACCTGCATTTTCACACCACCGTAACTTTGTTTGTTCTTAGGCTACATAGCTGTGCGTTGGCCTACTGCTAGAGCTTCTGACTGCCTACAAAATACACAACCTGCAGCCGGAAAGGTTCAAACTTGACAGAGTTATCGCGCTCCAAACACGCCCGCGCGTGCAATTTGCGAGCGGTCGCGCCCACTCGATTGATAGGGTCGATTCTATGCATTGTACACGGCGCGCTCCAGATGCAAGCTGGACAGTCTTAGAGCAAGAAATAAACGCGGTCAATCTAGACTCGAAAGTCTTAGAGCAATTCCTGAGTAGGAGGGCTAGGAATTTCCTTTAAAACTCCCTAAACGCTCACTCTACAAGCTGTTGCGCCCGCTAGATTGATAGGTTCGATTCTATGTGCACTGTTCACGGCGCACTCCAGATGCAAGCTGGACAGTCCTAAAGCAATGCCTGAATGGGGCGGCTAGGGATTTCTGATAAAACTTCCAAACGCTCACTCTACAAACTGTCGCGCCCACTCGATTGATAGGGTCGATTCTATATGCATTGTTCACGGCGCCCTCCAGATGCAAGCTGGAAAGTCTTAGAGCTAATCATTAGTAGGAGGGCTAGGAATTTTCTTTAACACTTCCTATACGCTCACTCTACAAGCTGTCGCTCGCTCTATAGGTTGTCGCGACAACTCGATTGATTCTGTCGGGCCTATGTATGCATTGTTCACAGCACGCCATGTCGGCAGTTAGCTCCAAACAGTAGGCCATGCTCGTGCAAGCGCATGGGTAGGCTCCCTCCATCAGCCTAACGTCCAGAACTTGAGGACGCCGCGCCCTAAACGATTTGCATCCGGCGCGACGCGTGGCGAGCGGAAAACGGCGCTCTCCGGCGCCCATTTGCGCCGCTTCTCATCTTTGGCACCGCTTGTGCTTGTTGGACGCAGCGGCATGTCCGGTACTGTACTGTGTACCATTCTCGAAGTTTGCAGTTGGTGAATTTTCCGTTGAAGATAATGAACGAGAAGGGCGCCCGATGGCACTGGATTCGACTGGCCTCCGAAGTAGGGTGGAAGCGGACCCATACCAAACCACTCGCGAACTATCAAGCACTCTTGGTGTTAGTCACTCAACAGTCGTTCGAGGATTGAAGTCGCAAGGTGCAAAAATTGGGTCGCTGGGTACCTAACGACTTGACACAACATGACATGGATCGCAGAGCCGATGTCGCTCTGTCTCTCCTTACCCTCAGACGTAACCACGGATGGCTGGACAACCTTGTCACCGGGGATGAGAAGTGGATACTCTACTCCAATTATCACCGGCGTGCACAGTGGGTTGACGCAACTGGAGAGGCAGAGGACGTCCCGAAACACGACCTTCACGTGAAAAAGGTGATGCTATGCATTTGGTGGAGCGTTCTTGGCGTAGAATACTGGGAGCTGCTGGACGAAGGGAGAACAGTGACGGCAGAGGTTTACGTCAACCAACTGAGGAAGTTGAGGGCCCACCTTCAAACCAGGGGTGTGCGTTTACCGGTTTACCGATTTACCGGTTTACCGGATTTACCGGCATTTTCGCGAAAAATTCTCTTACCGAAAATTTTCGGTAAATTCCAAAATTTACCGGAAAATTTAACGAGTTGTTTTCATGCAAAATCATGTCCCTATCAATCGAATGGAATAGGAAACATATTACTACCCTATACCTCAGATTAGAAGCGATTGCTTCTATCTTCTCCGATAAGGTGCTATTACCGTTCGTGGTCCTCAACCCCATTAAAACATCCACAACCACATTATGAGGCGGAGATGTTGCGCTCTGGTGTTAAAAACGCGCTCAACTGCGATAGTACCCGCTGAGATTCAAGTTATCCAGCTTCCTGTCAAGCCTTTTCTTCTAGAACTTTCACATCTGCCGTCGTGTTTGTCGTCATTCGATAAGCATCAGCAGTATAAGAGCATCAGAGTATAAGAGTAGGAGCCATTGGACACAGGCGCTAACCCGTTGAAGTACTGGACGAATCCGGTCACCAAATCTGTATTTCCTCACTTGGCTCAAATAACTCCAAGGTACTTTTGTGCTCCTCCGGGAACGGTGGAAACCGAAAGAGTCTTCTCCGCCGCCGGTCAATTTTTGAATGAGTTCCGCAAGGCACTCACACCTGAAAATTTTGCAGGTCTTCTTTTTCTCAAAGTTAACATTCCGCTGATCGGCTTTGACCGCTAGGTGATATGTGCATTTGAAAATGTTTTGTTGTTTCTAAAGTTTCGCTTACTCTGATCTTTAAGGTGACCTCCGCTTCCTATGTTGTTCTTGGAAGTTTTTATTGTGAGAGTTTGGATTCTGTATGTTGCAGTATGCTTTAACGGTGCTGTTTCTTTTAGAATGACATATGCATGATACAATGAAGATAACATGGTTTTTCTGAACGTGACGATGTTTTGGTGAAAAGTTTTTCGCTTTTTTTACTTCCCACGGCTTAAAACTAGTTGCTACTTTGTTTAATATTAAATTTTAAAAATTTAACGGATTTACCGAATTTACCGGAATTTACCGGCGAATTTCCGCGGTAAAAATTTGCGGTAAAAAATTTACCGGCCGCAAGTCGGCGCACACCCCTGCTTCAAACCACACGAGGAGAGCACGTGAAGGTGTATTTTCAACACGACAACGCTAGAGCGACGGCGGCTGAGTTGTTAGACTACGGATGGACGGCTCTTCCACATCCGCCTTACTCACCAGATCTCGCTCCTTCTGGTTATCATTTGTTTTCAAGCCTTCAACGCTATTTGGACGGCCTGCAATTTAGGAACCGAGAGGATGTCAAGGAGGCACTGCTCACATTTTTCGAATCACAACCGGCCACGTTTTGGAGAAAAGGCATCCATGACTTACCAGTACGTTGGCGAAAGACAATTGATGTAAAGGGTGGTTACTTCAAATGATTTGATACTATTGTTCGTATGTTGTGATAATAAATATTTCATGCCCCAAATGTCCGAGAACTTATGCACCAACCTAATATATAGTTCAACAATTATGATAAAGCTCCACAAAAAATTCAAAGCAAAGCAGCTTCTGAAAAGCTTCTAGAGAGGTTGAAAAGAAAATTGGATAGAGAAGATTTTTTTACTCTTATTTATTTATTTATTTATTTATCTATTTATTAGTTATATTATTATTTATTTTATTATTCTGTTTTGAGATTTAGCTTTGATTAATTAATTAATTAATTAATTACTTTATACATGTTTAAAATTTATACACTTATAATTTTGTATATATGCTTTTGTATAATTATAATTTTTGTATATAATTTATATATATAATACAATCATCATGCTCTATAGTAACGCGCTAAGCCATGAATCTTCCTATCGGTCGACGGCGCCGCAAAAATTAGCAGGGGAAAATCGGGGGGGGGGGAGGAAATAGGGAGGAAAATGGGGGGGAGGAATTACGACACGAAAATAGCGAAAAATACCGAGACGTCTTCTACCTGCCTGAAAACTTTAGCCCTGGGGTAATCGCGATCGCTAAACACGAATCTGAAGTTCGTTTGTAAAGTATCGATGGCCATCAATCGATACTGATCAAACTATCGATTTTTTGTGGATGTCGTCCAGGCGGTCCGAAACTTAGCACTGGAGGTAGTCGTGGTCGCTTAACACGAATCTGAAGTTCGTATTTGAAGTATCGATCGCTACCAGTCGACATTAGCCAAATTACGGGTCAAGAAAATAGCGGAAAACACCCAGACTTCTTCTACCTGCCTGAAAACTTCAGCCCTGGGGTAATCGCGGTCGCTGAACACGAATCCGAAGTTCGTTTTTAAATTTTCGATGGCCATCAATCGATACTGACTAAATTATGAGGCGCGAAAATAGCGGAGAATAACCAGACGTCTTCTGCGTGCCAGGGGATTCAGAAGACGTGCCGAAGACATCGTCCGCTAAGGGGAATCATTGAGGGGACCCTTACCAGTAACGGAGACCGTTTCACTAAGGGAGGATCAGTAGTGAGGAACCAATAGATCGCTCTATCATACTATATACTGTACGTAGTGCTAGCCTTTTGTACTCCTAGGTAGGGAAAAATGCTGTAAAAATGCTGTGTGATGTGATTGCCCTTAGCTTAGTGATACTGCGCCATCGCTCGAAGCGCGCAAGTGCGAGGCACGCCGATAGGCATGACGGAGCACTTGTAATATGAATAATATAACTAATAAATAAATAAATAAATCGAAATAAAAAATCTTTTTTATCCAATTTTACTTTCAACCTGCTTTGAATTTTTAGTAGAGCTTTATCATAATTGTTGAACAATATATTTCAAACGCCGTTGTTTTGTATTTATTTGTTTTTAAATCGTATCATACGGGCTAAAATAAAGTTATAATGTCAAAATGGTACACTACAGTGTTCAAGATACGCTTTACACCGACAAAAGGGGTATGGACAAGCCCAGCAATGCAGAACTCACAGCCCCGGATTTGAACCCTCGCCCCTTTCCTGCAACTCCTTCCCATATCCACTCGGCCATCTAGTCGCTACCGCCTTGCTGGTGAGCGGCGCACCCCAATGTTCCACTTCCGTTACTGTACCACTAACAAGCAAATTGTGAGATCGTTGTAATTCCGCTACTGTTCCAATCCCAAACCTTTTGCAGGTTATATTCTCACGACGACATGGCAGTTCCAGACGTCGGTTTTGCTTTATCGGCCCGCACTGAAATGATACGTTTTTTTTTGCAATTTTTGACCTACCCATATATCGGCAGGAAATTTGAAAACAACTACGGTACTTCTCAGACAATGCCTTTCAAAACTCAGTAGGTCACTTTCAAAATTGCCACGATGAGTTCGTTGACTTCCCTTGTAAGACCCGCTCTGAGCGGTGTTGCACAAGGTTGGGCCGTTTTGTCGACACTTTGTGGCTGTTCAGTGGTTCCATTGACGCCCAATTAGCTACTGGTATTCTCAGTGTCTCTTCGAAGTGGAGACTGGCCGTTGACTATTCCGCGGTATGAGGAACACAACTTAGATAGCAAGTTTATGGTGAACACAAAATCAGTGGTGAGGCAACCAGTAGAGCTGCTGGAGTCGTGTGTGAAATCCTTGTCGCTCGATCTGCTCCTTATATGCACATCCGTTCACCAGGGCGTGGCTAAATTCAAATAGAAGAGTGGAAGACGGTGGGGCACGCGATGGCCTCTCCCGACGGTGATATATCCGCCGGTCATTCCACCGTGAGCACATTCAACAGCATGGATTACGGTAGGGAAGTGAGCCCAACCCAACAACTTTTCAATATTTGTACTTATGAGCTGCCTGGGTTAGTTGCCTCTACGCATGTCAGATGTACTATGTTTGCCGATGATTTGAAGATTTACAAATGCTTAGAGATCCCAGGCGATAACGACGTGCTTCAGAGGGCTAACGTTTCGGCGTAACCGCCTTCTTCAGAGCCTGCAAGAGTCAAGTAGAGCTTGAAAAACCATCCATCCAAGAACCATTTCAGACCACAGTGGTGAATCAGAGGTTGGAAGGAGAGGGAGACGAAGCATGAAGAGATAACACAAACAGTCCAGTGCAGTTGGCGAAAAGTACCCCTTTAAAGGAGACACATGAGAGGATGAGGTCACCTTCGCTTCGCCCTCCTAGCGAGCCTCTGGCAGACTGTCCTCAGGTTCGAGACTGCAAAGGTCAACGTACGGGGCCAGCTCCTGTATCACCGCTACGCGCTCCTCCTTCCTGTTGATCGTAGGGTTCCTAGCGGCAATCGACAGCGCTTCTAGTGTCTTGCGCGCCGAGATCTCGAACTCGAGTAGCAATATCGCCATCGCCACGTCAACCCCCGCGCCATTGTGATATCGCAGCCTGTGCTCACTATACCTTTGTCCTTGGGAAAAATTTCGAATTTCGAATGATCGAATAATATTCGATTTTCAAAATTTCGAATTTCGAATGAACGAATAATATTCGATTTCCAAAATTTCGAATTTCGAATGATCGAATATTATTTGAATCTCAAAATTTCGAATTTCGAATTGTCGAATATTCGAATGATCAAATGAACACCTTACTTATTGTGCTCACCCAGTGATTGACATTTACTTATTTTTTATTACCCACTATAAACTGCGTTGACAGAGTGGCATATACAAAGGCTCAGACTGTCATTACTCTTGTACCACTTGGTTAATTGCGAAAAGGATCGGCAAATATCAATTGCGGTGCATCGATTTCTATCAATGAATCTCCTGTCCCGTGGCCGACATACTCCCTCTACTCTTCCGTAAAATCAATGCTAATAGAGTGGAGTGTGGCGAGTCCAGTGAGTGATAAGCGCTGATGAGGCTGAAGGCTACGAGCGAGGCGAGGGCGAGCTGAGGATCGAACCGAGGCTGTGGAAGTCAGTGTCCAGGCTCAGATGCCGTTGTTCGAGCGCCGCGAAGACTGCTCCATTCATTTCCTTCAGGAGACCAAAAGACGGTGACAAAGGTATAATGACAATGGAGCATCCTTGCTTCCCTAAGAATTCGTGCCCCGAGAAGAGAGAAACACCCTGGTTAGGCAGAGCTAGATTGTTATACATACTTCTTGCTCCTTGGTTACTGTCTCCTTAGGTTATACCGAAGCTTCTATGTGGTAAAAGAAAGGTTAGCATGGACGAATAAGTAGCACAAGGGCGATCTGGTGCAGAAGAGGCATATTGGAGGCTCATGAATGGCATTCAATCTGCGTTCTGGCTCTGTTGAAGAGCTTCGCGTCACTTATAAGCAAACGGACCCGAAGTCCATGGTTGGAATCTAATCTGGTAAGACACTACGACTTGGACAGTGTTATTGCGAAAATGAACAGCCATAACAAGATTCACTCGCTTTTCACGTGACTGGCCGCAAGAGGCTCGATGGCGTTCAAAGGAAGCAGGGACGCAGCGGAGCGTTTGCCCGCGCTTACCTCGCGTGGACTAACAAAGGAAGTGTCTGAGCGTATGCCTGAATGGGAAGGGCGAGTCACATAGGGAGAATCCCCACCAGGGATGGGCGGAAATTTTGAAAATTTTCCCAGAAAACAGAAAACAGAAAATCGCTTTCGTCAGAAAACAGAAATCAGAAAACAGAAAGGCCAAAAACGCCAGAAAACAGAAAAATCAGAAAACAGAAAATTTCGCAATTATCATACTACCTAATTATTCAATCCGAAGATTTATTTGTCCAGTAGCAAGTGCTTTTTGCACGACTAGAAATTGGTCGTGGACCAGCGTTTTAACTTGCAAGCGTTTATAGAAGTGGCTTATAAATGATGAATTTTCCCTATTGCATTCATATTAAAATATAGCGGTTTAAGGCTCACAGTCCAAATGTAAGTGTAATCTCAAAACAGACGATTCGCTAGATTAGGGGTCCCACTCGTAAGAGACTGGCCTTATAGAGCACCAAACACGGGCCAAAGATGTTTTGGGTACTGGCTTGATATTTCACAGAACAACACGAGAGTGCGACTGAAGAGGCTGTCAGCGCAAAAACTTTTGGGTGAAAGTGTTTCTTTAAATACGTAGACATTATCTAATAAGGATCAAACATATACCCTTTCCATATTATTATTATTATTATTATTATTATTATTATTATTATTATTATTATTATTATTATTATTATTATTATTATTATTATTATTATTATTATTATTATTATTATTATTCATACATACATGTCATATTACATCTCGATTTGCTGGGGAGGGAGACATGCCCGACATCGGCAACAATCGCCCGATCTGACTGCTGTCCGTAGTCTACAAGCTCTTCACTCGATTCCTCCTGAATAGGGTTAGCAGAACGCTGGACGAAGGACGGTCGTGTGAACAAGCGGGATTTCGGAGAGGATTCGGCTCGATCGACCACATACAAACCATTACGAAGGTCATCGTGCAGCTATGCCTTACGTTCATCGACCTGAAGAAGGCAATCGACTCCGTCGAGACTGAAGCGGTTCTCGAAGCCCTGCTCACTCAGGGCGTTCCTACTCAGTACATCAGAGTCCTTCGAGAGCTGTACAGTGGATTCACAACCAAGATCTCTCCACTCTACAACGACGTCATCATCGACGTGAAGAGAGTGGTTGAGCAGGGAGAGACCGTATTCTCAAAGCTCTTCAGCACCACCCTCGAAAACGTCATGCGCGAACTAGAATGGGAAGACATGGAGGTAAGGTCAACGGCCGGCAACTGACCGTTTGCTGATGACATCGTGCTCATAACACCGAGCATGGCCAGGCCGAGCCAACGCTAGCCCACTTCGATCGTGTATGTTGGAACTCTGGACTGCAGCGGAATCTTACGAAGACGACGTTCATGAGAAACGGACGAGTTTATGATGCCCCATTCTCGCTCAACGGAACGAACATCTCCGAAAGCTCCAGCTACGTGTATCTGGTTCGCGAAGTCAACATGAGCAACGGCCTAGCACCGGAGCTGGGTATGAGGAAACGAGTGGTTTGGGGAGCTTTTAAAGAGCGTAAAATCGTGAAGAAGACGAAGAACGTCCGACTCCATGCTAGCTTATTCGATTCCACTGCTCTTCCTGCCCTAACATACGCCTCAGACCTGCGCTATACGGAAGCGGGATGAACACGTGATCAGCGACGTGCAGCGTGGAATGGAGAGCGCGATGCTTGGAGTAATACGACTTCGCCGACGTTCGAAGATCAGGGACGCTGTCGCATGGGCGAAGTCGTCGAAAATTAGGTGGGCCGGCCACGTAATGCGATTCGCAGACACCCGCTGGACGACAGCCGTCACTGACTGGATTCCGCGAGATGTCAAGAGAATACCAGGATGCCCACCAACGCACGGGTCGGACTTCTTCGTGGAAGCCCTGAACGAACGATATGACGCTCTTTGTGTCCGCCCGGCGAAGAGGATCCATTGGAGCACTCTGTCAACCGACAAGGACAAATGGAGACGTTGCTGGTGCCCGTTCGAATAACTCGATGATCACCGGGACGACAGATGATAGGTGTGATAAATTAAAATTTTTATGTATCACTATTCTATCACTACACCAGTGAAGTCAAAGGTAACTAAAACTTTTCAGCCTCTCACTAATGTTGGACAACCAAAAGCTGAAGAAGAGCTAGAAAAGCAGCTCCGTCAAAGGCTTTGCTTTACGATCATTGGGAAAGACCAGCCACAGTTTTCAATAACCTTAGGTGGAGAATAATCCTACCCACAATTACTCTACGGCACATAGTTAGTTAACATATATTATAATGAAATGCCCCTCAGAACACTAGTTTTCTAGCCTTTGCATGAAGTTCTAAGTAATCGTAGATAGTCTAAACTACTGCGGAAATTTAAGAGACTACAAAGCGAAATTATGAAAGTGGAGAAATGTCTTGTGAAGGGACTCCATGTTAGCAGCACGTATACAATCAAACAAACAAAGTGGTATAGTTTTGAGTGCATAGTGCAATTTCTACAAGGGCAGATCGAGAAACTTACATGCTTGCAATTTAAAATACTCTAGAAACATTATTTTGAGATGAAACTCATGATTCTATGATACTTTTTGGATTCTCTTTATTGGATTTCTATTATATATTTTTTTCGCAGCTCTATTTTCTGTTTTCTGGCCAATTTAGGCCATTTTCCCAGAAAACAGAAAACAGAAAAAATTTGCCCAAAATGGCCAGAAAATCAGAAAACAGAAATCAGAAAACAGAAATTCCGCCCACCCCTGATCCCCACCCCTCAATTAGTATAAAAATGTGTTTATTTTTTCGCCATGAAAAAACCCCAAGGAGTACGGGATCGTTGTAGTTACAATGTAATGGGCGCCTCACGAGTTCGGTGGTCTTTAATGCCCGCGATGCGTCTGCCGCAAGCGGGTCGCAGCGTAGTGGATAGAGACGTTGCTTCATGTGAGGGAGATCGAGGGTTCAATTCTACTGCGCTGCTGCACTTTTGCATTTCAAACGATTGTTGAGATTCGGTGGATTCTGACGTCTATACCACTTCAGAGGTTTTCTACTAATTTTTCCAGCTGCATGCTGTGGTATTCAACATAATGATGTATAAGCGTTCAACATCAGTGATACACTTGCACAATGTGCATGAAGAATAAGCAGTGGTCACCATACGGACGGCGTATAAAGGCTACAGCCTCCTCACAGTTTGATTTCATACACGGACCAATGATCTCGGAAAAAACCATCCTGCTCGGATTCTCAAAAGAGACCAGGATGTGACGTCGGAGGTGGTTACAATGAGAAACGAGGTGTGCGGATCTCGCAAATTATGCTAAACGGCATCGATACACTCTTTCCCTCATGTCTGACTGTCATCTGGAAATCAGAGGTCTGCTGAAAGTTTTCTAGAACCTAACACCAACAATGTCCGCCGACGGTCGAGTGGTGATCCACCTGCTCACGCTAAAGTATGGCCCACCTTTAATCAAGGGATCTTCGAGGGAAGAAATCAAGCTGGCCGAACGGATGGTCTGCATATTCAGGGACTTCGAAGCACGTCAACTTGAAGTTGACGAAGACGAACAGCTGGAAATGGTGGAAGAAGAAGAGGGAGATTGGGATCCGCAAGATGAACTGATGGACGTGGAGAGGCAAGCAAGCAAGCGGGCATATGATAACGTTTTCGTGTGGAACTCTTGTTTCGGAGGAAGGGTACGTCTTCAATTGGATCTCGGCTGCGTGCCCATAAACATGGAGGAAGACACCGCGATTCACTACGCAGGCACTTTGTACCTGCGTATCACTGGTGCTGAACATTCATCACCATGTTGAATACGACAGCGTATAGCTGGAAAAATGCGCAGAAAACGTCTGAAAATGTTATAGACGTCAGAATCCCCCAAATCTCAACCAATCAGTTGAGATGCAAAAATGCAGTAGCGCAGGGGAACCAAGCACCTTAACTCCCTCGCACGAGTCAACCCTCTACCCACCTGCGCTCCGAGCCACTGGCTGCAGAAGCATCGCGGGCGTACAAGACCCCCAAACGCGTGTTGCGACGTATTCCATTGTGACCCCCTACTCCTTGGGTTTAACGACTTGGCAAAAAATGAACACATTTTCAAACCAATTGAGGGATGAGGATTCTCCCTATATGACTCGCTCCCCCAGTTCAGACATATGTACGCTTCAGACCCTTCCCTTGTGAGACCCAGCGGATATGCAGTGTTTAGTAGTTTTATCCAGAAAAGTTCTTTATTGAGTAACATATTTTTGCCTTTATTGTTGTCTAATGAATCGAAAGTACAAACATCGAATTCCGACTTACAGTTATGAATGTGAGTATCTAAAACATTAAATTTCTTTTTATTATTTATGTAATACATATGCTATCTTATTCTCTCTTTTAGACATCTTGTCGTGATGCCAACGTGTTCGATGTTACATTTTGTTACAAGCCACACCTGGAAAGAAGAACCTGTTAATGAGTAGAAACACCACTTGGAAAGCCGAAAAATACGAGCCAATCCTCCGCCGCCAAACCAAGAGAAAGTACGACCCATTTCGATCTTCGGTCAGCCTCGTAGACTGCTCAAAACTACCTGCAGACATCAGACATGCGTGCACAAATTCAGGAACGTGACGAAGAAATTTGAATTTCGATTTCTTTCTCGTTCTGGTACAGGAGTGCGGTACCGAGCTACCACACAAGTTCTAGTGCTACACTCAATGTAGAGGTTCGGATGATCGCACCCCTAAAATCATCCCCCAAATTGACGAAGTGACGAGCACGGCACCGCTTCAACTTGGCCTACTGCGAGCTCACCCTTTTGCTGCCGAGTAGCAAGCACGCTCTGAACTTCTAGGTGTTTGAGAGCGGTGCTGCTGCAGAAGTAGGTCAATAAAGTAACCGGGACTCTTCAAGAAACCTCTTTGGAATTGTTTCCCTGTTTTTTTCATTTTTCCAAAGAAAGTCGCTAACCATAAGATATTCTTTCATTTGTGGCCCAATGCTTCGACACAACATGCGAGTTTTGCTAACAGTACTGGAGCGCTTCAAACACTCGTGAGACAGAATCGACTCCGATGGCAACAACGAATCTCGGGGAAAGATAAAGGCCAAATAGAAGAACCATCTTGTTAGGACCTCATTAGGCCACAAAAATATAAAACAAAAACAATTACTATACTGTAATGTTGCAAACAGAGGAACGAGAATCACCCTAGAAGCTACTGTCTGCTCACGGCAGGCTTCGGGGATTGCTGTGCATGAATTTTTTAGACGAACAGTTTTTTTTTATTAGAGCCAAGAAACGATACAATGAAACGTGTATTAAAGGAGGTCAGGTGGAGAAGAGACGATAAACTAACTCGCAGAGAAATCACAGATTATTATACTACACGATCAGAATGCAAGAGCAGGGCCGCGTGAACCGGAGCGCGCGATCCGCAGTCGTGCAGAACCCAATACCAGAAACCTTCATTCAGTCATAATCCCCTACGACACAAGAAGTGATAGACACCATTATAGAGGAACGCCAGGAGTTGTAGGCGTTATTCTGAGAGAGGGAACAAGGGAAATGCGTGATGAACATCGAAACGAGCGAAAACGCAACGTATCCGTTGGTTCAAATAAAGCCGTGAAGAAGTAGCGGGAGCCCACAAACGAACGGTGGTTGGTTGGGAGTAATCCGCAACCTCGTAATGTAGAAGACGTATTTACACGAAGCAAGGTGGCAAGACAAAATGCACTTCCGAAGGGACTACGTGCAGACGAACGGTGGTGGCGGCATGCGTGCATTTAACAACGGTGTGCCACTGGATCGTGTGGGATGGTGTGGCGTTCGTCTACTCTGGAACGCTCATTGGTATCCTAAACTGGGTAGGATATTGCCTTTGAGAGAGTTCAGTTCGGGGAGCCTTAGGGGAGTCCTCATTGAGCTGGACGGGTCGTGGAGGCTGGTGGCCAAGCTCGACGACAGCGATGAGGAGAGCGACGACGACAGCCCGGAGGAGAGCGACGACGGCAGCGAGGAGTGCAGCGGCGGCAGCGACGACAGCGGTGGTAGGCCCGAGTAGGAGGGCAGGTTGCTCATCTGCATCGACTCCACCTTGAACTGAAAATGAATCAAATTCTGTCGCACTCTGAGAGCACCCATCCCTTGAGAGAGCTTTAGCCACCTTCATGGACGAGTCGTGATGCATCGACATTCCGGAAGGCATGCCCATGTGCGACGAGGATGCCTGCAGATGCGATGAGCTGGACGGAGCGGACTGCATCGGCGTGGTCGACGACACCGCCTCGTCCTCCTTCTCCATCTTCATCTCCTTCTCGTCGGGTTTGCATGTCGTCGTCTTCCAGTGCGTCCGAAGGCCAGATGGACTGAAAATCTGCCAGTAATCTGCGGACTGCACTAGAATAGTACTCTTATAATTAAAGGCTGTGGTTAGCTTTCAAAAATTCTCAAGGAAGTGAATGAGCGTAGACACACGAATCTCTGCGCCTGAAATGGAAAATGTCAGAGAAATTCCGCCATTTGTGCAAAATTGCCGTTGATTTTCCATTTCAGCCACCATTATGCATCTGCAGAGAGTGTACAAAGGGTACTGCCAGTTCCAGAAGCAACCGTACGTCCTTCATCGGCCTGTTTGTCTCCGCCTCCTCGACTTTTACGGAGCGATCTTCTCGCCCTTCAATCGTTTGAAGGAAATTCATTCAACCTGGAGTTCATATGCGGATGTAACACCAGTGTTACTTCAGGCGGGATTTTCTGCAATTTTTTTCATGGCAGTGGTTTCCGTTGCGCACTGTGGGCTTGCTAAATACGATGTTCGAAGCAAGGACCACATCTGCGTTTTTCCTCAACGCCGAGAAGGTTGAACCAGCGGCTATTTCACCTCAGCAGGATAGGACGGCTATGGGAAAACCCGAATATGGATTACCGTGCATCAAGGCTACGTGGTCGTCTCCTTGACCTAGCTCCAGTTTCCAGCGGCTAATCTCAAGGTCAACATCAATGATGCACGACACCGCCGTTGATCCTTCCTAATAGAGAGGGAGTCGTGTTCATACAGATGGGTGCCCGTAGTGCCCCGCAGTTCTCGCGCGTTGCGGTCCCATCGTACCTGATGTACTTCTTGCCGCAGGACATGCAGGCGTAGGGCCGCTCGTTGGCGTGGAGACGTTTGTGCAGGCGCAGATGCACGTACTGCGTGAACTTGGCGCTGCACACGTCGCAGGCGTACGGCTTCTGTCCGTTGTGCAGCCGAAGGTGCGTCTTCAGGTTGGAAGTGGAGGAGAATCGCTTGTCGCAGATGTCGCAGCGGTGAGGACGTTCACCTGGAAGGATGTCGATAGCTAGAGCGCTTCGAGTCGAATTTGCTGGAGCAGCCCACCCGTGTGTACGAGGTTGTGCTTCTGGAGATGCGCCAACTGGGTGAATTCCTTCCCACACACCGTGCACTTGAACGGTCGCTCTCCGGTGTGAGTGCTGAAAATCCGTTCGTCAGAGGCAAGGAGAGAAGTTGAGTGAAAATCGACTCACCGGACATGAACCTTCAGATTAGACAGTTGCCCAAAGGTCTTGTGGCACTCCTTGCAAGCGTAGCGAGTCTTCCCATTCTCTTGCTGTTGGATGTACTGAAACAACTGTAACTTCTGTGGCTGAGAGGACGATTCACCTCACGTAAACAAACTTTTCTTCTTTGCTGGAGGCTCACTCCCACCCTATTTGGATAAAATCGTTGTTACGACACAAATTTGACGGATAGAACTCGGAAGATTTATCGCACTTTCTTCCCCGTATTTGTCCTGCACAAAGGAAATGTCGCTTTCGTTCCACAGAACATTTTTCTGCTCGACCTTCGTAAGGCGAGAGATTCGAAAGAGGAATGCAGAAACTACCTTGTTGCACACACCGTATCAGCAAGGGTCTTCATGACATTTGCTTTTCTTCTTGGTAAAATAAAAATGGGTCAATTTAAAGATTATTTATATTTTCCAAAAATTGTGACTGGAAGAGCTTATAATAATAAAGAGTTGCTCGGTTATCATGGAAAGCTAATCATCCATGTGGAACACCATCCTTCTACAAACCTTGTCTACTCTTCTATGGGATTATCAATTTTAGGAACGCAGTGATGTCTCTAAAACTTAAAATTTGTTTCTCTGCCTGAACCGCTTTATTATCCATCTGAATTTACGGTCAGCTAACTGCTTCTGACCATGAGTCCTCGCAGCTTGTCAAGAGGTAGAAACGATGATGACCGAGCTCACCTTGACAGTTACAACGCAAAAGAAACTAACGATAAGGATAGTCAAGGAGCATGGGCGAAACATTGTGGAAAGTGCTTTATGCTGCTTGCGTTCTTTGAACGCAGGACCCAGACCATCATCCTCTGCCTTAGCAACATGCTTACACTCCTTCCTCGTGTATGTGCAAATTGTTCAATGAAGCTGCGTCCTACCTTAGGCACACCATATCCTTCGTTGTGGTTTGAGGTGCTGGACGCAGGAAATGGCGGAGCGGGAAATGAGGCGCCTCCCCCTCCGCCAAAGTGAGCAGAGACACTGCCACCGCCGAAAGCTGGCGTTGCGGCAGAGAATATCGGCTTCACCTCCTAAAATTTGGCGTTCTGGAATCTGTAGCTCTGCACTACCGAGGACCATACCTGAGTCCCATAAATCCCGTTATAGTTGCCGAATCCGCTGCCCGCAGTGGCAGCCAGAATCGGTTGAGCGTCACTGGGCCTTCCAGAAGCAGTAATTCTGGTGGCAGCGGCGGCGGTGGCGGCCGTAGCGGCTGCAGCCGGCGTCGACGATGGCACCCACAGTCCTCCACCGCCTACATACAAGACTTTGCTTCGAAATTCCAATCTGGCTTCCAGAACACCAAAAACCCACTTAGTTGTTGGGTTCTTCTGAAATAGTCCTGGAATAACGACAGGGGGTTGAGCGGACTCGGTCTGACAGGAGCGGGAGCGGGCAGCGAAGCAAGCCGAGTAGGTACTGGGCGATGAACCGGGTTCTGGATGACGTTCGGACGAGTTTGCACCTCAGCCAGCGACGGAGGAGAGCAACTGAATTGCTTTCTGAGCAACAGTAACGTTCAGCCATCGCTTTCACTGCTTCGTTCCCTTGCCTAGGCACATACCTATTGGAGTTGCTCTTCTCGGACTCGCCGTCATCTCCGACCTCGACGTCAGAACTCTCGCCTGGATCCGCCTTCTCACTGCGACTGCTCTCAATCGCATCCCGTTTCATACTGTAGTCGAGAGCCTCTTGAGGAGATGCCCGGTCCTCTAGGGCCCACGGTTGCTGCAGCGCAGGAACGCTCCTCTTCGGCGCTGAAATAGAGATGCCGTCTGCGCCCTTGAAACAGGTGATGCCTTACTTACCCATTCTTGCCACCTCGCAGGAGACTGGGTAGTTCAGCTTCTGTGAGTAGTCCTTGCTGAACCAGAACGTCAGCTCGCGATTCGGCTTTATGGATCTAATCGAGTAGAAGTATATGTCCTTTTCCACCTGAAATTCGAACACATTAGCACATCGCTCCGTCTCCATAAGAGAAGTCTTCGCTGCCATTTCCTGTCACCCTCGTTCGATGTTCAGTAACGAGTGACGCACGCAGGTTACCTGGCAAGCGACCAAATTCTGCGTCTCGTTCGTCACAGCGACGTTGACGAACTTCATCCAATTGCAACGGCTGTCGTCCTCCACGATGATGGTCTTTAAAGCTCTTCCACCAGAAGGTGACATCACCTGAATACGGAAGCAGTTGTATTCATTGTTCTTATTGTCCTTCCTCTTCTCCTTCAATCTGGCACGACTTTCCCATAGATCACTCAAAAAGACGTTTAGAAGGAGGGGAGAGTCATCCCTCTTAGGCTTAGCTCTCTTCAATGTACCACTATCGGTAGGACAACATGTGGCGCTTTCCTAGCCGTGGTCCCTGTCTAGAAGCTCACTGAAATACGGAACTGTATTAAGGAAAAGGAGCCAGAAAAGTCATCATCACAACAGCATTGTCACCAGTCACCTAACGCATTGCGCCCTCAAAGCAACGACATCCCCAGCCTTTTCAAGGAATGTCTCGAAACAGGTGAACAAGAGTGGGTGTGATTCCGCCTTGAACAATGTCGAAAAAACCACTCCATGGTTTCGGAGAACCCTAAGGGTTAGTTGAGAAATAGGAATACTGAGACAGTAGGTAGTTTTTGTGTCTGCTAGCAAGGAGTGCGCTTCTTGTCTGTCCCTTCCTTACTCTCTCACGGCAGTGAGCAACTAATCGCTTGGGTTGCTAAGGCGAGCTACGAAGCTTATGGTTCACTTTGTCGCTAATGGGCCCCGGTTGAGCAGGTCTGAGTGGTCTAGACCATGGGGACTTCGCGCACCTGCTGAGCAGCGACTGCCCTCTTTCATGAAGTCGGGAGGATCTCTGTCCGTGTCTTTTCCTTTCCGTTTTGATCTGCTCGCTTCCTGCGTTATTTTACTGCTCTCTCAAGAAGAATGGAGACAATATCATGATAGACCTTCCCCTTCTCAATCATAGTGAAGGTGCTATTGTTTTTTGTGAGGATTTTCCGTCTTCTAAGCGGGCTTAACAAAGCTCCCATGGTTGTTGAGCAGCTGGGCTGAGAACATGAAGCATAGCGCTGACAGCACGTCGGCTGTTTTTGCGTTGAAGTCGCAGCCTAGGGCACCGTTCAGCCTACCTTCCACTCCTTAGGCGAAGAGGTGGGTGCAGCCGGAGAGGATGCGCCGCCACTGGCAGATCCGCCGGCGCCGGAGGCCTCCGCAGGACAGATGAGCGCACAGTCGGCGCCACTCATTTTCACCTCGCCGAGCAGCGGCCCGAAGCGGACACCTCGAGGAATGTAGTCGACCGACCAGACACCCATTCGCTGAAAAGGACAGTGGGAGAGAGCGAGACAGACCTCCAGCGATGCCCTGATTTAGGAGCGTTGTGTACACATCGAGGCCTGGTTTCAACGAATTGCTTATCGCGCTGCTCATCGAGATGAAGCAGTGCGGGAGACGAGAAAGGGAGCTCTCCTTACCGAAGGGTCCTGAGTTGACGGTCGGATGGTCAGATTCAGTGGCAGGGAGGTGATCGCACGGTTCTTGGCATCCTGAATACGGAAATTAGCACTCACGAGGGGGATAGTGGGGACCAAGGCTGCACTCGCCTGGTGCTGCACCGGTTTGTCGGGAACATGGAACACACACAGCTGCGCCAGCGTTTCATCGTTTATCTCTCGCCAGTCCCAGTCAGCCATCCGTGACGAATCGGGAGCCGCTGAAACGGTCGTGCATTGCTTCTCGGGCGGATGAGTAGGAATTGTCTTTGCAACATTTTCTCCTGGAAGCCTCTCCATCATACACGCGGACGGGATGCAGCGCTGTTTAGCTGATTGCTCCGCTCAGAAGCCGCTAGACGCGCTAGGCAGCCGCTAGGCAAAAAGGTTTCCTTTCCTCTTTCGTCTTTCCTAATACCTAAATCAACCTCGCGTTCTCTGCAAAGTGCTTCAGTTCGTGCATGTAAACACTATCTGATGTAGAAGCACACACACTGTTCCATGCCTCTTTAAGGGCCAGATTCCAAACTGAGCATCCTTCAACTGCTCATACCCCGGTATTGCTGTATCACCTTTAAGTAATGTTTTTGAACGACCTACAAAAGCTCTCAAAATTTTGCCAAACAATAATCACCCATTAGTGTAACGAAATGCTACCACTTTGAAGCTAACGCCTGGTGTTCAGCGAAATAGTTTCCCTAGGATTTGTGTTAGCGAAGAACTGAAATATTTAGACAAGTTTCAACGGGTTGCGTGCACACTCCGTTGCTTCGAGAGACAGTCAATCATATGGCGTTTCTGTGCGGCTGAGCCGGCGCTTGATTGGCTGTCGCAATTGCGGGAGGAGTAACGGCGGATCCCCGCACCCCTGCTGTGCGTCATTGCGATATGTATCTAGCACTGGTTCCAATGGATTTTCACTTCTTCGAAGCCCTCTCGAGAATTGACCGTGAAAACGTTGAGCTTGCTACACTCGCAAGGCTGTAGTCTTGAAGTTTTCGAAATTAATCTTCCTCGAAAGCCGTCAGTGCCCATACTTAAGAGAATCTTATTTGAAAGTATTGAACCGCATGCCCGGAAAATAGCGTTGACAATTACTGCACATTAGCGTTTGGCTCATGCTTTTGGTTGGCATACTCGCTCTCCACAAAAGCAATTGGAACAGAGTTGGAAAATTCAAATGCGGAACAACGAATGAGAGCCGCAAAATCACCACTCATTGAGCTCGGTAACTTACTTGACTCCTACCACCGCTCAATGTTCTAGATTAGAGCTCTCCAACGTAACGATGGTAATACTTAGCAAGTCCGCAATGTACAGCGCTATAGTTCCTAGCTTTCTTGCACGTAAAGGCACAAGTACCTTCGCCGGCCTTCTCGTGTCCAACTCCCGGTGCTCAAGCGGTGTATAATACAGCGTGATTTTATACGATCGCTCATTATGGCTGGAGCTTCACCACAAGCCTAGTTTCGTCCACACGTCTTGTAGGGCATCTAAAAAGGACCACAGCGGTGAAGTTCGTCTTTGTTGCGAGGCACTCGGTAGTCCAAAAATGGCCACTAATTGTAGGCAGCGCGACAGGAGCTACACCCGCCCCTGCTGGGGGGCGTGGCATCAGGAGGTACGCCGCTGTTCTGCGGACCGGAAACTTTTGTTTTGCGTGTCTAAGGTTTCGTAAGGCAGCCGTTAGACTCTTGGTGAAGCTTAGGGGTTTGGGGTGGGCGAACAAGGGGGATGAGAGGAAGATCGCACGCCCCCAGCAGGGGCGGGTGTACCTCCTGACCGTCCTTCCTAATGGTATCACTTCATTGCCGGCTGATATGGCAAAAACGACGCCTGGAACGGCCTTGTCGTTTTAAGTAGTTGACTTCAAAAAGTTTAGAGCTCAAACTAAAGTTAGATTATATTGGGTTGATCGAAAAGTCTCGCTACACTAGCACACCAATATTACAATACAATACAGAATAATACATTATACAAAAACTCAGTCCACGATATATTCCCCATCCAAGTCTAAGATCCTCCCCATCTTTCAGGCAGCCTTTCGATTTCGTTCCGCCAGAATTCCGAGAACTGTGAGGAAAAGAATTCGGAAATCTCCATTTCCAGTTGACGTCGATCATCGAACTCTCTACCTCGAAGATGCTGCTTCAGAGCTCTGAACAGGTGGTTGTCAGAAGGAGCGAGGACTGAAGAGTACGGCGGATGAGGCAGAACCTCCCAGCCCAACTCCTGGAACCCCCCCCCCCTTTTCTCGCGACTCACTTTTGCGACATGACGAGGCGCGTTGTCGTGCAGCAGGTGGACATTTTCCCGTTCTGGACGTTTTAGGCGCATGGCGTCACCCAAGCTCTGGGGCTGGGTAGCGCAAACAGATGCTGTGGCTGTGGTCTCACAATCCAGCAACTCCCACTAAAGCATGCCTTCTAAGCCCAACAGAGGGGCGACCGGAAAGAGGTCGACCTTTGAGAGAGATATCTCCACCTTGAAGTGCTGATACCTACGGGTCACTGTGGAGTAGTGAATGACTTCCTCCTTGAATGCAGCGCAGATGTTGGAGGCCGTAGTCTTTGCGGAATGGCCTTGCGGAAATTCGTAGTAGACGATAGGTCGTAGGATGCCGCTGCTTATCGTTGACATTGTTGCTGCATTCGTACACGACGAGGCCTTATATAGTATGCTTGAGGAAGCTCCGAGAATGTACTGTGACGTCACTACACAAGATCAATGCTGTAAGAGCTTCAACAAATTAAACAGGCAGTAGCGTGAAGTGTTGCAAGAGTTTCCAATCAACCGAATAGTACTACGATAATTTTTGACGTTTCCTGGACGAACTTGCAGGGTACGTTAGACGACTCACTCGCATCTTCTGCTGCAGCGAATGGGTGTTTGAGTGAATAGGGGTGCGTGTGAAAGTACACTAGTGTCGGTTATTCTGTGTACATCCCTTTACTTACGATTAGACACGAGCAACAATCCATCGCTTCACTGAAGAGGCTTGCCCGATTGGTAATCAACATCCCAGATAACTCTTTCGATAAACTTTGAGTGAAAATGTTCTTCGACTTCTCGAGTTGAGCGTGCCCCTACTATCTGCAATTCCTCCCCACCCTTCCATGTGGGAGAGTAGTCAGGAAGAAATATACAGCAACAAAGCGGGGTGGATAAGATATGCTGTACTTGGCAACAGTTACCAAGTACAGCATATCTTATCCACCTTGCTCTACCTGGGGCCGGATTCATCAACGACTAACCCGCGGGTATAAGGGGTAGAGATACCCACAATGAAGCCTGCGTCTCTGACTCTTGCGTTATCTCTGCCTGACTCTTATCTTATCTCTACCCCTTATCACCCGCATACCCACGGGTTAATTGTTGATGAATCCGGCCTCTGAACTAGTGAAAGGTGCGAAAAGATGGAAAGAGGTCTTTTATGTTGTATACCATCTTCACGTCGAATTGGACACTTTTAAAAACAAATTGGCATTTTTCAAATCAAATTTGACACTTTTCCCTTCAAATTAAACACTCTTCTAAGCCTTCCCACAACTTTTGAAATCAAACAGAACTCTTCCAAATTGAAATGAGCTTCTTCTACATTGAACTAGAGACTCTCCAAAAATGTTAGAATATTTTTTGTTCAAGGAAAATTTTAGTATAACTTTCTTTGAAGTTTTGATTCGTCTACCCAATAAGCGAACACATTGTTAGAAATTTTGTTTTTTGAGAAAAAAACAATAATTCAAAGCTTGTTTTGAAGAGCAGGAAAGCGGCTATTTTTGCCCTCGTCCGGAACTCCGCGATTTTTATTCGATTCATATCATAATTTCTGTTTGCAGTTTCACGCCTGCAAATGGTGCAATATAAACAATTGTCAAAAACACACATATCCTAACTTTCTTACTGCATTTAGGCAGTTTTACACTACCAATGAAATAAACATTGCGGCTTGCTTTTCAAGTGCATGGCGCGATCCAGTCTTCTAATGCACTACATAATTGCTGTCTTGCTGCGCTTTAAGACAAAATTTAATTTATTATTTTTTCAAAAAATAAAATTTTCATAAAATTCTCCGGGCATGTGAACCAAAAAATTTCAAAGAAAGTCACACCAAGTTTTTCCTGAACAAAAAATTATTCAAACCACCTCAGTGAGTCTGAGTTTAACCTGCCCAAAGGTCATTTCAATTTGGAAGAGTTCCCTTTGATTTCAAAGGACTTAGGCTACCTTAGAAGAGTGCCCAATTTGACTTGAAAAGTGTCCGATTTGATTTGAAAAGTGTCCAATTCGACGCGAAAATGGTATATATGGAAATACCCAGAATGGTGAGCATGCCTTGATGATGCGTCGAAGCTATACTTGTCGATCGTGTCCGCAGACGAGGTGGCAGCGAGAAACATTTCCAAAACTAATCAGAACATTCCAAAGAGGTCATACGGGGACAGCAGCCAACGGGAGCTTCCCCAGTGAGACAAGCGTGGTTTAATGGACGCGCGACATCACTCCACGACAAAACCATCTGACGACAGGTTGAAAGCAGGGTAAGGAAGCAAATATGGTACCCCACCGATGCCAAAATGTACTTCTCAGTTTGCGAGAGCACAAACGTCATCTCTAACAATTCAAAGAGCGCGCCCTGGGAAACCCTCGACTCCCTCTCACATACCCGCACCTGGCCATCTAGTCGCTGCCACATTACTTGCGAGTGAATCATCCAAAAGTACCCTGCAACTTATTATATATTATTATAACTGTTATTTACTATGTTATTGTTATTATTATAGCTTGCAAGTTATTATTATTTAGAAAAGGTAGGAAATTACGACTTTACTACAATCTACCTTTAATTTGTGCTCCAACCCTCTTGCATGTAGGTTAATTTCTGAGCACGACAAGACCACCCCAGGCAGCATATCGAAAGAGTTATTTGGGATGTTGATTACCAATCTGGCATCCTCTCCAGTGAAGCGATAGATTACTGCGTGCAAGTAAAGAAGTGTACACAGAATAACCGACACTACTGTACTTTCACGAGACCTCTCTAGCAACGCAAAGACCCCATCCCGCAAGTTTGCAGCCCTATCCACTCAAACACCCAGTCGCTACCGCAGAGGCTGCGAGGGAATCGTCTACACGTACCCTGCAGCTTCGCCTAGGAAACGTCGGAAATTACCGTCGTACTACAATCTAACTCTCGCCTGAACTCTAAACACTTGTAGGTTAAATTCTGAGCACGACAAGACCATTCCAGGCGTCGTTTTTGCCTTATCAGCCCGCACTGACGTGACATCGGCCTTTGTCGTTTTTGGACCACACAGTGGCCCTCAGCAAAGACGAACTTCACCTCTGGTTACATGCCCTGCGAGCGCATATAGGTTTCGTTGAGCATCGCTGTGGTATGTTCACAGATGTTCCTTGTAAGTTTTGCCGAATGACAGACAGGCAACGGAGAGGAGGTGAAACAAGCCTCGCATCGTGCCAGTGCATGCGATCAGAAGCTGCTCTTAACCGTATTCAAGTAGGTGTGTAACGAATGCAATCTTGCAAAATATAGTCGTTTTCCTAGAGACCAGTGCCTTTAAGATATAATAATCATTCATTCTGTCCTTCCACGAGTTCTTCCACCGTTGTCTATTGTTCACAAAGCCTAGGTCTGCGTACTGCTCCCGAAAATAACGCCAATCTGGCCAACTAGATAGGGCAAACGCGCACCGTGTGACACAACCTAGAAGAAGGCCTGCCCTAGCCCAATCCCGCCGGGTCAGAATGCTTGAATACAGAAAAGGTTTGAGTTACCCAGGTTTGCAGCTGATCTCGCTCGAACTCCAAGGCCATACTGTGCCGATCAGGAACGATCGGATTATCCGTTACCCCTTTCCGTCACCCGGTTACCGTGTGGTTTTGTCCTACTCTTTTTGTGGTTCATTATGCAGCGAAATTTGGGCCGGATAACGAACCAAAAAATCAATGGCTTCCTCAAATGTCTTAGGTTGATTGATAGTCATCTGATCGACCTGTTGCAAAATGTAACTAAAGTGTACGCGTAACCTGGGCGCCCTGTATTGCAACTGTATACTTCTGATTATTTGCGCTCTCAAACGAACGAACATTATTAAATTTTACATGGAGAATTGAGTTATTTCGTCTTCTCTGCGGGTAGATAGTAAACACCGGCCCTCGCAAGAAATGTTGGATTTGTTTGAGGTGTAAGAACATTTCTGTCAGTGAAGCACTGGAAAAAGCTTCGAGTCTTGACAGCTTAGTAGAGTGGAAACCTTGTGATCGGTGAATAAGTGAATCTAGGATAAGCAAATAGAGAGATGTGTACCAGCACCACTCTTCCAAAAGCTTGCATTTTATACTCAGTTGATTGTTTGTGGGCTTGTTAGTTTTCATGGTGTGACCCGACATTATCGGTGGCTCTACTATTATAAAATAGGACACCCAAAAATGCGAGTTTTGACGGAAGGACTATGACTTTGATGCTGGTGAAGCCCATAGGAAGAAATAGAACTTCGATTTACAAAAAGTTGTGACTCGTCGACTAGTGCTCACATTTTCTCTGCTCCTGTTCGTTTGCACGTTCTTGTTTAACTTTTCTCGCTCTAGATTTCAAGAAAAACATGGGATAGCGAGATGGCTGTTCATAGCAGAGTTGTGTGAAGCGTTTGGCCCGAATACATTTCGCGTTCAAAATGGAGAGTTCTGGGCGACCGCATAAAATCCCTACATTAACATGCAACACATTTTTATTTTTCTCCGCCTTCATATAAATTTGAGAATTCTCGAAGTTCATGCAGCGATTTCACGGCATTTAAAAGAATGATTACATTTTTTGGAGAGATTGTATATAAATTTATTTATATTTATATATAAGCTGGCAAATCAAAAATTCCCTTACTCAAGCACTGAAAATCTGAAGGCTTTCATTATTTCGCACTAACTGGGGCTTCTGTGTAACAGCAAGCAGAATCTGAACTCATAGGATAGGAAAACTTAACTTGCACGCATAAAGGAAAACAAATTGCAAAACTTTTCTCCATCTTACAGCAGACAGTCGGTCTAATGTGGATCGAAAAAATCGCTGGACTATGTTACGCTACTTCTGTCTTACATATCGAGCAGTAAGTAGTCAGTTTACGCAGTTTCTCAGGAGCAGAATATGTTACGCACCTCATGGGGACGACTCCGACCTTTCCCAGGAAATGAAACTAGCCCTCTCAGGAGAACCTTTAGTTTATGTAATGGAAAACGGTAATAATTAATATTATTTAGATTTTCTAGTTTCCCTGTAAGCATCAGGGCAGCCAAAGCCTAGTTTTAAACTCTCTCGTTTGGTCGCTATCCGCTTTCTGTCACCTGTGGACATATGAGCCGTTGTCCGGCTTCTGAAAATTCGTTGTCCTTTGAGGCCGTGCCTGGTGTCAGCGAGTAGTTGGGGTCGATGACGAACCGACTTCGCAGTTGTGCATCGATAGCCTTATCAACGCCCCCTCGCTTCTGAGAAAGACGGCCGAAAAGAAGGCTGACCTTCCTCTTCGACTATCGATTCATTTCAGGACATTCCCGAAGCAGAACATTTCAGGCGGCATTCCATTTTTCATGGTGGCTCTGCCGTCTCCTCGTGTGAACGAAACGCAGTTCCTTCCCGGCAGCGATATCGGCAGATCGTTCACGGACACATTCCTGTTGAGTGCAAGACGCTGTCTTCGATAGCCAAACCTCCTTCTGGTGATGGAAGGCCCCCGAGTGGTGGACGATAACTAGGAACTAGAAGAGATCGAGAAGGTTGGAGTGCTAGAAATTCCTGTAAAGATGTTCGAAACCTCCCCTTTGTTGTCGCTTTTGGTCCCATTCATTCACCATAGCACCGTTTCCGAAAGGGGATACCTGTGCCTACCTTTCAGCAACGAAGGTTACCGGAGGCACATTAGCAACGCAAGTGAAATCGCAAGGAGATCCTGCCGTTTCCAAGATCGAGGTCCCCCTTCAATGAGGTCAATGCTAGAAGCATGCAAACTTTCAATTTGCAGTGGTTCCTCTTGGAACCCCTCCTGAGAGCGAAGTGGCTCGAATCCTGGCCAGAACGACAGTCCCCGAGAAAGGTCGCAGTATCACCAATATTAGGGAACCGACTCAGATGACCAAGCCGGACGTAGATAGATGGATCTCTCAGCCCTCACTACGTCCCAAAAGTGCTCTTGGAGTTCCATCTGAATAAATTTGTAAGAGGACGACTTTTAGAGAGGAGCTCGCTACAGTTGGTAGGCTACACATTGCCTGTTCTGCTGCTTCTGCTTGCTGTTGCTTCATTTTTCGTTATAAGTAATCTCACTATGCAGGAGGCCAACTACTTCGTGCAGTTCCTTCTGCAATCCTTCTGCAATGATTAAGGCATAATGAGCCCAAGCGGTACATATGTGTAGCATATGAAAAAGGCTGAAGCAGTGCGGAAGCGCCCTATCGTGAACAGGGCAGAAGTATCCAGCGAATTGCTAAGGACTCTATGGAGTCAGCACTCTAATGCACAAACAGCGAACGTTGAAAGCAAGAGGTTAAACACCATCATTCTATCGACTGTCAAATCGAGCACGGAGATCGCTAAATAAAGTAATGGTAAGAAATGAATGGCTTAAGGCTATCCGCACACTGACCCTGTGGAGGAGGTGGTCTCTGCTGAGCGGGCTGTTGAGGAATAGCTCCAAACGGTGGAGGTCCAGCCGAGGAGCCATCGCCGCGGTCCTCACCCATCTGAATTTGCGACATTTGTTGAGGCGACGGAGTCGAAACGAAAAAGAAACAGCGTCAACGTATCGAAGGAGGAATGGAGTCGAAACACGGCCCGTGGAGGAAATATGTGCACTCTTGGCTGAAGCGAGAAAAAGCGAATTCGTCGAAAGGCGAAACACGGCCGCGGCTGACGGTTCGTCGACCGTTTCCGCTTATCAGCTCCTCAGCGACACACGAGTCTGCTGCCTCTGCACATCTGTCGTAGAGATCCGTCAGAAAGGACCATCATTTTTGGGTGGAAGTCGATGTCGTCAGGACGTAATGAAGGCGCCAACGGACGCCAGCGAGCGTTGGTCGCCGTAATTGCAACATCCTGGTGGTGACCGGTTGCCTGACGATGGAATGACTCGCGCGGACCGCGAACTTCTTGCACTTGGAGAGGTCCGGCCACGAAAGCCATGCACTTCCATTCCCCGCCCACCCACACCTCCTCCTTCATGTACCGATTGTCCATTGATTATCGTGAGAGACTCTAATTCCGCGTTGGATAAGCCGTGCCCGTAACGAAGAGCAGCTGGGAAAGTTGCTTCCAGGACAAAGGGAAGAGTGTCGCTAGCGCGTTTATAAAGATGGCCTGGTGAGAACTTGTTACGAGTGTTTCGCAGGGCCAGAAGCCTCTCAGGGAAAGCAAAAAATGGGCAATGCAGAAGAAAGAGATAGCTAATATGAGAGATGGGGGAGGGGAACAGCCGGCCATAGGCGTATCGTTGCTGGCTGGGCGCTCGTCCATCGGCTAATCTGTACGCTAAAAACTCGTTGCAGCCGTCGCACCAAGCATAATGGAGCTGTTTTTGGACGGCGAGAGTGAGCCTCGTCTGAACTGGACACGCAGCCGCGACAGACGCCGTTCAGCTAAGCGCAATCCCATCGAGATCGTGTCCAGAGCCTGCCTGGTCTGGCTTTCGAAGAAAATCGTTGGTGCACGAGCGACTTCGACGGCCGAGCGCCACCAAACCAAGCCGTCGGGGAACTCGCTAGCAGATGAGCACCCCTCGCAGAAGAGCACCTCCAGTGGCCCTGGGTGGTTCGAGTGAAGACGAAAGATTGACCGGATCGTATCTGCACGGGAGCGAAAGTACCTTTCCACAGGCGACGCCGTCGCGCGCAAGCGGACATCGAAGAGAATCCGGCACGCCGAACCGCGCGCATTTTCACTCGGGGCAGATCGTTCCGATCGAAGAACCATCCCCTGAAAGGCGCTTGGGAGATCCTTCAAGAGATGGCAGAGATTCTACGGTTCGAAAGAAAAGGTGGAACTGCCATCTCCACTGGTGTACGGACTACTTATCTTCGCAGTTTTTCATCAACGGCTCATCGTCCCCGCTTTACAAGTACGGGTAGATTCCGGTAGCATTCGCTAAAACACCTCTAGAAACACGTCGACTGACGTGCAGCACGAACACCATTGAACGGAAGGCAGCTTTTTCACGGGTTGAAGAGCTCCAGAGTTCCTGGTGACAAGAAGGACCCTGTGGTGGAGTTGCTGGATAAAACGGAGAGATTGAATAGGACGCGCACTACTAGCCACTGCTGGCGCGCGCTTTTTGGCTTGGCGTGTGGAGCTTGAGCGGCGTGAAATCAGTGACCATCCCGAAGATTTCCAGGCAACGCCGCTAGTCGCCCACCAACCGGTTCGTCCATCTCGAAACACCCTCTCAAAATGCAATTTTCGGCGCCATCTTCCTTGCCACTTGATCGTTCTCCACATCGCACGCCCTCCCGAAGGTCTTCTGGACGCCTGGAACAAATGCGCAGTCTATCGTGGAGTCATTCGCACAAACAGACAGTATGGTTACAATGGGAGAAGGAAGGAAGGTCGGTACAATCTCTGGGGAAATTATCTGAGCTCGTCTGGGAGTATTGCAATGAGAGCTCAGGCATGTGCAGAGCTCATATCGTCTCCGACGCCATTGGCGTGCCGGTAATAGTTTATGTGCTGTATTTTCAAGGACAGCTCACAAAAAGACAGAAGACAATGGTGGCTAGCTCCAGCGTGCAAGTTTGCCCTGTAGTTTCATGAAGCAGCGTAACTTCTTCCTTCTTCAGCTCATCTCCAGGCGCAGTCAGCTTGCACAAATTCCCTTGTCCAGCTGGAGCCACCGCTTCAGTCAGCACAAAAGGAGCAAACGGAGGAAATCATGAGCAACACCGTATAAGCCTTGATAACTTCCTCCTTGAAACAACAGAATTCGATCGAGATCTTTCGTCTTTCACATATCTCACGTTAAGGAATTGTAGACAAGTACAACAGGGTCTCCAAGAATAGCGCAGGTAAGGCTTCGAGAAAATCCGCATCCCCTTGATTCCTTCATTACTGAATAACTACAACTAGACTCTAAAGTGGACCAGTTTTGCAACAAATAAACACGGCTTACTTACGCCTCTTGCACTTGAAGAGGGCCGGCCAGAAAAGCCATCCACTTTCATTTTCTGCCCGCCCTCCCCACCCCGCCCTCTGTCATATTCTGATTCCCTATTGATTTTTTGACTACTACAATCTCTATATATGCAGAAGATTAGTGTGTAAAGGCGTAATTTGGGGTGCGAACCGTTCATCCTTCTAGTTGTGCGTATAGCTTCAATTCTGGCGCTTTTCTGAAGCTATGCGCTCACATTTTTGCTTCACATCTTTTTCTACTGGTGGAGGTGAAACTGATGTGAGTGCTCAAGTTGCTCGTCAAAAAGGGCGCCACCGAAACGCTCTACTCCTGCGAGGAAGACTGGTGTTCCGTTGAACAGATTGCTGTTGTTTTACAGGTCACGCAGCTGGCTCTGGCCGCTCCACAAAATATGAGACTGCGGTACGACCACTCCAGCAGCGTCCTTGCCTTCGCAGTCACCGAGGCACCGTTATAGCTGTGTCCAGTAGCGACATTCTGTGAGCCTGCTCAACGGAGATCCGCTAAGACTCATGCAGGATAACCATTTTGTGCGCAGGATCTTCTGTTAGCATCAGCGCTCCCGCAGATCTCGCTGGTCGGCATACGGTAGGCGGAGCTTCTCCACTCGTTGTTTACGTGTACCACATGCAAGCACCGCCCATTCTTGTCAGTGACCCCGCCCTGGTTGTTTACAGCACGCCGAGGCGCCGCCCCCGAGTGGCAATGGCCTCAAAAGTACCGACTGGCACGTAACGAGAGTGCAAGGTCGCGCTGGTAGGAATTAGTGACGATGACGAGCGAGTGCGCAGTTCTGAGGCTGAGGTGAGCTCTGGCAGAAGGCGGTGCCGAGGGCGAAAGACGGCAGAGACGCGTGCGGCACAGGTTGTCTCGGTGTGCGGACGGTGGCGAAAGGTAGGTTCGAAGACGGAGCGATCGATCGCACTGGTTCGGGAGAAAAGATCTGGAAGGTTTCGACCAAAAAAGAGCACGTCGACTGGGAAGATTTCTGGTCGCGAGTCCTCGGGGTGTCGGAGCTACTTGGCAAGCGATTTCACTTGGCAGGAAAATGACTAAGAAGCAATGGTTTTTCTCAAATAACTATTCATGAACGCCCTGCCACGTTACTCACCAATGGAAGTAGCTTGAAACACCGCGCTTCACCAAAGTTGAATTACGACGGCTAATTGAGCAGTCACCACCTCGAAAACCTTACTAGTCGTTAAACTCAACTGTGCAAGACAAATTCTCCACCTGGGTAAGATGAAGTTGTAGAACTTGAATGAATGCAAGAAGCGTGTCGGCAACAGCTAGAGGTTAGGAGAAAATAGTTGGAATGCCAACCGTCGCGAAATGCGTCCAAAGCTTCAGAAGACCGCCAAAAGGAAACGACTCGTGTCCGAGTGGACATGGTCGGTTAGCAGGCGGAGAGCGATGGTGGAAATGGAAATGAAAATGAAAATGAGAGGAAGGCGATAGAAAGGAAGGAAAGTGCAGTAGTGATGTGGAGGTGGCAATGCGGTGGCTGGGTGAAGAGAGCGCTCGCCGGAGAGGGTCTGGCGATCCGTCGACCTTGGCCAGGCGAAGAGGAGAGGCGCATCCCCACGCGCACACCGCGCGCTGCAACTGGGTCAACGACAAGGACACTCGGCTGGCTGCCCGAATCGGTACTGAGATCAGCACCGGCGCCGACCCCGGGACGCAGCCTCCCAGGGAGCCAGCCAACTGCTCCTGACGGAAGACGGAAACAACTGCACCGAGCTATGCTCGCGCGCTCTACGCGCAGATGGACCGAGAAAAGCGAGATCGCCGAAGCGTCTTTGACATCACGCCCCAGCCTGAGCCCTGATCAACCGTGAATTTGCGGGAGCGCCTTCAAGGGTTAGCCTGCTGATCCTGCTGTTGATAATCGGTTGTTCGTAATTCTTTTTATTAACACCGAGCAGACTTGAACCCACTTATGCTTCACTCCCGTTGAATAGCAAACTACTCCTCAGGGATTGCGCCGTACGTTCTAGTTCCGATTTTTTCACGGTTATCTGAAAGGTCGACTAGAGAGCGGGGGATCTTCAAATTCTTTATGGTACCAGACCTTCAGCGGCCAGGCGGCGCCAAACGTCTGGATGGAGACTTCGGCCTTAATAAGCCCCGAGAACACAATATCCCGACTGTCTTCTTTTCCTCTTTAGGCCTTCTTACATTCATTACAGTAAAAAGTAGGCTTACCATATAAAATAGTACAGCGGGATATGGTGGGACAGAATCTTCAAAACTACTCATGGAAAGACTGTCACTCACTATCACGTGCTGGTGATTTATTTTCCGAAGTACCTGTTCTCTGCGCGGGGAGAAACAGATCATGAGAATGCGAATCCGAAATCTTTGTTCTGCAGAAATATAAATGAAACCCTACGGTATTGGTCCATATTGTTTACTGCCCGACGGCACCCCTCCCTCGCCAATGGCCCATTACCCATGTGGCGGCAGTGAGAGTCAAGCACGCGCACGCCCGTTGGGCGAATCCTTTAAAAGGTCCGAAAATCCAACGCGTGCTACGCAAAGTCTGATCTGTGTCGCGTACTCTGAATCCGGGCGCATGCTGTCTAACGTCTGTAACACATTTGCTGAGTCCCTACGTAGCCACGACGTCTAGGACACGTCTTCTGCATCCCAATGCACATGGCACGTCTCATGAAACTCCACACACGTTGGACGATATTGGGAAAAAATATTGATCCCGGTCCACTCCTTCACTGCCTCCCTTCCTACTTCACTGGTCCCCTTTACTGGTTCGCCTCTTACTGGTTCCTCCCCCTACTTCCTCCCCTTACTGGTTACCTCTTACCCTTACGAACCCAACGCACGTGGACGACGTGTGCGGCACGTCTCTGAATACCGACGCATGTTGGACGACGAATGCAGCACGTCTTCTGAATTCTGCAGCTCGGCACTTGATGCTCATCCATTCTGTGATCCGTTGCACTTTCAATATACCGTAAACGAGGGTGATCCGCCACCAAGGTTATAAGTTCGTCGGCATTCGCCCATGGTTTAAGCCCAGCTCACTGCCAACGTTACCCGCGGCTTAACTGAATTGTATGTAGTACGGAAGGTAGAAGCACTTTTTAGTATAGTCACCCTTATCCAAGATTCGCAGAATAGCCTCTCGTAACAGCGAAAGGGAGATGGGAAGACCGTCGACGAGAGAGAGGCTCCTTTGGAAAGCGATTTGGGAAGCGCGTTCAGTGCCAGAGGATGTAGATCGCCCAGCGGCTGCAGTAAGGAAGTTAGGGATCAGAGTAAAACCTCGTATCAGTTCTACATTTTTAAAACTATGCACAAGCCACTAAGTCATCGGGAACCCAGACTTGGATGTCTCCTTCTACTCCCCCCCCCCCCCCCCCAATTTGGTTGCTCCCGCGAACTGCTCGGCTATCCGTACAATAAGGCACAGGTTCAGCCATCGCTGCTTGCTGTGGAAGGTACGGTACCCCAGGCCGCGGCTCCCCGAACTGGCTTCCTCCGATGGTCTCGAAAGGCTGGCCACTGAGGACCGTCGCAAACCGGCTGACCCGGCGATCGCTACTGTAGGGTTGCAACCTCACGCCTCACGCCACCGGGCGCCTGGAGCCGCGCCGTGGCGGTCACCGCGGTCCGTCGCGACGCGACGAAAAACCCCACAACGCAGAGGGACACCTGGATCTGCCGGTGCAATCGACAATCGACATTTCGCGGCCAAGGCTAGCTCGTCCGCGGTTCCTTCAGCCCGTACGCCGTCGAGGCACAACTCCCTGGCAGCCTGTTACTCCAAGAGAGGTCTAGAGAAGGTAGCGAGCGGAACATGTTAGGCTGTAGCCGCAGAAGACCACGGCCGCCAGCAGGACGTGAAGGGCACCTCTGTGGATCAAACAGGCCGTCTGAACGAGTCACCTTTGATTTTAATTTTAATTTACGCTCAGGTAACGTGTAACGGCTACAATTGAGGCCTCAATGGTCTACAGCACTCTAACGAGCACTAAATAGAGCGCTCTCGAAACAGGTTTTATGCGCTTTTAAGAAGCTGAAAGTATTATGAGTAGGCGGACGTGATGGAAACGAAGTACGACAGGCTGCCAGAGCTGGGACAATGTCCATCGCTCGATGAGGACGGGTGGGGGGGGGGGGGGGGGTACGACAGCAGCAGCTGGCGAGAGCCATCCAACCAGTTTCGCCAACGACCAGCCATCGTCCAGCGTCCGTGCCTCGTACAAATGCCTCTTCTCGCCTACAAACAGGCGGGGACGCACGCATCCATCTGCGCACTGTGCTCCAGGCCATGTGGGCGAGCACTGTTCAGCCCGGTAGGCGGCCACGAGGGCGACCAAAACAGCGGTGGCTTGATACGCTGCATCAGAACTGAAGGTGGCTAGGTTGCACCCTGATCAGGCATTTGATCGGGAAAAGTGGCGCCAACATTCCAGGAAAGCGGACCCCGCAACTAAGCGGGACAAACGCTGAAGAAGAAGAAGAAGAAGAATTGTTAGAGTCTACTAAGGTGTATCTGTTATTTGAAGAAGAAGACATAATGGTTTTATTAACCATACTAAAGCCCATTCCTTTCATAACGTATTGAAGATAAAACTTTTTGCATGCAACACCGTAATTATTAGAAGCCTAATCTAAGGGGCAAAAAACCCAGGTGTTTTGAAGGTTTCTAACTTCCCGAAAAGTTTTATTGTCTACGCTATCGTTTGTTTGGTAAACGCATTCGTAAATTTAAGGCTTGATTATGTGTTTAAAGTTTCTTTCCAATATGGAACGAATCAAATTACTAGCATTGTTTTTCAGTTTATATTTGTTTTTTATTACCGTTGTATAACTTTCGACATTACTTTGTATTTAATGTCTGACAGCTTCTTTGTTAATTTGAGGGTTAGGTCTGAATTTGCAACCTTTGTTTAACAGTTTTCTTATGCTGTGGTTGGTTATGACATTTGCATTGCCTGTAACAGTATGTCGTTAGTGTGAATCCACAAAAGTTTTTGAAGTACGGATCAGTGCAAGAACATTTACTTTCCATAACCGTAGTAATTTTACGATCATCAATGTTTTTCAGAGTGTAATTATAAATGAATATAGTTCTTGAACAGGGAGGGTTATAAGTGAAGATTATTCTGAAGGGAATGACACTTATCTTCGAGTTTGATTTAATAATGTTTAAGATACCTTCTGGTTTACCACCTTATTTAAATTGGTATTATCTAATAGCATAACACACACTCCAATCTAACAATCAGACTGCACATAAAGTTTAAAACAGAAGAAAAATATGGAGGCTTTGGCTCATCTTATGCATGTTTCTTTTGCAAAGAGCAATTTGTTGTTTGTTTGAATCCCCTCTAGTTCAGTAATCGCTATCTCATATATATTATTCTCACGTTGAATTGGACTCTTTTCAAATCAAATTGGACACTCTGAGTAAGTTCTTATAATGAAACTGAACATTTTACAAATCAAATCGAACGTCCTTCAAATTAAACTAGAGACTTCTGAAGCAAGAACAATTTATTGCCCAAAGAAAATTTGGCATGACATTTTTGAAGTTTTAACCTGACTCATCGACAAGAGAATAAACCGTAAAAAATTTGACATTTTTAGTTTTCAAGCAAAATTGTTGTGCAAAGCTTATTCTAGAGTACAAAAAGGCAACAACTTTTAGGTGTCAAACAAAGTAATTACGCCATGTACCCGCTCGTGTACCTACTTTAATTTTAATATGGTTGGTACTGTAAAAGTAAACGTTTCCGTTGTCCCCAAGTTCTACAATGGATCGGACCACCGCCTCCTTCGCGCGAGGTTCCGCTTTTCGCGTCAAGGAGAGAAGGCCGCAAAGTTCAAGAAGAGATGTCCCAGAACAACCATCAACTGGGACATCTACACCTCTCTAGCCGGCCTTTGGGAAGATACCGTCATGGACAATATCGACGAGGAATACGACCGCTTCGTGCACCATCTCGACGATAGTGCTAAGGGAGCCGAGAGCTTGAAGACCACCAAGAGACGTGTGTCTCTGGAAACTCTCGAGCTGATGCGGCAGCGTGGAGCAGCGCGAGGTCAGGCAGCTATGAACTGACGTCCAAGCTTGCCAAGCAATGCAGAGCGGCGATAAAGAAGGATCATAAGGAGAGAAGGGCGGAAGTGTTGGCAGAAGCTGCAGAGGCAGCGTTGAGCACCCGCAATGCCCGCCGGAACTTCGCCGACTTCAAAATTGAGATGATCGCTCTCCTACGTCCTGACGGAGCCGTCACCTCTTCCTGAGGGACCATTGGGAAGGTCATCCACGACTTCTACCCCGATCTCTTCGATAGCCACGTCCACTATACTTCGGACCGAATCGAATAATTTCGAATGAATATTCGAATAAATTCGAATATTGGAATATTCATTATTCGAATATTCGGTGAGGCCCAAAATTCGAAAATATTCATTATTCGAATATTCGACGAGGCCCAAAATTCGAATATATTCATTATTCGAATATTCGACAAAGTCCAAAATTCGAAAATATTCATTATTCGAATATTCGCTGAGGCCCAAAATTCGAATATATTCGTTATTCGAATATTCGACAAGGACCAAAATTCGAATATATTCGTTATTCGACTATTCGACGTGCCCCAAAATTCGAATATATTCGAATATATTCGACGCTACTTAGATAGACTACTGGGAGTCAATTTTTGCGCCTTCTGGATATAACTCGCCTAAAGTCAAGTATATGAAAAACCAAGGATATATTTGAGCTCAGCAGCTCGAGCTCTATCGGTTGGTATACATATTTCATATGTAGCCATGAAATTATTCGAAATTGGAAACATGTTTAATTACCTAAGCTTGAAGGCCGACCGATGGACTTGAGAAACATGAATGATGCGGCCAAGGTCGACCTCTGTCGAAAGTACTTTGTCGTCGGTTTGTTTGGTCTACCGTTGGTGTGGCTTAAGGACACAATCTGGTTCTTTGGTTGAGGCTTTCTTCGACCGCAATCACCGGCCACCAATACCAATCGGAAGTATGTCACGCTGAGTGCCATAGAAGCGATCTTTTGGTTAATAGTAATATGTGTCTGCGAGACCATCTTCCAGTCATACCGTTCGAAAAGTCTCGCATGGCTGGACTGTTTGACATTCATTTTCTCAGTCGGAAGGGTATAGACTGGCTGCGATCTCACCCCAAATTGCCACAGCTTCATTCATCCTTCTCAAAGTCCTTTTCTGTGATTCACTTGTAGGAGACCTTATTTCTCAGCTTAACGACGAGGTGTTTCCTCACTCAATCGTTGTTTTTTCTTGTCCGGGTTTGTAACATAAAACATCATATACATATTAACATAATGCCGAGTTAGCCTAGTGGTTAGTAGTGTAGTTTCATGCACAAACGGTCACAGGTTCGAATCTCGGCTCCGGCACGCCATGCCCTGCAAAAATTGCAAAAATGGCAACGGTTCCAGCGTCAGGCCCAGGTTGACAGGAGGGTTAATGGAGAAACCTCGTCACAAAACCATGATCACAAGTCGCAATAGAATCAGTGTAAAGGCTAGGACGTTACCCGGAAGTGGCGCACAAAACCCCCGCCCGAGTTCTGTGGTCAGTATGCGAGGGCAACCAAGGGCGAACGACCTCGACTGAAGAAGCTATTTCGACTGGGGACTCTGAATGTGGGAACGCTGACCGGAAGATCTAGGGAAGTGGCTGACTTGATGAAGCGCAGAAGGATAAAAGTCCTGTGTCTGCAGGAAACGCGATGGAAAGGGGAGAAACCAGGGAGATCGGAGAAGGGGTCAAGCTGTTCTACAACGGAGAGGACACCAAGAGGAACGGGGTAGGGATAGCTGTCGCGGAGTCCTTCAAGGATTCAGTAGCGGCTGTCCAAAGAATAAACGACCGCATCATGTCACTGCGGCTGGACACGAAGGAGGGTTACTGGACCATCATGTCTGTCTACGCTCCGCAGACCGGATCCTCCGAGCACGACAAGGATGACTTCTACCTCTCGCTCGAGGAAGCCATAAGGTCCGTACCAGAAGGCGACTACCTCTCCATAGCAGGGGACATGAACGGGCATGTGGGTAGTGGCAGAAGGGGAGTGGAAAGTGTTCATGGAGCTAAAGGGATTGGCCTGATAAACCCGGATGGAGAACGAATTCTGAATCTGGCTATCGCCCACGACCTGGCTGTCTGTAGCACCTTCTTCGCGAAGAGGGAGAGCCAGAAGGTGACCTATGCTAGCGGAGGAAGAAGGACGGAAGTCGACCACATCCTGGTTCGAAGGGCTGCCCTGAAAACAGTCCGGGATGTGAAGGTCATTCCGGGAGAAGACGTGGCATCACAGCATAGACCCTTGGTAGCCAACCTTAGCATACCTCTACCCACCAGGCCCAAAGTGTGGACGGAACCCAGGATCCGATGGTGGAGACTGTGGGGTTCAGAGCGAAACGAGCTGCGAAGGGCAGTGCTCGAAGCAGGCCTTCCAGATCCAGCTGGTCCCGTGAATGAGACCTGGAGGAGGGTAGCCCAAACAATCCTGAGATGTGCCAAGGAAACCCTGGGAGAAACAAAGGGAGGAACCAGAGGGGACAAATCGGCATGGTTCTGGAACGAAGAGGTGCAGGCTGCAGTGAAGAGGAAGAAGGATGCCTACAAGCTGTGGCAGAAGATGAGGGCACCCGAGCATCTCACAGCCTACAGGAAGCTGAAGAGGCTGGCAAAAACAGCTGTAGCGAAGGCAAAGAACGCGGAAATGGATGCCCTGTACGAAAAACTAGACGGGCCAGAGGGAGAGAAGTTCGCCATCCGCCTGACCAAGGCGCGTCATAGAGCTAGCCTCGACATTCGAGTAGGGAAGACGGTGAAGAGCGGTGACGGTAGGGTGTTATGGAAACCTGTCGAGGTCAGAGAGAGATGGGAGGAGTACTTCAAGGAACTCCTGAACGAGCAGTTCTCTCGTCGGGAGGCCGAGGAAGATCAACCAACGGAAGGACCCATCCCACCCTGGACGCAAGAAGAGGTTCGCAAGGCCATAGGGAAGATGAAACTCGGAAAGGCAGCAGGGTCTGACGGTGTGCCAGTAGAGGCTTGCAAGGTGCTCGGGGACCTCGGAATCAACTGGCTGACGCAGTTCCTCAACAGAGTCACGAAAGAAGGTAAGATGCCGGATGACTGGAGGAACAGCACCATAGTCCCCATCTTCAAGCAGAAGGGAGACACTTCCGAATGCTCCAACTACCGAGGGATCAAACTCATCTCACACACGATGAAGATCTACGAACGACTGGTCTACTCAAGGCTGAGGGAGATGGTACCCATCTCCCAGGTGCAGTGGGGCTTCATGCCTGAGAGGTCCACCACAGACGCCTCTTCATCGCTCGTCAGGTGATGGAGAAATATCGGGAGAAACGAAAACCCTGCTACCTGGCATTCCTGGACCTGGAGAAGGCCTACGACAGGCTAGCTCGGGCCGTAATCTGGAATGCCCTTCGAGAGAGGGGTGTCCCGCAACGTCTGATCGCGGTCGTAAGGGACATGTACGAGGGCTCGAAAGCGGCGATACGAACTCCACACGGGGTGACAAGGAAAGTGGACAACACAGTGGGGGTACACCAAGGGTCGGCTCTGAGCCCGTTCCTCTTCCTGCTGACACTTGACTCTATAGCGACCGTAGATGCTCCAGGGCGCCCAAAGGCAAGCTCTATAGAACAGTTGTAAGACCTGCCCTCCTCTACGGCAGTGAGTGCTGGGCCCTGGGTAAGGCGCAGGAGCGGCAACTGCACGCGGCGGAGATGAGGATGCTGAGGTGGGCATGTGGATGGACCCGTCGGGACAGGGTGCGAAACGAGGATGTTAGGGCAGTGACGAAGACAGCCCCAATCCAGCTGAAGATGAGGGAGCAGCGCCTGAGGTGGTATGGACAGGTCCTCATCAAGAGGGATCTCGCCGAAGTCGGCGCCACGGCAGATGACGCCCTTGATAGGATGATGTGGCGACAGATCACAAGAACAGCGGACCCTGCGACTGCGCGGGACTAAACGCTCAGGAGAAGAAGAAGAAGATACATATTAACATAATGCCTTTAAATAACATGTCGTGGTTTAGATTACGCTTATTTCTGTATTTGCTTTACGCGGGTCATTAGAAGCCGTAGAATATCTACAATTTCAACCAAAGCATTCTTTATTGATAAATTTTGTGGCTAGAAGCCGTAGAATGCTTACAATTTCAACCAAAGTATTCGCTATTGATAAATTTTGTGGCACTAGGTCAGTTGTGCGTTACGGTCGGAATTCATTAAGATTAGAAGAGTTTGTATTTGAAAATTGAAGACACGATCTTACCGAAGAAATTAGAAAAGGCATTTAGCATAGGGCTCAATTTGACTTTCAATTCAAATACATCTGTGGTATACTTCGGACCGAATCGAATAATTTCGAATGAATATTCGAATAAATTCGAATATTCGAATATTCATTATTCGAATATTCGGTGAGGCCCAAAATTCGAAAATATTCATTATTCGAATATTCGACGAGGCCCAAAATTCGAATATATTCATTATTCGAATATTCGACAAAGTCCAAAATTCGAATATATTCATTATTCGAATATTCGACAAGATCCAAAATTCGAATATATTCATTATTCGAATATTCGGTTTTCCGTGAAACCGAATATATTCGATTATTCGTTTATTCGAAAAAATTTTGGAAGGACACAAGTATAACGTCCACCTGCCCCCATGCCATCTTTTGCAGGATGGATACGTCGTTCCCTCTGTTCTCCCATCCGAGATCCAGGTCGAAGCGGTCATCGAAGCCCTGCTCACTGAGGTCGCTCCACTCAGTATATCAGAGTCCTTCGAGAGCTTTACAGTGGATATACGATGAAGACCTCACTAGCCCAAGTTTCTGAGGCGTATGTTAGGGCAGGAAGAACAGGGGAGTCGAACAGGTGGGAACGGAGTCGGACGTTCTTTGTCTTCTTCACGAGTTCTTTGATGCTCTTGAAAGCTCCCCAAGCCGCTCGTTTCTCCCTGCCCAGCTTTGGCGCCAGTTCTTTAGCCATGTTGACTTTGCGGCCTAGACACTCGTAGCTGGAGCATTCGGAGATGTGCGTTCTGTTTAGCGATAATGGGGCGTCAGAAACTTGTCCGTTCCTCATGAACATCGCCTTCATAAGATTCAGCTGCAGTCCAACCGTTCCCATATACACAATCGTCGGCCAGCATTCGCTCCACCTGGCTAATGCTCGGTGTTATGAACACGATGTCGTCAGCGAAGCAAATATGATGTAGTTGCCGGCCGTCGACCTTCACTCCCATGTCTTCTCGCTCGCGCGGTGGCGATGAAGAGCTTCGGGGATATAGTATCCCCTTGCCGAACCCCTCTCTTCACAACGATGACGACGTCGATGAGAATGGTGAGGTTTTCGTCGTGAATACACTGTAAAGCTCTCGAAGGACTCTGATATACTGAGAGGAGCGACCTGAGTGAGCAGGGTTTCGATGACCGCTTCAGTTTCGACAGAATCGAATGCCTTCCTCAGGTCGATGAACGTAAGGCACAGCGGCAGCTTGTACTCTCGCGACAATTCGATGAGTTCCATAATGGTGTGTGTGTGGTCGATCGTGCTGAATCCTCTCCGAAATCCTGCTTGCTCGCATGGCTGTCCTTCGTCCAGCGTTCTGCTAGTCCTATTCAGGATGACTCGAGTGAACAGCTTGTAGACTATGGACAGCATGCAGATCGGGCGATAGTTGCCAATGTCGTGCAAGTCTCCCTTCTTGTACAACAAGACGGTCCTGCTGGTCTTCCACTGAAATGGAACTTTGCACTCCTACAGGTAGCGTGTGAAGAGCCATGCCAAAGTGTTGATGAGCGTTGGCGGAAGATTCTTCAGGTGTTCGGGTCTGATCCTGGACCGGGTGCTGTACGCTTCTTCTCCGACAAGGTGGCGTGTCGGATCTCGGCAGGGAGAACAGATGGAATTCTGCGAAAGATTGCATGGAGGCAGAAGGACGTGGCTATCGAAGAGATCGGGGTAGAAGTCGTGGATGTCCTTCTCAATGGTCCCTGCCGAGGAAGAGGTGACGGCTCCGTCAGGACGTCGGAGAGCGATCATCTCGATTTTGAAGTCGGCGAAGTTCCGGCGGGCATTGCGGATGCTCAACGCTGCCTCTGCAGCTTCTGCCAATACTTCCGCCCTTCTCTCCTTATGATCCTTCTTTATCGCCGCTTTGCATTACTTGGCAAGCTTGGACGTCAGTTCATAGCTGCCTGACCTCGCGCTGCTCCACGCTGCCGCATCAGCTCGAGAGTTTCCAGAGACACACGTCTCTTGGTGGTCTTCAAGCTCTCGGCTCCCTTAGCGCTATCGTCGAGATGGTGCACGAAGCGGTCGTATTCCTCGTCGATGTTGTCCATGACGGTATCTTCCCAAAGGCCGGCTAGAGAGGTGTAGATGTCCCAGTTGATGGTTGTTCTGGGACATCTCTTCTTGAACTTTGCGGCCTTCTCTCCTTGACGCGAAAAGCGGAACCTCGCGCGAAGGAGGCGGTGGTCCGATCCATTGTAGAACTTGGGGACAACGGAAACGTTTACTTTTACAGTACCAACCATATTAAAATTAAAGTAGGTACACGAGCGGGTACATGGCGTAATTACTTTGTTTGACACCTAAAAGTTGTTGCCTTTTTGTACTCTAGAATAAGCTTTGCACAACAATTTTGCTTGAAAACTAAAAATGTCAAATTTTTTACGGTTTATTCTCTTGTCGATGAGTCAGGTTAAAACTTCAAAAATGTCATGCCAAATTTTCTTTGGGCAATAAATTATTCTTGCTTCAGAAGTCTCTAGTTTAATTTGAAGGACGTTCGATTTGATTTGTAAAATGTTCAGTTTCATTATAAGAACTTACTCAGAGTGTCCAATTTGATTTGAAAAGAGTCCAATTCAACGTGAGAATAATATATATGAGATAGCGATTACTGAACTAGAGGGGATTCAAACAAACAACAAATTGCTCTTTGCAAAAGAAACATGCATAAGATGAGCCAAAGCCTCCATATTTTTCTTCTGTTTTAAACTTTATGTGCAGTCTGATTGTTAGATTGGAGTGTGTGTTATGCTATTAGATAATACCAATTTAAATAAGGTGGTAAACCAGAAGGTATCTTAAACATTATTAAATCAAACTTGAAGATAAGTGTCATTCCCTTCAGAATAATCTTCACTTATAACCCTCCCTGTTCAAGAACTATATTCATTTATAATTACACTCTGAAAAACATTGATGATCCTAAAATTACTACGGTTATGGAAAGTAAATGTTCTTGCACTGATCTGTACTTCAAAAACTTTTGTGGATTCACACTAACGACATACTGTTACAGGCAATGCAAATGTCATAACTAACCACTGCATAAGAAAATTGTTCAAAACAGTTCTTTACTAAATAATTTTTTTTATTCGAGTTCTCTTCCAATGCGTCTAAAACGGTAAACTTCGGAGTAGACCTACAATTATGGAAATGTTCATAAAGCGGAGTGAATTTCTTTTTGTTATTTATGTAATATATGTGTTCTCTAATTCTTTCTTTCAATGATCTTGTAGTTATACCAACATATTGAAGCTTACAGGAGTCGCAGTTTATATAGTAAACCACTGATCTAGTTTTGCAATGAGTATTTTCCTTTTTGTACGTATTTATACGAACTTTAGTAACAAATGAAAATACATGGTTCTCAAAATTTATTGGATTACAGTACATACAGTTAGAATTACACAATGACCCTTTATTGGGGTTCCAAAGTCTTTAATGGCATATTGATTGCTGTGATCTTTATATTTAGTAAATTTATTTAGGGTATAATAATTTGTTGTAATAGTTGAAAATTGATCTGCAGACCTTATATCAAACTACCTGGGAGGTCCAGCCCAGGTACAGTGAGCAGTTTCCCATAAATGGGTTCTAGGGGCTGCCAATGGGGTTGTCAAACCCGTTTTGTACCCAATGGTACGGCTAGTACTGGAGGCGCCAAAATAAACTGCTCACGACTATTTTGTCTTTTATAAACCCCATCAGTACTAACCCCTATTTTTAGTAAGAGGGTAGATCCTCTTTCTTGTAGTTAAGGAGTGCTGCGCAAGGTGTCAAGTTTACATATAAAACAACAGTAAAAACAAAAAACGGGGAGGGGAAGGAACAGTGTATATTAAATATGGAGCAAATCAGTAACCGTTTAAAGGGTCTCATATTGTATACCGTAAGATATTAGGTATAATATGAGTGTTTTATTTTTTAACGTATTATTTGATAAAAACATATATGGAATAAATAGGAAGGATAATACTTATACCGTTTGCTAATAAAAAAATGGCACAGTTTGAAAAGTAAGTAGTCAGATTTAGTCTTTTCATTATTTTAAAAGCGTCAACTTGACGCGCTGACCACTGGTCCACATTTCACCACTGGTGACTGAGGCTAGTTACCTCTCAATTGGGATGCTAATAGAGAAAATTTGGAAATACTACAAGTTTACGTCAACCTTACTGTAGACCACTGGTTTATTAACTCACTGCTGGTAACGGGCAAATATCGTATTTTTGGTGTATTGAGTAAAGTAATGTAAGAACCTTATTCAACTAGACTCATAGACCACTGGTCCATTAGATCTTTTCTCCTTGATTCGTTGGTTAGTAAAAAATAAATAAAGAAAACCCGAAAATCTTTAAGGTTGGCAGTGCAACTGACGAACTCAGTGATATCGCAGATCTCGTAGAGTATCACAATCGAACGCGTACTTATTCTATCAAACTTCGAGATTGCACTGGACAGCGTATATACGTAGGACTATCCACAACATATTCAAGCCCTTGAGCACTAACTCAGTGAAACATTTAGTTTCAGCGTATAAGTCCTATGTACGACCACAACTTGAATATGGCACAACTGTGCGTGATCCGTCCTCAAATCGCAACGTAGAAGCAGTGCAGAACAACTTTACTACAAAGCTCTGGATAAAGCTTCATGGGTATGAGTACTCCCCATACCGCCCGCCCCTGTACGCAATACAATTTTTGATATCTCATCGCTGCTATTCGAGGAAAAGGTACGACCTCATCATGATCTACAGAATTCTAAATTCAATGACTGGTCTATCTGTGGAACAGTTTTACACGATCTTGCCTTCCATCACCAGAGGTGCATAGGCAAAGCTTCATTTTCCAAGATCTAGGACTTCCCTGCGTGCCTCGTTCTTTACACAAAGAGCTGGTTCCGAATTCATCAAATATCGAAGACATCTCCAATTCCTGACTCTTTAAGTAAATTCAAAAGGATTTTAAAGAGCGAAGGACGAGCCAACCATTGCCAAGGAGACCAGCAGTCGCTAGATTCAGTGGATATACAACAATCCCTATGTGCCGTGGCAGGGAGGCGTTTAAGAGCGCTTCATCAGATCCGTCAAACTGACCATGAACAAGACGCTAGGGAATGTCACTCCATCGCTTGAGTAGCTCGGAGCGCTAATCGTGAAGATCGAAAGTGAATACTCGACCACCACTCTACTTCGAGTCGCCAGAGCGCAAACTTCGACCGATAGACTTCCTTCAGAACGAATTCGATGTGCTACCTCCAATGCATATAGGAGATGACCTCGTCGAGGATCAGGACTATCTTAGCACAGCTGATCGCCTAGCGTCCCAGACAAAGTCTCAAGTGGTACAGGCCATTGACAGTTCCTGCGAGATCACGGAGCAGTTCTGGCAGCAGTGGCAGCCCCAGCGGTTGATATCTCTGAGAGAGAAACATCAGAAGGAAGTTGGACACAGACGAGGATCGCGTACCGCTCCGAAGATTGGACAATCGTGTTGATTTGTGATGCGTTACAACCATGTTATATGTGGAAGATGAGGCGGATCGACGAGCTCGTAAGCAACGAAGAAGGTATCGTCAGAGATCATCCGTAATGTTGCCATCGCGAAGGAAAGTTAGAAGGCCAATAAACCTTTTGGTGCCTCTAGAGCTCGACGACACAAGCACGGATGTGGACACGGAATCTAAATCCCAGCAGCATCCCGATAGTCCGCACGCAGACGTGGAGGGCGAAGTGGATGAAAGCCAACCATTCGGCACGGAAACTTCCACACATATTGGCTCAACACGCGTACCATCTGCTCTTTAGCCGAAATAGCTTCCCTGAGGAGCTTCTGAGTAGTGACAAACTTCAGGACTGGAGAGAGAGTATCTGAGTCTCGCTCAGAATAAGTTGACTCCCAATTACTACACTCTTGTCTGCACTTCATTGCCAGCGCCTGGAACTGCTTCTTACGCTCCACCAAGCATTATGAGAGTATGACATTTCTTAACGCGAAAGTTGGTGCGATGTCGCTCGTGACGGACTTTGAGATCCCTCGTCTCGCGAAGAATCGTCGTAACGTGTGCAAAAATGCTACTGCCGAGACGTCTGATACGAGTTCCAAATGTATCAACCTGGTGACTAAACAGGTGATAATGCATCCGTAACACTTCTCTGGACTTGCTTCGTCTTTCACGGAGGGCGGTTCAAAGTGGTCCAGGCCTATGTGCTCGAACGGACGTGATCTTGTAACCTTACGTGCTGGTAAATGCCCGTGATAGGGACACTTGTAGGGCAGATTGGTCATCTTCTGACACTCCGTGCAACGGCGTATGATTGACGTCACTTCTGCTCGCAGTTTCGATATCCAATACTGCTCACGTACGCGACACATCGTGTCACTAATGCCGGTATGGAGTTCTGGATGGCAATCTGTGATGATGAGCTTGGATAACCATGTTTTCTGCAACACAGTAGGAAACCTGGCTTGCTTGTCTGTTTCACTTCTTCCTAGACTGCCACGATACCGAAGAATCCATTGTTCATCGGTTGAAGATTACGAAATGATTTTCGAATTGCCAAAGCTATTCACGAGAGTTAGTGCTGCTTCACCATGGCCTTCCATCCTGTTCTTATCTCCATTCCACTCGGAATAGCAGTATCTGCTGGAGTTAGCTCGTCCAATAGCTGAGACAGCCTTATCGGAACTGTCTATCTCTCGTTAACACGCGCAATGAGCAGCTTGATGAAACCTAGGGCTTAGGCCATAACTCTCTAAACCTTACGGAAGTCTGAGACTCGGATCTTATGAAAGATAACCGTATAGGCTGCCTGCGATTGAGCGAAGACCCTGGCGTTCTGTGGTCCTTCCACAACACTGTTTTACCGCATTGCGGTCTGTTCGCTCCATTGTCGGCGTTTAGCAGAGTTATTGGTGTATACGCGCTGTCCTAGACCTCTATCTGTTGGGAAAGAAACCTTGATCCTGTCCACCACAAATGGTCGACCAGCTGCCATTTGTTCAGACCTCTTGTAGCACAATCCGCCGGATTTTGTTGAGACGAAATGTGCCCGAATTGTGCGGCATATCCGCTTTCTTCAAGGAATCCGACAATGCTGTGGATTTCGAATACGCGATTCCTGACGAAAAGACATATTTTATTTATTTATTTATTTATTTATTTATTTATTTATTTATTTATTTATTTATTTATTTATTTATTTATTTATTTATACGTGAAGTTCACGCGAAACATAGACAATTCATAAGGATATTGAAAAAACTGTTTTAAAAAAATATTAATACTCTACGAGATCTGCGATATTACTGAGTTCGTCAGTTGCACTGCCAACCTTAAAGATTTTCGGGTTTTCTTTATTTATTTTTTACTAACCAACGAATCAAGGAGAAAAAGATCTAATGGACCAGTGGTCTATGAGTCTAGTTGAATAAGGTTCTTACATTACTTTACTCAATACACCAAAAATACGATATCTGCCCGTTACCAGCAGTGAGATAATAGACCAGTGGTCTACAGTAAGGTTGACGTAAACTTGTAGTATTTCCAAATTTTCTCTATTAGCATCCCAAGAGAGAGATTGAGAGGTAACTAGCCTCAGCCACCAGTGGTGAAATGTGGACCAGTGGTCAGCGCGTCAAGTTGACGCTTTTAAAATAATGAAAAGACTAAATCTGACTACTTACTTTTCAAACTGCCATTTTTTATTAGCAAACGGTATAAGTATTATCCTTCCTATTTATTCCATATATGTTTTTATCAAATAATACGTTAAAAAATAAAACACTTATATTATACCTAATATCTTACGGTATACAATATGAGACCCTTTAAACGGTTACTGATTTGCTCCATATTTAATATACACTGTTCCTTCCCCTCCCCGTTGTTATAGTTTTTTGTTTTTACTGTTGTCTTTTTGACGTTTAGCGTGAGACCGAACAATGCTAAGCGATCGCACCACGCCTGTGCTTGTCGCTCGAGTTCGGTTTTGTCTTCACATGCAAGCATGACGTCGTCAACATACAGCAGCGTCGAAGGTGTCGCCATCTGGAGATCTCGTGAGATCGCATCCATCACGACCACGAAGAGCAGTGGGGATAGCGCAGATCCCTGGTGCACCCCTACTGACATGGGAAATTCCATCTCAGTAGGGGTTCACCAGGGATCTGCGCTATCGCGATGCGATGGCACGACTACTTCGAGGAGATCTCGAATGTTGAATTTGCCCATCCTGCTATTCCTTTTGCATCTCCTTATACGGTCCCGTTCAGAAGATCGCAATGAGCGAAACCAAAGCAGCCCTGAGGAAGATGAAGTCAGGCAAAGCCACTGGTCCCGATGACCTGCCAGCCGACCTGTGGAAGTCGAAGGGCTGGTGCCCTGCTGACTGGCTGACAGAGTTTTTCAGTCAGGTTGCTGCTGCGAAGAAAGTACCCAAGAGCTGGCAGCAAATCACGACCCTCCCAATTTGGAAGAAGAAGGGCAGTCCTGCGGGCTGCGCTATTTACCGTCCAATTCGTCTTCTTTCGCACACCATGAAAATCTTTGAGCGAATTGTCGATCGACGTATCCGGGATGTCGTCCAGCTTTCAACGAATCAGTGTGGTTTCGTTTCTGGCTGTGGCACCGTTGAGCCATTCACGCCGAACGTCTTCTGCTAGAGATGCACCGCGAGAAACAGAAACCGGTGCATTTTGCCTTCCTGGACTTGGAGAAGGCCTTCCACCGCATTCGGCGAGAAGTTATATGGTACGCGTTGCGGCAACATGGTATCCCTGAAGAGCTTATTGAGTGGGTGCGCATTCTCTACTCTTGCCCAAGGAGTCGAGTGCGAGCGCCAGCTGGCACCTCGATGGATTTTTCAAATATTACAACAAATTATTATACAATTAATAAATTTATTAAACATAAAGATCGGAGCAATCAATATACCATTAAAGACTTTGGAAACCCAAATAAAGGGTCATTGTGTAATTCTAACTGTATGTACTGTAATCGAATAAATTTTGAGAGCCATATAATTTCGTATGTTACTAAAGTTCGTATAAACACGCATAAAAAGAAAAATACTAGTTGCAAAACTAGATCAGTGGTTTACTGTATAAACTGCAACTGCTGTAAGCTTTATTATGTTGGTATAACTACAAGATCATTGAAAGAAAGAATTAGAGAACACATATATTACATAAATAACAAAAAGAAATTCACTCCGCTTTATGAACATTTCCATAATTGTAGGTCTACTCCGAAGTTTACCGTTTTAGACGCATTGGAAGAGAACTCGAATAAAAACAAAATATTTAGCAAAAAACTGTTTTGGATTAAAGTTCTAAACATCGCTTATCCATTTGGAATGAATGTCAACATAAAAGGCTGTAAATGTATCTAATATTGTTAATCCACTTAACTACAAAACAAATCATCCTTTTTATTCACTTCAAGTTATAAAAGAGAAAGCAAATAGAGGGAACAAAAAAGAAAACAAAATCCAATACAATACAAACCAATTTATACAATATGTTTGTAACAATGAAAATATAGAAGTTATTGAAGTGTACAACAAGATCAAGATGCTAAGTAAACAAAATTTAAAATCACTTGTCAACCTTAGTTTAAGCAATGACTTTCTTTGCAATGCCAATCAAAAAACTAAACTCATTGTACTCTGCTTACTGACATATATAAAATACAATACATTAATAACAAGTAATAACATCAAACAGCAAGAGAAGAAATCTTTTAAATATATAGATATGGAATATAAAGGTGACATTTTTGACCGTATAAGCTTTAACAAAATATTTAACAACAACAGAGTCAAAGATTTTATAGGAAATTCGTCTACAAAAGAATTCATTCCTTTTAGGGTAGTTTATACGTATAAACGACCAATATCTAGTACTATTTTCAATTACAACCAATTTCTTAAAAACACAAATCTTGAAAGTTGTAGAAATATACTCAGTAGAGATTGCATATGTACAAGAGAAAAAAGTAAATATAAATCTTTTATTGACACCACACATAAACATATTATCACAGGAAATTTGAACATTATAGAACACCATCAATTGAAAGAAATTTTGAAAAAAGGTACGAAATATAGGCCAATAATGGGCTGCAACAGAGATACAATACACGCTACATACAGTTCTGCTGTTGAAAAAGTTGTTGGTCACATAAGTAGATACTACAGAATTTCACAAGATCAAGTGAACCAGTTAAGGATTCTTTTTAATACGGAATACAGAAACGAAATAAAACCATTACTTAGCCATGAAAATATTCGTTATAAAGTTCATATATCGCACCTAACAATTCAAAGGCTACAAAATGATTTTATATTTTGCCCACTAGATAAAGCAAACAACAATTACGGTATTATTTGCAAAAAGTTTTACCTACTTAATCTTATGAAAGAAATGGGGATTAATTATGAAAATGAAAACGAGACCTTTAATAACAGTAACACGAATAACACATATGTAAATTTGAACGTTACTAATAAGCAGCCCATAATAGAAAAACATAGATATTTCCAAATTAAAAATAAGTTAAAGGTAGATACAAATGGAGATTTACCAAATATTTTTTCGCTATCCAAACTGCATAAAGACCCAGCTAAGTTCAGATTTAGTACAGGGACATATAATAGTAGTGTCAAATCCATTGGTTTAGAATTGTTGTATATTTACCTCTCTAAAAACACATTTTATCAACTACGCCAATACAGTAACTAGAAATACAAGTACGATTAAAACATATTGGGCTATCGAAAATTCTAGCATAACACAAGAACTTACAAGACTTGATGCCGATGGTGTTAAAGTATATTCCGCTGATTTTACCGATATGTTCACAAGCATACCTCACAATGTTATAATGGAACAAATGAAAAACCTTGTTATACTCTGCTTCAAAAATTTCGGTAAAAATTTTCTAGCATGCAACGGTTTCAAAACTTTTTACACAGACGTTTTAATACAGAATGATAAATATAGATATTACAACGTAACAAGTCTGTTATACTTTATAGGCTATTTACTGAGAAATAGTTATTGTGTTTTCGCTAGTATAACTTTTAAACAAAATAAAGAAGTTCCTCAAGGTGGTAACTTTAGCCCTTTGCCCAAAGATTAACTATGTCAATGTTTGAATTTGAGTATTCTAAAACCGCAATATTGAGTAGAGGTCAGTTATTTAAGGCGACATACTTATTGTTCACAACTATACAGAAGCTTACGTTGATAACATACTTACGTAGGTTTACAAAAACACACTAGAAATAAAAAAGACACACGACAGTTAACACAAATGCAACTATTTAGACACAAGTCTAGAAGTCGTGAATAATAAAACTGAAAGCAACTTATATAACAATACAGATTCTTTCAACTTTAAAGTAAATAGGTTTCCACACGCAGACTCACAGGTTTCATCCGAATTAAAATCTATGTCGTTTAAACAGAAACACTTAGAATAGCTAATATCTGCTGAACATTTCAATATTTTGTAGTAAAATACGAGAACTTCACAGAATACTTACCCATAATGGATTTAACACAGAACTCATCGCCACAAACAAAGAAAATGTTTAAACAAAAACAGACAAATATTGTATAAATATGGCATGTTGGACAAGTACAATAAAGCAATAAACTTAGTGGGAACACTCGTATAGTTGGATGTTTTTGCTTAAATTTACTTTTCTAATACATGCACCCATATATAAGAGTAGATCTTATTGATATGCCGGTGAAAGGAATGTAGAAACAGTGACATTAGTTGATATAATTGTAAAATGATGGATAATGCTGATCTAATTAAATTACTACATAGTGTGCCAATGTACCATGAAATGAAGGATGAAATGAATACAGTAATGATAACACATATCATAATACATATCCATACAGATACCGTATAACAAATCAAGGTGTGGTTACTTTATATAGGAAAACCTCCATAGCCGGTTGGCACAAGGATGAGTACGTAAGTTAAGTAACTTTAATAGTTTCTAAATATTGACAACAAATATTTAAAAAAGTAAAAAATGCGTGACGGGCGCGTGTAGCGCAGTCGGAGGAGGCGCGACTGTCGCGTGCACCCGATACCAGGTTCCTGGTTCGAATTTTCCGCCCGGGCCAACCAAGCTTCCATCCCTCCGGGGTCGGTGAATTGGTACCAGACTTGTCTGGGAAGGATAGAGCGCTGACTTGTTCATCGGCTGGCCACCGCAAGTCATTGTATGGCCAAATACGCATTCATGTCGCCTCCACGACATCCCGTAGAAGTAGAATGCGCTGGCGCATACCAAATAGGATTGAGTAACGCCGTCCTTTATCCTTATCCTAAAAAATGCGTATTAAAAAAACAAAACAAGACAAAAACAAATAAAAACAAAACAATAACATACTTAAAAATTATAAATAAAATAAAATAAAAATATAATGAAAAAATAAATAAATAAATAAATAAATAATAAAATTAAAATTAAGAAAATAAAAATCTAAAGATATAAAAATATAATAATAAAATTATAACACCTCCTTCTTCACTGATGAGCCACCGAGAAGGTGTTATAATAAAAACGGTTTGTCTGAAGGTAGGTGGCGAAACAAACCATTGAGGTTTGATATTATTTCTCCATAAATCTCAAGTATATTTAAAGCATTCAGCTCCAACTTCGGTATGGTCATCTTAGCCTTCAGGCTTGGTAATCTACCTCTAGACATGACCAAATTCGCTTCCGAAGGAAGTGTAGATACGCGCATGCTGCAAATGCCTTACTGCTGTCATCCGCAGAAGTGATCAATTATGCCTTTGATGAATTAGGCAGTGAACCGCGGAATTGTCTTAAGGAAGAGGAGGGAGCGGTTCCCAATCCAATTCGTCTCTCCATAGCGATTAGAAGAAGACCTTTGCCTTTTGTACCAACGGCAAAATCCACCCCATGAGGTCGTACGCAGATGCAATTGCGCTTGCCAGCGAACGTTTATTGACGACATAGACAGACATTGTGCAGGCTACCTGGAATTGGTCCGATCTATTCCATCTGAACCTTCGGATCCTCTTGGGTTGATCTATCCGCTGCGGCAATAATCTTCATGACTGCTCGATCGTTGGACGCGAATTCCCGAAGGTTCACCTTCAACTCGTTGAAGATATCCTTCGTTGTAGAGTACACGCGAATTCCATCTTTAGGTGTCATGAGAAGATTGTCGACGTAAAGGTTGTCATTGATGCCTTTACGAAATCGACGTTATTTGGATACTGATCCAAATGGTAATACGTTGTCGCCGCAAGTAGAAATGATGATGGAAGTAGTCCAAAGGTTACGCGCGTGAAGCGATAAACCTGCAAATTCTTCTTGCTCGGAGGTTTTTGTGGTCACGTTGCCACAAACAGCGGGTGACATCTCTGTCCACCTCATCAAGCCGCATTTGCAAGATTGCCTTTTCCACATCAAAAATCAACGCGACGCGACCGATAGGCCTCCTGCATACTTCCGAGTCGGCGATGAGTTTTGCAGAGAGACGAGAAAGTATTTGAACTTCTCAGTGCTCGCTGCATCGCCCATCGCTCTGCAAGGGAGCACGACGGCGATTCGCCCAGGACCGACGCTAAACACTGCGCGCGGCACGAAAGAGCATGCCAAGCCCGCGAATGGCGCGGAAAGGCATCGCGCATGCCGACCGCCAGTGTTGCGGGGGCTGCGGTGAAGTTTCCTTTGACTATTCGACCGCATGCGGCGGAATGGTCATAAACTGAGCGCCGCGATGGCATCGCGGTGATGGAAGTATGCCACAGGCCATACGGAATCGGAGAAAAAGTCCATACATTTTGGGTAACAGGACTGGCCCTCTGTGAAGAGCGTCAGAGAAGGGCAATCCTTGTAGTGGGCTGACGCGTCGAAAACTATCCTTAGTTTCGTCGTATCCTTGTGCGGCGTAAGCACAGCCTGATGTGGAAGGTAGTTTACTGTTCTCTCCTCCAGATTACTTTCATTAACTGGTTCGATGACGTTCAATAGCTGTTGCTCGACGAACGTGTCGATGTATTTGTCAAAAAGCGCAGTGTCTCTCCGAAAGGAATTCCATACACTTCGTAACGCGAATGCTGTATTATCCGAGACCGCAACTGGAATCTCTTCCCATGGCAAGCGCACATAATATCCTCCCTCTTTCTTCTGGACTGTGTTACGGAACTTGTTCAATACTTTCTTGTCTATCGCTGCTTGGACATCCTTTTCCGACTGCGCAAGATCGTCCTCAGCCTCTCGTTCCATAGTCCGGAAATGTTGCCAACGACCTTGTTCATCCTTCACTTCCGTTGGATCTTCGATAAAAAACGCGTTAATGTCAGTCTCGGTCGACCTCGACTCATACCCTTCTCTCAGCACTCCATCCGCCTTTTGTACTCGCGAATGCTGTAGAGAACCGTGGACTTGTCCGATTAACAAGTGCCCCAGACGAGTGGACAACAAGTGTAATCCGGAAGGAAGGCATATGTGAGCCTCATCATGACGAATAAGTTGTCAGAGTTAATCACTTCCTAGCAGGATCAACGGTTTTACGGCTGCTTGTGATTGCACCAAGTTCACATTAATGTTCTACGACTTGATGAACGCAGTGTCTTCTTCTAGCACCGGAGGTGTCCGTAAGGTGCTAGTGAGTGTTCCGTGAATGAGGAGCTCTAGTGATCACGGCTTGCCTTTATCGTCGGAGCCGAACGTTCTTATGCGCAAAGTTGTCGAGCCCAATGTTGGTAGGCGTAGCTCCTCTGCTCGCTTTTGATCGATAAAGAAGCACTCGGCACCTGATTCTTATAGTGCCGGTACTTTCCTTAGTTTACGCGGAGAGGGATCCATGATCGTAATCTCTCCTATTGGCAAGTAGGTTTCGCGAGTGCTCGGCCTGCCCTCGCTCAAATGAAGTTAAGCTACTGGATCCACTTGCTGTTCTATACGCGCATTTATGTGATCCTGATCTTGATTGCTCATCTGATGAGTCGCTGTCGACGTAGTGCTTGCATTCTTGTTGGCGAACTTCACCTTCTCATTCGGTTTACCTGGAGCGGTGGGTTTTCCCTGCCGTGATGTCGAAGTTTCTGGAGCGGTCGTTGCTCTGAAGCAGCATGATGTGTGATTTTTACCCTGACATGTGAAACATGGCCGATTCTTACAGTCAAACGTTGCGTGCTGAGGAGACGCGCAAATGAAGCACAGCTTTGCTCACGTATGTAGTTGGCCCTCTCCTGCAGGGTGCCATATCTTGTGCATGCACCTGCTTAGTGGTCCTCGCCACAGTAGGTGCATGGAACCCTTCCTCGTGAAGACTGTTCCTTCTGAGACTTTCCCTTCTGAGGCTGCTGCTGTTCCCCAGTGGATCTTGACGTCAGCAACGCTATTATTCCCTCATTCGCGATGAACTGTTTTAGGGCATCGAGGAGATTTACCATCAAGAAAGCTCCCTCCACGGACCGTTTCTTTTTTAACACCTCCCTCTGTAAGTGTTCGGAGAATTTGAACAAAACCTTGTTTTTTGAGCCACTGGCTGTTCACATGTTCACCTTTGTCTCTAAGTTGAGACTTGATAGCTTGGAGCTGTTCCAGTAATACGCGCCGATCCTTGACGGATGGCGAACGCAGTCGCCGTCTCCATCCCAGCTATCAAGCGCTGTGCGAACTCCTCTTTGTTACCATACTTGGCTTGGAGATATTCGATTACGGCAGGTTCGGATGACTAAGGCTATCAAGGTCATAATCACCGATTTCGCCCAAACTTCGCCTATGGAGGTTATTTGGGGTGCTGATCACGAATCTAATATCCGTTTTTCGTATAACGCTGGAGTTTGGGCGAAATCGGTGACCGTGACTTTAACCACCCGTACCTCCGGTAACCTAGGAAAGCAATGGAGATCTGTAGACATTCCCACATACTACGCTGAAGATATGTTTAGTGCACAACAACCCCGTAATGGCCATATGAGAGAGAATTCTGACTGATTCTCGATGATGAGTAACTTCCAGCAATTTTACTTTTAGACCCACATATGTTGCAAAATAAAGGGTCGTTTAATACCATTTGCATTGCAGGGGATACGACTCAATAGCACATTTGCCAGTTTCAACCGTAGGTTGAGCAGACGACTTCGGCTCCGGCTTTAAGTGAGGATTCGTCACTCCCTACGGGAATCCCACCGCTAAAATTGGCATGATGCATTCCACAGATCAGCAGACAAACCCTTTCGGTTTTTCTCCACTGACTCATGGACCATCTCCTCCGTCATGGCGCACGGATCGTAGCACGCAGAAGCCCGTGGCCGAGCGTCGCTGATGCTCCTTTTTCTAACTGCAATCGCGCAGCTACGCGTAAAATTCGGGACGCATTGACGCGGTATTTAGCCCTTACAATGGCTTCCAGTGGCCAACCGGAAGACAAGTCAGTGTGTTTTGTTTACAAGAAACGTCTGATTCAAATAGGCCTATCCAGCCGGTATGGTAGGCTTGTAATCTCAGTGAGACCAAGCCAAAAACCTTAAATTTCGGGCATTCTACATGTGAAACTGGTACCAAGTACAACGTTGGTTTGTTAAAAAATAGTGTTTCACGTTTACATAGATGTAACGGGGAGGGACCGGTCTCCAGAAGCACCCCGAATTCAGGGTTTCCGGTTCGTGTCCTGCCAAGACCAACCAAAACAGAAAGATCACAGTGTTTGTAACGCCAAGCACTAGTAAGGGGGAGCGAATGCTGGCCAACTTCGTATATGTGAGGTACTGGACTACAGCTGAATCTCACACAGACGTTCTCAATGAACGAGAATGGTGAAGCTATCAAGACCGACGAAGAAGTCGTCAAGAGGACGAAAAGTGTCTGACTCTGTACCTACCTATTCCATTTCACTGCTTGAAGTTAGCCATAAAGAGAAGGTCTCCGGAGCTCCGAGCTTGGTAGTATCCGAGAAAGGAGACGCTGTTGAATGAGCTAGTCGGCGCTGTTGAGTGAGCTAGTCCTCGAGAGTTACGTGGGCCGGCCACTTAATGCTCTTCGTAGAAAGCCGCAGGACGAGTGTCGTCACCGAATGGATTCAGGGGGAGAGGTATTTTTCCCAAGCAACACCACTACGCTCGGACTTTTTCATAAAGGCCCTGAACGCCCTTCATGTTCCTAGCGAACATGGTATATTAGAGCACACTGGTGCACAACAGGAACGAATGGAGACGTTGTTGACTGGCTTCGCCCACATCCCCGGTATGCACATCATGCGCCATGATTTTTCGCGCCGGGTACTGTCCCGAGTCGGGCGAGAATAGCACACGGCCCCAGTCGCTCCTACCGCATCTCTCACCCTTAGTGTATTGCGTTCTCCTAGTGCCACGTAGACTCTTTCCACTACTTCAGCGCGACATGCTTCTTTGCTACTCGTACACTCTTGTGGTTTCCTGTTTCCACGGCTCTAGCCCTTTTCTTACATTATTGTTTTACCTGGCTTACCTTTTGAGATTCTTACTTTACCACCTTAAGCAAAATATTTGTACCTAAAACCAGTGTTTCTCCTTTGTTCTGCAATTTTTGCTAGTATCTGTGCATCACTACTAGTTTCTTCTTTGAGGGACAAATGTACACTTCATCGCATTTCCGGATGCATCAATTATGCGCTTTATCAATATCAGCTCCATCCTTGAGAGCATTTTGCAAGATTCGGACGGGTAGGATTGAAATCTCTGCCCCTTATTGAGCAATGCGCCCTACTTTTTCTAAAAGATTTCCACTGTGGTGCTGGCCTTCTTGGCAAACACTCCTTCGGTTGTCTTATTTGCCATAGCCACGAGCTTAGCAGCGCTAGCGGCCACTCTTGCTGAAAGGGAAACTGTATCTCCTGCGCCAGACTGCCTCGTTTTCGCTTCATACATTCTTTGAACAGATGACCCCTACCACTACAGTTGAAGCGTCTAGGTATCTGATTATCACTGCGTTGAGTACGACTGCCACTAGGCGGCACATGCGGCGCGGCCAAGTCTTTTGAACCCGTTTTCCTCCGTGTACTACCGTCCCACTGGTTGGCTTCGTGCTTTTTTATTACGTAGTGCGTAGTGCGGCTCGAATCATATTGTCTGTTGCAAGTGCAGAAAGAAGGTGGTGAGCAGATGTATGACAGGCTGAAAGAACCTGCACAGAGAATGGAACGTCGGAAGATGACTCCAGAAAACGTAATAAGAAAGCATGAAGCAAACCAGTGGGACGGTAGTACACGGAGGAAAACGGGTTCAAAAGACTTGGCCGCGCCGCGTGTGCCGCCCAGTGACAGTCGTACTCAACGCAGTGATAATCAGACACCTAGACGCTTCAACTGTAGTGGTAGGGGTCATCTGTTCAAAGAATGTATGAAGCGAAAACGGGGCAGTCTGGCGCAGGAGATACAGTTTCCCTTTCAGCAAGAGTGGCCGCTAGCGCTGCCAAACTCGTGGCTATGGCAAATAAGACAACCGAAGGCGTGTTTGCCAAGAAGGCCAGCACCACAGTGGAAATCTTTTAGAAAAAGTAGGGCGCGTTGCTCGATAAGGGGAAGAGACTTCAATCCTACCCGTCCGAATCTTGCGAAATGCTCTCAAGGAGGGAGTTGATATTGATAAAGCGCATAATTCATGCATCCGGAGATGCGATGAATTTCATGACAACTGTACATTTGTCCCTCAAAGAAGAAACTAGTAGTGGTGCACAGATACTAGCAAAAATTGCAAAACAAAGGAGAAACACTGGGTTTAGGAACAAGTATTTTGCTTAAGGTGGTAAAGTAATAATCTCAAAAGGTCAGCCAGGTAAAACAAGAATGTAAGAAAAGGGCTAGAGCCCGTGGAAACAGGAAACCACAAGAGTGTACGAGTAGAGAATAAGCATGTCCCGCTAAAGTAGTGGAAAGAGTCTACGTGACACCAGGAGAACGAAATAGACTAAGGCCTATGGTATAGTCCCGCGGAAGTGTCCGCGGGACGTCTGCGGACGGGAAATGCACCGCGGACGGCGGTCGCCGACCCGACACGGTTGGCGGCCGACACCGACAGTTTTCGCGTTGGAGCGCGTTTTTTGACGGCAAACTTGGAACGTTGCCAAGTTCACAGAATCGCTCGCTTTCGCATTGGAGCGCGTTTGTTTAGTTTTCAGCGCCGGACGTGAACGTTGCCAAGTGCCCGGAATGGCGCTGCACAGCAAAAATTTTTATATGGATAGCAGGATTTTTGATTGGATAAAATTTGTATTTTTTTTCAAGGATTTTGGTATGGATAGTTCGATAGTTTATTTGGGCATACACTGAATACATGGAGTTAACCATGCATTCACTGTATACCCGCCTTGGTGGGAAGGCAATGGTAGGCTTCAGCGACGCACGGTCATGGGTTGGGAGATCAACTCTCCTGGATTTTTAGAAGGTTTAGCAGAGACTCTTGTGTCCTCCCATTTTCCAACAAGTTCCCCAAAACTAAACAATACCTAACAACAAACAATGCTCTTTCTCCTGCATTACGGTAACTAAGTAGGTTATGTACTGAAGCAGTGGCGAAGGTGATATTAACGATCTCCTAGATTCCAGAAGTCGACGGTGCTCCCCGTTATCAGAAAAGACACAGACATTGTGACAATTCTTGTATGGATTGAAAACCTGGTCTATGGGGCCGTTCAGTGGTCTATCGCTCCGAATCACACCGCTCGGCGATGGAAGTATAAACGGTGCTTATGTCCGAGGACATTTTGGTCTGCGGTGTCATCTTTGGACCAACCTGATACATGAAAGTCTACATAGACTTCTGGCATCAACTAATTCATGAAGGACCGTTCCAATGTTAGACAGTGCGCGAATGGGGCACCAGAAAGAAACCCGTCGACTCCTCATAAACACCGTCTTCGCAAGATTCAGCTGCAGTCCGTTCCCACATACACCATCAAAGTCCCCCAGTATTCACTCGTCTTGGCGTATTACTCAAGCTCAGCCCTGACATTGGAGGGCCTATCCTTCCTGTCAGCAATGAGCCATAGACGAAGGCTCGCTGTGCTTCGTCACATGTGTATTCTCACATGCTACTCCTTCCGCAAAACTGCATGAGGCACTGCGCTTCTGTATGAAGGAATAAGCATGCAATTAAATAGATTTATGACTGAGAAACTCAAATGCATCTCCGATACATGAATACCTAAACATGAACATAGTAGCAGAAGAAAAACCCTTAGCCAAACCATTGGGAGAGAAAATCCGCAGACATTTAAATGCAATTGATTTCATGAAATTAGTAAGGATTCCGATTGGAAACAGCGAAAAGGCAACGATTGAAAGGCTGGTCTAGTTCGGTTGTACGGATTCCAGCTCCTTCGTCTGCTCCAATATATTCTCCTTCTCCTACTTCAGTTCCGGATACTCCTTAATGATGCGTGGTCCATACACCAGCACGTAGACGCAGCGCCAGTCTCCACCTCCGGACAGTTTGAGC
>OX377205.1:48110436-48198924 GCA_947396885.1 Heligmosomoides polygyrus polygyrus
TAACATGGGTGGTCCAGGCAGGGTCACCGATTTCGCTGAAACATCGTCTAGGGGGGTTATTTGGGGTGCTGATCACGAATCTGACATCTGTTTTTCGTTTTACGCTGGAGTACGGTAGATTACGGTAGGTACCGGCGACTAAGGCTGTCGAGGTCATAATCACCGATTTTGCCCAAACTTCGCCTATGGGGGTTATTCGGGGTGCTGATCACGAATCTGACATCAGTTATTCGTTTTACGCTGGAGTTTGGGCGCAATCAGTGACCATTACCTTTCTCACCGGTACCCACCGTAACCTACCGTACTCCAGCGTAAAACGAATTACGGATGTCAGATTCGTGATCAGCACCCCAAATAACCCCCATAGGCGAAGTTTGGGCGAAATCGGTGACCCTGCCTGGACCACCCATGTTAACGGTATGGGTGGTCTCCGGCCGAATCGTGAAAAACGGATGTCAGATTCGTGATCAGCACCCCAAATAATCCCCCTAGACAAAGTTTCAGCGAAAAAAAATTTTCGACCGAAGTCTTGTCGGTGGAGTCGGAACTTTTAACTAGTGTCGCAATTTCTTATGTTGTTCTCTAGTGCTATACCACTAATACTGTTAATACTATGAAACCTTCCAGCAAATTTATTGTTTTCCAGCACGTTAGAAGCAATCAAAGACAATTCCTTGAGGTTAAATAATGGACATCTCAACTCATTAGCAAAACATCCAAATTAATTCTACACTTGTCCAATTTTAAATTAAGTGAGTGTCTAGTTTAACACATAAAAAATGTCCGGTTTAAAACGAAAAATGTCCACTATGAAGTGAAAATATACGTATACTAGACACTGGAAAACAATGAACTTGCTGGAGTGTTTAATAGTATTAACCGTATTAGTGGTATAGCACTAGAGAACATTATAAGAAAGTGCTATTAAACTGTTGTCGCACAATAATACTCAATGGAGCTGGTACTGACGTCCTGTTTCTCTAACGGTGAATTCCGGAGCCACCGGAGACGACGAAAACGTCAAAGCACGCGCCAAGCCCGCATTGTGGACCCACGTGCGAACCTCGTCGATCGAGGTTTCCTCGTGCATAAAGTATGCACGCTGTTCAGATCAAAATCTATCTGAGATATCGCTATCACTTCGACATGAAAACTAACTCCCGGCTAGATGGATCCCCTGCCTTAGTAATAACAAATGCTCGCAATTGCGTAGTTTTGTACAACTTGAAATTCGCTAACATCTAGGTTCTGCTGCGTACCTTATTGGCATAAAGCTGTTTTCCGTCCGTTAGTCTTAAACACTCTCTGGATTGCCCAGTAACGCCATCGGCTTGTGCTGTGCAGTACTCCTGCTCTCAGGTTGCTCCTCCGCATCTCCAGAGGCTTATGTTGGCGGATATCATTGGAGCGCCTTCCGAATCCGGACGCCAGGTTCCCCCTCACTCGTTTCTTCTTACTGGGTCTAATTGTTGATCCGCCCTTACTGGTCTTCCCCCTTCCCTGCCCCACCTTCCTGGTCCCAACTCCTGGCCCACTTCCTTGTTTCCACTATTGACCCCCTACTGGTCTCTTCTTGATGGATTTCCCGTCCTGGCCCCTCCTCCAGGTTGTTCCTTTCCTTCCTAGTAGCTCTCCTGGTCCAAGCTACCCCTTACTTCCCTTCTCCACCACCCCTTACGTTTAGTGGTCCTCCCGTGCTTACGGCAGACGTCGATGACATGTATTCAAACGTCATCGAAGGCTAACTCAATTATATAATGGTAGATATCCTGAAAATTCACGTGTATTACACCGAGGACATCTGAGGTTACCGGCTGATATTCGAGGTACTGAGTGGTTATCCGTCTTGGGAGGAAGACACATGATTGCCAAACTACATTGGAAATGGCCAACCTCAGTTCACCCCTAGGGTAGAACATACTAGTTCTGTGTAGAATCGTTAATTTCGTGCAAAACAGAACGTATAGGCCTGCCATACAAGGTGACCCCCACGCCTTCCGAGCTGCTCATCAGTCGGACACCCGAAACCGCTAGAGGTGAGTTCAGTTCACAAAAAGCCAGACCGGACGTGCAGACGGGACGCGGATGAGACGGTAACTTCCGAAAACTTCTCTTGTGGGGCAATGATGGGACGCAAGAGAAGGTCTCACCACGAAAACTACCTTTGTGGGACGGAGCTGGTACGCAATGCCGCTAAAAGGTACGCGGATGGGACGCAACGGTCCTAATAGGTACGCGGCTCGGACGGAACAGCTGTTATGGGACGCGGCTCGGACGCAACGAGTGTCTGACGAGCCACTTCCACGTTAAACTGGAGACTCTACAAAAAGGTTTTAATAATGTTTGTTCAAAGAAAATTTTCAGAATGATTCCTTTAATATATCGTTTCAACAGGTGAAGACAGTGTTTGAAATTTTATAAAATTCTTTTTTTTTGAGGAATATAATGGTTTAAAGCTTGTTCTAAAGAGTAGAAAGGCAGGCATTTTTGTTCCACAAAAAGAGATTACGCCAAGCCCTCGTCTAATATGTCGCGATGTCTGGTTGACAGATAGCAAAATTTTTGCTTGCATGCAATTTCACACCTGTTGTGCATAAGGAAAACAATTGGGCACTAGTTAAAAGTACTGACTCCACGTCACGATTTCGATCGATTTTTTTCGCTGAACCTTCGTCTAGGGGGGTATTTGGGATGTTGATCACGAATCTGACATCCGTTTATCGTTTTACGCCGGAGTACGGTAGGTTACGAAAGGTACGGGTGACTAAGGTAAAGGTGACCCATTTTGCCCAACCTCCAGCGTAAAACGAATTACGGATGTCAGATTCGTTATTAGCACCCCAAATAACCCCCTAGACGAAGTTTCAGGGAAATCGGTGGCCCTGCCTGGACTACCCTTGTTAACGGCATGGGTGGTCTCCGACTGAATCGTGAAAAATGGATGTCATATTCGTGACCAGCACCCCAAATAACCCACCCCCCCTAGACGAAGTTTCAGCAAAAAAAATCAACCGAAATCGTGTCGGTAGAGTCGGAACTTTTAACTAGTGCCAACAATTGTAACGAGCACACATATCTTTATCTTGAAACTTCATGTAAGCGTCACTCATACTATCAATCAAATGAAAAATGCGACGAGCTAATCGGATGGATGGCGCCATCCCTTTTTAATGCACTAAATGATCACTGCCTTTTTGCGCTATAAAAGGAAATTAAATCTATTGTTTTCTCAAAAATAAAAATGTGTAAGAACATTATTACACTCACTCGGGCATGTCAGCTAAGAAAATTTCAAAGAAAATTACACCAAGATTTCCTTAAACAGAATTATTCTGCTCTCTTTAGAGATCCTCTAGTTTGAACGAAAGACGGTCGCTTTGATTTCAAAAGCATCACACTTGTTCAGAATAATTCTCGATGAGACATGAGAAGTGCCAAACTTGACGAGAAACTCGTATGAATAATGTTTCTACTATTGGTCTTATACTATCAGATATACTGATATCACTAACTTCCTACTAATAGTAAGGACCTTCACAATAGTAGTTACAATATTAGTCAGCTGTTAGTATGAATTAGCTTGCTGTTAATAACAGCAAAAACTCGCAGTAGCCAGTTACTGTTCGTACGTTCATGTAATACTAGGCAGCAAGAAGCCCACTGATGGAACTCTTGTGAGTAAATCTCGTGCGCACCGCCAGGGAATGGCTGGCGACGTCGCGCCAGCGGCGCGCGTGGCGGTCGGCGCGGCCAAAAGTGAGTAAAAGTTCCGCCCTCCGACATCTCTGTCCACCTTATGAAGCCGCATTTGCAAGAATGCCTTTTCCACATCAAAAATCAACGCGACGCGACCGATAGGCCTCCTGCATACATTCGAGTCGGCGATGAGTTTTGCAGAGAGACGCGAAAGTATTTGAACTTCTCAGTGCTCGCTGCATCGCCCATCGCTCGCGGTGATGGAAGTATGCCACAGGCCACAATCGGAGAAAAAGTCCATACATTTTGGGTAACAGGACTGGCCCTCTGTGAAGAGCATCAGAAAAGGGCAATCCTTGTAGTGGGCTGACGCGTCGAAAACTATCCTTAGTTTCGTCGTATCCTTGTGCGGCGTAATCACAGCCTGATGTGGGAGGTAGTGTATTGTTCTCTCCACCAGATTACTTTCATTAACTGGTTCGGGACGTTCAATAACTGTTGCTCGACGAACGTGTCGATGTATTTGTCAAAAAGCGCAGTGTCTCTCCGAAAGGAATTCCATACACTTCGTAACGCGATTGCTGTATTATCCGGAAGCGCAACTGGAATCTCTTCCCATGGCAAGCGCACATATTATCCTCCCTCTTTCTTCTGGACTGTGTTACGGAACTTGTTCAATACTTTCTTGTCTATCGCTGCTTAGACATCCTTTTCCGACTGCGCAAGGTCGTCCTCAGCCTCTTGTTCCATAGTCCGGAAATGTTGCCAACGCGCTTGTTCATCCTTCACTTCCGTTGGATCTTCGATAAAAAACGCGTTAATGTCAGTCTCGGTCGACCTCGACTCATACCCTTCTCTCAGCACTCCATCCGCCTTTTGTACTCGCGAATGCTGTAGAGAACCGTGGACTTGTCCGATTAACAAGTGCCCCAGACGAGTGGACAACAAGTGTAATTCGGAAGGAAAGCATATGTGAGCCTCATCATGACGAATAAGTTGTCTGAGTTAATCACTTCCTAGCAGGATCAACGGTTTTACGGCTGCTTGTGATTGCACCAAGTTCACATTAATGTTCTAAGACTTGATGAACGCAGTGTCTTCTTCTAGCACCGGAGGTGTCCGTAAGGTGCTAGTGAGCGTTCCGTGAATGAGGAGCTAGTGATCACGGCTTGCCTTTATCGTCGGAGTCGAACGTTCTTATGCGCAAAGTTGTCGAGCCCAATGTTGGTAGGCGTAGCTCCTCTGCCCGCTTTTGATCGATAAAGGAGCACTCGGCACCTGATTCTTATAGTGCCGGTACTTTCCTTAGTTTACGCGAAGAAGGATCGTAATCTCTCCTATTGGCAAGTAGGTTTCGCGAGTGCTCGGCCTGCCCTCGCTCAAATGAAGTTAAGCTACTGGATCCACTTGCTGTTCTATACGCGCATTTATGTGATCCTGATCTTGATTGCTCATCTGATGAGTCGCTGCCGACGTAGTGCTTGCATTTTTGTTGGCGAACTTCACCTTCTCATTCGGTTTACCTGGAGTGGTGGGTTTTCCCCTTTCCCGTTTTTTCCCGTTTTTTTTTCTGATGTCGAAGTTTCTGGAGCGGTCGTTGCTCTGAAGCAGCATGATGTGTGATTTTTACTCTGACATGTGAAACATGGCCGATTCATACAGTCAAACGTTGCGTGCTGAGGAGACGCGCAAATGAAGCACAGCTTGTGCTCACGTATGTAGTTGGCCCTCTCCTGCAGGGTGCCATATCTTGTGCATGCACCTGCTTAGTGGTCCTCGCCACAGTACGTGCATGAACACTTCCTCGTGAAGACTGTTCCTTCTGAGGCTTTCCCTTCTGAGGCTGCTGCTGTTCCCCAGTGGATCTTGACGTGAGCAACGCTATTATTCCCTCATTCGCGATGAACTGTTTTTGGGCATCGAGGAGATTTACCATCAAGAAAGGTCTCTCCACGGACCGTTTCTTTTTTAACACCTCCCTCTGTAAGTGTTCGGGGAATTTGGACAAGACCTTGTTTTTTGAGCCACTGGCTGTTCACATGTTCACCTTTGTCTCTAAGTTGAGACTTGATAGCTTGGAGCTGTTCCAGTAATACGCGCCGATCCTTGACGGATGGCGAACGCAGAGTCGCCGTCTCCATACTAGCTATCAAGCGCTGTGCGAACTCCTCTTTGTTACCATACTTCGCTTGGAGATATTCGATTACGGTAGGTTCGGATGACTAAGGCTATCAAGGTCACAATCACCGATTTCGCCCAAACTTCGCCTAGGGAGGTTATTTGGGGTGCTGATCACGAATCTAATATCCGTTTTTCGTATTACGCTGGAGTTTGGGCGAAATCGGTGACCGTGACTTTAACCACCCGTACCTCCGGTAACCTGGGAAAGCAATGGAGATCTGTAGACATTCCCACATACTACGCTGAAGATATGTTTAGTGCACAACAACCCCGTAATGGCCATATAAGAGAGAATTCTGAGTGATTCTCGATGATGAGTACCTTCCAGCAATTTTACTTTTAGACACACATATGTTGCAAAATAAAGGGTCGTTTAATACCATTTGCATTGCAGGGGATACGACTCAATAGCACATTTGCCAGTTTCAACCGTAGGTTGAGCAGACGACTTCGGCTCTGGCTTTAAGTGAGGATTCGTCACTCCCTACGGGAATCCCACCGCTAAAATTGGCATGATGCATTCCACAGATCAGCGGACAAATCCTTTCGGTTTTTCTCCACTGACTCATGGACCGTCTCCTCCGTCATGATCGTATCGTAGCACGCAGAAGCCCGTGGACGAGCGTCGCTGATGCTCCCTTTTCTAACTGCAATCGCGCAGCTACGCGTAAAATTCGGGGCGCATTGACGCGGTATTTAGCCCTTACAATGGCTTGCAGTGGCCAACCGGAAGACAAGTCAGTGTTTTTTGCTTACAAGAAACGTCTGATTCAAATAGGCCTATCCAGCCGGTATGGTAGGCTTGTAATCTCAGTGAGACCAAGCCAAAAACCTTGAATTTCGGGCATTCTACATGTGAAACTGGTACCAAGTACAACGTTGGTTTGTTAAAAACTAGTGTTTCACGTTAACATAGATGTAACGGGGAGGGACCGGTCTCCAGAAGCACCCCGAATTCAGGGTTTCCGGTTCGTGTCCTGCCAAGACCAACCAAAACAGAAAGATCACAGTGTTTGTAACGCCAAGCACTAGTAAGGGGGAGCGAATGCTGGCCAACTTCGTATATGTGAGGTACTGGACTACAGCTGAAACTCACACAGACGTTCTCAATGGACGAGAATGGTGAAGCTATCAAAACCGACGAAGAAGTCGTCAAGAGGACGAAAAGTGTCTGACTCTGTACCTACCCATTCCATTTCACTGCTTGAAGTTAGCCATTAAGAGACGGCCTCCGGAGCTCCGAGCTTGGTAGTATCCGAGAGAGGAGACGCTGTTGAATGAGCTAGTCGGCGCTGTTGAATGAGCTAGTCCTCGAGAGTTATGTGGGCCGGCCACTTAATGCTCTTCGTAGAAAGCCGCAGGACGAATGTCGTCACCGACTGGATTCAGGGGGAGAGGTATTTTTCCCAAGCAACAGCACTACGCTCGGACTTTTTCATAAAGGCCCTGAACGCTCTTCATGTTAATACAGCGAACATGGTATATTAGAGCACACTGGTGCACAACAGGAACGAATGGAGACGTTGCTGACGCGCACTGGCTTCGCCCACATCCCCGGTATGCACATCATGCGCCATGATTTTTCGCGCCGGGTACTGTCCCCGAGTCGGGCGAGAATAGCACACGGCCCCAGTCGCCCCTACCGCATTTCTCACCCTTAGTGTATTGCGTTCTCGGTGGCGATGTCCGTTCCTCCACGTGGTACCACTGGAAACTGCTTGCTTTTGCAAGCCGAGCCAAACACGGACATTCGAATGCAGGCGACAGGCCCTAGTGACAGGCCGGCCTACGAACATTTTGTGTCACATCATATGGTTGATGGCGTTTCAGATTTCTCGAGATAATGCTACGGCGTCCGCGGGAGCCGACGCGCACTCGCAAAGCCCGGCGAGTGTGAAAAGTGTGCGAGGGTCCCTGATGCGAGGACGGCATCGGGGGGCAACTGAGCTAGTCCGAAAGTCCCGTAACGTAGGCAAGACCCGCGTAGCAACGTTGAATGTGGGTACGTTGACGGGCCGCTCGTGCGAGTTGGTAGAAGCACTGGAGCGAAGAAAGATAGATTTCTGTGCGGTGCAGGAGACGAGGTGGTCCTGCAGCAAGTCAAGGGACATAGGACGTGGCTTCAAGGCCGTTCTATGTGGAAGTCCCAGGACCACCAGTGGTGTCGGTGTAATCGTCTCCGAGCGTTTCCGTGACGCGATTGCAAGCGTAGAACGTTTCGATGACCGCTTGATGAAGATTGTTGTCGCCGTAGAAGAGCGACGATGCCATTTCTTTTCTGCGTATGCTCCGCAGACAGGCTGTTCCGAGCAAACCAAGGACGAGTTCTGGTCCCTGCTTGATGAGAAGACAGCGGAAGTACCGTCACAAGATATGGTTGTTGTGGCAGGTGACCTTAATGGTCACGTCGGAGCAACGAAAGACGGCTACAACTGTCATGGTGGTTTTGGATATGGGTCGCGCAACGCCGATGGTGAGCGTATACTTGAGTATGCAAACTCACATGACCTCACCATCGTGAACACCAAATTTCGAAAGCGTGACTCCCACCTCATCTCGTTTTATAGCGGGAATGCTAAAACGCAGATTGACTATGTCCTTGTTAGGCGTCGCGACCAAGGCCTTGTCACAGACGCGAAGACCGTGCCGTATGAGACGGTTGCCACGCAACACCGTCCACTGATCTGCTCGCTGAAGATCACACCTTCGAGGTGTAAACATGTCGAGCGATGTGGGTCGGCTAGAATCAAATGGTGGCGACTGAAAGAGAAGGAAGCGGCAGTGATTTCTCGCATTCGGTTGCCGACAGTGACAACTGTCGACGAAACCTGGAAGGACGCTACCGATGCGATAACTCGGGCTGCACGCCTTGAACTCGGCACAACGAAGCCTGGACGACGCTGGGTCGACAAGCAGGCATGGCTGTGGACTGATGATGTCAGAGAGAAAGTCCGAGAAAAGAAACGGCTCTATCACGTGTTTATCGGTGACAAAACAGTCTGTAATTGGCGGAATTATCGAGAAGCGAGGAAAGCGGCAAAGAAGGCAGTGGCTGCTGCTAAAGCCGCATACTACGCTGAAGTCAGCGAAAAACTGGAAACGCGCGATGGTGAACGCTATCTTTATCGACTCGCCAAAGCTCGCTGTCGCCAAGCAGAAGACATTGAGAAGTTCTTTGGCATTAACGACGAGAGCGGTCATCTTCTGATGGATCGTAAGAGGGCTGTGAAGCGATGGCAGGACTACTTCGAGGAAATGTCGAATGTAGAATTTGAACATCCTGCTGTTCCTTTTGCATCACCTGTATACGGCCCCGTTCAGAAGATCACAGTGAGCGAAACTGAAGCAGCCCTGAGGAAGATGAAGTCAGGCAAAGCCACTGGTCCCGATGACCTGCCAGCTGACCTGTGGAAGTCGAAGGGCTGGTGCCCTGCTGACTGGCTGACTGCGTTTTTCAATCAGGTTGTTGCTGAGAAGAAAGTGCCTGAGGGTTGGCAGCAAAGCACGACCATCCCGATTTGGAAGAAGAAGGGCAGTCCTGCAGACTGCGCCAGTTACCGTCCAATTCGTCTTCTTTCGCACACCATGAAAATCTTTGAGCGAATTGTCGACGGACGTATCCGGGATGTCGTACAGCTTTCCACGAATCAGTGTGGTTTCGTATCTGGCTGTGGCACCGTTGATGCCATTCACGCCGTTCGTCTTCTGCTAGAAAAGCACCGCGAGAAACAGAAACCGGTGCATTTTGCCTTCCTGGACTTGGAGAAGGCCTTCGACAGCGTTCCGCGAGATGTTGTATGGTACGCGTTGCGACAACATGGTATTCCTGAAGAGCTTATTGAGTGGGTGCGCATTCTATACTCTTGCCCAAGGAGTCGAGTGCGAGCGCCAGCGGGCACCTCGATGGAGTTTCCCACCTCTGTGGGGGTGCATCAGGGATCTGCGCTATCCCCACTGCTCTTCGTGGTCGTGATGGATGCAATCTCACGAGATCTCCAAATGGCGGCACCTTGGACGCTGCTGTATGCTGACGACGTCATGCTTGCATGTGAAGACAAAACCGAGCTCGAGCGACAGGCACAGGCGTGGTGCGATCGTTTGGCATTGTTCGGTCTCAAGCTAAACGTCAAAAAGACGGAATACTTGACGACGGATGTGAATGAGCACGGATCTATTAAGATCGATGGTACTGAGCTCTCACGAGTGACATCTTTCAAGTATCTTGGGTCAACAGTCACGTCCGATGGCAGCTTAAAGATGGAGGTGAATGCGCGTGTGAGTGCAGCCTGGTCCAAATGGCGCTCGCTGACTGGGGTGCTTTGCGACAGGACAATACCTGAGCACCTCAAATCGAGGTTTATAGAGCAGTAGTCCGCCCAGTAGCGACGTACGGTGCTGAGTGCTGGCCCGTGACGAAGGAAGTTGAAAGCCGCCTCAGTGTAATGGAGACGAAGATGCTACGGTGGACGGCTGGAGTTACGCGATTGGACCGCGTTCGTAACGACACCATACGACAGAGGTTCGGTGTCGCCCCGATATCCGAGAAGCTGCGCGAAGCTCGTCTTCGATGGTACGGCCACGTCCTTCGCGCTAACGACGACACCGTGTGTAAGATTGGCCTGAATCTTGTGGTCCCTGGAAAGCGGCCCAGAGGACGCCCGAAGCAACGTTGGCTAGATACGTTGCGCTTGGACTTAGAGATGGCTGGTGTGCACCCTGATCAAGCATTTGATCGGGAGAATTGGCGTCACCACACCAGAAGAGCGGACCCCGCCACCAAGCGGGACAGACGCTAATGAAAATGATGATGATTGGGTCCATACAACGACTTGTGGTTACGAGATGATCGACAAGTCAGTATTTTAGTTTTCCAGAGGTTTGGTACAGAATCAAGGATCTTTAAGAGATGAAAGCTTAGATGGTTTTGGCGGAAATCCCGAACCAACTAAGCTTGGGATGCAGAAGCCCCTTCCTACCGCGCTACCACGCGACTTATCTCTCTGACTACATTCTACAGGTTGTAAAGTGTCATATGGTTGCTAAAAAAGGAAAATAACGGATACAAGATGCACGAATCCACACCTACCTTGTGCGACTCGGTGGGCGACTTGTGAGCAATGACGCGTTGTCGTAAACGGAAACGTAGGTAGTTGTACCATAGCTTATAGCTACGATCGAAAACCTTCAGCGCTCGCTCGTATATCTAAACAAATCTACACTTCGACCTTTCAACATACTTAAGCAGCTAGAGTCCCTCCTAATAGAATGAATAAAGTAAAAACAAAGAAGGAAAACACCAAAAGTCAACAAAAAAGAGAAAAGAAACACTCACCTGACAACTCTGTCTTCTGGTTCTCCGCATTCGATTACATCTCCTGAAACATGATTTGCAAAAATAATCTGCCAGAGATATACATCTACCGTGGTCGAAAACACAAGCTCGCACAGGAGAGAACAACAATCGCCATATCACAGCCGAACAAAAATTGAACCTAATAAGTGGAACAAAACCGGCAACAACAGCAAACCCCACTCTTGTTCAAAACAAGCTAAAACACCTAAAAAGTCGGTACACTCAAAAACTAAAAGAAATTAGAGAACTAGAGGACAATCAGCTGTTGGAGGGCAGCCGACCGACAGCGTCCCGCGGTGCGTTGCACAGCGGCAGGTTGTCGGTCGGCGGGGTCGTCCCGCGGACGGGAAGTATACCAGCCCGTCCACCGACCGCCGCCGACAGTCCGCGGAAAATGGGTGTTGCGGACTGCGGCTGTTAGGCGCGCGCTGGGTACCGGCTCGAATAATCCCGTTCCGCGGACACTTCCGCGGGACTATACCATAGGCCTAAGGGTGAGGAATGCGATAGGGACGACTAGGGCCGTATGCTATTCTCGCACGACTCGGGGACGGTACCCGGCGCGAAAAATCATGGCGCATGATGTGTATACCGGGGATGTGGGCGGAGACCGCCTCATACCCGGCCGGGAACGGTTGGGAAGAGGATGGAATACGGCCCCTGATCTCATGTCTTGTTCAAAGCAGCCTCTGCTGCGAAAGAAAAGACCTGTCGGAGGATCGGGGCAAGGGAAGAGTTCAAAGCCATAATCCAGAACTTGCTCCAAAGAGGGATCATCGAGCACTCCTCTTCAGAGTGGACATCTCCGGTGATCCTTGTTCATAAAAAGGATGGATCTCTTCGTGTATGCATTAATTATCGATAACTCAAGAAGCATACGAAGCAGGATGCGTATCCCCTGCCGACAATCGACACGAATGATTGAGAGCCTTAAAGGAACGAATTGTCTCAGTGCTTGGATTTAGCGTCCATGTACTGGCAAATTCCACCCTCCACTTCAGCGCAGTAGAAGAGTGCATTCATCACTTCTGAGGCTCCGTTTCAATTTGGGGTGTTGCCTTTTGGTCTAAGCACTTCGCATGCCGTTTTTCATCGCATGATGGACAAAGTGTTAGGAGACTTGGCAGACCTGAAAGAAAAAAATGTGTTCATGTATATCGATGATTTGCTAGTGGCAACGGACCCTGAGCAGAAACACTACGAAGTGTTAGATAGGGTGTTCCAGGCATTGGAGGAAGCAGACCTGAAGCTGAATTCGCAGAAATGCATGTTGATGGAAACAAAGGTCTTATACCTAAGCCATAAAATAAACGTGGAAGGAGTCCATGTCGACTCGGCTAAAGTGAACAAAATTAGGGACTACCCAGGTAGCAATCTGGGTGAGATGCTAGCTTTCCTTAGTCTTTGTGGATACTACCGCAAGTTTATTTTAAACTTTGCAAAGATTGTGTCGCCGCGTTTGAACTGACAAGATCGAAGTCTTCGTGGAAATAGAAAGACAAACACGAAGAAGCTTTTGCTTCCCTGAAAAAGATGATGACCACTGCACATGTGTTATGTCAACCGGATATGGAAAAGGCGAAGACGGGAGAGAAACCATTCATTATATATATTCGGACGCTAGTCAAAATAAATTGGGAGCAGCGTTCTGCCAGAACGGTGACGGCGACCGCTTCATTCATCCCGTCTACTTCGCGTCCAAACGCTTAACATAGGCGCAGAAAAGTTATCGCGTTACTGATTTACAGCCCTAGCCATTGTGTTTGCTTTGCGAAAATTTCAATTTTCGGTATTTTTCGGTTTTTACTGTAAGAGCACTATCGTGTCAGGCAGTGTGTTCAGTACAGGAGTGCAATGTGGTCGTGGAGTACGTGAAGGGCAAGACGAACGTAGCTGCCGACGCCCTCTCCAGAAGCGTCACAAGTCGCGCATGTGAAGAGTCCGCGAGTGACGGGGAGGATGAAAGAGTAGTGTGTCAAACAAATGTGGAAAGTTCGTACAAGTGGCTGAAGGAACTAGAACAAGACAGTGAATTCGGCCCTATAACTGAGAGCTTGATCAAGGGATCCAGGAAGACTGAGTGATACATTTGTTAGGCAGAGTGGAAGCATAGTACCAGTAGTACCGTTATCAAAGCGTCAAACTGTGTTCAAGGGGGCGCACAGTAGACACTAGCCACTTATTTTTCGTCCCGAAAAATAATAAGGATCCTGAGATCCAGAGTGTTCTGGGGTATATTAGAAAGAGATGTAACCCTATAGACGCGAGAATGCCGCGAATGCTTCTTAGCCAACCCACATAGGACTGTTGCTCCGCCTTTAAAGCCGTTCCAGGTAGGGATGTTCCATGAAATCTAGGTGCTGACCTATTGGAAATGAGTTTTACCATAAGTGGCATGAAATACATCTTGGTTATAGTGGACCATTTCACAAAGTAGCCAGGAGCATATGTACTGATGAATAAGTCTGCTCAGTAAGTAGCGCGAACACTTCCAAAGATGGATTTGCGAGGGAGGCAAATGGCCGCAGCAAATTTATGCTGACCAAGGTCCGGAATTCATTAATGGAGTTGTTCATAGCATGGCCGTATTAAGCATTCGACCACTAAGGAGTTCAGCTCGTGAGCGATCGGTTGAATGAAAGGGCCAGAGGAAGCATAGTCTGTGAAACTACACCTTCTTCCACAAGTGGTCAGCCTGCTTCCGGAAGGGCCAGGAGCGATGCGTAATATGGCCTGTTTTTTTTTTTGGTAGAAGTTGCCCCAGAAGATGGGACATTGTGGAACGAGTTCTATTGCCACTTACGAAAGCAGCTGGTCAACGCAAACATCGAGCTCGAAGGTATCAGACAGACTACGTTCCGTCATGAGAAAGCATCATAGTTGCAGCACACAAATCCGCGCCAACGACACCTCCAATTCGAGATAGAAGAATCTCTAAACGTCGTTTGCGTCGCGTTCAAAGAGGGAAGGAGCAACAGCGGGTGAAACGAGGGCAAGAGCTATAGCACTAGCAGTTCAGTCGGAGGCCGAGGGCAGCCTCAATGCGGGGAGGTGCCGGGTTGACCATTGAATTGCAGAGATCGCAGCAGTTACCGTTGACTTGATCTAATTGAATTGTGCGTGGCATCCCGCTCGCACGGAAAACCGCCTATATGTATAAGGAGCGCCTGGCGCCCCTGACTGGTTGTCTTTTGAACTCTTTTTCCGTGTGTTTATTTTGTTTAATAAATGCTGTTTAGATCGCTTCGTCCACCTCCGATGCCCCCAGATGGCCGCGCTAATTCACCTAGAACGTGTAAGGCATAAACGAGTTCCTACCTGAAGCCTGTGCCTGTGAAGCTGTGCCACTCAGGTCTCGGAGAAACTGCCCGCAACAGGGGGAGAAAATGTCTGTGACCAGGGGATAAAATGCCCGCAACCTGGAAGAAAATGCCAATCAACGTACAGTACACCAGAACGTATAGTGTAGTCGTATAGCATAGAGAGAATGCATAGTACAGCAGAATATAACATTATGTGATAACTAGTAAAAGTGCGATGATAAAGCAAACAACTGTGGCGGTAAACGCCATCAAGGAAACCCGGATTAAATTGGGAACTGTTTGGAGAACCGTTCATTTGGAGAGTCTGAATTGGATGCATCGTTAATCTAATACATCGCTAATTTAATTTCCGTACCGTTTCAATCAATTTTAATCTTCAATAAGAAGTGGATCGAAAAAAATCATACACGAAAAATGCTCTACATATCAACACAAGAGAGCTCGAAAGATTTGTGGGTACTAAGCGGGCTGGTGCCCGCTGTACAGCGGCAAGGTTTCTTAAAATGGGTTGGTTAGACCAGATACACCCCGAGATTCCTTCCCTTGCCTAGTTTTGTGCTCTCCTCCGCGTCAGAAGAAAGCACAGAAATCGTGTTTATTTGGCCCACGACCATGTCTCATAATGGAGCGGGCACCAGCTCGCTTAGTACCGATTTGTGTTAGGGACACCGCAAGTTCTGCTCCTTTAATGGTAACTCGAGCGCTTAGAACGGCGTCATTTCAAGGTTTTTTGTGACGTCTTTTATGTAGCAAGCAACGGTGTGTTCTCATATTTAAATCACTTATGCAGTTATGTGGAAATGTTGAAAAAAAAAACAAAGCGAGGTTCTCAATCTAATACAAAAGATAAATTGTGTACTGAGAGGAGCCTCAATAAAAAAGCACAGAAAGATATTACAATACCAGCGGTGTTCCGGAGGAAGAAACACTTCAGAAGCAGAGTTGAAATATGCGTCTAACATTTTCTAAGACCGTGGGGTTCTGCCTCCTCCGAATAGATTCCGTTTCAATGATGTAGTCATCGGAGATTGTCATGCTATTACCCTTACCAATGGACAATAGGCATGGCTTTTGTTTTAGCATCCTCAAAATGTGCTAAAAACACAGTAACGATATTTCTGCCAAAGCTGCTATCAGTTTTTACTCCCTCTCTCCGTATCCTCGTCTACCAATGGCTTGTACTAATTGCATTCCAGCGGAGATTGATGAAGACGTAGGTGTATAGCGCACTTGGAACAATTCTTAACTATCTCGTGTTTCATGGAAATCTTAGCGGAGCCCCTGGGCTAACAGTAGTGGCCAAGAAGAAATTTTGTTATGAAGCAGGCATCTCTTAATTTAAGTGCGTGACACCGTCACAATGCAAAAATACGCAAAAATTCTTATATCTTTACAGTGGCAGATGCTCCATCTCTTGCTGGGTCAAACATTTTCATTCATCGGCAGTCACTGCAGACACAGACGGACATATCGTTGTCGTTCTTTCTCTTCAAAGTGTATCCGTATCACAGCTCTAAATCATGCGCTCAACTATAGCAATAGATGGGCACTCTTTCTGAGAAGGGCTAGGCTTTGCTGGTATGAGTTCGAGCAACATTTCGTGGACTTTAGGTGATAGAAAGTGACCACATTGCCCATTTTGAGTATGCTGATGAGATATTCTCACGGCTCTACATAGTTGCCACGCCCTTCAAAGGCTCTCTCTGTGCATGACGGAATGAGAAAATACCGCATCATTATTCATGTGACTGAAAGTGGTTTGCTGAAGGGGTTTGATCGCGCTACCGACAACTGCTCAGCGGTAGCGGATGTTTTCTCCTCTGGAAGCGAGCACATTCTCCCCTGACTGCGGGCATTTTCTCGCACCGGAACAAGCGCGGCGCGGGTCGGGCGTTTTCTCTTGTAATCTCGAAATCTCCCAGAGGCCTGCTATTACCTTCTCCTACCTCCATACCGGGATCGATTCTCTCTTCTCTTCAACGTCCTACCTCGCCCTCGGTCTGGATGGAACTGCAAAAAATCGCACTGCTACTTATGGAAAAATCGCTGCTGAGAAAACTAAACATTAGCAGAAATAACTGAAGACCTGATGTGGTGACGTTGTCCGTTCCTCGACGTGGTGCCACTGGAAACTGGTCGCTCTGCGAGCTAAACTAATCACGGACATTCGGTTGCAAGCGACAGGCCCTTGTGACAGGCCGACCTACGAAGACCCATGTCACATCACATGGTGCATGACAGTTCACGTACATCGAGATAGTGCCACGGCGTCCGCTTGGCCAACGCGCGATCGCAGAGCCCGGCGAGTGTGGAAAGTATGCAAAGGTGCCTGATGCGATGACGGGATCGGGGGGCAACTGAGCTACTCCGGAAGTCCTGTAACGTAAGAAGGACCCGCGTGGCAAACTGAATGTGGGTACGTTGACGGGCCGCTCGCGCGAGTTGGTTGAAGCACTGGAGCGAAGGAGAGTTGAGTGCGGTGCAGGAGACAGACAGGGTAGTCCTGCCGCAGGTCAAGGGACATAGGTCGAGTCTTCAAGGCCTTTCTATGTGGAAATCCCAGGACCCCCAGTGGCGTCGGAATAATCGTCTCCGAACGACTTCGTGCTTTGATTGTAAGCTTCGAGCGCTCTGACGATCGATTGATGAAGATTGTTGTCGCCGCTAAGGAGCGACTCCACCACTTCTTCTCAGCGTATGCTCCCCAGACTGACTTCCTCGATCAAGCCAAAGAAGAGTTTTGGAGCATGAGAATGCAGCAGAGGCGCCGTCGAAAGATGTCATCGTAGTCGCTGGTGACCTTAATGGGCACGTGGGCGCAACGAAAGACGGATAGAGTTGTACGGTGGATTCGGCACATTCGGCAGTTAGTTGAGTGCATTTGAAACGAAGCTTTCACGGAGAGTCATTCTCTTCTTAAATTTAGTATTCTCGTTCCGAAGTTGTCCTATCACTGTATCCTTTGCTTCCAACATTGACTGCATTTGACCTGCCAAAACTTCGATAGCCTTCTTCATGCCCTTCGGCACGGCCGAGGACTTCTTGACTGCTTCGATTGCATTGGCCAGATCATTCGAGTGATCCAGACCACCACAAGAAGAGCTCTTGAGAGGAGCAGGAAAGGTGATTGGACTGCCACCTTTAACATTCAAATCGGACATCGGAGCCAGAAAGGAATGGTCGAAATAATACAGCGTAAACGAATTCAATAGACCTTTGCCAGCTACCTGCAATCTTCTAATTGATTGGCTGCGGGTCGCTCATAGCGGACGTTTGGGCACGAAATCGGCGATTTGATTCCTAGTCGATGAACAGGCGAGAAATCAAGAAAGATTCCTGACCAGTCTCAGCAGCGGAGTAGGACAGATAGAAGAATAAGTCTGGAAGTGAGTTGAATGCAGTGCAGGCAGAATAAAAGCTCGGTAGAAAAACACTCGCCGAGACGAGCCAACAGACCAACCGCTCGCCGCCGCTGCAGTGACAAGATGGAAATCAAAGTTTTGGTACCCTGCTGAGTGGTTGGCGAAGTTCTTTAACCAGGTTGTAGCGGAGAAGAAAGTGCCTGAGTGTTGGCACCAAAGTACGATGATTCCGATTTGGAAGAAGAAGGGCAGTCCTGCAGACTGCTCCAATTACCGCCCGATTCGCTTGCTTTCGCACAGCATGAAGATCTTTGAGCGAATTGTCGACGGAAGAATTCGTGACATCGTCCGCCTTTCCAGCAATCAGTGCGGTTTCATGGCCGACTGTGGCACCTTTGATGCTATACATGCCGCCCGCCTCCTGATAGAGAAGCATCGCCAGAAACAGAAGCCGGTGCATATCGCCTTTCTCGACTTGGAGAAGGCCTCCGATCGCGTCCCACTTGAAGTGATATGGTACGTTTTGTGACATCATGAGTTCCTGAAGGGCTCATAGAGTGGGTGGGAATTCTCTACTCTTGTCCAAAGAGTCGAGTTCAAGCTGCAGCTGGAACCTCGATGGAGTTTCCCATCTCTGTCGGGGTACACCAGGGTTCTGCGCTTTCCACACTCCTCTTTGTTGTCGTCATGGATGCCATTACGAGAGATCTTCAGAAGCCGTCCCATGGACAGTGCTCTATGCTGATGACGTGATGCTTGCTTGCGAAGATAAAGATGATCTCGAGCGGCAGGTGCAAGCTTGGTGCAATCGCTGTTTGAGCTCAGATTGAACGTGGAGAAGACCGAGTACCTAACGACCGACGTCACCGAGTCCTGCTCCATCAAGGTCAACGATATAGAGCTTCCACACACTTCGGTCTTTAAGTACCTGTGATCAGAAATGGCATCTGATGGCAGTATGATGATTGAAGTGAACTCACGAGTGAGTGCAGCTTGGTTGGCGCTCGCTGACTGGCGTGCTCTGCGATAGGAAGATACCAGGGCATTTGAAGCCGAAGATTTACACGTCGTGCCGCCGGCAGCGGTGTACATCGCTGTTGGCCTGCGACTAAGGAAGTTGAATCGCACCTCTGCGTTATGGAGACGAAGATGCTGCACTGGACGGCTGGAGTCACGCGCATGGAGCGCATCCGAAACGATGCCATTCGGCAGAAGTTCGGTGTCGCGCCGATAGCGGACAAGATCCGCGAAGCTCGCTTGAGATGGTACGGCCACGTTTTACGTGGAAAGGAAGACAGCGTCCGCAAGATAGGCCTTAACTTCAAGATAATAGGAAAGCGGTCTAGAGGGCGTCCGAAGCAGCGCTGGTCTGACACGATACATACGGATTTGAAGGTTGCGGGTGTCCACTCTGATCTAGCGCTGGATCGGGAAAAGTGGCGTCGTGGCACCAGAATAGCGGACACCGCAACAAAGCGGGGCAGACCCTGAAGAAGAAGAAGGAGAAGAAGAAGAAGAAAAAAAAAAAGAAGAAGAAGAAGAAGAAGAAGAAGAAGAAGAACTGATGACCTGATTTCCGATAGTTGTGTAGCGTTAGGAGAAAGAAAACACATGAATACGCACGTCAGCCAATGAGAAAATAAGAAAGAAAAGGACGACATTAATACTTCTTTGGCACGCGCCAAGCAGGCAATTTGAACCTACATTTTATCCAGGCAATGGTGGCGATGTCCGTTCCTCCTCGTGGTGCCACTGGAAACTGCTCGCTTCTGCGAGCTAAGCCAAGCACGGACATTCGAATGCAGGCGACAGGCCCTGGTGACAGGCCGGCCTACGAACAACCCAATGTCACATCGTATGGGTGTATGTCAGTTCATGTTTTTCGAGATAATGCTACGGCGTCCGCGGGAGCCGACGCACACTCGCAAAGCCCGGCGAGTGTGAGAAGTACGCGAGGGTCCCTGGTGCGAGGACGGCATCGGGGGGCAACTGAGCTAGTCCGAAAGCCCCGTAACGTAAGCAGGACCCGCGTAGCAACGCTGAATGTGGGTACGTTGACGGGCCGCTCGTGCGAGATGGTAGAAGCACTGGAGCGTAGAAGAGTTGGTTTCTGTGCGGTGCAGGAGACGAGGTGGTCCCGCCGCAAGTCAAGAGATATAGGACGTGGCTTCAAGGCCGTTCTATGTGGAAGTCCCAGGACCACCAGTGGTGTTAGTATAATCGTCTCCGAGCGTTTCCGAGACTCGATTGTAAGCGTCGAGCGCTTTGACGATCGATTGATGAAGATCGTTGTCGCCGCTAAGGAGCGACTCTTCCACTTCTTCTCTGCGTATGCTCCGCAGACTGGCTGTTCCCATCAAGCCAAGGATGAGTTTTGGAGCCTGCTTGATGAGAAGACAGCAGAGGTACCGTCGAAGGACCTCATCATCGTCGCTGGTGACCTCAATGGGCACGTAGGAGCTGTCATGGTGGATTCGGCTATGGGTTGCGTAACACAGATGGTGAGCGTATCCTTGAATATGCGGATTCGCATAACCTCACCATAATGAACACCGTGTTTCGCAAACGCAACTCCCACCTTATCTCGTTCTATAGCGGGAACACCAAGACGCAGATAGACTTCGTCCTTGTGAGAGATCGTGACCGAAATCTCGTCACAGACGCGAAGATCGTGCCGTATGAAACGGTCGCCCCACAGCATCGTCCGCTGATCTGTACTTTGAAGATCGCTCCTCCGAGGCTGCAGCAGGTTGAGCGATGCGGTGCTGCAAGAATCAAGTGGTGGCGAATGAAAGAGAAAGAAGCAGCTGTGATTTCTCGCGTACGGTTACCGACAATCACGACTGTCGACGAAACTTGGAAGAAAGCGACGGACGCGACTTCACTTCAATCTGCGAGATCAGAACTTGGCACTACGAAGCCTGGACGACGAAAGGTCGACATGCAGGCATGGCTGTGGACGAACGATGTGAAAGAAAAGTTTCGAGAGAAGAAAGCGCTTTATCATGTGTTTCTCGGCGACAAGACCGCCAATAATTGGCAAAAGTACCACGAAGCGAAAAAAGCACCCAAGAAGGCTGTGGCCGTAGCAAAAGCCACTCATTACAATGATGTCTACGAAAAGCTTGAGTCGCGCGATGGCGAGCGGTATTTGTTCCGACTTGCGAAAAACCGTCATCGCCAATCTGAGGATATAGAGAAGTTCTTTGGCATCAACAATGAGAACGGCCATCTTCTGACAGAGCGCAAAAAAGCCTTGAAGCGATGGTGCGATTATTTCGAGGGAATTTCGACTGAAGAGCCCTCATCCGGCCGTCCCTTCTGTGGCTCCTATCCACGGTCCCGTCCACAAAATCACTGTGGAGGAAACTGACGCGGCTCTGAGGATGATGAGACCGGACAAGGCGACTGGTCCAGATGACTTGCCAGCTGACTTATGGAAGTCGAAGTTCTGGTACTCTGCTGAGTGGTTGGCCAAGTTTTTCAACCAGGTTGTAGCGGAGAAGAAGGTGCCTGATGTTTGGCAGGAAAGTACGACGATCCCGATTTGGAAGATGAAGGCAACCCTGCAGACTGCTCAAATTACCGTCCGATTCGGTTGCTCTCGCACAGCATGAAGATCTTCGAGCGAATCCTCGATAGCCGAATTCGCGAAATCGTCAAGCTTTCCAGCAATCAGTGCGGCTTCGTGGCTGGTTGTGGCACTATCGATGCCATACATGCCGCCCGTCTTCTGGTAGAGAAGCATCGCGAGAAACAGAGGCCGGCGCATCTTGCCTTTCTCGACTTGGAGAAGGCCTTCGATCCGCGTGAGGTTATATGGTACGCCCTACGACAGCACGGTGTTCCCGAAGAACTTGTAGAATGGGTGCAAATGCTATACTCTTGTCCAAAGAGTCGTGTGCAAGCGGCAGCAGGAACCTCGACGGAGTTTCCCATCTCTGTTGGGGTGCACCAAGGATCTGCGCTTTCCCCACTCCTCTTTGTTGTCGTAATGGATGCCATTACGCGAGATCTTCAGAAGCCCGTCCCTTGGACGTTGCTATATGCTGATGACGTGATGCTCGCCTGCGAAGACAAAGGTGAGCTCGAGCGATAGGTGCAAGCTTGGTGCGACCGCCTGGCCATGTTCGGACTCAAATTGAACGTCAAGAAGACCGAGTATTTCACGGCTGACGTAAATGAGTCCGGCTCCATTAAGATTAACGGTACTGAGCTTGCACGCACTTCGGTGTATAAATACCTGGGATCAGCAATAGCCTCTGATGGCAGTGTCATGGTTGAAGTGAACTCACGCGTGAGTGCAGCTTGGTCGAAGTGGCGCTCGTTGACTGGAGTACTCTGCGACAAGAAGATGCCAGAGCGCTTAAAGTCGAAGATCTACAAAACCGGCGTCCGGCCGGTAGCGATGTACGGAGCTGAGTGTTGGCCTGCGACAAAAGAAACGGAAAGTCGCCTCAGCGTAATAGAAACGAAGATGCTGCGCTGGATGGCTGGAGTCACGCGCCTGGACCGCATCCGAAACGAGGCTATTCGGCAGAAGTTCGGTGTCGCGCCGATAGCGGACAAGATGCGTGAAGCTCGATTACGATGGTACGGCCACGTTCTGTGTGGAAAGGAAGACAGCGTCCGTAAGATAGGTCTTAACTTCGTAGTGTCTGGAAAACGGCCTAAAGGGCGCCCGAAGCAGCGCTGGGCGATACGTTACACAAGGACTTTAAAGTAGCTGGTGTCCACCCTGATCTAGCACGGGATCGGGAAAGATGGCGACATAGCACCAGAAAAGCGGACCTCGTCATAAAGCGGCACAAACGCTGAAGAAGAAGAAGATTTTATCCAGGCAATGACGTGCACTGACCAGCCGATGGAGAAGTCAGTGTCTTATGCTTCCCAGTCAAGCGTAGTACCTACCCTGGGAGCGATATGGAAGGCTGGTTGGTCTGGAAGAAAGCGGCGGAGCCATGAACTGAATCGAGGTACATGTGCCACGATTGTGGTCCACGCGCCCTTACGAATGAGAAAATACGTTTCGAATGTGCTAATCGATCGAGAAAGTGAGCATCTTCACTTCTGCACGACTCCATTTCTATCTGAGGTGCGGAACAGGGGTGCACACAAAATTCTGTGCGTTAAATTTTTTAACGAATGTTTTTGACGGAAATTTTTCATTAAATTCCCGGTAAATCGTTAAATTTCGTTAAAAAGTACCATTAGTGCAAACCATTATTTCAAGTGGAAAAAAATCAAGGAAAACTTTATACGTTCCAACTTCAGGAGGTCCAACTCAAGTTCAAGGAAGAGTGTAAAACTGCAGTGTAGAATAAACAGTTCAACACCAACAAATGCAGAAAAACAAACAAGCCTTCAGCAACAAGTTGTCTACAGGGTGTGAAATAGGAATAGGTATGGGATTATTATTCAAGATGATCACCGTCCAGGCATCTGCGAGATCATGCAGAACTCGGAGCTCCCCTTTCCTAATTCTCTGCGAAACCGCTTTGTGTGATTGTTCTAATACAATCTCGATGCGGGCACCAGCCCATCAAGTACAGAAAGAATTAACAAAATACAATTAAAAGCCTACCAGTGGAATGCTAACACGTTGTAGAACGCCAGATTTTCGCGTGCCTGATGAGTGGGACCAATCCTTTTTTATGCAACGTCGGGACCGTGACACGACATCCTGTCACACGGTCCCACGCTGCTGAAAGGGTGTGACACGTCGTCAACGTGCTAACTTTCAGGGAAAGAAGCTTTCCTACTTTTTGTTATTGGCGTTTTTCTAGAATCATTTGAAATGCGTCCAGCGGCCGAAAACGTTCTCGCTCTCGACTGTTCCAGGTGGCGAGCGAAAGTGTTTTGGAATACGCAGCGCCAAGTGGAAACAGGCGGATCTTACGAGGAGGGTGGACCAGTATCTTTGTGGATTCCTCGACGTGCTCGGCGAAGAATTTTCTAGCTCCAAAATGCATTAAAGGATCGGAATAAAGGACGACTTTTCTCAACCCTTTTAGGATGCGCCACGTATTCTATTAGGTTGTAACGAAATAAATGGCACTGAACCACTGTAAATTTAAACAGCTAATATCTCGGCTTGCAGGCAAGTTTGTTGATCGAAATAAAAACCTTCTGATTCTACACATCTTTGCCAACGTGACACAAGCTTTTTATCCCAGTAGCATAAAAATCAGAAGTTCTGGAATTGACGAAATCTTCGAAGACACTTTCGGCATCCTGTTGGTATTTGAATATTTTCTCTACCAAGAAGTCGCCAAGATGCTTGAAGAAATGGTAGTCTGTTGGGGAGAGGTCGGGAGAAAACGGTGGATGTGGTAGAGTTTCAATGCTCAGCTCATTCAATTTCTGCAACGTCATTCGTGCTACATGGGGGCGAGCATTGTCGTGCAGAAGGAGAACTCGCCTTCGGTTTACCAAGGCCGGCCGGATATCCTTCAACTTTTTCATCATTTCTTCAACTTCAATGCAGTACTTCTCTGCCGTGATGGATTCACCGGGAGGGAGGAAGCTGTGATGAATAATTCCCAGCGAACACCACCATACTCTCACCATTACTTTCTTTTGGTGCAATTCCGGCTTCGCAAAAACCTTGGGGCTCTCATCGCTGTCCACCCACTGTGCCGATCGTCGCCTGTTGTCGTACATTATCCATTTCTCGTCACAGGTTACGATGCGATCAAGGAATGAGTCCGTTTCGTTCCGTAGAAGCAGTGCGGACGAGATCTCATATCGTCGGTTTCTTTGCTCATCAGACAGCTCGTGAGGCACCCATCTTTCCAGCTTTTTGGTCTTTCCAATTTCCTTCAGATGCCGGGCAGCTGTGTTGTGACTGACGCCAAGAACCTTCGCTTTCTCCCTGGTACCTTTGTGTGGATCCTCCTCTACCACATCTCTCAGCTTGTCCTCATCAACATCACTATGCCTCCCACGACCTTCATGTTCTTCCAAGCTCTCATCTCCATTCCGGGACTTCTGATACCAACGATACGCCGTCCGAATTGTGGAACATCCTTGACCGAATGCAACGTTGATCTTCTCGTCCGCCTCCTTAGCTGTAGTGCCCAGCTTGAATTCATACAAGTAAATGCCTCGGATTACCCTTTTGTCCATCTGTAAGAAAGTCAATAAAACTCAAAGTTTTCCCACTTTTACATAGAAAATTTGGTACTCTCCGGTAGAGCAAAGCTTGCGCTTCTAAATGATATGCCACATGTTGCGGTTTGTCCTTGATCAAACGCGTAAAGACGCGCCAAAAAATGGTGCGAGCCAGTGCCATTTAATTCGTTACAACCTAATACTTGTACGGGATGTCGTGTAAGTGGTTCGTATGCGTAAATGGCCATAAAATGATTTGCGGTGGCCAGCCCTTGAACAAGTCAGTGCTTTGTCTTTCCCAGACAACTTTGGTTCCAATTTACCGACCGCAGACGGACGGAAGGCCTGGCTGGCCTAGCGGAGAAATCCGAACCAATAATTTTTTAGGAACAGCCCTAATGATGAGGAATGAGATCTGCTACATTCGTGAAAACTAAGGGTAAATGCGACAAACTCACTGAGATAGAAGTCCGTTAAAAATTCCGTTGAACTTCTAGAAATTTCCGTCAAGTGGTTTAGCCAGATTTTAACGAAAAATGCCGTTCATTCGTTAAATTCGTTAAACCGTCAACCGTTAAATGTGTACCCCTGGTGCGGAACACTCTTCAGGGTTCGATGCCCTGCGCATCGTGCAACTATGCGTAAGGCAAGTCGCTGATAACCACTGCCGGGAGCACTTTCAGGATAGGAAGGTCTTGCAGCACTGGGACTCAGAGTCTAACAGTAAGCTTTTCCTGGTGAATCCTATTCTACGGAACTAAGCACGTAGACCTCTGGCAGCCAATTCAAGGAGCCGTCCCAGGTATGAGGAACCAGGAGATGAAAGAAGCCCGGCAATGCCGTACACGGGAGTGCTCCTTTCCCTGGCGTAGATACTTTTGGGATACGACAGAGTGCTGCGCACCTTTGTTCTGACGACCCAGCCTCAATCCTTCACTTCGTCAGAATAGTCAGCTACAGCACGAAGAACTCGTGAGGAACTCGTCACAGGAGTCTCAGCAGTCCCATCTTCGAAGCCCGTATTCCGTCGAAAGGTCCAGCAGGTTTTCGCCCTCGTCCTACCGTTTATCTCCCCGCCTACTTTTCAGCCCTTTGGTCCACGAGACCGCCGATAGCTGTCTTCGTTGTCTCCGTTCGCTAGCCTATCACCAATTTGCTTACGACCTTCTCAACTGCTCGGTAGCCTGAATGTGGTAACGGCGGGGCTGACCGCGATAAAGCTCCCGCTGCTCCTGCACGGAGCTAAGCAGTAATGCTAGATTCGAATACCCCCCTCCCCCCCCCCCCCCCCGAACACCCCGTCGTCTGTGTAACTGTGCAGCAAATGCGCAAGAAAATAAATATGCTTTACTCTATCACCAACGACGACCAAGCAATGCTATGTTGCCTCGACCATCAGAAGTAAACATATAATACACCAATCCGACATCCACATTCCACGGATTGTAAGGCATCAAATCTGAACCAGTGCCACATGACATCATATCACTTCGAAAGGAAAGAAACCGCGTTATCTTCATAGGACTGCCTATAGAAAGTGTTCGGCTCTTTGGAAAATGAGCTCGGGAGTTTAAAGAGAGCTTCCGCAGCTCTGCGGGTATTGTATTAAGCCATCGCAAACTGAGAGAAGAGGGAGAAAGCGAACGAGAGGAGATGTGCGGATCAGCCACACTCGCACCGCCGAAAACAGCGCGTTGTCAGAACACCCTCCCTGGATTTGCTCGCTTTCCAGACGACAAAGGGAGAGCTTTGTAGGATCCGCGCACATGCCTCTCACATAGCAAACAGGGCCGGATTCATCAACGAATTACAGCAATTTAACAGAGAAACAGCCGAAATCCCTTTTATATCGCGGCTTATCGCGGATCTGGTGAGCGATAAGCAGCGTTATCTGAGTTTTCCGCTGTGACTTCTCTGTCAAAGTTATGCAAGTCGTTGATGAATCCGACCCTAGGTCAGCACCGAGAATGGCATTCCCGCACACCTACTCACCACTTAAGGTAAGCTATTAATGGAAAACAGCTCGCTGTAGAACAACTGCAGTATCACCGTCGTCGGACTAGAACACAACTCTAATTCAAATCGACAGGAACGGGGTGATCAGGAACAAGGGACGTAAAGAACGACGTGACGAACGAGTAGCAAGTAGCGAAGAACACTTGGATGCCACTTGGGGGCGTGGGTGCCGCGAATGTATCCTGAGCCTGGAATGGAGACAAATCATGTTCCTCTCGAGCAGTCACAGGCGGCTGGAGACGCACATTCCCTGCAGCAGCGTCGTAAGGCTGTTCACCGGCATTATTGTTATTCACATTTGGCTCAACAGGATCGCCGGCGCGGGCAGCCCTCTGTTGGTTTCTCCTCAACTGAATGAAGAAAATGAACAGGGCGATGGTGATGACGGCAAGAAATCGCTCGATAGAAGAATAAAGCAGGACAGCCTGGAACATAACACATCGCCAGTGCTTGATGTCGCTCCTCAAACTGCAGCCGCTTACCGACAGAAATAGGAGCACTCTGAAAACCCTATAGATGATATCCAGAACATCACGTCCGCCTCCAGGAACAGCAGCTACAGCATTCGGCTCTGCGGGAATCTGAAAACTAGCCAACTTTTCTAAGCCGGTACTATTTACATCGCGACGCTAAAAATACGGCGCAAGCCTAGAAAGGAGATCTATCTTCATTTTCCTTCACGAAGTTCGGAGCATTCCTTCAGAGACCTTCAAAGCGAAAACGCGAGGCACGAATCATTAACATTTATTATTTATATGGGATATTCTAACTGTAAGAGGACATCTAACAAGGAGAGCCTTCAAACTGGCGGTGAGTTTTTGGGATGCAATTTTACAGGATGTAGGGTCCCGTGTGGAGAGTTCAAAACCAAAGTTACTTTTTTCGGAATGCTTTTCTGTGGTCGAAAAAAGCGTGTGCGAAGTGCATGACGCCCTGCTGCCACCCAGCCCAATGTGGTCGGTTGGCGTAGTGGTAGTGTCGTAGCATCACAGGTGCGTGGGTTCGATTCCCCTTGTACTGGTGTTTTTGCATTTTGCGTTATCGTTATCCCCATTTCCACATATTTTTGAACAAAAACACGGCGACAAATGTCGTTTACATTCATCGAGGTCTTTGAAAACGGAGAGGTGACAATTCTTGACTTCCAGGTAAAGCAAGAAAAAACTGAAGCCAGATTGGTAATCAGCACCCCAAATAACCCCTACGCGCAAAGTTTGGGCGATGTCGGTGCTTCTGACCAGGGGTGTGCGTTTAACGGTTAACGATTTACCGGCTTAACGGATTTACCGGCATTTTCGCGATAAATCCTAACGAAAATTTCCCATGAATTCCCAAATTTACCGGAAAATTTAACGACTTTTTTCATACAAAATCATGTTCCTATCTATCGGAATGGAGAAGAAAACACACTACCGATCTCAGTCCAGAAGTGATTGCTTCTACCGTCTCCGATAACATGCTATCAGCGTTTGTGGTCCTCAACCTCATTAAAACATCCATGCCCCAGGAGGCGGAGATGGTGCGCTCCAGTGTTAAAGCGCGCTCTACTGGAATAGTACCTCGCGCCGAGATTCCCCACACGACATGAAATAGTTTGGACTAGGGATATAGAAGCTCCCAGAATAGGCGATCGCCAGAGGAATAACGGGAAGATACGCTCATGTCTTGTTCCCGTAATTTAGTCCAAGATGTAAGGCATAGGAATGAACTCCGCTAGTCTATCTGATCTCCTGCTGGACTCTTAAGCTGTTTTCCAGTATAAGAATAGAAAGAAATTCGTTATCATGTCACATTTCGTCGTTTTTTCTGAAGTGTCTGGCTTTGCTCCAAAGTACAGCATAACAGTTCAAAAAGTAGTGTAAGGTGTAAATCATTCTTTCATCGAATGAAATGATGATAATTGTGATAATTTCAAAAAGCAGTTAGAACGTTAATCCAAAAGAAATATAGCAGTATTCGATGAATGTCGGATGCTCCAGAAATGTTTTTGTAGAGTTCCAATTAAGCTTTTGTCTTTTTTAAAGCACTCACAATATAGACCATTATACTTGTGCGTTTTTAGGCTTCCGCTTCCTTTGTTTGATTTAGGATGACGTATGCATGATAATATAGAGAGGGTACGGTTTTTCTGAACGTGATGAAGTTTCGGTGAAAAGCTTTGCGCTTTTTTATATTACCGCCGCTTGAAACCAGTTGTTTTTGAGGGAATATTAAATTTTAAAAAATTAAGATTTACCGAATTTATCGGCGAATTTCCGCATTAAAAAAATGCGGTAAAAAATTTACCGGCGGCAAGTCAGCGCACACCCCTGCTTCTGACCTCATCACCCTCACTCGAGCCTGGGCCTAGAGCGGGCTTTGCACCGCGGTCTTCATGGTTAAACAAGGGCGGTCATTGAGATGTGAAGCCATTCGAGGTGGAAACCCGTTAAGCGGTGGAGGGCTACACAGGAAGTAAGATATCGGCGCTACTACGTCCTTTTTTGAACGGGTGATAGATAGAAGCATAGATGTTCAGTTTCTGAGCAGTGTATTTCGGTTACATGCTTTTTTGCAATCCTCCATCATTGTTGAAGGAGGTAGGTACATCATTAGCTAATCTTACCAGTTGGTTAGTACGTTTTTGACTCCGTCCATGTAAAGGATATAATAGAATTTGCTATCTACAACACACTATCATCTTGAAACAGCTTTACTGTTCGATAATAAAAAGGGGCTCATGCACTGTACTAGCGAGGTCGAAAAATAGTTATTCATACTTAGGCTACGAGTGTTACTTGGAATTTACATTTATTACATGAGGCATCTCATGTGGTAGCAAATAACACAACAAACACTAAAAATGAACAAATTGGTAACTTGAACAATGCTACTTATGAACGAACAAAACGCTGGAATAGCAGCTAAGAAGCACCAAGCACTACGGAACCAAACACTTATCTATCGTGTACTTGAAAGACATTTTCGCTCGGAAGTTTTCTTTCGTGTACTTGAAAGACATTTTCGCTCGGAAGTTTTCTTTTCCTGCTGAGTCGGGTATAGTCAGACCCAGCTCTAATTGTAAAGAAATGTTGCCGAAGATTACGCCTTGCACGCGGAAGCACTAACGACGAAGCTCCACTTCTAGTAAATGATGTTCTGTGGGTACAAAACGATCCGGATGTAGACCAGTGATACCTTGAAGAATTTTATGGAATAAAATCAGGTCAAATTTCCTTCTTCAGTGAGAAAGGGTGTGAAGTTTGAAATTAGCATTCCTCTCAGAACTAGACGGAATGCTGTCATACATGAGGCCAAGGCACCTAACCATGAGTTTCCGCGTGAAGAAGAATGCTGATCATGAGTTTGGAATCGGTTTCTGGATTTCCCGTTTTCTCATGACAGGTTAGAGAAGGTGTAAGTAAGTGAGAGTCGTGAGGTCGGATGCACCAATTTCGCCCAAACTTTGTGCGTGGGGGTTATTTGGGGTGCTGATTACCAATCTGGCATCAGTTTTGTCTTGCTTTACCTGGAAGTCAAGAATTCTCACCGCTCTGCTTTCAAAGACCTCGATGAATGTAAACGACATTTGTCGACGTGTTTTTGTTCAAAAATATGTGGAAATGGGGATAACGATAACGCAAAATGCAAAAACACCAGTACAAGGGGGAATCGAACCCACGTACCTGTGATACTACGACACTATCACTACGCCAACCGACAACATTGGGCTGGGTGGCAGCAGGGCGTCATGCACTTCGCGCTCGCGCGTCCACACGCCTTTTTTCGACCACAGAGGAGCATTTCGAAAAAAGCTACGGCACTATTGTACTTAATGTATCGCACTAAGTCTTGTTCAAAATATGTCTATTAGGGGTAATCTGCCATGAGAAGAACGAATATCATAGTCGTTTTTTGCGGAAATGCCTTATAAGCCCGCTATATTAAGTCTGAATCGCCCAAGGCCTTGCGAAATAGCGCCGCCCCCAACAAGCACGCATTCGTGGCCGTCTCCGAGGGGGGGGGGGGGGGAGTTACCACAGCATGCCGTGGCGTACAGGCGTAGCAACTAGATACACACAGCGAATGTAGATGTAGTCTTATCTCCTCTTTTCGATTATAGATTCGGGTCTTATTTTCTTCCGAATTGGGCAACGGAGGGAACTCTAGGATGAAGGCAATTTTAACACGGGCCGGTGGGCCCACACCCCGGAGTCCCTTCCCCTGCCCGACCTTGTGCTCCGCTGACGCGGAGGAGAGCACACAACAGCTTTCATGGCTTTTCGAGATTTCAAGGCTTCTGCCCCTGGCTAAGCTCTGCTGCAGACTAAAGACGGCGAAATAGTGCGCATCGGTAGGAGGCGCGCACTCTGCGTTTCTTCCTAGCGTACGCTATTTCGAAAGGCCTTGGGCGATTCGAGCTTAATATAGCGGGCTCATACGGCATTTCCGCAAAAAACAACTATGATATTCATTCTTCTCATGGCAGATTACCCCTAATAGACATATTCTGAACAAGACTTAGTGCGATACATTAAGTACAATAGTACTAAAGCAACTATGGTTTTGAACTTCCCACACGGGATCCTACATCCTGTAAAAATTGCATCCCAAAGCTCACCGCCAGTTTGGAGGCTCTCCTTGTAAGCCTAATCTGACTGCGGCAAAGCTGCCAGATTGAAATTAGCGCAGGGTGAACCCCCCCCCCCCCCACCCAAGCTAGACTTGCATCAAAAATTGTAGTAATGAACACCGGCAATCTGAAGCCCGCATGACCTCAATAATCCTCAAAAGCGACACTTTTCAGATGCACTGCCCTACGGATCTACCACAATAGTGCTTTTTTAACACAAAACAAATGTAGGAGCACAAGGCCGAAGTGACGTCCACGTCGTCGGAAACGGATAGTTCCAACTGATCACTGCTAGCCGCAGAGTGGCCGCCAATCACGCTCTACTCAAGGATGTTACAATGGTCCCTTGCCATGTTACAACAAAAACGATTGACTAGAACTACTGTAACCAACACTGCATAGAATCATGTGTTCCAGGTGCAATCACAGATGGAGCACGCCGAAGTAATGCCTTCAAGCCGGCAACTAAGCAGCCACTGGGTCTCACTGTGTGGGCGTCAGCCTTTAGGCTTTGGAGGGCTAGACAGATCATCTCATTAGCTAGTGGCATGTGTGGCAACAATCCGCGCTCTAAAATCCTGCTGCATGATTCTAGAGCGCGGAATGTTTCCGGGGACGGGTGGTTTTAGTAACGCGGTGCCCAGTTTTCTTGTGAATAACTTCCAGTAATTCCCATATTGAAACATCATACTCTGATCTTGAGTATCATTGGTGTTTGTGTGAAGGTTTTATAAATCACCATATTTTACACAGTTGAGACATTACTAATGAATCAAGAAGTGTCGACATGAAAGAAAGCACTAACAACATCAAAGCGCAGCGCAAGTCAAACAAATGCAGATGCTGTTTCATTATAGAAACTCGATGGTAGAGTAGAAATGCAAAAGAGTGACCTGATGCGGGAACTGAACACTTGACGTCACGTTCGTGACGCAGCACCTCCACCACCACAGATGATGCGCTCCCCTCATGCCACCTTGGTGCGCTCGCTGATAACATTGGGAAACTTTCAGTGCCTCTTCCTCTTTTGCCTCATGCTTGTTCCCAGGCAACCCGCCTTGACAGCTTCAGCACACGAATCCCGTTTTGTTTTGTTTCTGGTGTTCTCGGTACACCATGAACTCCCTTCCCTCACGTAGTTCTGCATGGAACACGTCAGTCCTTCCGTCTGGAGTCTCCCCTACCAGGATTGAGTGCGCAGGGTATCTCTGCAATTTCCCAGAATGTTAAGGCAAAGATCGCCGACAGGAACGTCGCTCGTACAGAAACGATCTATGAGCATGCCTAGGGATCACAAACAGAAGGTCAAACCGGCAGTGAGATGTCGGCCGCAGTCCCAAACGACATCTAGTACAAAATTTGCTACGATAAGTCACAAATAGATATCTGTGCATAGTACTACACTGTCGGTTGCGAAACAACTACATATTGTGCCACAATGACAAAAAGGGACACCTCCGCCGAGCGCTATTGAAACACAAGCAGCCAGCACCAGTTAGGTGCGAACCAGTTCCTTCAGAAACTGTTCGTGTGGATAAAAATCTCCACCTAATTTTCATAATGGACACTTTTTAGAGACTGTACCTGCTGAGCAGCCGCGACCACATCGATGTCGTCCTGATTAGCCTGACCGGCAGCATGAGCCTGACCATCTCGATCTAGTCCCTGTGCAACGCCAAAGTGCACTGGTTGTCCAGAAGCATCGGAGGCGCTTATCCCTTGAACCAGAAACGCGGAATAACCCAGATGGCCCATCATGTACTGGTGATACTCCTGCCACCTAAAACAGTACAACTTGTTCCCTCCGCAAACCTGGTTCACCTGAAGAACACCTACTGATTCATATACGCCGCGTAGTAACCGGAGTATTGCTGAAGCCGTGCCATTTGCTCCGGACTATTTGAGCCGTAGTAACGTTGGTACCACTCATAGTAACTGGAAGACCACGCGTTGGTGGATTCGGAGGGCGAACTTGCGGTGAAGCTTGGCAAGGCTGGCGAACTTCTTAAAAGTGTGAATCAAGCAACAAAAAAAAAACATGCTGAGATCCGTTGTGCACAAACGAACAGGTGTGCGAGGGTCGGCAGCTTGCGTAGTTGCGCAGGTTAGAAACAGGATGCGCGGTGCTGAATCAAATCGACTGAGAGACTCACGATGGGATCGCTGTCGCAGCTGTATGACGTTGTCGTAATTCAGGAGGCCTCGACTGCGGTAAAGGACAGACGAGGTGGAGAACCTGCGCGCCCTCTACTACCCTCCTGCAATGAGCATCTCTCGATATGTTACTGCACTTATGCTGATCAGAACTTCCTGTACTTTTTTGTATTTCTACTTCTTAAAGAGGGTTCCACTAGCTGCTCGTTCTTCCACAAACTGGGGCCGGATTCATCAACAATTAAACCCGTGGGTATGCGGGGTATAAGGGGTAGAGATAAGATGACTCAGGTAGAGATAAGGCTAGGGTCAGAGACGCAGGTTTTATCGTGGGTATCTCTACCCTCTATACCCGCGGGTTAGCCGTTGATGAATCCGGCCTCTGGTCTTTCAGTCTCAAGATGGAAACTTTCTAATATGTAACCCTTATTCAAGACGTTTAAAACCTGGATATCACACTTCCTATCAGAGTGCTATTCCTCTCTCTTCTTACATTTTTCTAAACCTATATGAATACACGTTCAAAAAAGCGTCGCAGACTTATACCATTCAATGGAGGGCGTCTATTAGGGGGGGGGGGGGGCAAAAGTAATGAGACAAATTGAAAAAATATTTATCTCTTTATAACTCAATTATAACTCAACGATGCTGAGGAATGTATTTGCCATTAAGGGCAATGACCTTGCTGCCATCGCTCAGTCAACTTCCTGATCCCATCCTTACAGAACTGCTTGAGCCTGGTGTTGATCAACTGCTCGATATGGTTGTCAAGGACTCCTTGGGTTTTTGTGTCCCTTCCGAGCAGGAAGTCCCGTAGGCCCAAGAAGTGGTGGTAGTCGCATGGAGAGATGTCCGGCGAATGTGGTGGTTGAGGCATGTGAACGTAGCCCAGCTGGCCAAGCTTATCCGTGGTTACTTGTTCCCGATGGGGTGCGGCGTTGTCGAAGAGGAGAAGCTTCTTGAAGCGCTGCGAATGAATAAGAGCGAGTCGCCGGCTCTAGCCTTGGAGTTCATCGCGGTGCTCTTGGGAAACAGCTTCCGGTAAACCGATCCATGGGCGCAGACCCAAAAGCTCCAGAGGTGCTTCTCGCCGTGAACATCTCGCCGAACGAAGGTTGGTAACAGGTTACCAAGCGTCACCCAGACTCGCTGCTTGGCAGGGTTAAGGTAGAAGACGTGCTTCTCATCTTGCGTGACTATTGAGCCCAGGCTGCTCGGGGTTGGGAATTGGGCGAGATTTGCGCGAAACAGGTCGACTCGTCAGACCGGGGTTTCCGCACGAGACAGACTGGGGTTTTGGCATGCTTCTGGAAAGGGCGGAAGTGGTAACTTCTCAGATGGGCTTCAATAAGTAGCATACAAACATACAAATACGATAAGCACGAAACCAGACTCCAGCCACGAAATATGTCGACACGGCACGGGGTGTCTCATTACTTTTGCCCCCCCCCCCCTAATACATGTAAGGAAAGCTACGTCTTGGGAAAGATATTAGGTACGTCTTTGCTTTCGTAGCGGATTATGAAGTGTAGTCCACACAAATGGCGTTTACAAAGGGAAAAATAATGTGATAATCGGATAGAACAAAGCCTGTGGCGTATCTTGGTTTTCTATTGAAAGCATACTATGATCTGCTGTTCACTTGCAATTTCAATGTGGGCTTTCAAAACATGTAGCTTTACTGAAGTAGGCGAATGCCGTTACTGCAGTTCCTTGATCTGGTAGCACCCTACAATCGGGGGCAGACATAACTCCAACGCCGCACGAACCCCCTGGCGACGGCGAACGGTGCGCGACGAAATTGGACGAGTTGTCGCAATCCGACTGCTTCCGACAGGAGATCGACCGCACAGAAGAAGGAAAGAGACATAAGATGATAACCAGGCAAATCTGATGTCTCCTGGTAGGGAAGTGGCAGTGGTTGTTAACAGAGCGCGGGCGGAGTGAAGCTCAAGCTAGATCAAATGAGTGAATGGAAACGGTGAGGGAAATCGAAACAAGAACTGGGACGGATTACTAACTAGAAGTTTTGGAAGCAAATGTTTTTGTATTTCTATTGAGGAGGGGGATGAGCGCACTAATCCGTAGCTTTTCCTTAGTTCTAACTCTGCGCTGCACTTGACCGTCACCAGCTCACTTGTCATAGTTCACGTGTAATGCCATTGGCAAGTACCCCTTTAGAAAATACTAAGGACTTCCTTAAAGGGGTGTAATGAAAGTATAGTTGGATTAAGGGATGAAGGGATAGAATCCGTTCCGATCTTCACCGCGCCTTGTCAGCCTGACCCTCATTTCATTTGGAGCTCCCTGGAGTGGTACTAGGACTTGGAGAAAACAGCAATAGATGTCAAAAAAGTAGGCGAGGAGCTTAAACACTGGCAAAATTTCGTGCTCCGCGGCTAACCAGGTCACCGAGCGCACGTCCGCGTTTCAGCACCGCGACGTCGCGTTGGAGTTACGTCCTGGATCCATCTACAATACATACCCTAAACGCCCCGCTAAAAGCGTTGACCACATTTGTTACTACGTCAGGCTTACGGACGTCTTCTGTGTCATCTAGTTGGTTAATAGGCACTATTGTACTTTCGGGACACCAGAGGACGAGGAGAGGTCGAAAAAAATTTTTCGCCCAAACCTCGTCCAGGGGGGTTATTTGGGGTGCTGATCACGAATCTGACATCCGTTTTTGAAATTTCGGCCGATTACGGTAGGTTACGGTAGGTACTGATGACTAAGGCTGTCGAGGTCATAATCACCGATTTCGCCCAAACTTCGCCTATGGGGGTTATTCGGGGTGCTGATCACGAATCTGACATCCGTTTTTCGTTTTACGCTGGAGTACGGTAGGTTGCGGTGGGTACCGGTAAGCTAATGGTCACCGATTGCGCCTAAACTCCAGCGTAAAACGAATAACGGATGTCAGATTCGTGATCAGCACCTCGAATAACCCCCAAAGGCGAAGTTTGGGCGAAATCGGTGATTATGACCTCGACAGCCTTAGTCAGCGGTACCTACTGTAATCGGCCGAAATTTCAAAAACGGATGTCAGATTCGTGATCAGCACCTCGAATAACCCCCAAAGGCGAAGTTTGGGCGAAATCGGTGATTATGACCTCGACAGCCTTAGTCAGCGATACCTACTGTAATCGGCCGAAATTTCAAAAACGGATGTCAGATTCGTGATCAGCATCCCAAATAACCCCCTTGGACGAGGTTTGGGCGAAAAAATTTTTCGACCTCTCCTCGTCCTCTGGAGTCCCGAAAGTACGATAGTGCCGGTTAATATACTGGTCACGATGGCTGGCCATACAAGAGAGGCCAGCAATTTCCCCAAAGATTCTCAACGTGACCTATATGGTCTTGTAGAGGATCGGACGAGGATCACACAACTATGTTTCGTTTTTGCAACGGGCCGCTGGGTAGTCCAAAAATAGCAAAAAACGGAATCGCTTCAGGGCGGGCTGATAAGGCAAGGGTGACACCTGGGATGGCCCCGTCGTGCTCAGAACTTGACCTACAAAAGGTTTGGAGCTCAAATTAAAGTTAGATTATAGTAATACGATAATTTCCTACGCTTCCTAGACGAAGCTGCAGTGTGCATTCAAGTGATTCATTCGCAATGGTGCCGGCAGCGACTGAATGGCCGAGTGGATAGCGAGGGGGAGCTAGGCCTGGTTCACAGTTGTGCCGCCACGCGGCGCGACGTGACGGTCTCCATAGATATCGATTTTTCGCGCCGCGCAGCGGCGCAACTATAAACCAGGGTTTACGGGGAGTGGTGGGTGGTCGAGGGTTCCATTCCGAGGGTGTCAGTGCGACTTGCTCTCTGGAGTACTCTCATTGTTTGCAAGTAAATATTTTGGCTTCGGTAGGGCATCTTCTTCGCTTCCTAACTCTGCTTTCAACCTGTTGTCAGATGTGGAAGAAGCTGGTTTTGTCGTTTGGAGTGATGTCGCGCGTCCATTAAATCACACTTGTCTCGCTGAGGAAGGTCTCGTTAGATGCTGTCCCATATGACCCCAAGTACAGCATCTCGCGTGATTGGCCGCCTTGATGTGTGTTTCTTCCTCACCACTCTCGTACCCACTTACGGAAGACGGGTCGGAGTATTGCAGATAGGAGCATTTGCACTCATTCCCTTAACTGAAGAGTTCGAAATAAACTTCGTCCAAAATTCATCTGCAGGGTTATTTGGGATGCAGATCACCAATCTGGCAGCCATTTTCGGTGAAACGGTGGAAAGTAGAAGATTATGACGGGTATGTGTAGGTAAAGGTGTGTACGTAGAATAACCGACAATGTTGCCTTTCATGACTCCCAAGGTCGAGGAGAGGTCGAAAGAAAAGATTTTCCTCAAATATCGCCCAGGGAGGTTATTTGGGTTGCTGATCACGGATATGACATCAATTTTTAAAATTTCGGTCGATTACGGTAGGGTACGGTAGATATGGATGACTAAATCTGTTACGTTAGTAGAATAGCTTTCTTCTCCAATGGTCAAACTTATTTTTCAACCTTGACTTTAAGATGCAAAGTAGTGCAAGAAAAGTGAAAATTTAGAAAAAGATGGCAGACTCGTGGTCAGTGGCTTAGATAATTCCCGTGTGCGAAGTCAGGGCGGAATCGGTGGCCATGACTTCGTCCCCCTTCAACGCTAGCCAATAATACGGTGGCCTACCGTAGCCAAAATGTACTCTTCAGTCACAAAAATGGGACCCCTCCCTAGAGCAAATCGCGCTGACACCCCGAGTTCGAACCCTCGACCCCCTCCCGTAAGCCCGCCTCGTTATTCCCTCGGTCACCCAATCGCTTCCGACACCATTGTGAATGAATCACTTGAATGCAGCCTTGTAGTGCGGGGTGACGACGTCACGACCATCGATTTCGCCCTGACTTCGCTTATGGGATTATTTAAGCCGCAGACCACGAATCTGCCATCTTTTTCTAAATTTTCACTTTTCTTGCACTTCTTTGCATCAAGGGTTGAAGTCGAAGGTTGGAAAATAAGTCTGACCACATTAGAGAAGGACGGTATTCTACTAACGTAACAGATTTCGTCACCCATATCTACCGTACCCTACCGTAATCGACCGAAATTTTAAAAATAGATGTCATATCCGTGATCAGCAACCCAAATAACCTTCCTGGGCGAAGTTTGAGGAAAATCTTTTCTTTCGACCTCTCCTCAACCACGGAAGTCGTGAAAGGCAGCAGTGCTGGTTATTCTGCGTCACGCCTAAAAGTAAAATTAACAAACTAAAACGATAAGAACAATATTACCATTATTTAAAAAATCCAAACATTTTCTGAAACACCTCGTAGAATGAAACCCCTCAAAAAATATTCCAAAACTTACCGCTGGTCCATCACATTTCTGATGATCATGTCATCCGTGAGACAAGCGCCAGAAAAAATGAGCCGTTGAGAAGTTACCGCCTTAAAAGATAATATTAGCGCAATTGTTGACGGACATCACACTTTTTGCGGTAGTTTCCGAGATAATCTCTTGTGTCACAAAAGGTTAGGGATTACACGTTCATTGCCCAACGATAGACTGATGCCATGCAGTGGGGCAAGGAAACGAACTCCGAAATCGATTGTTGACGAGGTGATTGTGCAGTACTATCACTCCTGCACGACCGTGGCCATTGCACGGAAGGAAACTTTACCTTACTAAACAACTTCTCATGATCGCTGACATTTTACTTTTAGGCCTTAATTAATTTCGTCACCGTTAACAATCTCATAAGCGAAATCATAAAAGAAAGTAATGTCATTTGTCTGGCTGTATTGGGACGAGCGATGCTTTACATCCCTGACAGTTCCTCAGGTGAACTGGAAGAGACAAGACGGATGCATGCATGGACAAGACGTTCTAGTAGGGTACTAGGGGGCTCGCTCCAATGCAGCCAGACAAATAACATTACTCTCTTTTCTTATTTCCCCCACAACAGCTGTGAGCCCAAGTTTTGGAAAAGAAGTTGCGTGCGCTATCATAGCGCCTTTTTGTTGCTGTAGTTTCTTATTCTAACGGAATACTAGACAATGTGGATTGCTATGGCTTCATAGGTGCAGGGTCAGGTGTTCAATTCCTTGCCTTGCAGTAGTTCGCAATTTGTCTGCATATCCTACTATACTCGAAGCCAGCGTCAGTTGTGGGCTCCGCCGGGCCACGCTAGTCTAGACGGCTTCGCCGGCGTCGGGTAGGTGAGCCATGCGGGGTCAGAAACCCATCCCAACGTCCAGGCCGATAGGTTCACCACAACCCAGCGTCGGTTGCTGGCTTCGTCCCCACCCGACACTGGTCGGGCGAGCCACACTAGGCCAGCCGGCTTCGCCGGCGTCGTGTATGGTGGGCCACATTCACGCGGTGTTCTCGCACCGTGCGGTTGGTTTCGGCGGCGCTCTGGTGCTCTCAATCTATAAAGTGTCGAATTGTCGTCTGTAGCGTCACCTAGTGTGGTATTCCTCTATTCTCGTCAGCTCCTTCAATCCGGCTCTCCGCTTGCGGTGTTCCTAGTGGCAAGGGAACAATTTTAACAGGCTCATTCCATTTTGCCACCTGGACAGGTGAAGTGTTTGCTCTTCGGGATCGTTTGGATCAATAGTGTGTATCCGATTGACTGACGAACAAGTATGGTACGCACTAGGGCATCGTCTTTTCCAGCCCAGCAGCTCAAAAGAACCAACTCGAAGGCAACACCTCGTCCTCCTATGGATCCTGATGCACGATTGAAGACGATTGCGGAGGATGATTCAACGCCGAGTTACGTCAAGGCAATAATCGATCTACTGATCGAGACAAAGGAGGAAATAAGAGAGCTGAAGCGTGTGAACAACGACTTAGTTCAGGAGGTAACACAATTGAGAAACGAAAATTCCTCATTGAAGCGAGAACTTAGTCTTATAAAGTCTGATCCTAATAGTGTCTGTACTCAGAACTCTGTCACGTTGTCGAATGTATCCACTGATGCTGACCTTGAACGTAAACGTTCCATAGTCATTTCTGGTATACCTGAACTCTCCTGTCCAAGTGCTCTTGCTAAAGTATGTCACGATGTGAATTGTACAACTGACATTCTTGATTTCCTAAATGTGGAATGCTTGCCTGTATCGGTCTACCGTTTAGGAAGACCAAGGCCGAGTAAACCCAGACTTCTTAAAGTAGTTTTGCCTTCATCTCATTTTCAAGTTGACGTTCTTAGGAAAGCCTCAAGCTTGCGTTCATTTCCTCATAAGGGAATATATATTCGCCCATCCCTTACTAAAGAGGAAAGAATGCGTAGGCGTGAGGAATACCTAAAGAGTAGAGGCGGTGCGCTTGAGGAATCCTTCCAAACTAACTACGTTCCTCAAATGTCGCAGTCGATGCTCTTTAACTCTCAGCCTATCGGATCTTCGCCATCTAAGGACACCCCTTTTGGGGAGCCATAAGGCAGGGAAGATTCAAAGATTGTAGCATCAGTTGTATGTTAGCGAACGTTAGATCGCTGGTCAAGAATTCAGCTGCATTTATGGCAGACCTTAGCAATCATAAGTATGATTTGGCTTTCATAACAGAGTCGTGGCTCAGAAACACCATTGATCTTTCACCTTTGCTAGGACACCTAAGTGGCATGTATGAAGGTGTACGATGCGATAGAGCACACAAAATAGGTGGCGGGGTGATTCTTATTGTTAGGAAGACTTTAGATTACAATCTAGTTTTTGAGGAATCAGTCCCAGATGGCTACGAAATACTAGTATGTGACGTGTTCTTCAGCTCGGGTAGCACTCGTTTTATTCTGGTGTATAGGGCGCCTGGCTGTGGTATAAGTAATTCAACCAAACTAGTCAAGGCCATAAGCGATTTCTGTGCATGTGACAGCCGCTGCATTCTTCTTGGTGATTTTAACTATCGCGATTTTGGCATCCTAAATTCTTCAAAGCAAATGGTAGGTATTCCCGCAAGACTTTGTCGACCTAGTGGAAACTCACAATTTCCATCAAGTGATTCATTGTCCCACGAGAAGTAGCTCTTTCCTAGACTTGATATATTCCAATGATCCTCAGTCAATAAATTCTATCTATATTGCTCCTCCAATAGGAAACAGCGACCATGCTACAATATGTTTCAAATTAGATGCCGCCACACAACCAAGTGTAAAGCGGTGGAAACTCGATTTTATTCGTGCAAATTATAATGCAATCGAAGCCCATTTAGCAAGCATCGACTGGATAGGCAGTTTTGCCTCGGTTGACACTGTAAATGAGATGTACGAAATATTTCTTGCAGTTCTACATCATTGTATTGAAAAATTCATCCCGAGACGTAGGGTTGATATAGGACAAATGAATTTACCCTCGTACTTGATCAGAATGATGAAAAAACGATCAAACATATGGCATAGAGCGATGAAGAGCAACCTTGTCAAGGATTGGCAGAGCTATAAGGCAATAAATCACAGAACGGAAAAGGCTTTAGAGAGGTATTTGATGTTTGTGGAAAAGAAAATTACTGAATCCGGAGACTTGGCAAGGATCTACCGATATGTCAACTCGAGGAAAGGGTCACGCTCGATACCCTGCCTAGTAGCGGATGATGGGTCTCCGGTTGTTCGGGAGGAGTTGAAAGCAGATCTCTTGGCTAAGATCTTCTATGACTCCTTCAATAAACCGGGCAGAGGCACTGCGCCTTCTGATTCTGAGATCGCAAATTTCCCGTCTTATCCTGAAATGGAACCCACGCTGTGGTTCCAGAGAGATGAAATCCTTAAATTGCTTGAGAGCTGGCCTTCGTCGTCGTCTACGACCCCGGACTATGTTCCACTATGTTTTATTAAAAGAATTCTACCCTTCATTGGTCTCCCTCTCGAGTACATTTTTAATTTGAGTTATATGAGATCAGAAGTGCCTCAGCGCTGGAAGCATGCTTTAATTACACCTGTATCTAAGAAAGTGCCGCTTAATGACCCGAGAAACTATCGACCTGTTAGCATTACCTCGATTTTTGCTAGAGCGTTTGAGAAAATTATGAAAAAACATATTGTAGCTCACTTAATCAGGCACAACGTTATTTCGAGCGCCCAGTTTGGATTTATGGAGGGTAGGTCAGTAGAATCTGCAGTTCTTACAGCGATGAACGACTGGACTAGAGCAAGGGAAGACAAGAAAAGGGTGGATGTTGTTTTCTTTGATTTCCGGAAAGCATTCGACAAGGTTTCCCACTCCAAATTAATGCATAAATTATCATCTGTTGGAATTCACCATAGGATTATATCGTGGATACGTGATTTCCTTGATAGTAGGACTTTCCAAGTACGTATAGGTAAAGAGTTCTCACCCGTGTATGAAGCATGCAGCGGTGTCCCGCAAGGTGGGGTTCTTTCCCCCATTCTATTTCTGATTTACACGTTTGAAATCCCCAATATTATCGAAAACCTTGGAGTCACATGTAAAATGTACGCCGACGATATAAAAATTTATAAAGTCATAGAGTCGCCAATGGAAACAGACCGCTTGCAAACTGCTATAAATTTTGTTAGCAAGTGGTCCGAATATTGGGAACTACCCCTTGCTGTGGAAAAAACTCATGTTTTCGTCATTGGGGATAAAACCGCCACTACAACGTGTTCTATCGGATCCACTCCGCTAAGAAGGGTAGACGAAGTTAGAGATCTCGGTTATCTCATAAACAGCAATCTAGACTTCGGGCCTCACTACAGTATGCTCATAAAGAAAGGTATGGCTCGCATCTACAATCTTTTTCGGATGTTTAGAACCAAAAACCCCAAGGTTCTATTAAGGGCTTATAAAATGTACATCAGGCCAATCGTTGAAAGTGGGACTACCGTCTTCAATCCTTACAAACGTAAGGATATTCGTCTGCTGGAGAGGGTCCAGAATAACTTCACCCGCAAACTGATGCTGAGGTGTTATGCGATGGACTATTCCTCCATTCCCGATGGTGAAACCAGAGCTACTCAATTGGGTTTGTCGTCCCTAAGGAGTAGGAGAACAAAATTCGATCTTGTGATGATGTTCAAAATATTAACAGGCAGAGTACAAATAGAAGCCTCAGACTTCTTTTCGGTGTTACCTGAGGCCAGAACAAGATATGGTTACCTAAGAGCCACCGATCCAGTTATGAAGAGCAAAGCCAAATCCGATCAAACTTTTTTTCGAACAGAACCATTCGAGTTTTTCGACCACTGCTCAAAGATAATGTGCTTCAGATGTCCCTCTGCCGATTTAAGAAATTCATTGACCAGCGATTGAAATAGTTCTGAATTTAGTTCTTTTATTTTTATCCCATTGTCTGTTTTTTTTTAGTAATCTCTCTTTGGATATGTTTGTGTTGTCATGCCATTTCTAAAGGGTGTTGCATGTGGGTGTGTTGTATGGCACCGCGCGATAATTCGCGCCACAAAATAAATAAATAAAAATAAATGTGGGGTCAGAAACCCATCCCAACGTCCAGCCGCTAGGTTCACCACAACCCAGCGTCGGTTGCGCATCCGATTCTGGTGGGCGGGCCACGCTAGGCTAGTCGGCTTCGACGGCGTCGGGTATGACCTATGTTATAAGGCCCATGCACACTTCTGCGACACCGCGGCGCGGCAAGTGGGGCGACAGCTACCTCCGCGAAATCCGGCGGTCGCGGCGCGGGCGCGTTAGAGCACCGTTTTAGGCAACGGGACCGACGTCCCAGTGCATGTCGCGCCGTTAGCAATGAATTGAGCCATTCTAGCCTGCGGCACTCAGCGCGGCATCGCCGGCGATAGCCGCAAAAGTATGCATGCCCCCCTCTGCGGCGCGTGTCGCTATGTCGCGCCGCGCACGTCGCGGCCCTATCCTTCATCATGGCCGTGCCGCGCTGTCGCAGAAGTGTGCATGGGCCTATACTTCGGCGACGCGTCACCGACGCTGCGACACGTCACCGACAGCCCGTCACCGACGTCGTCAACAGGAGAGCATCGGAGCACATTTCTAGCATGGCAGCGCGTTTTCAATGTCATTATTTGGTAACCAGACTGCGGATAGAAACGCTAGGTGATCACATCTGCCTCTATTTTGCCCTCATTGTAAGACGACTATTGATTTACCAATTTAATCCTGATCAAGCATTTGATCGGGAGAACTTGCGTCACCACACCAGAAGAGCGGACTCCGCCACCAAGCGGGACAGACACTAATGAAAATGATGGAAGGAAAATGTAACTCTCAGTTAATATGAATTGTAATTCGAGAAAGCTCTTCGTAGAGGTCTGCAGCATCATCTCAGAAAGCGAGGAAACACTACTTATTTTCTATACAGTTTTGTTTTGTGTTATTTGCTCTGCAAGGATGCGAAAAGGCCTAGAAAATGCGAAAAAAAACGGGTGAGAAAGACAGAAAAGCGAGGAAAGGTGACAAAGTGAAGGTAAGGTTTAGGTTCCCACCTTTCCCAAGCTCTCAGTGTTCTAGCGAAGGGCACTATTGGTGTACGCAATACTGTCGTCTTTTGCACTTCTCAATTTCGTAATTCGAAATCCGGTGGGGATGATGGCAGTGCCGGGAACGAAGAACCAACCCACAATCAAAACACTCCATCGGAGATGATGATTTGAATTTCTACATGTCTCATCGACAGCGGTTAACAGTCAGGACATCGTCACGTCAGATATTACTATCCTGAAAGCTGTCTTCCACGAGCTCTGCTGTCGAGCAAACTCCAAGCCGAAGCCGCCGGTGTTTGGTCCTATTGTCAGCAATTGGGGAATCCGCAACTGTCCCACAAGCCGCACATGTCGCCAAGGACATCGTTCTCCTTTCAACGATGATGCCCACTTCCACCGTGAGTAAGCCTGTGTTCAAGAGACCAGGGTGCAATCCCTGTCGGGGGGCGGGGGGCAGTCCATTATGAATTGTTAACGATAGCTACGTATGTGTACCTACAACATGCAATACAACATATGGATGCCTTAATTTACCTGATCCCCTCCCTTGGAAATGTCAGAGCGTTACGCTGAAACATTGAAAAAGTTTTAATATGGGACTATGCACGGTGGAGGAGGGGCGGGGGGCACTATGGACTGCAGCACGGTTGTGATCCAAAACTATTTGCTTTGGAAAGAAATCGCAAACCGCTATGCACTAATTGATTAAGGTAATAACGTTGCTTTAACGTGTTTTCGTGGTTTTATGGTATTGATATTGTTACAGGTTTCTGTTCAATTTGCTGTGTTTTGATTACTCCCTCCCCCCGACTAGGAAAGCAATTTAGAAAGCTGATTTTGGTATTGGAAGGACAGCAATGGATAATGTAAGCATATTTATACATATTCATATGTTGTGGTGCATGTTGCATTTCTTTAACAGTTGAAATGGACTGCCCCCCCCCCCCTGATAGGGATTGCACCGAGACCAGGTGTCGAGAAGCAGTATATGTTTTAATAGTGATGTTCTGGCTTTAATTAGCCCCTTGCTTCCGATAGCTCCTGAGGACTATCGTATTAAAGCAACGATCGCGGAAGCGTTTCAGTTGCTCTCCCAGCGTGGCTGGGAACATCCACCCTAAACAGGAGTTTTGGTCTAGATTGGGACCTTCCGAGTTAATCCGAGCGGTTATTTTGCACGGCTTCAACCCGTTTTGTGTGGAAGTTGCTTCACTAAATCTCAGCAAGGAAAATTCGATTTCAGCCAGGGGTGCACACGAAGTTCTGTGCGTTAAATTTTTCTAACGAAATCTCTTAACGGAAAATTTTCGTTAAATCGTTAAATTTCGTTAAAAATTGCAAACTGTTATTTCAAGTAAAAAAAAGCCAAGGGAAACGTTATACGTTCCAACTTTAACAGGTCAACAGCTAAAGTTCAAGTAATGGAGTGTTACACTCCAACGTTCATAAATGCTGCATTTATTGATTCACAAATTGATCGCCTACTGATTTCAAGGGCTGTCGAGGAGGTCAGAGATTCTTTCATTCGCGTCAGCTCACTTTCCGTCGCGGAAGGTGAGAAGTTGAGACTGATACTAGATCTCTCTGTTCTGAACAGATGTTTCCCAAGAGTTGGGATTAAATATGAAGATATGAGGAAGGTTGCACCTCTGCTCCCGAGGGGAGTATTCGTGGAATCTTTCGACCTAAAGTCAGGTTTCCATCATGTGAGTATGCATAAGGACTTCTCGAAGTTCCTCAGTTTCAAATGGAGAAATTAGGTTTTTTAAAGTTTATCGTTCCGCCCTTTGGGATGTCATTAGCTCCTTTTATTTTTACCAAGCTTCTAAAACTTCTTCTAAAAAAGTAGAGAGCCATAGGCATTTGTGTGGCCATATATCTTGAAGATGGCCTAATCTGGAGCGCACCGGCACACTGGTGCGAAGGGTCTTTGAAGACTATACGTGCAGATCTCGACTCTGCGGGCTTCACGATAGCCTAAGGCAAGAGCTGTTGGGTCCCTACCCAGACGCTAACATGGCGAGGCCATATAATAGATTTGAAAGATCTCGCACTAGACCTCCCTAGTGAAAGAAGAGCCAGAACTAGAGTTTGGTTTGAGGTTACTAAGGCCTATGGTATACTCCCGTTCGCTGCTGCGACGCGGGAGTGCACAGCGACGCGACGGCTCGCGATGCGCGTCGCAAGCCATCGCCATCGCTGAGGCTGACATAGTTCACGCAGTTCTGCAGACAGAGACTTCTGCAGAATTTTAGCGAATCAGCTGATTCAGTGCATCTTTTTCTTGTATTCTTTGTTTTGTCGATCGTTACGTTCGTGATTTCGCGTTTTTCCTGTTTTATCGCCATCTGATCCGTAAACCCTTGTAGGATTGTGGTTTTCAACGGTATTTCGTCCATGTCATGTTTAGCTAAGGGGGGGGGGGGGGTTCCGCCACTCATGCATTTCTTTCGTTTTTCATTCCACCCGCAGGCACTGAAACCCACGTTTCTGTGCTCAACACGACACGAGAGGGTTCTCGTGACGTGCCTAGCACGGAAACGTCCCAGTTGTGGCCCATTTTCCGGAAAGTGATGTTTAGCCAGGAGGGTTTCGGCACAAAAGTGAGATCAATCGGCCTCAAAAAACACCTCCTCAAAAAACGAGTCGTTCAATTGGCACATTTCTGTGCCGGACATGTCAGAAGAAACTCCCTGTGACTTGTCCGGCACAGAAATGTAGATTTCGGTGCCGGCGAGGAAATTCAGAGGCGAAACAAATGCGACTATCGGCACAAAAGTGAGAAAATCGGCCTCGAAAAACACCTCAAAAAACGAGTCGTTCAAGCCGTCGAGAAAACCTAAAATGAGTCATGAGTCATGGTGAGTCATGGTCACGAAGCAATGAAGTGACGAGTGGAGTATTGTAATAACCAAGCAGCAGTATTTTTAAAAAGGGTAGTAGTAAAACAGAGCTGCAAGAGTTAGCGGTGAGCATCTGGGACCTTTGCGAAGCTTTGGCGCTCGAGATAGAATTTGTCTGGATATCTCCCAAGACCTTGAATTCGGAAGCAGATTCAGCCTCCAGGTTCGTCCACCTAGATGACTGGGCAGTGAAAGAAGCGATTTACCTTGAACTCAGAGATTCATGGGGTATTTGTTCAGTGGACATGATCGCAAGTAATCGTACAGCCAAATGTCCGATTTTCGTTTCTAGATGGGTCTCCGAAGGCGCATACGCAGTGGACGCCTTTGCGCACGAAACTGGAGTGCTGTGGAACCAAGGACTCATTTGATTGGTTCCTCTTCCCTATTTAATACCCACAACTCTTCGGTGGGCAAAGTCCCATCGCTGTAAAGGAATCCAAGGACTTCTCCTGTGGAAATCAAACCTGTTTTCCCCTACTTAGGGCTAATGACTCCAGGATGCCCGGAATCAAAAGCCTCATTCTCCTTCCAGCAGGGTCACCGGTGCTCTAAGCAAGTGTTCTCTTCTTTACGTTCCGTGGTCCCACTCTTACCTTCGACTTTGCTTTTGCTCTAATAGCACTCTAACCCCCTCTGGGCTTTAATGGTTCCGTTCTACGTGTAGAAACTTCAAAGCGAAAGTTTCGCCGGAGTATATCGGAGGCGAAAATGATGATTTGAATTTCTACATGTCTCATCGACAGCGGTCGATGCATTCGGCCCCGAATGCAGGTACCGGTACCGGCGATACGGTACCAGCCCCTGCGACGTCACGAGGCAGCGCCTCGAGCTCTCTAAGGTCAGCAAGCGCCAGCGCTGACGAAAGAGGTAGGGCCCCGGCTAAATCCATTCCGGCTTTTTCTCGTCTAGCGACCCCACCCGCCCTCCCATTCGAGTTGAAAAAGCTGAAAGCATATAAAATCCATTTACAGCTGTGATCCGCAGCTTACGCCATACAGCGGCCGTCGACACGGCTCACATGGCGTCAGTAGTGGGTCTTCAGCAAGTAGCCACCATTATCGAGGCTTGTATCGATCTCGCTGTAACGCCAGGGACGCTCAAGATCTACCGTGAGTGAAGACCCAGTTCTTGGATTTTATTTCCAAGTTTCGTGTTCCCATATCAGGTCTTCCTAAATTGAGGAACGGTTTTGTGGCTCATCTGATCCATGTAGGCAAAGTTTGATCTCCAGGACACCACATCAGCACCCTCACACTTCTTCGGTCCTCTGCCTTCGGACGATGCAGACGTCCCACCTTCTGAAAGCGCTGCTTAGGATGGTCACTGAGACTTCACCACCTGCCAAGCATCATCCCAAGGCTTCCAAGTCCGACCTAGATATAATAGTTAAAACGGACCTCGATCAAGCTCGGACCAGGCCGTCATAGTCCTCATCGCTTTCCAGAGGCTGTTAAGGATTAGTGAGATTTGCGCAGTTCCAACACTTTTCCTATAGAGGTGAGGGCATATGGTGGATTCTGATCGCTAAGTCCAAGACCGATCAGACTGCAGTAGGGTCTAACGTAGCGAGTAAATTAGGCCTGACCCGGACCTCATAATGGCAGCAATTCTATAAAGCCAGAAGCCCTTTGTTGCCACAGTCATTTCTATTCGCGCAACGTAGGCAAGCCAATGGAGATTTGGCTGCCTGGGTTATTAGGGCAGCTAGCCACGCGTTAAGAACTGGGATCGCCAATGGGAAAATCATGTTAGCTGGTCGTTGTAAGTCGTCCGTGACATTTAGATGCTCCATGGAACCGATTGTCATACTAGGGTGCCCAAATGGCTTTCCCCTCGGGGAATTTAGTTCTACCTTCAGGATGCCGTCAGCTCGTACCTCCACTTCTCCACAGTGCCGGTAGCATCTCGAGTGGCATGGCCGTCGACACTACAGCCTTCTCTGCTTTCCGCTGATAAGTCCTTCGAGACATTTGGATGCTTCACGAAACCGTACCCATTGGCATACTAGGGTGATCGCAGTCTCAACTGGCCAGCCCCTCGGGGAATTTAGTTCTACCTTCAGGATATGGTCAGCTCGTACCTCCACAGGACTGGCAGCATCTCAACTGACATGGCCGTCGACACTACGGTCGCCGACGCTCACGCTCATCTTTCCGCCGACGCTCACGGACACATTATGAAGTATATGTCGTTATTAGGTTCAGAACATCTAATCTTCTCATGCCTCGCATGTATAATCCATTCTACCCTAGCGATGTTACCTTCGGAGTTAACATATCATCTTGTGACGCCTCAGTATGCGTATGATCCGACAATTTCACATGTATGTATGTATCCTTCACGTGAAACGACGTGTATGTATCTAACATACCACTTGGATGTATATAAACGTATAACATGCATAACGAGAACGTATATATGCACGACGACGAGAGATAAAGCCTTCTCCCCCGTTCTGTGTGTAGAAACTTCAAAGCGAAAGTTTCGCCGGAGTATATCGGAGGCGAAACGCATTTTCTGCCACCCTTGGATGACGTCAGCGACGGAAGTATAACACCCCCTGCGGAGCTTTCGGCGACGCGTCGCCGAAGTATGACATAGGCCTATGGTGAGCCATGTGGGGTCAGAAACCCATTACAACGTCCAGCCTGCTAGGGATGCTTCCTTACCCAGCGACGGCGGGGGACGAGCGGGCGCAACTAGTGGACGGAGGGGGCAGTCCATCAGTACTCGAAAAAGTTACGGGTTTTTACCAGTTTGACCTAGGCCCCACTCGGTGCAACTTGCATTACATGTACGTACGTATGCGTACAATGGGGGAAATTCCACGTCACCAAACCCGACTGCTATGCTCAAGGCGGTTGAAGTCAAGGACTGCCCCCCCCCCCTGTCCACGTGTTGCGCCGACGAGCGTTCTACCCCTCGTCCCCCTGGCCCGCCCACCCCCAACCCCTGGGCTTGCTCGACAGTCCAGTGGCTGCCTTCCGAGATAGTCGAGACAGAGACATTTGCCACGCCTCTGTTTAAAGGGCGGGGGTAGAACGCCACTCCGCCAGCGACGGCTGCCGGCTTCGCCCGCATCCGATGCTGAGTGAGGAAGCACCTCTAGCGTCGATAGCAAAAAAGGTGCAGAAAAGAGTAACCGGCTGTCATTCTGCACAATGAAAAAGGGTTCAATTTATTATGGAGTCGTACTTCCCTGGTAGTGGGGTAGTGGTAAAAATACTGCGGTAAAAAATAGTGGAGAGTTGCACCACACAAGAGAGCTGGAAAGGCACACTAAGGTATCACCACTACCAGGGGTGCACAAGGAGTTCTGTGCGTTAAATTTTTCTAACGAAATTTTTTAACGGAAAATTTTCGTTAAATCGTTAAATTTCGTTAAAAATTGCAAACTGTTATTTCAAGTAAAAAAAGCCAAGGGAAACGTTATACGTTCCAACTTTAACAGGTCAACAGCTAAAGTTCAAGTAATGGAGTGTTCCTCCAATGTAAAATAAACAATTCACCATAAAGTGTAGACAGCAACATAAGCAAGACTTCAGCAAAAATTTATCTACGGGGTGGAAAAAGAACAGATACGGAATTATCATTCAAGGTAACGGTACCTAGTGGGCTGGTGCCAGCATCACACCGGCATCTTAAAATGCGCGATCAGGCAGATCCCGCAGTTTGCCCCTTCTAGTTCTTTGCGAAACCGTTTTGTGTGAACGTATACAATCTCGATGTGGGTACCAGTACGAAATCATTAATAAAAAAACAACTAAAAGCCTATCAGTAGAATGTTAACACGTTGTCGAACTCACGATTTTCGCGGGCCTTTTGAGCGGGAACAATCCATTTTTTTCGACTTCGGGACCGTGACACGCATTGTGTCACACAGTCCTACACTGCTGGAGGGGTGTGACACGTCGCCAACGTGTTAACGTTAAGGAAAAGTAGCTTTCCAAATGTTTTTCTATTAGTACTTTTCTAAATTCGTTTAAAAACGTGCAGCTCCCGAAAACATTCTCTCCCTCTCGACTCCTCCTGGTGGCGAGCAAAAGTATTCTAGGATAATGTTTTAGCGCAATTTTTGAAACCTGGAGCGCCTAATATGTATAAAGGCTACATGTCGTTACAGAATGTTTTCTTGCGATCAAAACTATTACGCCAGGCGGGACTCGAAATCGCACCTTCTGCTTTTCGACGCGATGCCGCGCCTTACAACAACGGCGCTGTTTGACAGCACGTAACATACGCGTTATCCTCGAAGCGCATCAGCACTCACCGCCACATTGTTATTAGTAAGGCGTTCAACTTTACCGGCTCCATACTGATATCAGCCGCCGGCTCATCCCGATATCAGAAGTGCTGACGCGCTTCGAGAATATCGCGAATGTTACGTGCGGTCAAACAGTGCCGGAGAACAAAGCAGAAGGTGAGGGCTCGAGTCCTGCCCGACGCTACAGTTTTTCTTTCTTCAACAAACAGCATGTTCTAGGATAAGCAGTGCCAAGTGAGGGTAGGCATATCTTACGAAGAGGCTAGACCACTAACCTTTGTGGATTCGTTGACGTGCTTGGGGGCTCGGCAGAGAATTTTCTGGTTCCGAAATACATCATTTCCAAAAATTCTAATGCACCATAAAAGACATGAGAATACTATGGAAACACAAAAATATTCTTGGTGGTTTCCATTGTTTTTCTAGATCTGTCCTAAGCGGGAGTATGAGGCTTGCAACAATAGTGAGGACTAAGGGTGAAAATGATGAACTTACTTGGAAAAAAGTCTGTTAAAAATTCCGTTAAATTTCTAAAAATTTCCGTTAAGTCGTTAAGCCAGATTTTAACGAAAAATGCTGTTAATTCGTTAAATTCGTTAAATCGTTAACCGTTAAAAGTGAAACCACTACAGTAAAAGTATGACGGTAAACATAGAGGTAAATCGAATACAAAAAAAAAAAACGCCATCTTAGAGGTAAAATAGCAAAAAAGGCGCAGAAAGGACGACACGGCTGTCATTCTGCACAGTGGATAAGGGACCAATTTGTGGAGTCGTAGCTTACCTGGTAGTGGGGTAGTGGTAAAGGTATGGCGCTAAACATAGAGGTAAACTGAATGCAAGGAACGTCATCTGTGGGGCGAAGTAGCAAAAAAAGTGCAGCCGTTGCAGAAAAGTGCCGCCGGTTGCCATTCTGCGCAGTGAAAAAGGATTCAATATCTGGAGTCGTAGCTTCCTGGTAGTAGGGTAGTGGTAAAAGTATGGCGGCAAGCATAGAGGTAAAATGAACTCAAAAAGCGGCATATGTGAGACAAAATAGCAAGAGATGCAAAAGGGATCAACCGGTTGCCATATTGCGCAGTGGAAAAGGATTTAACCTCTGCAGTGGTAACTTTCCTGGCAGTGGGGTAGTGGTAAAAATATGGCGGTAAAAATAGTGGAGAGTTGTATCACACAGGGGAGCTGGGAAGGCACACTGAGGCATGACCACTAGACACGTATTGCGAAACCTCGTCATATGGTAGGTGTTCTGTGGTGTTGGCATGTAGCCAATACAGACATATTTGGAAATCACCCTACGTCTGGCTGTCGATGGTAAACAACAGTCTTGGACAACTGTCAAGCGTTTTGGTGTTAGTCAACTGGCAAGCGAACCCCCAACTTGGGTGATTAAACTGGCGAGGCTAGGCAGTATACGAAGTACGGCTGGCTAACATCGGAGAAAAACCCTCTCTATACCCCTATATATGAAAGAGAGAAACTTATATATAGGGGTATAGAGATCTATAGCTCACGCGAATCACGAATATGCGTGCCACAAATAATTACTTTTTTTCATATTGGCATTTAATCTTCATCTTAATTCTTCAATCTTCACTGGTGACATTCCCACTGACTGGTGACAGTGGATACCCAGTCGTTCGTCGTATCGCCGCCGCCAACCGTAAACATCACAACGTGGCAGCGTGGCAGGCAGCCACTGCTGCCGGTAGTTTTATTAGCATGAGATGTCTTTGACGACGACCGCGCGAAAAAGCCGCGCCAGCCGGGCGCCGAGATATAATGCCGTTCGTCAAAGAACACCCACTCGATGAGGTTTGGCAAGACGTCACCACGACTATGACGAGCCGCCGTTGCCGGGTTCAAAGAACACGCGAAGCGTTGCGGAAGAGGTCTACGCCGCGGCCCAGCTCACACCCCATAACCTACGATAAAAGCCGTCGATGCGCCGCACCGCTTGCTTCTGCTTTGCGCGTTCTTGCTAGTGTGCCCTTCTTCATCCAGCTCCCTACACATTAGGAACAGCATATGCTGGCCTAAGGCGTTGCGATCGGGCACTTTCCGGGTGGGGGCTGCTGATTTTCACGCCGAAATGAACACCTTTTAAATCAAATTGGACACTCTTCCAAGCTGCCCTATGAACTTCGAAATCAAATTTAACGTCTTCCAAGTCGAGATGAGCTTCTTACAGGTTAAACTACAGTCTTCAAGATGGTTAGAATATTCATTTTTTGAGAAAAAACCTGCATCGAAAGACTCTATGCACCCAAAAAGTTCAACACGTTTGTTTGACTGACTCAGACTTAATCGATCTGGGTGGGTATTGTGCGATTATGATGACCGACGCAAAGTCTATCAGGTAAATATTAGTCTCCCTTCGGACCTTATATCGATCGATAGTATCGATAGTTCCACCTGTATTATCGTTCTGTCTCAGAATTAATCGATCGCGGTGCATGTTGCGTGATTATGGTCCAAATCTATGAAGTCTGAAAGAGAAACGACCGCACTACTCAAGCGATCGATAATATTGATTGATATTGATCATCTGAACGATCTATCGATTACTGCCACCCAGACTTCATCGACCGGGGTGGTGTTGCGTGGGGTGCGTAGCGTTCGTATCGGCTGGTCGTGGGCGCCGCGGGGGCCCGCCCAGGTGGCCATACCTGCGGCGTCATCCCCCCGCTCGCCCTCTCCGCTCACGCTGTAGCACCCGTCGCGCGCGCGGCGGACAACGGCCCGACGGACGGGCGGAGCCACAGGTCGACCAGATTTGCTGGGAAAGCAATCAATAAGATGTTCAGAGGATTTACAAAACCAGTGTAAAAATACATATAGGTGTGAAACAAACATAGCTCTACATCAGAATTTCGAGCTCTATCTAATGAGCTCTACCTCAAGCTTATCAATGCCACAGGTGATGCGATATTCTTCAAATTTGAAACTGAAAAATAATTCTTCGCAATCCTGCTGCGAAGCGGTAAAGTGTTGTGTTTGTTTGTTTGTTTGTTTGTTTATGTTTCCAATAATGTTTCCAGACTACAATTTCACACAGAATTCAACTACGTCGTCTAAATACTTTCTCGAAAAGCTCTTTTTTAAAGAAAAAATTGTGTATATCAGACCGTTGGGGACATGTCTCCAAGCCAGCTTTCTACGCAGAATTCAATCACGAAGTTGAGATGCTATTGTATTACATATATAAAATAAGTTGTGTGCGTTTTTTGTGTGTGTCATTCAAGTGGCCCAAAACTTATGCCGTGGGGGCAACCGGTCTGAAGTTCGCTTTGATGTTTCGATCGATCAGGTAGTAGGACATGCCTATTAATCAATCGTTGCTTACCGCCGTCATTACTTCTGTGAATGGACCATATAGTGAAGTAACACAAATTCTCCACTCTACAGTCAATACAGGGTGTGCTGAGTCGCCTACGCACTTCGACGGTGTTTTCGAATTTCCAGTAGCACTTCAGGATAAAATCCTTCTCTTCGAAAAAAGCCTAGAGCCGGGCCTGACTCTTGTTATGGGCTTAGAAATGTAGAGAGGGTTATTAGAGCGATAGCGAAAGCAATAAATTGTGCAGTCAATGAAGTCACACGTCACGTGCCTTTCACATAGTTGCACATCTCTAAACGTTGAAATAGGCATTGCACAGGTTAGTGTGGCCAAGAAGTAACAGAATTTTAACAAGCAGTTAGCCCATGCACAATCAATCGAGTCTGAAATGCAAGGTTTCAGTCGAGTGCATGGCGCAATCTTGACTATTTGCTCGCCACAGAAATTTCGCTACCCTGTGCTTTTATATGAATGTTAAACATCTTCAAAAGCTTCACTATCGCCAATGATAGGACCGCTCAAATAGTACATGCATTTTTTAGGATGCCCTGCATTTTTCGCAAGCCACAATGTGTTTTGAACTTTCAAACCTTTGAAGATGCTCACATCAATCGAAACGGCCACTTTTTGGAGAAATTATCACAAAAACATTCAAGCGAAAACAATCATTCGAGTATAAAAGCAAGGTTTCAGACGAGCGCATGGCGCAATCCATACCGCTCATTTGTCAGAAAATTTTTACTGTCTTAGAATTTTATATGAGCCATCAAGTTCCCTAGTACCTTTACTCTGTGCAAGGTTATCACCTTCAAACAGCGTAGAAATTTTTGGGACACGCTGTATTTGTGAACATGAATTTCGGGATTGAATTCTGCAGAATGTTGTCTTGGAGACATGTTCCCAACGGTGTCATCCACACAATTTTGTTCCTTAAAAAAGAGCTCCTCTAGAAAGTGTTTAGACGACGTAGTTGAATTCTGTGTGAAATTTTAGTCTGGAAACATTCCTTTTACAGCTTCGCAGCAGGATTGCGAAGAATTATTTTTCAGTTTCAAATTTGAAGCATATCGCATCAACTGTAGCATTGATAAGCTTGAGGTAGAGCTCATTAGATAGAGCTCGAAATTCTGATGTAGAGCTATGTTTGTTTCACACCTACATGTATCTTTACCCTGGTTTTGTAAATCCCCTGAACATCTTATTGATTGCTTTCCCAGCAAATCTGGTCGACCTGTGGCTCCGCCCGTCCGTCGGGCCGTTCCCCGCCGCGCGCGCGACGGGTGTCACAGTGTGAGCGGAGACGGCGAGTGGGGGATGACGCCGCAGGTATGGCCACCGGGGCGCGCGGCGGCGACGCCTACCACCAGCCGATACGAACGCCCCCCTCCCTGTTGCGTGATTAGCTCTGATCTCTATCAGACAATCTAGCTCGTCTCGATTTGGAAGACTTCAATTTGATTTCAAAGTTCACAGGCCACATCGCGACTGGATCGCGCCATGCATCCAAAAAGTTCAACGCAACGTTTATCTGATTGACAAGAAAGTTAGGATATGTGTGTCGATCACAATTGTTTCTGTTGCACCGTTTGCAGGTGTGAAACTACATGCAAACAGAAATGTTACTATCAATCGAATGAAAATCGCTAATTTTCGGACGGGGCATGGCACAATCTCTGTTTTGCAATATAAAATGGCCGCTTTCCTGTACTAAAATTTTCCGTGACAATCAATATCCATCGATATTATCCATCGCTTGAGCGGAGCTATTGATTCTCTCAAGACTTAATCGATCTTGGTGGGTGTTCAGTGATAATGATGGCCGACGGAAGGTCGGTCAGAAAATGAGCCACCATGACGAAGTTTCGCACCGGAAACCAATATCGATCGATATTATTGATATTTTGGGCGATGATATCGGCTTCCTCTCAGACCAGTTTCCTTGGCCGAGGAAGCATCCCTAGCTAGGTTTGGCTACGTTCCTAGCGTGGTCCACCATACGGACACTGTTTTAACCATATGTCTGTAGAGATTACGGTACAAACACTCTTTCAGACAATACTGCACTGCTCCGATTTTCGTTCATATCCGCAAAAATCTGCTATATGTGCGGTCCGAACCTACGTTTTGAAACAAATCGTAGCCAACGTTTATGGGAAGGGGGGGGGGGGGGGGGGAGAGACATGTTTCTACGGTCGTAGTAATTGATAGTAACGCTCCATTTCTTGCTGCGATGATCTTCTTACGGTATATCTCACATTCATTTCCTTCTCTGAATCCAGGGGCCGGATTCATCAACGACTAACCCGCGGGTATAAGGGGTAGAGATACCCACAATGAAGCCTGCGTCTCTGACTCTTGCGTTATCTCTGCCTGACTCTTATCTTATCTCTACCCCTTATTACCCGCATACCCACGGGTTAATTGTTGATGAATCCGGCCTCAGGAATGCGTTCCTTTTCTGCCGGGTTAGTGTTAAAACCCGCCCGTGCTGATACCTTCCGACCCCTATACAATGTTCATCGTTCAAGCCTCGCTCATGTTAATCAAAATTTCCATCCCCGGCGTTAAAGACCATTTCTGCTCCTTCTCACCTTCACCCTTCTATAATCACATCTAACGATAAGCCTGACCCGTTTCCAATGCCTACTCCGTCATTTCGCTCCATGTACAACACGCTTCCGTCGAACCTCAACTGCGAACTGTGGTTCAACCTCCGCTGTTGCATTTCTGTTTCTCATCCCCCTTTCTCCCTCAATTCCTACTTCTCCTACTTACCTCCTTTCACGTTTTCTGCTCCTCCACATACCCTCACCCTCCACAGCCTGTCACGCTCAACCATCCAGCTGCCATCGGTGCCCACCCTTTCCATTACATTTGCCTCGTGTTGCTCACGCACTCGACGCCGGCTAGCCCCGCGTGGTCCGCGCAGAGCCGGCTAGCCTGGTATTCGATACTAGTGTTTGATAAACCTACTACCGAAAAAAACTGTCTGAGTTGTCCACCGTAGTTTCGGAGTGAAATTCAGGGAAATCGTTACGGGACCGAGTTGCCTATCCCTCTGCTAATCAGTCGCTGGAGCTAGCGATATTTGCTTGCATGCTTCTCCGGCGCAAATAGGGTCGGGCGCGGGAGGGGGGGGGGGGGGGGGAGCTTCTGATGGGCAGAAAATCTAATACAGCATCGTAGCATCGTAGCGTCGTTAATGTCTTTCATCCCTGGCTCAACGTATAGATCCTGTAGTAAGGGCGTTCCATGGCTAAGAAGAACCAGGTTTGAGTCGTGCGCTGTGGGCGTTGCACACCGGACAACTCGGACGGTTTTTTTCAGGTTGTAAGTGTATCGGCGAGTTTCGATACTTGGAAGGTACTGCCTTACGCGACTCCATTGTAAGCTACCGGGGCTCGGTATGTTCAAGGGCTTTGTAAAAATGGAATATACGGTGCAAGTCTCGTCGGAGTGGTCCACCTGGCATTCCCGTAAAAATCAATAAATCCCCCACGTGACCACCTTCAATTCTGCACGTCATGCCCTTATTGGGGTCGAATTCATCAACGACTTAAACATGGATTGGATGGATTGGAGATTTAACAGAGAGTTCACAGCGGAAAACTCAGATAACGCGGCTTATCGCTCACCATATCGCTTGATAAGCCGCGCTATCAGGGATTTCGGCTGTAATTCTCTCTGTTAAATTGCTGTAAGTCGTTGATGAATCCGGCCCCAGGTTTTTCGTTCCCTTCCGCCGTGTTTTTTTTCACCTTTCCACCCTTAATTAGGAATGCAGTTTAGGCATACATTCGACCTTTTATCAGGACTAGAGGAGGTAATGTAAGCATTGTTGGGCTTCATATTGCGTACTTTATTCCTAAAAATTTCATCAGTATGAGGACCCCCCTCATTAGACTTGCACCAGATATGCTTTTCCACTATTTGAATGGTGGAGATTCCCGCTGTGGCACTCAATTTCGTCGCTCTTATGTACTCTGATACCCTTCCCTTGTAAACTCCTGTGTACTGTACTACTGCTTAAGGTCGGCTAAATCCGTTTGGACATCTACTTCACCTTCTGTGCCACGTCAATCAAAAGCCGTAAAACTGAAAACACGTCACACCGTCACGTCGCCTTGATCGTCTTGACTGGCACACCTACCATAACTCCCCAACTGCCATGGCGCCGGGGATAAATGCAACTCGGAAAAACACTCACGGGATGAGAGGGACACACTTGATGGAGGTGTTCCTTCAGCAGCCGGATCGTCCAGTCGAGCGGACATATAACCGTTATGTCTTTGGACGTCTGGAAAGCGCAGCGCACCGTCAACTCGACGGTGTCCGAGGCAATCCCCGCTGGAGCCATCGATCTGAAAGGGTTCTGCTCTGACAGGGATGGATCGCACGGCTCGAAGAGCGCACGACGGCCGAGTGTCGGAGGACGTCGACCGACTCGAAAAAAACGAACTCGAAAATGGTCCGCCCGACCGCCGAGAACGCCGAGGGCGACGTGGCAGACGGAGGGGTCGATTATCAGCTGACGGCCGCACGCGCGCCGCCCCGCCCCTTGGCGGCGGTCCTGTGCGGAACACCCGCTACGCTTGCGTGGCCTAAATTCGCCGCCTTCCGAGGTGCCCGTTCCGTCGGCTATTTAAGAGGTGCAGCTGAAGGTGTACATCCGAAGTCCGAAGAGGCTCATCCGAGGATCTGTCTCGGATCCGACGAGCACCGACGAGGTACGCTTGTCTCTCGTTCTCTCCGCTTCTCTCGAGCTTTCCGCAGAAGCTTTGTCCTCGTTCGTGACGCGGACGCTTTTCAAGTTTTCTGTTGAACGGCGGGGTAAAGATTTTGGTGAGCGCACTACCGCCCCTGTGGCTTTCGCTAAGTCGCGTTTGCATCAGTTACGGACTCTGCATGTTACGTATGGACAAAATTTTGATCTACTCCAGAGGGGAGAGACACCTCTGTTTACAAAGAGGCAAAATGCAAAGTGAACTAATTCACAGGAACGACACAATCAACTAGCCAACGAGATTTCCCGTCTTTGCAATATACAAGTGTTTGGCCTATGTCATACCATCGCTCACCCCGAGCGAAGCCTAACGATAGACTCCCAAATCGACTCATCGCTTCACGCGGTCGATATGCAAGCTTATCATTAGACTTCGCTCAAGCTGAGCGATGGTATGACATATGCCTTTGTTTCGATTTTCTAGAGGTGCCCATTCCAGCTAGAATAGATTGTTTTGTTTCTTTACTACCAATGTGTCTTGTCTCCTTGTTTTTCTGTTGGTGACGTTCTTTATGAGGTTACCCCACCCCGACCCTATTTGCGCCGGAACTTTTTGTATATGTGTACTTCATCTTTAGATGTTGTTGTAAAAGGCGTGCTCCTTGAAAGCAATTCTCGGTAATTGATTTTTTGAGCTCTTCGACAAATAGAGGATGCAATTATTAAACAGTTCTTGACGTTGCAGCAAGGATCGATTGATCTCAGGTTCATCTGACATCTGACATACGGTGACAGACGAACGAAAATCGCGCTGTCGTCGCGTGTTTAGTACGGTCCCCTATCGTTATAAACGTTTTCAAGAGACCACCAGAAATCCGCGTTGAGCCTAACCGCAGCTTACCTTTCTACATACTTTTGTGCACAGAGATTGCACACAATGACTAAATTGTCGTAAAGTATGTGAACATGAAGAAAGTGGGCATAGTTAAAAGTTCCGACACCACCGACACACTTTGGTCGAAAAAATTTTTCGCTGAAACTTTGTCTAGGGGGGTTATTTGGGGTGCTGATCACGAATCTGACATCCGTTTTTCACGATTCGGTCGGAGATCACATGTGCCGTTAACAAGAGTGGTTCAGGCAGGGTCACCGATTTCGCTGAAACTTGACTTTGGATGACAGTAGGATGACTAACTTCCAGTTCATGTTCTTAGAGGCCTGCGTCCAATTTCCTGCAACCAGAAGTAGGATTAAGCGAAAATGTTTCCCTCCGTCAGGACACTGCGATCAAAAAACGAGTCCTTCGTTATAGTGACAGGAGTGATTCCTGTGGATGGTCCACTGCGACACATCCTTCTGTAGCATCCCCCTCGGGCTGCCGTCTTACTAAGTGTCATCAAGGCATTGCAAATGGGACAGAGAGGCGCCGGCAGCAGTCCCATGCTTCTCAACAATTTTTTGAAAGCAAAGCTGTTCAGGTCACGCTTCTCGTACAAATCCTTCAATCTGAAGTCTCACAGTTCGGCTTGACGTCGATTTCTTTGGAGAGCTTGAAGTGCCATGGCTGTAACGTATTCAGCGAACGACTCGAAACAGCGTCACTCCTTTTCTTTTTCCCGCCAATATCGCGGATTTCGTAACTCGATGAACCGACCACTTACCCATACCAACCTCTACCTGTCGTCACCGGCAGAAACTTTAAGAATGTAATCCTGTGCCTTTCTGTATCTATATAATCCAGCCGAGTCAAGAAAAACCTATGTCAGATTCGTGGCCAGCACCCCAAACAACCCTCTTAGACGAAGTTTCAGCGAAATCGGTGACCCTGCCTGGACCACCCTTGCTAACGGCATGGGTGGCTTCCGACGGAATCCTGAAACAAGGATGTCAGATTCGTGATCAGCACCCGAAATAACACCCCTAGACAACGTTTCAGCGAGAAAATTTCAACCGAAGTCGTCTCGGAACATTTAACTAGTGTCGGAACGTGTGAGGGCTTGAATTGCTTTAGATGATCAGTGCTGCCCTATCTTCAGCGAAAATCTGTAGTAGATGGAATTGCGGCAATTATGTGAAAGGTATAACGAATAACAGGAGCAATTTAGAGGCGATCAGTGAAAAACGGAGTAACCAGAAGTTAAAGTAATGTTTGTTGCAAGGCAGAACTCTTGCACCAGATAGAAGTCGTACCCTGATGCCCTATTTTCCGGATCAGGATGCTAGCCCATTACGCCAGCCCTGTTTGATGCAATGATCTATCAGCACTCACCCGTGGTATAGGGATGTTGCGCGCATTCAAACAGCGCTGAAGGTGTAATGGGCTAGCATCCTGTCCAAGAAGGCTGCGGGTTTGAGTCCCGCCTGGCGCAAGACCTTTGATTCCGAGAGACATTCTGCAACAGCATGGAAGGAAGCACTCCTATGTTACACCTGTGCTTAAAAAAAAGAACCACCATCAGATTCAGCAAACTTTAGGCCTCTCAGCATTACATCTATCTTTTGCAGAATTTTCGAAAAGATATTGAAAAGCGTATTATCCAACACTTGGAAAAAAAATCGTATTATTCCTTCCACTCAGCACGGCTTTGTTGCAGGCAGGTCCGTAGAGACTAATCTTTTGGAATGCATTAATGACTGGACTACAATACTGGATCAGAAAAGCTGCTGTGACGTTATCTATTTTGATTTCGCAAAAGCTTTTGATAGGGTCATTCACACCAAACTCGTGCATAAGATCAGTTTCCTTGGCTTTCATCAGCTGGATTCAAAACTTCCTCAACGGTAGAACTTTTCAAGTACGTGTTAATGGTACATTTTCGATAACTAAGCCTGTAATCAGTGGAGTACCTCAAGGTGGTGTCTTGTCACCTGTATTGTTTAACATTTATGTGGCGGATATCCAAAACCTGCTCGAAACTAACGATGTATCCTGTAAGCAGTATGCGGATGACTTAAAAATCTATAGACAAATAGAAAACAGCGAAGATATGGAGCTCCTACTTCGGGCAATAGGACAGCTCGCCTGTTGGGCTGATGAATGGCAACTCCCCCTGTCTCACGCTAAAACCTTTCATCTTAGGCTTGGATGCTCTGAACACTCCAGTGCATACTCTATTCAGAACTCCCCTATTGCAACAGTATCGGAAGTGAAGGATCTTGGGTTTCTTTATAATAACAAGTTAGTTTCGCAAATCATTTTAAAAATATTATCAGAAAAGCTATTACCCGTACCTATCACATATTTAAGGCGTTAACTACTAGAAATAAGAATGTACTGCTAACGGCGTACAAAACATATGTAAGACCAATTCTGGAGTGCGGCAGCACGGTTTTCTCGCCACATAAAACAATGCATGTAGCCCTCCTTGAAAAAGTTCAAAACAATTTCACGAGAAAAATATTGATTAGATTAGGAGGGTTCTTGTATCCTCGTATACCTAGTGCGAAGATCCGCAATGCGTCTTTGCCTACCTTCTCTAGAAAGTAGGCGAAGGGTTGCTGATCTCTGCATGGTGTTTAAACTACTCCACAAATTAGTCTCCATTGATTCTTCCCAATTTTTTGAATTGTTGCCTTCTCGAACCAGAGGTGGTGAAACTAAACTCTCATTTTCTAGACCTAGAACATCAGTCAGACGGAATTCGTTCTCTGTTAGGGCAGGATTAGCCTATTTAAAACTTACTAAGACTGCTGCTCCTCCCTGATCTCTTCCCTCATTCAAAAGGTTTGCGCACACAATCACCACTTAACCTAGATCTCACTTTACTTGGAGGCATTATGCAATATCTATTTGGTACTGCTTGCTTAAGTTACATGGTTAGTTGTTAGTTGTTCGGTTCGGTTCCAGTTGAGTTTCTTGCGTCTGTCTTATACGACGTAATAAATATCATATCATATCATATCAGCATATGGCCTCTACGCCAGCCACGGCAGGGTAAAAATAAGTGTGTGAAACGTGGTTTTGGGTAGAGTTCAAAGTAGTTGATCTGCACTGCGTTTTATAAGAACTACTTCCTCAAAGAGACGGGTAGTTGAAAAACAGCATGCAACCTGTTTTAAAACCCAATCCATATCCGTAAATTTGAGTAGCAAGTCATTTAATATCTGCACTCCCATCCACGGAGGCAAATTGTGGAAATATAGCTCTGTATTGCAGCAGATACGGCCCACAAATTTTGTAAGCCATTCCTGACAAAATAAGAAGTGTTTAAGGGCGCAACTTCTAAGGAGGGCGCAGACAACATCAGGATCAGTTCTCGTTCTAATAGACTTGTGATCTCCTTAATGGTTTTCGAGTTCTAGAACAAATCGAAGCACTTTTGATGGTGCTGGGAAAGTGAATAGCGGCTGAGCAGTTAGTCTAGCGTGTGCGATAGAGTGGGCTCTCCATATCTTTTTCTTAACTGCTTTTTTATACCAGTCGTCCTACACCAGTTATAAAATATATTTATCTGTACCGTACCTTTTAAAAGGTTGCGGGGCCACTCGCCCCCGCGGGGGCGGTTCCGAATGTGGTAGGTTAGACTCCAGACGGAAGAGTCCGGCCTTTTCTGTGCTCTCCTCCGCTGTCGCGGAGGAGAGCACAGATTGGGCTAGGGAAGGGACTCCGGGGTGTGGCGAGTCACCAGACGCGAAACAAAGCAGGGCTCGTGCGCCGAGACTGCGGTCGCGTGGGGCGAGATGCCTGGAGACCCTTTTAAAAGTTCTCCGACTCATCATGAATGCTGCTAAATCGGGTTAAGCTTCCATATCCTGGAGAAGGGCGTGGGGTAACGCAGTCGGTGGGCTCGCCAGCTGCAGTACGATTCAAGGTAACTGGTTCGCATTTACCCCAAAATCGCTCATTATGCATTCAAATCATCTTCACTATATTCCCTAGGGGCAACTCAATGCACATACGACCTTATACTGCACGCTTATGTGAACCTTGTGGTACGTCACACCCGATGTTATGTAGAAAAAACACTCCGCAATGGAGTGGGTCAAGAATTCGCGATGAAGCGCGCTCGCGCACCGCGTAATGCAGCTGACTCGTATTTCGTCCTGGCGTGCTTTGTGGACGAGCTCTGCCGCCGGGGACATCGTTGATCTCATCCAAAGGTTCAAGGAATGATGCATTAATGTGTAGAAAAGCAAACCAAATGGCCTAAGTGCTCAACCACCGAGCGTGGGTAGTCTTGAAGGTTTAACTAACAGGAGGGTGAAGCAAGACGGCAGGAGATACGGCATTATGCTGCGCGAATTTTAGTTTGTGAGTACTGCACGTCTTCTCAATCCCGGAGCACGTTAGCCGGCGTGTGCGGCACATCTTCTGAATCCTTGCGCACGTTGGACGACGTTGCGGCACGCCTTCTGAATCCCGGCGGACGTTGGACTGTGTCTAGGCACATATTCTGAATCTCGACGCTCGGCACGTGACCCTTATCCATACTCTGACGTGTTATCCTCCCAATGTGTCACAAACTTGGATAATCGGCTGTCCGCATACATTCAGTGACAATCGGCTGCTCAAAAAAGCATTCTATGCCTTGTCCTTCGCCCGCACGTTGCGCGGGCAGCAGGGGTGTGCGTAATTACGATTTATGGTTTACGACATTTTGGGTCGTAAATCGTAAATGTGATCTTTGGTCAACAACCAACTGGCGACCAAATTTATGTGGGCTGAGTTATAAAGATGTGCCCACTCTAATGGCCCCTCTTATAGCTCGTTCCCACTTCCCTTTAAAGTTGATTTTTGATGATCTTATATACTAATGTGTTGCACAATACGTCCTGTTTACAGGCTTCTCGAATCCGACTTTTCTCTTCGCTAACTAACTTTTCCGTCCCTCCAACTTTGTAAGGGCTCTCTTTTGGAACCGGACAGATTCAGGAGGGAGAAACAAGTGCAATACAATGTTTAAAAATAAGCTCCTGCCTAGGAGGCTGAGGAGGCTGAGCTCTTCCGTTTCCGGTCCAGAGCTAGCAAGGCACGTCACATTCCTACTTGTTCCATTTCAGCCTATAGTCTGTGTTTTGTATTTATTTTTTCTCATCACTGCCTTATGCAGCGTATTGAATAAATAAATAAATAATAAAAGGACACTGGAAGCAGTTTGTTATAGAAAGAGAGACGAGTATTCTACCTCCACGTTCTGTTTGGTAATAACGTCTGGCTTATAATATATTCATGTATATCCATCGAAATAGAATAGAATTGACGCGAATCCACGATCGAACATCATTCGTGATAGGAAGCGGGGTTTAGAAAGTTGCTACACTCATGTGGAAAGGATAAACCACTAATCTCGGTATATGTTGCGAAGACGTGCAGCATTAGGAGAGAGGTACGCTCCATCTAATCAGCCTGCAATGGGCGTGCCATTAGAGAGGGCGTATACAGTAGCTACCTTGATCGGCTGGCATGTGTTCAGTCTGTGCTCTCGTTATTGACTGGCGTTATTTTCTCGTTATTGACTGGCGCGCTCCCTCCTACCAATGCTGCTCACCTTCGCGACATGTTCCAATGTTTCTATCGGTTTGCACTATGCTTTATAGGGCTGGGCAAATTGGTATAAAGTGCGGTAAAATCGAATTCGTTGCCTTCTAAGAAAAGGTCGAACTAGTATTGACAGTTTTATCTGCATTTCCGGTGGCGTGATTGAGTCTATCGCATTCGCCCTATCTAATCCGCTTACGATACTGCAGGTTCTCGGAGTGGAAACGGAGCAGGCGAAGGCTAGCCCGAGGGAGCGCAGGGAGTTATCAAATAGTAGAGCAATATCATAAAGTTTTCGAAATCCTACAAGTGCAGGCTTGAGCAGGAAACCGGCGCATTGGTCAGTGGTGAAACGGTTTCTTATTTTTAGCTTTAACAACGAATTTTTCGCAGTCGTTTCTGCTAATTCCAAGACTAAAGATTGGTAGTACGTTAGGAATTTAACGAATATTCAAAGGATTCAAGCTTTCGGTTGGAATGCCAGGCATAGGCGTAAGAATAGTTTTTGAATCTACAGTTTCTTTTAATTTCCTGAAACGTGTTCAGTTTGGTTTGAAAGATGTTTTACTAGCAAAAAGGAAATAGTCTGGTAAGGAAACTGCTCAGCTTAAGCGGAAAATATCACAATTGTTAAATAAATATTGAATCACATCTGATTAACATTAGCAGAAAAGCTTCAGAAAAATTTAGTTGCACTGCACTACAGTTCAGGTGACTCTTACGATTTACGGTTTACGATTAACGATTTACGACCAGTTTTCGTAATTACGATTTACGAAATTTCGTTTTTCATTTACGCACACCCCTGGAGGCAGAAACCCCCGTCACACTTTTGCTTGGCTTCCAGTAGTGCTGTAGTGTTCCAGTTGTAGTAGTGCTGACCGCCAGAGATGTATGCTCTTGTTATGTGCTCGTAAGTAATTTCTGCATTCTTAGTACTGTCTCCTGTTTGAGTTCAAAAAATAATGCACAGATGACGAGGATGGAGTACGATTCTTAGAGATTGATAGTTTTCCAGTACGCGGAGTTCAGACTGAATTTCGTGTGTAGTGCGAGTTATGCAATATTCATTTCATGTTTTTATTGCTTTTTCACTTTTTTGTTCGTGTTTGTTATTTGTCGACTGTGCAGGTTTCCGATTTTAGGTGCTATTAAGGTTGAAGTTTTTTTTCCGTAGTCTACTTTTTCAGATGAGTGATTTGGGCACGTGGTTCAGGAGCGTGCCTATCGTTACCAGATATTGGTTCGCTATATCTGTCATCCTACCTCTACTTGGAAGATTTGGTTTGATCCATCCAGTATGGATGTACTTGGATTGGGACTTGGTTGTGTACCGATTTCATGTGAGTAGTTTTAGTGAGACTTTAAATTCCTTCCTGTTTACCATCACATTCTATTGCAGTCTTTGTTGTAATTACGTTGCCTGATAACCTAGGGGTGAAGTATATCACTTGATTTGGTTTTTTTTTTATTGGGCGATTATTTCTTCGTACAAGGATTCTCAACCATTCAATTTCAGTTCTGGCGGCCTTTAACGGCCCTCCTTTTCTACCCAGTTTCGCCACAAACCGGCTTCCACTGGCTTCTAATGCTCTACTTTTTATACAACTACTCGAAAAACCTAGAAACTGGAGTGTTCTCGGGTCGACCAGCGGACTATCTCTACATGTTGATTTTTAACTGGCTTGTGTGCACAGTTAGTTCACTATCCACTTTTTTGTTTCGCTTGTTTGAAATCGTAGCAAACCTATTCACATTTAGGGAATTTGCATGGCGGCCGGGGTATACTTCCTTCTGGAGCCAATGGTACTCAGCGTTCTATACGTCTGGTGTCAACTAAATAAAGACACAATCGTCTCGTTTTGGTTCGGGACGACATTCAAAGTAAGTGGCAGAAGCATAGCTGTGGATATCAATATATTGGGTACTCCTTACTACAGGCTTGGAAAACTGAGCTTGCAGCACGGGTCTGTTTTTCCTTCCTTTTCTCCAATATGCTTTCCGAATACGGCTAGTGCCACCGCATTCGCAGGAGGCGGCGGATGTCGCGTGCACCGGATTCAAGGTTCTTAGTTAGGACTTCCTGCTTAAGCCAAGCAAGCCTATCATCCACTTAGGCTCGGTGGATTAGTAGCAGACTAGTCTTGGAGTGATAAAACACACTTGGACCATAGGCCGTCCGGGGAAGCAACTGTATAGGCCAGTGACACATTCAAATTGCCTACACGAAATCCCCTACAAAAGGTATAAATTGCGCCGTGTTGTATCCTAATAGTCCCTGAAAGTTGACCTATTTCGGCTCTTCTTTCGGAGAACTTCCAGTTTTCCAATATGATCTCGCCGTAGGACAGTCGGTCTTCAAAGTGATGACGTCGTGGGGGTGAGTTGCTCGGAGACCAGATAGTGCCTACGATTACAGAGGCGCACTCTCTCCTCCACCTTTTGTCGATGGCCTTCATATCGAACTTGTTTTGCTTGTGTGCGACTCCTCCGAATCTAAACAAATTCTAAATAAGTGTAAGGAGAGTCGTCACCCATGTTATATTCGTCTTACAAGGGAGGCCCGTGAACTTCACCCCCCCCCCCCCCAAAGATTCTCAACGCGACCTATATGGTCTTGTAGAGCATCGGACCAGGGTCACAGAACTATGCCTCGTTTTTACTACGTGCCACTGGGTAGTCCAAAAATGGCAAGAAATGATATCACTTCAGGGCAGGCTGATAACGCAAAAGTGACACCTGGAATGTCCCTGTCGTGCTCTGAACTTATAAAAGGTTTGGAGCTCAAGTTAAAGTTTGCTTATAGTAATGTGATAATTTACGACGTTTCCTAGACGAAACTGCACTGTACATTCAAGTGATTCATTCGCATCGATGGTGGGAGCGACTGGATGACCGAAAAGGGGGACGAGGGTTCGATTCCGGAAGGTTCGCGGTTTTGCTAGGTGGCCTGTACCCATTTTTACAAGAGTACATTTTGGCTTCGGTAGGGTACCGTGTTATTGGGTAGCGGTGAAAAAGGGTGACGAGGTCACGACCATCGATTTCGCCCTGGCTTCGTATATGGGAATTATTTAAGCCGCTGACCACGAATGACCAGTCATCTTTTTCTAAATCTTCACTTTTATTGCATTACCTTGCATCTCAAAGTCGAAGGTTGGAAAATAACATTCGAAAAGACCACATTGCAGAAGAACGCGACTCTGCTAACGTAGACAGATATAGTCAACCATATCTACTGTAACCTACCGTAGTATACCGAAATTTTAAAAATGGATATCATTTCCGTGATCAGCACCCCAAATAACCACCATAGGTGGTGTTTGAGCGAAATTTTCTCTTTCGACCTCTCCGCGACCTTTCGAGACGTGAAAGGCAGCAGTGCCGGTTATTCTGTACAAACCCCTTTACTTACACATGCCCACCGTAACCTGTAATCTATCGCTTCATCGAAATTGGTTGCCAGATTGGCAATCTGCATCCCAAATGATCCTACAGATGAATTTGGGACGAAGTTTTTTTTTCGATCTCTGGAGTTAAGGGAGTGCGTGCAAGCGCTCCTATCTGCAATGCTCTGACCCGTTTCCCGTAAGTGTATGCGAGAGTGGTGAGGAAGAAATACACAGCAAGGCGACCAATCGCGCAAAGTGAATAAACTAGACTTGGTAACAGATAGCTGAAATGGTGAAAGTTTCAAGAAGAGTAAAAAGTAAAGAAGAATAAAAAAGATCCATAAGGAAATCCGAAGGACAATGAGCATGTCTTGATGATGGGTCAAGTCAGTGCATGTCGATCGTGTTCGCAAATGGAGTGACAGCGAGAAACACTTCCAAAACTGATTGAGAACCTTCCAAAGAGGTCATAAAGGGAATGCCTCTAACGGAACCTTCCTCAGCGAGATAAGTGTGGTTTAATGGACGCGCGACATCACTCCACATGACAAAACCAGCTTCTTCCACATATGACAACAGGTTGAAAGCGAGGTTAGGAAGCGAACCAGGTGTCCTACGGAGGCCGAAATGTACTCTTCATTTGCAATACCAATGACACCCCAAATAGCGACGCAGAAACCCAACCACGGAATCGAACCCTCGACCCCCCCCCCCCCCCCTCCCCGTAAGTCCGCCTCGCTATCCACTCGGCCATTCAGTCGCTGCCGGCACCGTTGCGAATGAATCACCTGAGTGTACACTGCAGCTTCGTCTAGGAAGCGTAGGAAATTATCGTATTACTATAATCTAACTTTAATTTGAGCTCCGAACCTTTTGTAGTCAAGTTCAGAGCACGACAGGGCCATTCCAGGCGTCACTTTTGCCTTAACAGCCCGCCCTGAAGCGACTCCATTTTTTTGTTGCCATTTTTGGATCACCCAGGGCATTTAGCAAAAACGAAACACAGTTCTGTGATCCTCGTATGATCCTCTGCAAGACCATATTAGTCACGTTGAGAACCTTTGGGGAAGGTCTCCAACTCTGTTATCAGTTGATGATGGTAAAGATCGCCGTTGCACAGTAGTCGTTAGCATTTAGGCAGATACCTCTGTTTAAGGCCTGAGTTATACTCCCGCGGGAGCATCCGCGGAAGGGCGGGAATCGCGCCGAGACTCCTCACCTGGCGAATCGCCGCGCCTCGCCACGCCCGCCTCCGCCGTGCACCATTGGTCCGCGGACGTTCCGCGGATGCTATTAGGCATAACAGATGCCTAATATTTAGATGTTTTAATGAGGAATATGCAGAATGGGGTTTGAGAACTGGTATAAGGCTTTTACCGGGGTATGATCGACTGCTGTGTAGTAGAAGCATAACCTGACCAAGAGTGGGAAACAGCTCCAAAAGTTGGTTCCCGCATAAGCAAGGATGAGCATGCTGCATTTGTTGAGAGAGCTTCAGAAGATTACCGTGAGCTGCTTCTGTGTGACACTGGGCGAGGTGGGATTTTTTTCGTTGGGACGTTGTGATATGTGCGGATGCTCACAGGCATGCTAAATGGCGCCCCTAAGCTTTTTCCCAATGGTACCACGTAATTAGTGAGGAAAAGATAATTTTGTGATAGTTTTCAGAATTGAATCGCTGGTTTGGACTTAAAGGGCGATGTTATCGTCAATCACGCTATCATAACACCCTACTTACTATTAGTATAAACTGAGCCTACGCTTTCAAGTGGCAAAACCGCCTAGTGTTGGGGCGGCTGCCGTCTTTGCTGCACTTTCCGAAGGCGCAGCTCTATGGTTTTTAGTGAAGAATTAATTTGCTATAGATTATAATACCTCCTGCACCTTATTTTCATTTTCTAGGCAATGTATCTTCCATGGATACTATGTGCTTTCAACGCTGTTCTTCGTGGTGGTGGAATGAACGAGCTGCTAGGCATTCTTGTTGGCCATACGTACTATTTCCTTGCCTTCGATTATCCGCTTCAACATGGTGGTACTTCTTTCTTGCGGACACCACAATTCCTATACAATTATTTGCCCAACGAGGAAGACGGTGTTCACGGCTTTGGTGCTGAACGGGTAAACCAACGCCGGGGAGGTGCTGCTGCAGGAGGCAGACACTTCTGGGGTCAGGGGCGAGCCTTGGGAGATGACTGACAGCAGTGTCACTGTGTGCAACGTCTAACGTTTCTTTACTTGTAGTATTTGCAGCTGGTTTGCCACAATAATCTGATGTGATCGGCCGTTTGAGGCATTTTTCTCCTATAATTTATTGAGATGGTGTTTGATTCTACTATATATTATTGTACATTTTTTGTAAATAAAGGCTATCTTAATAATTCTGTCACGTAAGTCTTGTGTGGTAACTGCCACTGTGCATATCGTATGTTCACTCTTGTGTCGCTTCTTCCATTTTGTCCGATGTAGATATTCACTTTGTTCTAGGTAACCATGCAAAACGACGCTGGTGAGACTGTAGAGCTCTACGTTCCTCGCAAATGGTGAGCTGTCGAAATGGCTTTATCTCAATTACAGTTAGTGAAGGCTTTCATAAATGATTTACTTTCAATTGAGATGTGGTCATTTCAGCTCATCGTCAAACCGCCTAATCGGCCCTAAGGACCACTCCTCGATTCAGATCGACATCGTTGATGTTGACCCAGTCACTGGGCGCATGGTTAGTGCTTAACCGAAGTGTAAACGAGGAGCACCACCCGTGCCAAGAAATTCTTTTGTGACAGGTTGCTGGAAAGGCCACGCGCTACGCCATTTGCGGTGCCCTACGTCGTCAGGGAGAGTCCGATGACGCCTTGTTGAGACTGGCTCAGAGAGACGGAATCATTCCCAAGAATCTTTGATTTGTTGTTGTGAATTTTGGTAAATCTGTTGTTTGCTTGATGAATGCTGCCTGAATGGATCCGCAAGCCTTTAACTACAGGGTCCAAAATGCCTGCGGTGGCTCGAAGCTTGGAAGTTAGCTGGAAGCGAGTGGTGCCTTCAGGATAGTGCTAGGAGGACTAGCGCGCTTCTTCAACCACTAAGCGTGGCAGAGAGGGTTGGAGCGAGAGGACCCATGCAGTGCTCCTCGGGCACATGCATTTTCGTCACATCAAATTCGTGAGAGTTTAAGGAACTCGAAGGTTGTAATGTGCCCGAGAGACGTCCTCGACATAATTCGTTGAAGGTCGTTTGAGAGGCAATCGTAGTCAAAGCTGTTGGAAGCGCACAGCACAACCTCCCAGTCCGCGTAGGTTAGGGCCTATTCATACTTCGCAACAAGAGCGACTTGTCGCCGGTGCAAGACATGCATATCGATTAAAACCGAGCGCGCGAAAAGTGTTCATACTCGGGCTCCGGCGTTGTCGCGCCAGCCGCTCTTGTCGCTCTAGTCGCTGCTGTCCCCTGTTCATACCTCCGCGCGCTGCGCTCTTGTCGCTGCTGTCACGAAGTATGAACAGGCCCTTAGGCTATTGCGTTGGCCTTGCGTGATTGATCCTTCTCATTGCCGACCGCCCGCTCTCCAACCTAGGAGTTGGACAACTACTTGTGGAGAAGATATTTACAAACCGCACCGAGCGAGACATGATTAGTCTGGTCTGCATGGTGCTGGAGACTATTGTGGTATTACTTCCGCAAAATCTTCGAATATTCAAAATCGAATGACGTCATATTCCAGAAATTCGCGAGGATTCATATTTTCTAACGGATGGCGAACTGGTCCAAGGTCATACCTTACATAAATTCAACCATGGGCCTGAAATCACGCGGGGTTGAACTGATGCACAGAGACGCACTTTCATTTGTTTAAAATGTGAAATGAGGCAGTTGTGCACAGACATCCACCCATCTGGCTTAGCATGTGATCGCTGCTCTCAAGGAACAGGTGCCCATCCGAGGTAGGTTGAAGCGTCCAACGACCAAACTCGGGTGGCAGCATACCTTTGTCCTCTTCGAATTTCGAATAGTCGAGAAAGTCCAATATTCGAATTCGTTTCTCCGAATACTCAAAAGAGGCCAATATTCGAATACTCGAAGGGTCCGAATATCGAAAATTCGGATATTCGTCAACAATCTCTGAACAAGTTAGTGGCACTCCTCGGAAACAAGGGAAGTGTGATCTTGTGATAAAAAACGATGTTTGAGTTCCGCGCGTCGTTCAAAGTGCGCCGAATTGTGTGTATCTGAATCAATCTGAGTCGACCCCAAGTAAGCGCAGGCTAAGGATGGGCGGTAATTTTGAAAATTTTTCCAGAAAACAGAAAGTTACGCTAGTCAGGAAACAGAAAGCAGGAAAGCCAAAAACGCCGGAAAACAGAAAATTTCGAAATTACCAGCGAAGCTGTTATTCTGTCCAAAGACCCATTGCTCCAGTAGCACCTGCTTTTGTATGTTATAAACATATAAAACTAATCAAATAAAAACCAACAAGCTCAACATTGCGGATCCAGGTGCTTCGCGATAATGTTTTTGAAGGAGCATAAAGAATGTGGAAGAGGATGGTTTTTACTAATTCCGATGTAAGAGGAAGTTGCCCTATTGACGAAAAAATGAACCCTACAACTGAGCCTGGCTTTTGGCATAACTAACTTCAACGCACCGCCCCTTGTAATGGACGACTTCACAGCCAGGAACCCTTCAGGTGGAATACCGCAGGCCCCATTCAGAATTTTATGCAGCATGATTAGGTCAAACTTCTTCCTGCGGTGTGCCAAGGAGGAAGGCTTGAGATTAAAATTCCTAACGTTTGATATGGGTATGCCATCATAAGAGAACCCAACCATTCTTATAAAAAGTTTCCTCGTGAAATTGTTCTGCAGTTTTTCCAGTTTATCAATGATTTTTTTCTTGTGGGGATTGAAAACAACAGTGCCGTACTCTACTAGAGGTCTTATGTATGACTTATAGGCTCTAATGAAAACTGAGGGGTCTTTGGTTGAAAGAGCCCTGAAAAGTTGATGTATCACTGAATGCGCCCTGGCTACTATCCGCTGACAGTGGTCATCAAAGCAGAGCTTCCTGTTGACCAAGAAACCAAGATCATTTATTTCATTAACCGCTTCTATGGTCGTGCCGCCAATACGATAATCAAAGGGTGGAGGGTTAACTCCAACACGCAGTAATTTTGTCTTTTCCTTTGATAAGGGTAAAGTCCAATCTTCCGACCATTTTTGGACTAGCGAGATGGACTGCTGTAACGTATCACAATCACTGGTGCAGCTAATGTTATGGTAAAGCTTGATGTCATCAGCGAAAGCAACGCAATTCACACCAGAAGATGTGATAAGGGAAGGAAGCTCAAATGTGTAAATGTTAAAGAGAACCGGAGATAATACACCGCCCTGGGGAACACCACTTAGAACGGATCGTGGACTGGAAAAAGAGTTGTTGACTCTAACGACCATAGTCCTACCAGAGATGAACTCCTTTAACCAGGCTACTATACGCGGATGTATCCCAACAATGGCAAGTTTCTGAATTAGCTTGGAATGTGAGACTCTATCAAATGCTTTGGAGAAGTCGAGGTAAACACTATCAACACACTGACCTTTATCAAGAGAGGAGGTCCAGTCATTAAGAGATTGGAGCATGGCAGTGATAGTTGACTTACCTTTTTGAAAACCATGCTGGTGAGGAGATATTACAGAGTGCTCCTGAAGATGATTCAGTATAAGAATTCCTTAGAATTTTCTCAAAAAGACGGGCGAACACTGAAGTAATACTTATTGGTCTATACAGGGTGGCCCATAAGTCCTGCAACAAAATTAGGAGACCTTATTGGTTGTCTCTTTCCAATTGCAAAAAACCGCATACCAACAGTTATGTAGCATATACTTAGTGCTATACTTCTGGAAAGTACCATGGTTGTAGCTGCTCTTATTACAAAGTAATGCGCTCTCACGTAAAACTACCGAAAATTCTTCTCTGGCCCGTGGTGGGGCGCTTCCGTTCCGATGTGACTAAATTTCGGAAGATTGGTTGTTGAGCATGCAGTATGATGGTATTGTGTAGGGCAGTGCAAAGGCTTCTCAGGAGTGAACATTGGATGAACGGATCTGAACTACAGTAGAAGAACGCTATTAATTTTCTGATCATACAGGATGCAGCAACCAGCTGGAACAAATTCAATATTCAGCCGTGTGCGTAATCTATTACTAAGCAATATGTTGTTTCTAGAAAACTACAAGGAAAGCTCTACAAGTCCGCAAGTGAGATGAAGACACAGCTATGAGGAGAAGAGAGTAGAAGGAAAAATTTGTAAGCGCAGTTGGAGGGCGTCGTTCGTAATGTTATTCAGCCTCTGCCTCATTTGATGAAAAATTTCTCAAAGTTGAGCGATCCCAGAAAGGTCAAAATAATAGTGTGTTTAATACTACCTTTGCGGGAACTGATGATATAAACACAGTGGTCACGCATGGCAGGATTTTGTCATACACAATTTTCCAAAATGTGTCCCCTCACACCCTAGGTTTTTGTGTGAAAATAGTGAAAATCAATAAGAATATTCGTTTGATAGGAACGAAAACCTAACACCATATATTAGAGACTCAATCGCGCTGTTTAAGGGCAAAATGCACATTCTGGTAAAGCGATTCCTGTAACAGCAAAAGAAAAGGACGTGGTAGCGGTTCTCAGTCCATCTGCAAAATATTGCACCTGCAAAAGGCTAGCTGTGAAACTCCTAAATCTTTAGATTTTCAATCTTTGTTTATTAACCATCTTAAAGAAAATGTCTTGCTCTATAAAGCCTGGGAAAACTATTGTTCAATATCTTCTTTGGAACGAATAAGAAGTAAAACTCCGTAAGAGGGGCTGCGACGTGAGCTGCAAAGCAACCCACACGATCTGAAGGTTCTTATCAATCCAGGAGTGGTCACTTATAAATAATACCGCTCCACCATAATCTACAAACCATGGGCAAACAAGGTTTAAAAATGTACCAAATTTAGTGCATTCTTAGCCTTCTTATACGCCTATGTTTTTGTTGCAGGACTTATGGGCCACCCTGTAATTAACAGGTGATGATAGAGGGGCCTTTTTCGGAACCGGGGTAACAAGGGACAGTTTCCATCTTTCAGGGACCTCACCTCGCATAAAACTCAAGTTGAAGATGTGCTCCAGAGGGCTGGCTATAATATGAGCAACGTTTTTCAGAAAACTTAAGGGAATTCCATCAGGTGTCAGAGAGTACGACGGTGGCCATCTTGAAAGAAGGTTAGAAATTTCTTCACCGTGAAACCAAGCTGAATCAGGCATCGTAGGAAACTGTTGCTCCGTCGATACAGTAGGTTCAGAATCAGATGAGAACGATTGTGCAAACGTATCTGCTAATAGTTCAGCTCTACCACAATCGGTTCTAATTACGCTTCCATCCTCAGTTACGAGCGTAGTTAAGGAAGGCCTCGAACGCAATCTGGAGTTCAACAGCTTTAAAAAGCGAACTTTGCCTTTGACTGAATTACTTTGCTTTCAACGGCGCAATTATATTTCCAAAGTTTGTGTAAGAGTTTACGGTTAATTTGTTTGTAAATCATCCACTGTTCATCGGTTCCATATTTCGTTGCCATATCCCACGCTATTGCCTTTTTCTTCAACAGGAGATCAAGATACTGAGGTAGATGGGCACGACGAACCGGAGGTACAAATAGATCAATACAATGAGACAGTATGGCAATAAATAATTCGTATTTTTCATCCACCGTCTCAACTGAATCAAAGGAGCCGAACCAATCTACGTTTGCTAAGTAGCTTTGGATGGCACTGAAATCCGCTGCCTTAAAATCACGCTTGCTGGTGAGGATAACTGGTTCTTTCGCCATATTAATTTTGGATGTGACCACCGCGTGATCGCTGTTACCAATAGGCGGTCCCACCGATACGTCATTTATGATAGTAATCCGATTGCAGAGGACAAGATCAAGCACGTTGCAACCGAGGGTTTGTTCAGTAACAAACTGTGACAAAGAATGCGATTCGCACTACTCAAGAAAAGTTTTAGATTGATAAGAAGAAGCATTAGGTTTAGTTGCAGACCAGGTAATATCCGGTAGATTGAAATCACCCATAACGATGGAGGGATGTTCGCAAGAAATGAGATCGCTAATTGCTTTGAACATTTGTGTTGTCATAGCAGAAGGACAAGACGGAGCTCTGTAAAGGACTAAAATGCGGATAGTAGCCGCACGCACCGTGATATCACAAGAAAGCATTTCATACCCATTAGAAATGGACTCCTTGAATACTAACAAGGGCAGAAGCGTTTTCTTCAGAAAACAGGCCGCCCCACCACCTTTTTTACCTCGACGGTCACAGCGGAAAACCTGGAACTGGTTTTGTCGTCCACCAAGCACGCAGTCAACGTTAAAGGTTCGAGAAAGCCAGGTCTCAGTCAAAGCGATAATGTTAAGGGACCTAGTTTCCAAGACAGATTTAAGCGGAATCAGATTTTTAAGCACTGACCGGATGTTGGTCAAAAGACATTGAATATTCATACCTGGGAGCCGGAGATGCTTTACTTGTTTAACGAGCTAGGTTGACATGCATTTGGGTGATCAGAGACATTGAGATTGCTACTCATCAGCTCCCTTGTACAGCTAGCGCCTGACGAATACGTCAATGATCGCACTACTACGAGCGTCTCTGTGAAAAATAGATGCATATTGACATACTTGTGTAGTGGCTTGGAAGCACGGAGCAACACGAGATAACGACTGAAAGGGTTCCAGGACAACAGTTTCTGGGGAAAGTGCTTTCTTGAATGCGTAGACGCTGTAGAATGTGGATCAAGCATATCGTCTCTATCATAGTCACGTTATTATTATTTATTACGTAAATATTTCATGTATCACCAGTGTATCACTACATTAGCCAAGTCAAAGGTGAATGAAACTTTTCCGCTCTTGCTAATTTTGTATTAAAATCTGAGAAGGATTGAAAAACAACCAGCAATTTTGGAAAATAATCATATCCACGGTTGCTCAGGAGAACACGTCTAAATATAGAGACTCCTAGGGAGTCAAGATTTAATTTTACTTACTGAGTGCATTGAATTAGTATGTAGTAAAAATTGGTACTTATGAAGCACGGGTCCCCGGGTGCCGTGGGGTTGCCGGCAAACATGTTAACTCGGCAACCACACGGCACCACGGGGCCGGTACTTATGAAGCACGGGTCCCCGGGTGCCGTGGGGTTGCCGCGTTAACATGTTAACATGCAACCCCACGGCACCACGGGCCCTCTGCTTCATAAGTACCTAAAAATTTAAATAAACGCTTGCAAGTAAAACCGCTTGCCCTAAAATGACTGTGGGTAGGATTAATCTCCAACTCTCGTTTGAAAATTAAAAATTGTTGGCAGGTTAGCCTCAATAATCGCTTCCTGCAGGGCCGAAGTTGCTTTTCTAACCCTGAACCTTACCCAGTTTTTGGTACAAAAATTGATAAGGGTCAGAAAAGTCTCAGTCATCTTTGACTTTGCTAAGGTAGTGCATCGCTAATATTCATAATGCAGTGCTCTCACATCAGTCTGGTTAAGGACGTCTTTGACACTGTGCTCTTAACAGTTACACGGAATTCTTTTCATTTCCCTTCTTGTTCTTTGCAGTCACCCTAATCAGGGTGTCACGTCCGGAACACATAATCCTTGATTTCGTTCAAAATAAAAACGAGAGTAATATGAGTGTAGTAGTAGTATGAGGTTATAGTATTAGGGGCGGGGGCAAAAGTAATGAGACTCTCCATGCCGTGTCTATATCTCGTGTCTGGAGTCTGGCTTCGTGCTTATCATATTTGTATGCTTGTATGCTATTTACTGAAGGCCACCTGAGAAGTGACCACTTTCGCCCTTTCCAGAAGCATGTCAAAACCCCACTCTGTCTCATGCCGAAACCCCTGTCTGACGATTCGACCTGTGTCGCGCAAATCTCGCCCAATTCCCAACCCCGAGCAACCTGGACTCAACAGTCACGCAAGATGAGAAGTACGTCTTCTACCTTAACCCTGCCAAGCAGCGACTCTGGGTGAGGCCTGGTGATCCGTTACCGACCTTCGTTCGGCGATATATTCATGGTGAAAGGCACCTTCAGAGCTTTTGGGTCTCGCCCATGGACCGGTATGCTGGAAGCTGTTTACCAAAAGCACGACGATGGACTTCAAGGCCAAGGAAAAAACGAAAAAAAAAACGAAATAGAAGAGAAAAAGAGAAAGTTTATGAGGAGGTGAAGGCAGCTGCTTTGTGTCTAGAGCGTAGTGTTAAAATGAATATGCGAAGATCAAAGTCCTCGGAACTAACACAAAGTTGGCACGCACGGCAGATGAAACTAGAAGCCGAGGTGGAAGGTTCCCAACTGACAGGCGAGCAACCAGTGTGGGTACTATATATGGAAGTCCCAACCATGTTGATCATCGCCAACCCAGGGAAAGGACCGAAAAAGAAAAAAGGAACTGCTACATTTGCGATCAACCGGGGCATTTCGCTCGAAAATGTAAAAAGAGGACGCTTCAGCCATCAAATCCCGGCGAGGCGCGGAATGGTAAAGATGCCAGAAGAAAAAAAACACATTCTTTACAAAACTAGGAGGGTGGCTGAGAAGTAAGAAAACGGCAAAAAGGAATGAAGGCAATATGAGATTATTCGGGTTAAAATATAACGAAAACGTAGTTTTGATGCGCATGAAACTGACGGCCTTACTTGACACTAGTGCAGAGACATCTGTAATTTCACTAAGTATATTCGAAAGGGCGAATGCAATGGGCATCGATGTGGACAATTTTGTGGAGTCCATCACTGCGATAGATGGCACAACAATAAGAGATGCATTAGGGAACCAGATGAATTTCTTAGAAACGGTGAAGATGGATGTAACGTTGAGAGGGATTACGAGGACAGTAGCTTTCCACGTAGATGAGGCAGATGATGAACTAGTGATCCTAGGAACAAACGCGTTTGGGATTCATCTGACGGGCCCCGGTTGGGATACAGAAGCAGAAGTAGGCGAAGCAGAAGCAATAGTAGTGAAAAGGACACACATCCTCCCAGAAGCGTCTAAAGTAGTGGCTACTGCGAGACGATCAAACAAAGAGAAACATTTGCTGTGGTCAAATAACAGTTATATTTCAAATCCCACCATATATAATAGAGGAGGGTTTTTTGTCTCAACGTGACCGTGGGAAACTTCGTAAACTTCGCGGGCTCGGCGGTTTAATCACCCAAGTTTGAGGCAGGCAGGTTCTCGACTTCTCTCTCCGAAGGGAAGCGCAGGGAGGTGAGCGATCGCCGCTGCCGAGGAGGACACGTGAGGCGTTGCGAAATAGGCCGGCGCCGCGGCTCTGCCCGCGCACGTGTTGGGTGGCTACTGCTTCGAACTCACCCCCTTGGAGGCTCCTGTCCTTGCTACCGGTCAATTAGTGCTTGCAATTTGGTGCTGCTACAGTTGTGTTACCGCAGGGTACAGCTCAGCCGCCTGTGTGCATGGCCGAGGTCACTGCTCATTCCTGTTCTTGCTACTTTCTCTGTGTTCGTGCATAACCTTCTGATGTGTGCGAGCTTCCGCCTTCCCTTTTTTGAGAACAGCTCCTGCTGTGTTAATCCATACTGCCGCTCTTCGTTACTGCCTTTGCCACCGTTTCACTTTGTTTCTCTTCGAGAGTCTTAAGTTGATGTCAGTGTTGTGGTGAGAACCTGCGGCCCTATTCTAGTGCTCCTCGCTGTACACGTTAGAGTATGCCCCTTGGTAGGAAGGCACATGTATGCCCGTTCACAGCAGAAGTGAACTAACTTGGTTCACCATAGGGCTAGAACCCACCAGTGCTGCTGATAATTTTGAATTTTCATACAGCACAAAACGACGGATTGGGCGTTCCTACATCGTGGGCCTCCCGCCCCAGCCTATTTGATCCCCACTACTAGTTGTACCACTTATCCACTTGTGTGCTTCTTAAAGCGCTGACAACCACTTAACACGACGAGCCCTGTCCACCCGAGCCGTTCTGCGCCTGATTCTGTAGGCTGTAAGTAAGATTCTCCCATTCTAAGTTGGTTGGATTGAGCCCACTAGTTTCTCCCGCCCACATAAACTTCCTACTTTCTACACCCTTCCAAGCTGTCGGATTTTTATTCGTGTGATAACAGAAGTTCAACAACAAACACAACGGTGAGGAACATACATATCCCACCTTTGTGATTAAGTGGCTTATACACTATCAGTCGATTAAAAGCTGCGATGAACTTTTCGAAGGCATGGTGCGATTCGTCTTTTATTGCGCTATATGCTTGCTCATTAGCTAGGCTGTAAGTAAGATTCTCCCATTCGAAGTTCGTTGTGTCGAGCGCATGCAACAGTTTCTCCCGCCCACTCATGATTCCTATTTATCGCTTGAGCCCCTTCTAAGACGTTGCGATATTTATTGATAGCGTAAATTTACCAATAAATAATACAGTGGGGAACACACATATCCCCACTTTGGTGGATCAATTACGTGGCATTTTTGAAGTGCACGGCGCGATCTCATCTTTTAATGCGCTATATGTTTGCTTCTTAGCTGCGGGCTGTAGGATTCTCCCATTCGAAGTTATTTCGCTGAGCGATTTTTACTCGATCGATAGCAGTAGTTGAACAACAAATACAACAGTTACGAGCACAAATATCCCCACTTTGGTGGTTTAAGTAAGAAGCATTCACACTATCAATCAAATAACGAGTAGTGCTATCGGTTTTCTCTTAGACATAACCGATCGGGATTGGAGTTGCCTGATTATGTCGGCCGATGGGAGCGTTCCGCGGTAGATTGGGCGTTTTGATCAGGCAATCGATATCGATCGATATTATCGATCACTTGAGTGGTGTTATCGGTTTTCTCTCAAACCGAACCGACCACGATTTCTATCTGACACATTGGAGGTAAGGAAATCAGAAACAGAAAATCTCACAAATCTCATAAAGGAGGGAGGCTTAAGTCACTGTCTGTAGTGGTTCGTCAACAGCGGAAACCAAGTTCCCGTCCCACCCCCTGTTTTCGACTACACTAGCCTCTCGGAATAATTCTTCCCGTACGTTCCCTCAAAATTAGTGGCTAATGAAGTCACCTCCGGAATTCGCCACACCTAGCGGCTCGAAGCACGACGACTGGACAGAAGTGTCAGACATTTCTTTAGGCTTGACAAGCTGCAATAGGCTGTGAACTCAACGCTAGATGAAGAAGGAGTGCTGAGAACATTCTTCTATACTCAGTGAGTGGTAGGAAGCAAGGAATCAGTCTGGAGTAGGCGTAAGTTTCAACGTGCTCGACGCTACGGATGCTTCCTTACCCAGCGTCGGCGCCGACGGAGCCGGCGACCGACGCTGGTGGATTATAAAAATGTCCAAGAGGTCTAGCTAAAATTTAAGTGATGAATGATTCAAATAAAGCAGTAGCACTGCAACCCGGGAATTAATAGGAAAATGATCGAACGATAAATGGTACTCTGCTAAAATGAAGGATGTCAAAGAGTCCACTACAAAGCTGGACGGTAAGGATCAAATGCGAAACACCTTTTTGATTTCACTATTCAAACAGCATGCTCCATTGGATGATGAAGCCAGAGAACGTATACTTCGGCTCTTAGACGTTTTCGCTACTTGTGATGAGGAATTGACGCAGACCGACCTAGTGGTGCATGAGATCGATACAGGTGATGCAGCTCCTATCCGACAGAAAACCCGCACAGTGCCTTTGGGTATTCGGGAAAATTTTAAAAGAATATTAGGCGACCTTAAAGGTAGAAATATTATTGAAAAGGGTGGATCAGCATCAGGGATGGGCGGAAATTTTAAAACTTTTCCCAGAAAACAGAAAAGCCAAAAACACCAGAAAACAAAAAATTTCGACATTATCATACGACCTAGTTATTCTACTCAAAGATCCATTTTTCAGTGCTTTTATATGACTAGAAATATAGTCGTGAACCAGCGTTTTAACTTGCGAGCGTTCATAGAAATTTCTAATATACTCCAAATTCAAAGCTTTCAACAAGGTAAATCTCCGCTGATAGATCCTAGGAATCTCGACATTTGAAGTATGCAACATTACCCATCCGCTCCGTTTCACAGCTAACGCCCCAACTAATGGTCCTCTTAGTAAGAAACTGTTCTTTCAGAGTACCGAACACGATGAAGCCTCATTGACGACTGTTTGCATGTTTCAACTACATTGCTTGGGTTTGTAGTATACATTGGATCCATCGAAAATCTTCGGATAATTGGATGATTCGGATAAGAGCGATTTTGCGGACCCCGGATTTTTGGATGATTGGATAAGGTCGATTTTGCGGACCCGGGATTTTTGGATTATTCGGATAACGGCAATTTTGAGGACCCCGGATTTCGGATATCCTACTTATTGACGCAAGATGCAGTTTATCAGAATACTACCGTTCCTTAAAGAGGAACACTTCCTCTAACAACAACAACAGTGCATGTATCGAAAGACTCCCACTATTCGTCAAGAAAGGAAACATCAAAGAGCTGGATCATTCCAGACAGGGATGTGCAGAATTTCCGCTCCCGTGTTCCGAATTCCGGTTTTCGGCCATTTTCAGCCCTTCCGTTCCGTTCCGTGTTCCTCTCTCTTTTGACCAGGAAGACGGAACGGAAATGGTGACTCATCACTCATTCATTGCTTTGCACTGCGTTCATTCACCTCTTGAACATAAACGAAAGGTTGAAGAAAGAGATTAACTATGCGTTTGTGATTGTGTTGCTTTCAAACCGGTGGTGCATCCTGATTTCGAAGCAGTAACCAAATTGGATTCTTTTTTCTTCTCTTGAAACGATGTGCTATCGAGTAGCGTAGCTCCACAAAGATTCCATTAGTGTTTGAGTCAAATCCCTTATCCGTAGCATGCTTTTCTTTTTTCCTAGTAATCTTAGGCCTGGCCTGGAGCGCCAAATCTAGATCGGTGTTCTATAAGCACTCTTAGGCTGCTAACAATGCGCGTATAGGGGACATTAGACCTATCTCGGTCGGAGGAGGCCACGCGGTGTCTTGCCCTTCCAATTCCCTCCTCTGAGTTTGTTTCAGAGCTTCAGCTACTGCCAAATGATGCATTGTTACCCAGAGCGTGGGTGTCGTCTCGTGGGTGCTGAACGCAACTGTAACCTTAACTCTGCCTCCTCCTAATTGGGACAGATCTGGGGCATTGAATAAGACCAGTAAAGTGCTATGAGTGGCGAAATCTCTGGCATCTTACTCGTCAGCTAGGTTCATTGCTTTCAAAATACTTTCTTCCTGTTTACAGAGAGATCTTGCACAAACTTCGATTTGTTACACTAGTAATGTTCAAAAAATCGTCTTAGCATTTATACGAATACAAGGATTTTTTTATTGTTATAGATTGTTATATGTTGCTGAAAAAGAGTCGCATGCTGCCTTGCCCGCTAACTATATTCGTTAGCGGCATCTCAGTTATTGCTACCATTATGGATATATGTATATTTATGAACTATTAGACGAACTAAAGAGTTTTGAGTCATTTCCATTTCGGCGATGTTTCGCATTCCGATTTCCGCTCATTCTTAAGCTTTTCCGTTCCGTATTTCGTCTTCCGCTTTTATAAAAAAATTTCTCACATCCCTGATTCCAATATGAATTATTCTAAGATCCGGGCTTTCCAAAATGCCATTATCAAGTGACGCAAATTGGTTCGGAGGGGGGGGGGGAGAGGATCACCATGTAGTCAATTTTTCCTCCTTCCTTTTTCTCCTTCCCAAGAAGGCAGATTAATTGCGTATTACATCAGAAATGGTCTAACACAGTTCATCAAAGGTAGACACACAAGTGTTGAATAACATTTTTAATTTCATGCACTACAAAGTGCGGTAGAGGACTGTGCTATATGGCGAACCCCTTGACCCAATTTGCGCCGAATGCTATACAATGTGAAATAGCGAAGTTCCGATCAGAGGGCGTGATTAATCCCTTCTCTCCCTCAGTCCCCGTCCTTACTGTTTCCCGGCAGCGCAACATGGTACTTGAAGGAAGAGATGCCAAGATCGACGTAACGTTCAGCAGCGTGCTAAATGTATTCAACGTCACTGCGAAACTATTTCACAGCAATTTGCGGAAACGAATGACTCAGCAGCGTGCCCGCCTGCAAAATTCGTTTGGAAGGTGCTTTTGTACAGGGTGCACGGCTTCAAAATGGAGCGAGGAAATTCAACGGGTTATCAGAATTTATCCGATTTTATCCGAATCCACCAGGGACCGGGTAATTGGATGATTCGGATAATGACAATTTCGCGGACCCCGGAGTTTTGGATGATTCGGATAAGGGCAATTTTGCAGTGGCCGCATAATTGGATGATTCGGATCGGGATATCCGAATCGGATATCCGAAAATGATTCAATCGGATCCAATGTATAATCTTTACACACACGGAGGTTGAACCGAATGATAGTTAGGTCACATCTCGGGAAAGATGCTTACAACGTTTTCCAATCCATGATGTACAAAAGACTTGAACCACTCGCGCTATAATGTTGCGAAGAATTTCCTTAGGCGGCGCAAAGTACAAATGACAAAGGAATAATTACAAAGAAACACCTCTTGCTTCTTTAAGAATTCATACACCGACAAAAGAGAACCGCCTTCTGTGGGAAGCACTATATACTTTTTGCCCCATAGGTTGCTTCCTTCTCTGAGTTACACCAAGCTTTCAAATGGTAAAAGAAATGTTAGCACGGACGGAGTGATGAAACAAAGGGGATCTGCTGCAGAAAAGACATATTGAGGTCTTACGAAGAGGATTCAGTCTGAGTTCTGGCTCCGTTGAAGGGCTTCGCTTCAACTATGCTCGAAAGGCCCTGTTATGCACCGCTCACAGTGGACGGTTTGTATCTAGTCCGATAACACCCTTATCGTTAGTCTTGAATAGTGTAATAGCGAAAATGGGTTGGACCCGCTTCCGTAGGAAATTTACTTGTACCGGTTTCCATCCAATAACCATTGTGATTCCTTATTTCCGTAATGTCCTAACGACAAAGCAGGAGCATTCTGGCTCCTGAAAGGAGAGTACTGTGGCAAGTATCCTTGCTCGAGCAAATACGTGACTTGGGATAGTGTGACTGTGATTGAAACTCGTTATCTTGTGTGGGGAAACAAGCACTTCTGGAATCCGGATGCGTTACATGCAGGGTCAAGCGTGGGGTTCGATTTTTGCCGAAAATTTACGACCCCCCCCCCCCTCCCAGAGTGGGTCTGGTACGATCCCCCCTTGTGTAAACCACCGTTTTATTTCCTATCCGCATCGAATTTTTTTAGAATTTTTTTATGCGGTTTTGCACCGTTTAATAGGTCCTTCTTTCCAGGTGCAGCATCGACTGTGTCAGATTAGTTCAAGAAAGAGTGTCACTAAGTAACTGTTTAATTTAGTAATTTGTTAGAAAAAACGCTGATAAAGGTTTTGTGTATGTAATCTTTTGATAATAATATTTTGTTTGTTTACAGTTGAAAGTAAAGCACTTTTGAGAGCAGTTGTCAAATTAATCACAACGAGTTCAACTTTTCAGGCTTTTCCGAGCATCTCGTGGACACGGCACATTTTTGTACGTGAATAAGCAACATCTGCATTCGAAATCCTAAACAGGACGTAGATGTCGCTCGTTCAGGCAGAAAACTGTCGCGTCCGTGACTTCCTGAAAAAAAACTGAAAAATGGAAACTTCTCATTGAGCTCCAAATCTGAGGTGCAGAAAATCTTTATTTTTTACAAGTAATACAATTTTTATTTGAAACATTTTTATATTAATTTTTACAACTTTGCGGGACGAATGAGAGACTCCACGCCTTCGTAGCATTCCTGGAAAATCCATCCTACGGTTGCCGTTCCGTCATCGCTTCCGAGTGACTAAAAAATATTTGTTGACAAAGCACTCAAGTCAGCTTTAGAAATTAACACTCGGCATTGCACAGAGTACAATTTCGAATGCAGATGTTGCTTATTCACGTACAAAAATGTGCCGTGTCCACGAGATGCTCGGAAAGCCTGAAAAGTTGAACTCGTTGTGATTAATTTGACAACTGCTCTCAAAAGTGCTTTACTTTCAACTGTAAACAAACAAAATATTATTGTCAAAAGATTACATAC
>OX377205.1:48199124-48305759 GCA_947396885.1 Heligmosomoides polygyrus polygyrus
AGATGTAATATTGTCCGTATTCAAACTGAAAACCATATTCACCTCTTCGGCCGGCGAAACAAGTTTGGGGCTGCGCTTCGGCTCGAGGGCGGACACGGCGGCGGGCCGCTCTCGAGCCGAAGCGCAGTCCCAAACTTGTTTCGGCGGCCGAAGAGGTGAAAATGGTTTTCAGTTTGAATACGGACAATATTATATCCTTGGAAAGCTCGCAACGAGCTGAGAAATGCTGTCCAGTTGATTTTTCGAATAACCTCATCCATAAAGAGGTAAGCGACTGAAACAAAATTTTCTGTTGTTTTCGTCAAACTTTGGCCACATAGAAATCTACTTTGAACGCCCAAAATCTTTCCGTTCTTCTCAGATTCAAATGTGCTTGTGGTCTACTGTAGACAACAAAAAACACGGCTTTCGTACTTATCCTGTATAGCAGAAACCGAAGTTCAAAGATAGGAGAAATACTACGCCGCATATTGAGATTGGACCAATCCCTTGTTGGAAAAAAGAAAATCTAGTCATTTCTGTTCATTTCTCAAAGCCATTTTACACGTTTTATAAAGACCATCGTTCCCACAATGGAATAGCAGAATACTGTCTTCTGTAGCAGGCTACTAGTTGGGTAATTCTTAACTGAATCTTAACTGAATCTTAGGTTTCCGCGCGTTTGCTTTTATCCGAAATCGGGCCTATGCTATTCAAACTTGGCACTATTTAGTACCACAATGACACTTGATGCGTAACAAATACAGATCTGCTGAAACAATAGAGGATTTCTGAGTTTCGATGAACCTCGTCAACGGAAAGCCTTAAGGACATGCCACTGGGGATCTCGGAGGGGTCGTAAATCAATTAACGGAGCCGTGGAAGCAAAAGCTTCATAACTAGGTCAATGTACAATCGATTTAGACGATGTTTAGATCGCTGGATAGAAAATGAGACGGGGCTTCTAATGGCGTTATTTAGATTTTAAACAAGTAACTTTGAAAAGAGTTACGGCAATGCGACGCTTTGTGGCGGATTAATCCGTCGCAAAGCGTCTTATTTGCAAAGAATTTGAGCGGTATTGTAAGTGCAGTAGGGGTCAGCCCAGTTTGATTGTGTGTCTTGGAGAATTCTAAAAGCAGCGTATAACGAAATCGGACGTCCCCGATGTGTTGCGAGTCTTTCCAAAATCCAGTCGAAGCAGTGGAAAAAAGCAGTATCACGTCGATATTCGAATAATATTCGAATAATGAATACTCGAATACTCGAATTTCTTCGAATATTCGTTCGAAATTATTCGATTCGATCCGAAGTGTAGTAGTGACCTGTGGATTATAATAGTGTCCTTCCAAAAAATTTTCGAATAAACGAACAATCGAATATATTCGGTTAGATGAAAAACCGAATATTCGAATAATGAATATTCGAATATTCGTTCGATTCGGGCTGAAGTATACTATGTAACTTCGTGTCAATTTAGAATAGAGCGTAGGAAGATCGCGCTTCTGGAAGCAAGAGCTTATCTTAGCTATGCGAACATTGTACTGATTAAAATGATTTGAAGGTCGCTCGCTGGAAATGGGCAAATGGTCTGTATTCCAATTGATGTTGACAATGGACGGCGTGATAATCCCAGGTGAACCTTGAATAATCACGGTCAGCAGTAGGTTCTGCTCGGTCGACTAAATGCAGGATCTAGGAAATACGATGCAGGAGGTGGTGGCTTTTCGTCTGAGCCCAGCACACGTAGTCCTGTCGATGTGCGAAGCCCGGGCATCAACGGAGGAGTCGGTGAGCCGCTTATTTTTCAGATAAGTGTGAACGTTGTTGTTATCTGAGTAAGAAACTTTGACAGCTGACTGCTAGAACATGTACTTTATGAATAGCATGAAAAACTCAGTATATGGGCGATGTGCTGTGCTCAAGTAGTTCGCATGAATAGTGAACATCTACTTGGTTGCAGTCCTCTCGAACTCTATTCTCATCGGTTTGATAACTGTGAGTTATAACAAATGAAATACCGAGCTTCCGCAACCGCTTACTTAGTGTTTCTATGTCCGGTTCGAGCTTCTCATTTCTTTGTGAATCGAGAAATTGTGTCGGATCCTGTGTACGAAACAAAGACCACTCATTATTCATTGGTTTATACGATTTCAGAGAAATTTGTTTAAAACGCAGGCGGTAAGTGGCTTTAATCTTCAGGAAGCTACCTCACTTTCCCTACTCAAACACTGCATGCAATATTCGAACGATCCTTGGATTGGTAGCGGTTTTCCTCAACGGGAACACTTTGTCGCATATAATACGGGAAGAAGCGATTAGTGCTGATTAGTGCTCAGTTTCTATGGCGTTTACACGATTGTAAGAGTTTTCCGTTTGCTGTCGCTTAGCCTTTATTGCAATGCTAGCTCCAACTTCTTAGAAAGGCTTCTGACAGCGTTTCTAATTATATTTAAAAAGCTTTGCAGCGTTATTCTGACACAATTCTTCTTTCTTTCGGCTTATCTTCTATCGGTGATTCTGAAGACGAAAACAATATGTTTGCTCTAACCTACGCAGTACTGCGTGGTGTCGGAGGTTGTGCTCGGGTTCCCGGTATAACGCCAGTATAATGTACCAGCAGAGTGTGTGGGCCACGCCAGGTTATCCGGCTCCACATCGACGCCACGCTAACCGGCTGAGCCGGCGTCGGCTACGTGGGCAACGCGAGCCAAATGTAAAGGGAAGGGTGGCACCGATGGCAGCGTGGATGTTTGAGCGTGAGAGGCTGTGCAGGGTGAGGATATGTGAAGGAGAAGAACTGAGGGTGGATGTGAAAGGAGGTAAGAAGGAGAAGTAGGAAATGTGGGGAAAGGGGGATGAGAAAAAATGTGACGGCGGAGGTGGAACTCACAGTTCGCAGCTAAGGTTCGATGGCAGCGTAGGTTGTCGATGAGCGAAACGGCGGGGAAAGCGTTGAAGAGGGGTCAGAAGTTGGATGGGGTTATAGCAAGGTGAAGGGGAGAAAGAGGAGAAATGGTCTTTAAAACCGGGAGGATGGAAATTTTGCTTAACATGGGCGAGACCTTAACTATGACATTGTACAGGGTTCGGAAGGTATCAGCAGTGGTTTTAAGACTAACCCGGCCGAAAAGAAATGCATTCCTGGTCTCAGAAAAGGAAATTGGCTAAAGCAATTCTTATCTGGTAGAACATATCAAGCCAGCATAAAGGGTCAGTTTTCGAAAGTATTTTTCACGTATAGCGAAGTTCCTCAAGAAGCGGTATTATTGCCAATCCTACTTTTACTGTACACCTATGAACTTCCGAATTATCTTACCAACCTGGGAGTCACGTGTGAAATGTACGCAGATGATGTGAAGGTTTACAAAAAAGTTTTAGACACTTCAGATGAAGCATCTCTTCAGTCGGCGATAAATTACATCTCCAGTTGGGTAGGCAAGTGGGGTCTACTACTTGTCCACGAAAAACCTGCTTTCTAACAATTGGATTTAAAAAAAACAGTTACAGTTCCCAACATCCATACGGTATAAGCTGTCAGGTTCTAGGCAATATAAAAGAAGCCCGCGACCTGGGATTCATCATAATGACCAATCTAAGCTTTTCACAGCATTGCAGACTTCTCGTTAAAAAAGGCGGCTACTGTATGTATAACCTCTTTCGAAGTCAAATCAACCAGAAATTAATATCCGAGCTTATAAAACTTATGTGAGACCAATAGTTGAATCGAGAATTACGGTTTTCAATCGAACTAAGAAGAAAGATATCAAGCTTTTAGAAAGTGTTCAAAGTAGCTTCACTGGAAAACTTACGATGAGATGCTTTTCAACGAAATACGATCAGATACCACATGCTTCTCAAAGATCACTCATACTTGGCCTCTCGTCGCTTAAAAATAGGAGAGAGAAAAGTAGCAGATTGTGTTATGATGTTCAAGGTCATTAGCAACAAGTTATTCGTTAACCCAACCGACTTCTTTGATGGCGCTCTGACGAGATCCGTAAGAGGAATGCTTAAGCTTCGAGTTTCAGTTGCTAAAACGCGAGTTAGATCTGATTTTCTAACATACAGAGCACTTGGTAATATCAATCTGCTGCTATGTAAATACGAAGACATGACAAGGTTATCCGTATACGCCTGCAAAAGGTTTTCCACAGCTTAAGCATTATGGAATATCGTGTAGGAAGCAGACGCTTTATTATGTCACCGATTTCAATGTGCATACGATTCATTCTTTGTGTTTTATTGTGCCGTGCTTGTTCAGTTTTTTGTTCTCTCATTCTTTAAATAAGACTGTTGTCTTTGTTTAAATAAATAAATAAATAAATAAATAAATAAATAAATAAATGAATATTAGATATTATGAAATTTTGTCGTACTCGTGTAGAAATACTACGGATGATTTCGCGAATAATGCATAGTTTCATTAAATATTGATTCACTTCCACGCTGCTACGTTCTGCTATCACGGTAATGGACTCCGATTCATTTGTAACAGAAACAAAACTTTTCACGTCGAAATGGAGAATTCTTCCAAGACGTTGTGATTTTTATTCGACTGATAGCAGAAGCTAAACAACAAATACATCTAAATAGGGAACACTAAAACTGAGGTGGAGCAAGATATCCACGTTGCCCTTACAATCGGTCACCGAGGATCAAATGAGGCAGTTTTTCAAGAAGACAAGGAAACTTGCGCAGTTGAACACAGAAAAGTCGTTCTTCCTCGTGATGTTTATGCGCTCTCTACGTTATTCAGCCAAAGCATCACTTGTTATGGGCCTTTCAAACAAAATACGTCTCCGAACTATGTGTCGTACATGCTAACAAGAAGATTGGTGGAGCTGGATTCTTACCTCCAGCTTTGATGATTATTCCTTTCGAATATTTACGGAAGATGAACAACAAACATCGTTGTAACAGCTTACATCCTCAGTACCAGCCAAGTGAGACTTAAAGAAACTGATTTGAATCATTTCTATCTAGACCTACAGCTTAACTGGTTCCATGCTGATATCAGCGGCCGGCTCACCCCGATATACGGGTGAGTGCTGATGAGTCCCACGATGTGTGGATGTTGCGTTCGATCAAACACCGTCGGTGGTGTAATGGCGTAGAGCATTCCCGCCCGGTCAGAGGGAGGTGCGTGTTCCAGTCCCGCCTGGTGCTAGAAGTTTCAATCGCAACAAAATATCGTTGTAACAGCTTACATCCTCGGTACCAGCCAATTGAGGCTTAAAGAAACTGATTTGGAAGATGAACACTTTTACGGAACACACATATCCCTACTTTGGTGGTTTATGTAATCGGATTAACATCATTTATCAAATAAAAGCTACGGTGAACTTTTGGAGTGCATGGCGCGGTCGCACCTTTTAATGCGCGGTATGCTTGCTTCTTAGCTGTGGTCTGTCTTCATTGAAACAACATATTTTCCATTATTTTTATCTCTAATTGGGCACTATTCTAAACTAGACTACGACTTGTGAAATCAATACGAACTCAGTGGAGGTAGAGATGAGCTATGACCTCCGGAGCACACAGGCGGCAGAGCCGTACCCTGCTGTAACACAACTGCAGCAGCGTCGCAGGATATTGCATGTCCACTAATTGAACGGTACAAGTACAGGAGCCTTCAAGGGGGCCATTTCGAGGCAGTAGCCACCCAACACGTGCGCGGACAGAGCCGCGGGGCCGGCCTATTTCGCAACGCCTCACGCGTCCTCCTCGGCACCGACGACTGCTCACCAGGGGTGTGCGTAAATGAAATCCGAAATTTCGTAAATCGTAATTACGACAAACAGTCGTAAATCGTAAATCGTAAACCGTAAATCGCAACAAGAAAAGAGATTCAAAGATGGTCTTGGAGAAAACAATCCACAAATGTATTGCGCCACCAAAAACAAGAGAGATTGTTTTCGTTCTTCATAGCAAACAAATATGTACCGTCGTCCTCTTTCAGTATATAAATTGATACCATTGCTTTCAGAGAGAAAAGTGCTTGCTTACTGTTTAACCTTTCGAATCAAAAGAATCATAAGTGATCATATGGCACACTTACCACATCACAATCGCATGGTAAATTCACATTCTTATTCTTGGATTTGACTATCATATCTTTTCGACGTTTTCGCACCGCTAAATTAAGCGAATACGTTGTGAAATCGTTGTGAGCTCGATGTCAGGGCTAATTCCCTGTTATAATTTAAAGGGGGGCGCGTGTGGCGCAGTCGGAGGAGGCGCGACTATCGCGTGCACCCGATACCAGGTCCCTGGTTCGGATTTCCCGCCCAGGCCAACCAAGCCTTCCATCCCTCCGGGGTCGGTAAATTGGTACCAGACTTGTCTGGGAAGGATAAAGCGCTGACTTGTTTATCGGCTGGCCACCGCAAGTCATTGTATGGCCAAATACGCATTCATGTCGCCTCCACGACATCCCGTAGGAGTAGAATGCGCTGGCGCATCCCAGAAGGGATTGAGTAACGCCGTCCTTTATTCTTTATTATTATTATTAATTTAAAGGGCAAGTGCTGCAAAACCAGATGACAAATAGCACTACTAGCGACGCTGAACCAAAATTAAAGGGAGTCCGTACGAAGAAAATGAAGAACCGGCAATCTTTAATGTTCGGGATAGAAAAAAGTTTTGGCACAGAGAAGTGCTGTCAAAAGATGCATTGCAGTCTATATTAATCTAGAAATACAGAGTATCCTGGAAAATGTTGTCACTGCCTTATAGCGCTTTAAAAAGCAGAAGCGCAAAATTCTTCTGTCTGCTCACAAGGCGCTGAACCATAGACGGCTTTTATGAAAATGTAGAAATTCACCGGATTTGCAATTTTTTAATCTTAACGTTTTTATATTTTTATCTCCTCGCGCCTCGAAGCTTGAACTGCGACAAAGAATCATGAATTAATAACCATTAAGTAGACTCCATGTCCGACTTTCCATGAATCTCGGCATGATGTTTCGTGTTGAATTGTTTGTTCTTGGAGCTGTGCACCGAGATTGTTACAACACTTTATTCGGCTTACGTTTCGGCGGTTTCGCCTTCGTCGGAGCCTGGAAGAGTCCAAATAACATTTGAAGAACTACTCCCCCAAAGGTCATTTCATTCTAAAGAAAGAAATTCAAAGGTCAATGGAGTGAAGAAAAACGATGTGCAGAAACGACGAAGGGCTAACCTTTGTGGTGGAAGCCGAGGAGCTCCACCAGTCACCGTCAGACGGAGGTGAACGTTGGTGAATGACTTAAGCTCTAGAGACCACCTACCCTAAGGACCTCCAAGGGCATGACCCTGTAGGTCAAAACCCACAGAGGCCCACAAAGGGTGCCAGTTCTTGCGTCACCGCCACGCACTCGTCTTTGCGATTGATCTTGGGGTTCCGCGATGCGATCCACAATGCCTCTAGCGTTTTCCGCGCGGACACGTCGCTCTCACGTGCAAGGATCGTGACAGCCACCTGAACCATTGCGCCGCCATGGCAGTCTACCCTGTGCTCACCCATTGGAGTCGATCTTTGCGACCTCCTAAGGCCGTCTAGGTGCTCCTTGACCCTTATACACAGCGGCCTTCCCGTTTCCCCCACGTACTCCTCTCTGCATTCCCTGCATGACATAAGATACACCACCCCCGAGGTCATGCAGTCACCTTGTTTCCCAAAAGGGCACACTGTTATATCTTCATTCCCTCAGGGTTTTATGTAACGAGTTTTCGTGTAGCGGCACCTGAGGGAGTCGGATATAAGCCTTTCCCGTTCCTATCACTTTACTCTATCGTTCAATTACATAACAAAACAGTTGAGGAATAACACAGTTTATCAGTTATACAGATTGCGACATAGACAGACGGGGGGACGGGAAAAGGAAGAGAGCCGAACCAGAGAAAACCAAAAAGAGAAGGCAGGCCAAGTGGCCAGGGCGTTGGTGTGTCCCTCTCTCTGTGTGAGTCGGTGGGCGGTGTTTTCTCTCCGGCCTCGCGCGGGTGGTCCGATAACAGATGGAGCTTATCGGCAGATGTCTAATCCGCTTGACCTTGGGCCGCCGTTGTAATGTCCCCTGCCGTCGTTGTAATGTCCCAGGGTGGAAGTGTTTTATCAGACTTATTCCAGTATCATATTTGGTGTTTTGCCCTTTATTTTTTCGTGGCGCTTTTGCAATAGGCCGGCGCTTACTTTACAGATTTGTGGCGCAATGATTTCGTACGATTCTTCTGAGTATGAGTACGTCGCTTTGCGTACGTCTCTTCTACGTCTCCTTGCGTAGGTCTCTTTTGTGTTTCATAATTCTAGCGCACGTGTTTTTCTTTTTTTTTTCTTTAGCGTGTTCCTTTCCTTACCCGAAGCGAGGACACAGAGTGCTATTTTAGGTTGTTCCCTTTTCTTATCCGAGAAGGGACACAGAGTATTCAAAAAATTAAGGCGGTGAGTTTTCAAAACGACGACTAGCGTCAGGCAAAACTATGATATGGATCTGAAAAAATTTTCCTATTGAAATGTGAACGTCAGAGAAGGAAAGGAGGTATGAATATAAAATGTGCACAATTTTATATTTAAAAACCACCTTTTGGGAATATGATGAACAAGAAAGTGTTATAGATAGGGAGAAAATAGTTACTATTAAAAATTTTTTAAAATTTTTAAGTGATTTCTACCAGAACGACTAACCTTATGAGGACCGATGCAGTACTAAGCTGTAAAAGTGATCAATTCCTACAACTTAACAAGCAAAAGTGGGAAATAAGGAAATTAGTTTATTGTTTTTTTTTTTTATAAAGAAAAGTTCGAGCGGGACCTCCATGTTATATGTTACGCTACGGACTATGAAAGTTCGTCCGGGACCTCCATGTTATATGCTACGCTACGGACTATGAAAAGTTCGTCCGGGACCTCCATGTTATATCTTCATTCCCTCAGGGTTTTATGTAACGAGTTTTCGTGTAGCGGCACCTGAGGGAGTCGGATATAAGCCTTTCCCGTTCCTATCACTTTACTCTATCGTTCAATTACATAACAAAACAGTTGAGGAATAACACAGTTTATCAGTTATACAGATTGCGACATAGACAGACGGGGGGACGGGAAAAGGAAGAGAGCCGAACCAGAGAAAACCAAAAAGAGAAGGCAGGCCAAGTGGCCAGGGCGTTGGTGTGTCCCTCTCTCTGTGTGAGTCGGTGGGCGGTGTTTTCTCTCCGGCCTCGCGCGGGTGGTCCGATAACAGATGGAGCTTATCGGCAGATGTCTAATCCGCTTGACCTTGGGCCGCCGTTGTAATGTCCCCTGCCGTCGTTGTAATGTCCCAGGGTGGAAGTGTTTTATCAGACTTATTCCAGTATCATATTTGGTGTTTTGCCCTTTATTTTTTCGTGGCGCTTTTGCAATAGGCCGGCGCTTACTTTACAGATTTGTGGCGCAATGATTTCGTACGATTCTTCTGAGTATGAGTACGTCGCTTTGCGTACGTCTCTTCTACGTCTCCTTGCGTAGGTCTCTTTTGTGTTTCATAATTCTAGCGCACGTGTTTTTCTTTTTTTTTCTTTAGCGTGTTCCTTTCCTTACCCGAAGCGAGGACACAGAGTGCTATTTTAGGTTGTTCCCTTTTCTTATCCGAGAAGGGACACAGAGTATTCAAAAAATTAAGGCGGTGAGTTTTCAAAACGACGACTAGCGTCAGGCAAAACTATGATATGGATCTGAAAAAATTTTCCTATTGAAATGTGAACGTCAGAGAAGGAAAGGAGGTATGAATATAAAATGTGCACAATTTTATATTTAAAAACCACCTTTTGGGAATATGATGAACAAGAAAGTGTTATAGATAGGGAGAAAATAGTTACTATTAAAAATTTTTTAAAATTTTTAAGTGATTTCTACCAGAACGACTAACCTTATGAGGACCGATGCAGTACTAAGCTGTAAAAGTGATCAATTCCTACAACTTAACAAGCAAAAGTGGGAAATAAGGAAATTAGTTTATTGTTTTTTTTTATAAAGAAAAGTTCGAGCGGGACCTCCATGTTATATGTTACGCTACGGACTATGAAAGTTCGTCCGGGACCTCCATGTTATATGCTACGCTACGGACTATGAAAAGTTCGTCCGGGACCTCCATGTTATATGCTACGCTACGGACTATGAAAAGTTCGTCCGGGACCTCCATGTTATATCTTCATTCCCTCAGGGGTTTATGTAACGAGTTTTCGTGTAGCGGCACCTGAGGGAGTCGGATATAAGCCTTTCCCGTTCCTATCACTTTACTCTATCGTTCAATTACATAACAAAACAGTTGAGGAATAACACAGTTTATCAGTTATACAGATTGCGACATAGACAGACGGGGGGACGGGAAAAGGAAGAGAGCCGAACCAGAGAAAACCAAAAAGAGAAGGCAGGCCAAGTGGCCAGGGCGTTGGTGTGTCCCTCTCTCTGTGTGAGTCGGTGGGCGGTGTTTTCTCTCCGGCCTCGCGCGGGTGGTCCGATAACAGATGGAGCTTATCGGCAGATGTCTAATCCGCTTGACCTTGGGCCGCCGTTGTAATGTCCCCTGCCGTCGTTGTAATGTCCCAGGGTGGAAGTGTTTTATCAGACTTATTCCAGTATCATATTTGGTGTTTTGCCCTTTATTTTTTCGTGGCGCTTTTGCAATAGGCCGGCGCTTACTTTACAGATTTGTGGCGCAATGATTTCGTACGATTCTTCTGAGTATGAGTACGTCGCTTTGCGTACGTCTCTTCTACGTCTCCTTGCGTAGGTCTCTTTTGTGTTTCATAATTCTAGCGCACGTGTTTTTCTTTTTTTTTTCTTTAGCGTGTTCCTTTCCTTACCCGAAGCGAGGACACAGAGTGCTATTTTAGGTTGTTCCCTTTTCTTATCCGAGAAGGGACACAGAGTATTCAAAAAATTAAGGCGGTGAGTTTTCAAAACGACGACTAGCGTCAGGCAAAACTATGATATGGATCTGAAAAAATTTTCCTATTGAAATGTGAACGTCAGAGAAGGAAAGGAGGTATGAATATAAAATGTGCACAATTTTATATTTAAAAACCACCTTTTGGGAATATGATGAACAAGAAAGTGTTATAGATAGGGAGAAAATAGTTACTATTAAAAATTTTTTAAAATTTTTAAGTGATTTCTACCAGAACGACTAACCTTATGAGGACCGATGCAGTACTAAGCTGTAAAAGTGATCAATTCCTACAACTTAACAAGCAAAAGTGGGAAATAAGGAAATTAGTTTATTGTTTTTTTTTTTATAAAGAAAAGTTCGAGCGGGACCTCCATGTTATATGTTACGCTACGGACTATGAAAGTTCGTCCGGGACCTCCATGTTATATGCTACGCTACGGACTATGAAAAGTTCGTCCGGGACCTCCATGTTATATCTTCATTCCCTCAGGGTTTTATGTAACGAGTTTTCGTGTAGCGGCACCTGAGGGAGTCGGATATAAGCCTTTCCCGTTCCTATCACTTTACTCTATCGTTCAATTACATAACAAAACAGTTGAGGAATAACACAGTTTATCAGTTATACAGATTGCGACATAGACAGACGGGGGGACGGGAAAAGGAAGAGAGCCGAACCAGAGAAAACCAAAAAGAGAAGGCAGGCCAAGTGGCCAGGGCGTTGGTGTGTCCCTCTCTCTGTGTGAGTCGGTGGGCGGTGTTTTCTCTCCGGCCTCGCGCGGGTGGTCCGATAACAGATGGAGCTTATCGGCAGATGTCTAATCCGCTTGACCTTGGGCCGCCGTTGTAATGTCCCCTGCCGTCGTTGTAATGTCCCAGGGTGGAAGTGTTTTATCAGACTTATTCCAGTATCATATTTGGTGTTTTGCCCTTTATTTTTTCGTGGCGCTTTTGCAATAGGCCGGCGCTTACTTTACAGATTTGTGGCGCAATGATTTCGTACGATTCTTCTGAGTATGAGTACGTCGCTTTGCGTACGTCTCTTCTACGTCTCCTTGCGTAGGTCTCTTTTGTGTTTCATAATTCTAGCGCACGTGTTTTTCTTTTTTTTTCTTTAGCGTGTTCCTTTCCTTACCCGAAGCGAGGACACAGAGTGCTATTTTAGGTTGTTCCCTTTTCTTATCCGAGAAGGGACACAGAGTATTCAAAAAATTAAGGCGGTGAGTTTTCAAAACGACGACTAGCGTCAGGCAAAACTATGATATGGATCTGAAAAAATTTTCCTATTGAAATGTGAACGTCAGAGAAGGAAAGGAGGTATGAATATAAAATGTGCACAATTTTATATTTAAAAACCACCTTTTGGGAATATGATGAACAAGAAAGTGTTATAGATAGGGAGAAAATAGTTACTATTAAAAATTTTTTAAAATTTTTAAGTGATTTCTACCAGAACGACTAACCTTATGAGGACCGATGCAGTACTAAGCTGTAAAAGTGATCAATTCCTACAACTTAACAAGCAAAAGTGGGAAATAAGGAAATTAGTTTATTGTTTTTTTTTTATAAAGAAAAGTTCGAGCGGGACCTCCATGTTATATGTTACGCTACGGACTATGAAAGTTCGTCCGGGACCTCCATGTTATATGCTACGCTACGGACTATGAAAAGTTCGTCCGGGACCTCCATGTTATATGCTACGCTACGGACTATGAAAAGTTCGTCCGGGACCTCCATGTTATATCTTCATTCCCTCAGGGTTTTATGTAACGAGTTTTCGTGTAGCGGCACCTGAGGGAGTCGGATATAAGCCTTTCCCGTTCCTATCACTTTACTCTATCGTTCAATTACATAACAAAACAGTTGAGGAATAACACAGTTTATCAGTTATACAGATTGCGACATAGACAGACGGGGGGACGAGAAAAGGAAGAGAGCCGAACCAGAGAAAACCAAAAAGAGAAGGCAGGCCAAGTGGCCAGGGCGTTGGTGTGTCCCTCTCTCTGTGTGAGTCGGTGGGCGGTGTTTTCTCTCCGGCCTCGCGCGGGTGGTCCGATAACAGATGGAGCTTATCGGCAGATGTCTAATCCGCTTGACCTTGGGCCGCCGTTGTAATGTCCCCTGCCGTCGTTGTAATGTCCCCTTACAACACTACACACGAGGGGGTAGGACAGCTACGGTCGTACAATCGATTTCGAACTAGTTGTCCCTTCAAATTCATAGGAGGGACTTCTACCACCCTCACCAGTTCATGTAGGTCTGCCTTTCGTAGGCAACCGCGGATTTCCCTGCTGACCTCATCCGAAATGAACGGTATGCAGAAGGGAATTTTGTCTTGCTCGGTCTCGTTTGCAACCACTGATCGATGTCTGCGTTTGGTAGAAATCCCTATAGAGGAGTACCCATTCAAGGAAGCAATACGCATTGCAAGCTCCCTAGACAGCTCCTTCTGGGTGCTGTCAGATGACACTGCGACCGCTGTTCGAAGCATATTGGTGACTATGGCCCTTTTCATGTTGGATGGATGTGCAGACCTGAAGTGGAGCAGTATGTTCTTGTTACTAGGTTTGCGATACCACTTCGTTTGGATCAACCTCCTAGACAGGCTAACCTGCACATTGAGGAACGGGAGCCAATCATTGCTAGGTGTTTCCCTAGTAAGGCGGATATACTCGGACTGCTTGTTTAGCAGTTCGAAACAGGCATCCATTTCAACTTGTGTTGAACACACCACAAAGCAGTCGTCGATATACCGACTGTAAAATATTGGCCCGCGCTCCAACACTGGAGCTTCCACTTTAGACATGAATGCCACTGCTAGAACAGGGGCTAAGCGCTGGCCCATTGCTAGGCCTCTTATCTGCTTGTAGAAGTCCCCTGACCACTTAAAAACATTGCACGTGAGACACTCATTGATGAGCGTCATTAGCTGGACGATGGTGAGCCCGTATAAATTGATGCCTGTCTGAAATTCTGTGAGAATCTCCCAGACTGCTTGTAGGGCGCTGTCCTTAGGCACATTCGTATAGAGCGCAGTGACATCGAACGACTCCATAACCACCTCCTCATCCACAGTGATACGGCGGAGCTTTTCGAGGAAAATGTGAGTGTTCGGTAGATGCGCGGGCACAAACCTTAAAAGTTGCACCAAGACCAGATTGAGGAACCACGAAATCCTATCAGTGGGACCGTCAACATTGCTTATGATCGGTCTCACTTTGAAACACGAAGGGTCGTCGATCGCAGTGTCTCCCATGGGTAATTTGTGGGTTTTAATGAGAACGTAGAGCACAGGGCATGTAGGCAGTTCGGTCTTCAAGCGCACCGCAACGGCTCTAGGGAGGTTTGCCGATTTGGCAATTTCAGCCCACACTCTGTTTAATCTGCGATACTGTCTAGTAAACTCTTGTTGGGTTGAGCGACTGTAGATAGTATCATCTTGCAGATGTAGCCTTGTGATTGCTCTATCCAACTGCTGGGACAGTACGACAAATTCCCCTCCCTTATCGCTAACAGTGACCTTTATTCTGCCGGCTCCAATCATTTCCCTGATTTCCCGCAAACCTCGTTTCTCCCCTGCAGTGAGGTTGCATACATGTCGTCTACTTGTACACCGCTGCAACACAGAGAGTACAGAAGTAGAAAAGATGCGGAATTTGGCATCTATCTCGTGGTTTGGTTCCTGTTGCACTCGATACGTGCTAGGAAATGGAGGGCGCGGTATGCCAGGACCACTTACAATTTGATGCCCGTTACCTCGCTCATCGATCTTTGCCCTGCCCCTGAGACGGTCATGTAGGGACTGGAGGCCACCCACGATCCTCCGCGCTGTGGTATGGCATAGATATTGACTGGGCGCAAAACTAGGACCCAAATCAAGCGCAGCGAGGGCGTCGCTCGATAACGCTACGTCTCCAATCACAGTGACCCTAGGGCAACGCCGTTCAACCACACATTCTCCAGAGCTGCGGTCAAAGATGTAAGGCACTCGCCCTATTGATGTATTGTTCTCTTCACATCGCTTCTTCTCCATTAAACCTAAGAATTTCCTCTGCAGTTTTACTTTAACCTTAGAGCGAATAGATCCACAAATGCATATGGACTCACCCACTATTCTCCTCCAAAGGCGATCTGGCAGAAAACGTTCGCATGACTGTTCCTTAGACATACATTTCAACAGTAACGAATACAGATGGTTCTGCTTGCTCTTGATGGTCATCTTCAGGATATCATTCTCGATTCCGCGCAACTTCTTGTCGTCCTTTGGAAGGCCGCATGTCTCGTGCAGTTTCTTTGACGTGATGAAAGTAGGAATGACGTCGTTTCGTTGACACCGGCGGAGAAAGTGGAGTGCCTGCTTTGCCAAGACGACTTTCTGTCTTAGCGACAGGGCTTCCATGACAAGTCGGGAGAAGTTAGCTGAATCCTCCTTGAATGGGTACTCCTCTATAGGGATTTCTACCAAACGCAGACATCGCTCAGTGGTTGCGAACGAGGCTGAGCAAAACAAAATTCCCTTCTGCATACCGTTCATTTCGGATGAGGTCAGCAGGGAAATCCGCGGTTGCCTACGAAAGGCAGACCTACATGAACTGGTGAGGGTGGTAGAAGTCCCTCCTATGAATTTGAAGGGACAACTAGTTCGAAATCGATTGTACGACCGTAGCTGTCCTACCCCCTCGTGTGTAGTGTGCTCTTTTGGGAAACAAGGTGATTGCATGACCTCGGGGATGGTGTATCTTATGTCATGCAGGGAATGCAGAGAGGAGTACGTGGGGGAAACGGGAAAGCCGCTGTGTATAAGGGTCAAGGAGCACCTAGACGGCCTTAGGAGGTCGCAAAGATCGACTCCAATGGGTGAGCACAGGGTAGACTGCCATGGTGGCGCAATGGTTCAGGTGGCTGTCACGATCCTTGCACGCGAGAGCGACGTGTCCGCGCGGAAAACGCTAGAGGCATTGTGGATCGCATCGCGGAACCCCAAGATCAATCGCAAAGACGAGTGCGTGGCGGTGACGCAAGTACTGGCACCCTTTGTGGGCCTCTGTGGGTTTTGACCTACAGGGTCATGCCCTTGGAGGTCCTTAGGGTAGGTGGTCTCTAGAGCTTAAGTCATTCACCAACGTTCACCTCCGTCTGACGGTGACTGGTGGAGCTCCTCGGCTTCCACCACAAAGGTTAGCCCCTCGTCGTTTCTGCACATCGTTTTCTTCACTCCATTGACCTTTGAATTTCTTTCTGTAGAATGAAATGACCTTTGGGGGAGTAGTTCTTCAAATGTTATTTGGACTCTTCCAGGCTCCGACGAAGGCGAAACCGCCGAAACGTAAGCCGAATAAAGTGTTGTAACAATCTCGGTGCACAGCTCCAAGAACAAACAATTCAACACATTGTGATTCCTTATTTCCGTAATGTCCTAACGGCAAAGCAGGAGCATTCTGGCTCCTGAAAGGAGAGTGCTGTGGCAAGTATCCTTTCTCGAGCAAATACGTGACTTGGGATAGTGTGACTGTGATTGAAATTCGTTATCTTGTGTGGGGGAACAAGCACTTCTGGAATCCGGATGCGTTACATGTAGTGGCACTTCATGCACTGCCCGCGGGGTCAAAAAGTCGGTTTGCGACGGAAAAATCCGTCGCAAACCGTCGCATGCTCATAAATCCTTTAATTTTAGGTTATTTGAAAAACTGTTGGTACCATTAGATTTTTCTCCTTGAGATCTAACAATTGTATATTAAACTTTACCAGACCACCGCGTTTTCACTGTGGGTGGCCTAAAAAATGAATGGAGCAGGCTCTTGCGATTAGAGAACCTTATTTTCCAGGATGTGCATGTGACGTGCAGTGTTTTTGGAGTATCTCAGGCACGGCGTGCGTTGTCAGTGCTTTGTCATGCCTGGAATGCTCCGAGAGTGCGCCATGCACAATGTAAACAGGATCGAACCCATCAATCGAATGGGCGAAGCATGTCCTCTAGGCTTCTATCTTCGCTTAATGGAAAATGTAAAGCCTTCAAGACTATCTTGCATTACATGAAATTTCCGGCCGTTCTACTTAGGATTTGCTCCAGTCAGTTCGACGAGCCTTTGGAGTGCGCCGTACACAATGTGTATAGGATCGAACCTTTCAATCGAGGGGCGACCGCTTGCAAATTACACGCGCTGGCGTGTTCGGAACGCAATAACTCTTTCAGGTTAAATCGTTTCTGCTGCAACTCGTAGGTATTGTAGGCAGTAAAACGGTCTATTAGTACACTAAAGCAAAACGGTGTAGCTTAGGAAGACGCAATATTACAGGGGTGCGAAGATGCAAGTGAGACTTGTGTAACGCATTTTTTTCCGATTTCGGTAGACCACTGCGGGAAGACACCGAGAGCTAGCGGCCTTGAAATGCTTGTGCATATATAGCGCTCAAGGTACTTCACGATCACGTGCTCAGAACTCTTCAGCTGCCTAAACTACCTTAGCCTCAACTGCCAGTTTAAAGAGGCGGAAGGTAGCGGTTATAGTTTCTTGCGCTCTTATTAGCCCAGATTTGAGTGTTCGACACTGCCGTTCTGTTCGGCATGAAAAAAGAAAAAAGCTATCGAATGGTGCCAATTTCGACCCATTTTGAAAATATTGATTTTTTGACAGATTCGCATCGAGGACGATGCCGCTCGAGGCCGCGGCAGAGGGACGTTGACGTCATTGAAAACCGATATCTTCGAATTGGGCCATTCTTGATACCATTCGATAGAACTCTTTATGCCGAATTGAATGGTTTCATTGGAAGTAGGAAAAACTGTAACGTGGGCGAGTAAGAGCAAGGAGAACATCGACCGTTGTTGTCCTAAATGACAGCGCGGGCGTGTTCTAAGCACGATAACGCTGTGATGTGTGAACTTTTCCGGTTGCAGCTGGGTTTTGTAGGCAGCAGATTGTTCTAGTAGTGCGCTGAAATACAGCAATGTAGCTTATGATTATACAAAGTTAGCGCAGTGCGAAAATGCAAGCTAACCTTGTGTGACACGATTTTTCCCTATTTCGGTCGACCCCTGCAGGAAGAAGCCTAGAGCTAACGGCCTAACAATATACAAGCCAGTAGAACGCCTAAGGTTCTTTACGACGATGTGCTCAGAACTCCCTAGCTGGTTAAAATTGTCTTAGCACCAGCTGCCATTTTAGGGCGGCGGAGTTTGAGCGTTTGAAGTTTCTTGCGCCATTATTCGCTCACATTGGAGTTTTCGACACTCGCATAAACACCGTTGGCTTCACCAAGAAAAGCTCTATCGAACGATGTTAATCTTGACCAATTTCAGAAAAATTCGATTTTTTGACAATTTCCCATCGAGGACGGGGCTCCAGGCCGAGCCTGCGCGGACGTTGACATCATCGAAAATCGGTATTTTCGAAATTGACAATTTTTTGTCCAAAATCATCTTGGGGTTATTTGGTCCGCCACAGGTTTTGGATTTTCGTTTGGATAATTGAGGGTGATCGGGCCAGGATCACCGATTTTGCTCAAATTTCGTATAGGGGCGGGGACTTATTCGGGTTGCCGAACACGATGGCGAAGTCCACTTGGACTACGGCAGGAAACCACCCATACCGATAACTGAGGGTGATCGTTGATCCTGACCCGACCACCCTCAAACGGGAAGTATCCTACTAAAATCGACGGAATTTTCAGAAATGCACGTCGGATTTGTAATCAGCGCCTCAAGTACTCGTCTAGATGATTTTGGACGAGGATTGCATGAGGAAATTTTGCCAATTTCGAAAATATCGGTTTTCGATGACGCCATCGTCCGCGCTGGCTCGAAATAGGTTGCCCCCGTTCTCGATGGTAAATTGTCAAACAATCGAATTTTTTGAAATTGGTCCTAAAAGGTCGTGAGTGACACCATTCGATAGAACTTTTCGTGATGAAGCTAACGGTGTTATTGCGAGAGTCGAAAACCCAAATATGGGCGAGTAAGAGGGCAGGAACCGGTGAGTGCGGCACCCTAAAATGGCAGATGGTGCTAAGGTAGTTTTGGCAGCTGCGGAGTTGCGAGAATATCGTCTTAAAGCAGCTTAAGTGCTCTACTCGCCTACGCATTCACATGCCATTGGCTCGCCGCAGTGGTCGACCGAAATCGGCAAAATTTGGGTCGCACAAGCCTCACCTTCATTTCCGCAGCACTGTAATTTAGTCCATTCATGAGCTACACCGTTGTGCTTTAGAACACGTCAAGAACCTTGTGCTGCCTACAAAGCCTTTGGGTTGCAACCGGAGATATTCGAACTGATAAAGTTATTGCGCTACGAACTCACCCGCGTGTGCATTTGCGAGCGGTCGCCCCACTCCATTGATGGGTTCTATTCTATATGCATTGTTTACAGCATACTCTAAAGCCTTAAAGAAACAGAGTTCAGCAATTCCTGAGTAGGGTAGCCGGAAATTCCTGATAAAACTCCCCAAACGCTCACTCTACAAGCTGTCGCATACACTCAATTGATAGGTTCGATTCTAAATATATGCATTGTTCACGGCGTACTCGTCTTACCGGGATAGAGTACAGCAATTTCTGAGCAAATTTCTAATCTGATCTAATTGCAAATGGTTCTATCGTATATGCATTGTACACGGCGCACTCTCCCTTCTCGCTCCATAAAACCTCTTCATTTCTATAAGCTGCTGCCAGGGTGTGCACTAAAGCACCTAAAGAGGGTAAGCTTTGCTGTTTAACACGACATTTGAACCGCTTCCGCTCACTCGATTGGTAGTTTCGATCATATTCATTGTGTACGGCGCACTTCGAAGGCTCGCCGGACTGACTGCAGCAAAGCCTAAGTAGGGCGGCCGGAAATTTCTCATAAAATTCTCCAAACGGTGCAAGATAGTTTCGAAGGCTTTACATTTTCCACTAAACGAAGATAGAAACCCAGTGGACATGATTTCGCCCATTCGTTTGATAGGTTCGATCCTGTATACATTGTGCACGGCGCACTCTCGAAGCATTCCAGGCATGACAGAGCAGTGATAACGCACGCCATGCCATGTCACATGCACGTCCTGGAAAATAAGGTGCTCTAATCGCAAGAGCCTGCTCCAGTCATTTTTAGGCCACCCACGGCGAAAACGCGGTGGTCTGGTAAAGTTTTATATAGGCTTGTGTAGATCTCGTGGAGACGAATCTAATGGTATCAACAGTTACCCCAAAAAACTTAAAATTAAAGAAGTAATGAGCATGCGACGGTTTGCCACGGATTTTTCGGTCGGTTCAGGTACGCACACTCAGTCTGACAACCTGGGTTTCTCTAGACTATCTAGCCTACAGCTATCGCGCTCTAAATGTTCTGTTGTTGTGCTTGGAGTAGAAATGCAAAACAGAGTTTTTGCCGCAGTATACCGGAGGCAAAAACGGTGTTTTGAATTTCTACGACTGTGGTGCTAGTCGGCATGACGCGGTGCGACACTGCAGGTCATGTGTCGCAGTGCGTCGGCTCCGATGGCAGGCGGATGCTGGGTGGCGCCGCTGACCTGAGGAGGCGGTGCTTAAGACCCATTCCGGCTTTTTCTTGTCTGGTGACTCGTACCCATCAGGCCCACGTAGGAGGATGTTCGAGAAAGCGCAAGTCCCTATGTCAGCACCATACATGACCTCATTAGTGCCTAAGAAGAAGGACTGTTACCTAGAATTTGGGTCACATAACCCTTAGATGCAATTGGAGTTCGCGTTTTTAATCGGCCTGCTGGTTTATTTATGTTTTTAGAGAAATGGTAGCCGATATTCCTTCGAGATTAAGGCTCACTCCTTTGGGTCTTATTTAGCCACGAACGCGGAAAGGACTCCTATGGCGGACAACGACGCAAGGAATATGCGACTTCAACGACGAAACGCATTTAGAATTGATCAAAATCTGTTGATCTGTTGTAGAATCTACAAATGTTCGTGTTTCTAGTATTGCAACAAGTGTTAACTATAGTTCTTTGTACGTTAGCGTAACTAAATGTATAAGGATCATAGAATCATGATTCTCCGCATCCTGGTCTGAATGTGGTTATCTGCCAATGGTATGTCTGTCAGTATTTGCACTCTTAGAATCCTACTATATATAAAGGAGCACGTGTGTGTGTGTGTTTGTGTGTGTGTGGTGTATGTGTGTGTATGCGTGTGTGTCTCTGTGTGTGTGTGTGTGCGTGCGTGCATGTTTGCGTGCGTGCGTGCGTGCATGCATGCATGCATGTTTCCGTCACAACTGGAATGGGGGCACCGAGTAGCCGAACACGTCGGCAACCGTGCATGGCGAGCCGTAGACGTGCCGAACATGTTACCGACCGCGCATGGCGAGCCGTAGACGTGCCGAACATGTTACCGACCGCGCATGGCAAGCCGTAGACGTGCTGAACACGTCGGCGACCGTGCCTGCGCATTTGATGACCATCGAAGGGAAGCGCTGACAGCAGGGAAGGCAATCGATATCGATAGATATTATCGATTTTTGTGGATATCGTTCGAGCGGCACGAAACTTAAGCCCTGGGGGTAATCGAGGTCGCTGAACACGAATCTGAAGTCCGTTTTTGAACTGTCGATCGCCATCAATCGATATTGGGCAAATAAGCGTTTTTGTGGATGTCGTCCATTTTTTCGCTTTTTTTCTAACTTTCCCTAATCGACGTAGTTAAGATGTCCTTACTAAGGAAACCATGACATAGGTGGCAGCTACAGTTGATGATGAGAATTGTATTGTCACGGCGAAGCCGTCAAAAAGCCGTCGGTGCGGTCGAGAGGCCGCACGAACGGAGTGAAGCGAGGCTCTTTAACGGAGCCAAAACACAGACTGAATGCCATTCATGAGACCCCAATATGCCTTTTCTGCACCAGATCGCCTTTTTGTCATTTCGCTGCCCACGCTAGCATTTCTTTTACCACCGGGAAGCTTCGGTATAACTTAATAAAAGACAGTAATCTATGGAACAAGATCTATAACAATCTAGCTCTGCCTTTCTAGGGTGTTTCTCCTTTCGGTGAACGAATTCTTAGGGAAGCAAAGGGTGCTTCACTGCCATTATACCTTTGTTAACGTCCTTTAGTCTCGTGAAGGAAATGCATGGAGCAGTCTTCGCGGCGCTTGAACAACGGCATCTGAGTCTGGACACCGTCTTCCACAGCCTCGGCTCGGTCCTCGCGCTCAGCCTCAGTAGCACTTACCACTCACTGGACTCGCCACGCTCCACTTCATTAGCCCTGATTTAACGTGGAGTAGAGAATGTCGGCCACGGAACGGGAAGCCCATTGATCAAAATCGATCCACCACAGTTGATAATTATCGATCCCCTTTCGCAATTTACCAAATGGTAGAGGAGTAATGATAATTTGAAGCCTTCGTATCTGCCGCTCTGTCGAACGTAGCTGACAGTGGGTGACAAAAAAATAAGTAAATGCCAATTATTGAGTGACCACAATGAATAAGAGGGTTCATTTGATTTCTCGAATATTAGACTATTTGAAATTCGATTACTCGAATCTCAACTTTTTGAAAACTCGAATGATATTCGACCATTCGAAACTCGAAATTTTTTCTCAAGGACAAAGGTATAGTGGGCAGATGCTTTGTGAGGGAGGTGTTGAGGTTTCAGTCCCTGGACGGTGGAGCCGTTTTGCATTGTTTTGCTCTTCATGCTGTAACAACACAGAACTGCTTCTCATGAAAAGTGTTCCTGATAGTGCGGATCAAGGCCAAGTAGATGGAGAGGTGATGAATTTCAATAATGCGCATCTCGATGCAACCTTAGATTTTTCTCATCCAAGCATTAGTAGGGAACACCACTAGAACACCACAAGAACATCCGGTGGTGTCTTCTTACCTTCATAGTACTGTGAGTTTGGCCTTTCCTAGTCCTTAGCCCCTTCCCGAAAATTCCGGGCAATGGTGTCCATCAGTGGTTAGCCGATCTAACAACTTGACACGATGCTAGATGAAAACGCATCGATTTTTTTTCTTGGAGCAATTCTTTCTACTTCCATTCCTCTACATTAAATAATTAACAGATGCTGTGGGTTTAGTTTAATTTTATCCACAAATGTTTTTCAGTAACAATAGCGCGTGCGACATACAGGCGAAAAGAATCCGCACTGTTGCAAAGGCGTTAAAAGACACCAGCGTGTTCAGCGAGGGATAGAGCATCAAGCTGGTTAACAGAAGCCTAACAGAAGCTATTATATACTCTTTTACAAGGCCTGTTCTGGTGATCAGGATGACTACATTCTGGGAAATGGGTGAGTAACTCGGTAATTGAAACGTTCGGTAACGCTCTGCTATATCCAATCGCAAGCGCAGTAGCACTAGGAAGGAGAAAAGAAATCGAAAAACACCTACGGTTATCCTCCGTTATGAACGTTTCAAATCAATAACTTCCTTCAAGCCATTAGGCACACCACTGGTGTCCTTCCTTCAGAGACCAGGGCCGGATTCATCAACGGCTTACAGCAATATAAGGCCCTGTTTATACAGTATTATAAAAATCCGACTCTTGAATTTGACACCGTAACCCGGCGTTCGATTAGGGCGCGGTTGCGAGCGCGGCAGGGCAGATTCAAAACGGGCGCGAATGTTTCCATACTTGGTTCACGTGTGAGTCATGAGCTCACGGTCGCGATAAGTAAGTCTCCAAACACGATGTTATGAAATCTAGAAGGACTGAGACCGACCACGTCACTCTAAGGCCGGTTGCATTGACTCGTCTAGGAGGATACACTGAAGCCGTTGCGTGCAATTATAGGAGGGAAATATTTTCTAAGGAGTGAAGGAGCTAATCACAACTCATACGCTGCAAGCAGATAACTTCTTTAACGACACTCCAGAGCTATCTAAGGATGAACGAAAGCTCTCTCCCTTCTTTGAGGCTTTCGAGATCTAACTAGACACTTGAATGTCCTCATAATATTCATAATAGAGGCCTACCAACGCTCCTAAGATCATTCGTACCGTCTTTGCGACAGTGAAGTGGCATGAATCGACACATTCCCATTCTGTGTACATATTCTAGGACAGCTCGAAAAGCTGGAGAACTCAACTGAGATGAAGAATGTTGGTCATATATGTCCCAATTTCCTCTCCATGAGCTCATGAACACTTTCTCATTCTCAACAGTAAGATGTTCCGTCTAATGAAGAGGGTGAGGCTCACCCTATAGGACAGCACTATGCAGTGTCTTGTGTTATACTACTGAGCTAGGCCATTTCTAATGCTATTCGACATACATACGCCTTCTTATCAAGGCGGATAGCCACTGTACATGTTGACTCCCCCTCCCAAACAAGCCAATTTGCGCTTACAGCCATGTGCCATATGCTAAATATGATCCTGGCAGGTCCAAAAACGCCTCGAAAGAACCTCGCTGACTACCTGGAAACGTCCAGGACTCAATTTCTGACGTTAAGCACAGAAAATAAGGGCTTGGTGTCTGATGCAAAAGCTACCATTACGCACAGGTCTTCCCATTTGAAGGTAAATATGATAGACCTGTCCCAATCCCTGGTTAAGATGCTCGAAACACCCCGTATACTGATACAGGATGCCGTCGAGGGTATGAAACGATTGCCTTCCCGAGATCTCTTAGAATTTTGGCCTCTAGATGTTTCCATTGTGAGGTAGTCTTCATCAGATACTTACCAGTCCTACCGTCCAATAGACTCATCTTGTGGAGGGGCTCCAGACGCTATAAACTCCTTGAACGAGGTCTATTTGAACATCTACAAAACATCCTTCCTTGCAAGCATGCTAAGTTAAGGACCAGTGTTACGTCACAGTTGATCATCAGAACAAGGTACAGAAAGTTCTGCTAAGGAGGCCAAGGTATTCGAGATCCGCTCGATTAGTCCTAACATTACCCTCCACCGCTGCGCGGATCCTTCAAAACATCGTGATAGTAGAATGTTCGACGCGCCTGCCGACACCCGCTATATACTGTGCGATTACGTCACGAGTTTAAAGGACCGACCGCGCCCTAATCGAACGCCGGGTTACGGTGTCAAATTCAGGAATCGGATTTTTATAATACTGTCCCGTTTATACTTCCGACGCCGAGCGACGTGACGGCATGTATAGTGGCCAAATTGATCGATCGCATGCCTTGATCAATGTGGGCACAATACGTGGCATCGCGTCGCGCTGCGATGAAGTATAAAGGGGCCTTACGACGAAATTACTGCCGAAATCCTTGATAGCGCGGCTTCAACATTTCACCATATCGCTTGTTGATGTCTATCAGGGATTTCGGCAGTATTTTCGCCGTTATATTGCTGTAAGTCGTTGATGAATCTGGCCTGAGGAAGGGTGAGATAGCCCCATGGTCTGATGAAGATGAGTTTCTGGACCACATCTGCAAAATTGGAGCTTAATATTGCGTCTACGCGTGTTCAGAATGCAAATCTTGAGGGCCAGTCAAACAGAATAGCATCACTTGTACTTTATATGGGCTTCTTTGCTGCGAATGCAAGGGCGAAGACGACGAGGAAAGGCATCGACGGTGCGCCGCAAGTAGTCCACGTCGACTTCGTTCTATGCTTTGACCTTCAGTGACTTGATACTTTTGTGCATTTAACATGTAAGAGTGTTACATAGTCTTCGAGGACCTCCAAAGTGCTAGTTCCTGCGGAAGGCTCGCTGCTAGGAAGGCGCATCCGGCCAGTATCATGGTTTGTGCATTCATCACAAGCGCCTCTCGTTTTCGTGGATACAGAAGTGAAGATAAACCAGTAGAACTATCTGTATTGATGTCCTAAAGAAGCAATGGTTCCTTGGCTCAAATTTCACCCGCAAAGTAAGCCGTATCTCTTCCAGCAGGATTAGACTCCTGCGCAGAGTCGAGGACTGTTCAGGACTGGTGCCGCGCCAACTTGAAGGACTACATTTCGGAAGAGGAATGACTTCGGTATAGACTGGATTTGAACCCACTGATCTACTCTATATGGAAAGTTTTGGAGAGCAAAGCTTGTGCTACTTCCCACAAAAGTATGAAGTTAGTGAAGGATGATCTGGTCAAAGCATAGAACGAAGTCGACGTGAACTACTTGCGGCGCACCGTCGATGCCTTTCCTCGTCGTCTTTGCCCCTGCATTTGCAGCAAAGAAGCCCATATAAAATACAAGTGATACCATTCTGTTTGCTAGCTCATTGTTGACATTTTGTATATAAACTTATTAAATTTTATAATGTGTTGTCGTTTCTAACGCTTACGTTTAGTGCGTCAATACGTTTTACGCACCCTGTAGATAACGTCTAATGCGGAACTCCTCGCTCAATCTGACGGAATAATTTATGTTATACGGCTGTAAGCTCCGTCCCTTATCGCTGTCTTTGATGCTCTGTATCAGCGGCTGCGATCGAGGAATAAACTGGTGAACCACCGAGTCGTGTCAGCCGAGAAATGCTTTATGGCACCCTAGTGCATCGGCCACACGAATTACACGAAAATTTTCCCCTCTACGTACTTCTTCCCCACAGGTCGAAGTACATAGCTAGGTCGTGATCTCGTGATCAGGCATTCGTAGCCTATCACATTTCTGAGTCAGTCATTTCGGATTGTACCAACTACAAGTGTTTTATAGCACATTGGTGCCACCATGTCGCTCTACTTTCGCAAAGCGACTCTGAAGCGCGCTTGCCATCATCTTGAAGCGCAACTAACCACATTCCGATCTTTCACAGGAGTAACGCAGTACCCGGACGATGTAACAGACAAACACAAATACTGTATAAAGATATCCGGCTCAATCAAAAATGCCATTGCGCTCCTTGATTTGTCTAGAAACGATGTGCTAGAAGTGCTTAGAGTAGTTGAAAGGGAATACGCAGACACGAAAAAATCCGACAAGAAAGAGTTCTTGGAGGAATTTCAAGCAATCGAATCTGAGCTCTCATATGACGCAACCCTCTAAGGGGCAGATGCAATGCTTTCCGCTTTCAAAACGCGATATGTGGAAGCCCAACATGAGCTTGCAGCGCTATCCGCTATGTTGCCTAGCATTTCTGCACCACAGCAGCCGAAACAAACAGGTCACACGCTAGAATAGGACCCCGCATCGCTCACTGAGGTTCTTCGGAAAGAAAATGTGGGGAATACACGGACACGGAAGAAAGTCTGAGGAATGCCAAGTCACCGCAAACACAGATGCGCTCAAGACTCATTTCTTAAAGCCTCCCAACTTTTCAATTCCAAAGTTTGATGGCAAGACCGACTTCATAGAGTATTGGGCCATTTTCGAAACAATGGTTCATGAAAATCAATTAATCAGTGACACAGAAAAACTGATCCTGCTCAAAGAAAGTTTGACGGGACAGGCTGCAGTCACCATAAAGGGTATCAAAGTTGGGCCACAACATTATCAGTGGATGGTGAATACAATCAAAAAGAAGCACGGTAACGTGAGCAACGTGCGAGCGCGTGTTATACAACGCCTCACCGAACTTCGACCAGCAGAAAGTAACATCTCTTTATGTGAAACCGCGTTTGACGAAATTCGACCATTAATACACGAAGTGATCTCCTCTGGCTTCAATATAATTGAGGTGCATTGTGTGGATCGAGAACCTCCTCAAGAAGCTCCCGCGAAGCATCGGTTAGGAGTATTTCAAGGAAAACAAGAATGACACGTGCACCATAGGTCAAACGTTAGACCTACTTGAAAAAGTGATTGCACGTTCAAAGTATATCTGGCTAGGCAATAAGAGCTATGAGCAGAAAGAAGAGCGGCGTACGAACCTTTCCAGCAAGGCGAAGTCAAGCGTCTTTTGTGACAAGCAGGAGTGTGCGTTTAACGGTTAACGATTTGCCGGTTTAACGAATTTACCGGCATTCTCGCGATGAATTCGCTTAACGAAAATTTCCGGTAAATTCCCAAATTTAACGGAAAACTTAACGGCTTTTACTATACATGCAAAATCATGTTTGTATCTATCGAATGGAGGAGAAAATATGCTACCGATCTTAGTTTAGAAGTGATTGCTTCTATCTTCCCCGATAACTTGCTATTAGCGTTCGTGGTCCTCAATCTCATTAAAACATCCATGACGACATCACCAGGCGGAGATGGTGCACTCCAGTGTTGGAAGAGCGCTCCCCTGCAACAGTACCTCCCGCTGAGATTCACACAACAATTTTGAGATATAGAAGCTCACAGATTAGGCCTATGTTATACTTCGGCGACGCGTCGGCGACGCTGTGTTGCGCGGGCTGCTGCGCACTGCGTAGCAGCCCGCATAACACTGTCGCCGACGTTGTCGGCAACGGCGTCGCCGAAGTATAACATAGGCCTTAGACGACCGCTAGAGGAATGAGTTCAAGATACGTTCTTGTTGTTCCCATAATCTAGTCCAGGATGTAAGGCACCGGATTCTACTCGACTACTCTACCCAATCTTTTGGTGGTCTCTTAAGCTATTTTCCTGTATAAGAAAAAGAAAGAAAATCGCCATCATGTTCTTTTTTTCTGAGGTGTTCGATTTTGCTCCAAAGCACAGCTAAATGGTTTAAAAAAGTAGTAGTTGAAGGTGTAATTCACTCTTTCATCGTTGGGAAAGATAATAATTGTGATAAATTCAAAAAGCAGTTAGTCTTCTGTTAATCCAAAAGAAGTGTGGCAATATTCGATCGAATGTCGGATGTTCCAGAAATGCTTTTGTAGAGCTTCAGCTAAGCTTCTGTCTTTTCTAAGGCATCCACAATACAGATCTTTATACATACTTGTGTGTTGTTGCGCTTCCGCTTGTTTTGTTTGTTGAAGGTATTCGTTGCTTTTAGGGCGTTGTCTGTTTTAGAATGGCATATGCGTGACAAAACAAAGTTGTTATGGTATACTGAACGCGATTGTATTGTTTTCGCTTTTTTATGTCACCTACCCTTAAAACTATATGTTTTAAAGCGAATATTGAAATTTAAAAAAAAATTTAAAAAATTACCGAATTTACCGGAATTTATTGGCGGATTTGGGTGTTAAAAATATGCGGGAAAAAAATTTACCGGCGGCAAGTCAGCGCACACCCCAGGTGGCTAGACAAAGCATAAAACGTTTCAATGCCAATTGGTAGTAGATGTGAGTGCTCGTCGAAGGATAGTGATAGAGAACAATTAGTGCTGGAAATGCTATCTCCAGTGACCACAAAAGCAACGAGTGCTCACGCTTGAACTGTCCTTGCTGTGGCAGACTTCATGACAGTTCTCTGTGCGTGCAAAACGCCACAGTAATACAACAATCACCATCTGTTCAGCGCCGTGCCAAAATGGCTCACAGTAACGCTCACACTGGAGTAGCAGTGCAACATTCATCGTCTGAAACTCCACTGTTTATACAACCTGCCGTAGAGCAGAAGTCGATTCCATCAGAGGTTACGAAGCCGGTTACAGCTGCTGCAGCAACCCCTAATGCTATCCTATCCAAAGCAATGCATCTAACGCAATCGGTGTGGGGAAAGAAATATCCCAAGACCACGAGCAAATTGTGCTGATGACCGCAGAGAGCCTAGTCTCGGATTACAAGAGTGAGGTTTACGAGAAGGCGCTATTCTTTTTCGACACGGGTGCTCAAACAAGCTTAATCGACGAATATTCCACCGAACGACTAGCACTCCGCTTTCTCCAGTCCGAGCAGTGTTCTCTGTCCGGAATCGGCGGAATAACGGAAACTTTCATATCTCACAGGGTTGTCTTGGATGTGAGGAGTGCTCACGGAGGAGAACTAAGGTTCTCGTTAAGGACCAAACCCACCCCCGTTAAGGGGTTTATCGGTATTACTCGTTGACAAAGATGTCAAGTTCATGGAGCAAAACAACATATATTTATCCAACTGCCGCGTTCGGGGAGAAATTCAAACTCCTCAAATTTTGATAGGCATCTATCTGTATACTTCATTTGTCCTCGAAGACACTGCACCATTGCCTATGCCATCCAGATTACGAGTCGCTAAGACAATATTTGGATTAGCCGCATATGGACGGGGAGAAATGAACGAACAGGCTTATTCCAAACCACAACGACCTCTCGTGCAGTACCATTGTTTCAGACTCCAAATCAGATTTGGAAATGATCAAAACGATGCTCGAACTTGAAATCTTAGGAAGCACAAAAACAGAAGGCGTTGACGAAGAATGCAGATATGCATACAGAGCCAAATACACCCAGTCTATCCATTTCGAAAAAGAGTGGGTAACCGCGCTTTTTCCTTTAAAAGCGAACATAACGGAATTAAGCAATAACCGGAACTTGGCTGTCAAGCGCCTGATAGCTCAAGTCAGGCACCTGAATTCCTTCCCAGAACAAAAGAAATGGGATGCTAAAACCATCAAGCAATACCTTCAGGATGACTTCATAGAAGAGGTTCATGAACCTGTTACAGACTCCGTTGGGACGTACTACATACCCCATTCAGAGGTCTGGCGAGAACACAAAGCGACCCCCCTCCGCATTGTGCTCGATGCATCCTCCCATCAGCGGGGAAAGCTATCCCTTAATGACGTTTTGTTCACTGGGGTGACCTTCGTAAGCAAGATTCACGATATTTTCGTAGCAAGTCGAGAGCCTCCGATCATTTTGATCGCAGACATTCAAGCAGTGTTCACCCAGGTACGCTTACAAGGATCTTATAGAGATCTCTGTCGTTTCTTATGGCTTAACGATTCAGGCAAACCTCCGATTGCTTCCAACCTTGTAGAATACCGCTGAAAAAAGAGTTTCTTTTAGAACAACAACCTTCTCTTGTATCTTAAACATGGTAATTTCCGCTACCTTAGAAATGTTGACTCCCCAGTGGCTAACGAAATTCAACGGTATCTTTACGTAAACAATATTTTAATGACTGCTTACACAGAAATGGAAGCAATCCAGAAATACAGTGAATCAAAAAAATGCTCCATGAAATCGGCATGAAACTTAGGTCGTACATCAGCAATTGCAGTCAGGTTAACTCTCAAATATGTGAAGATGATCGAGCAACCTGCGGCTCTATGAAGCTACTTGGCGTGAACTACGACCCATCCTCGGACAAGTTTTCATTTACAACAGACACAAGTAGTGGTGTCAGAGTGGAAAGAGACACGCTACGTCAGCACCACTCAATATACGATTCTATTGGGTTTGGCGCACCACTTCTAATCAAACAGAAATGTCTACTACGTTCCATTCTTGGTACTGCAAAAGAGTGGAACTCATCCCTTCATCCACAAGTGATTGAGGAATGGAACTTCATTTTAAAGGAAATTGACCGTACTGTTATTGAAATACCACGTGATCTGTCTTAAAATCCATGGCATAACAAGAAAGAATGGAATCAGTTGTGGATTTCCGCTCATGCAAGTGGCACGGCCAGTATGTGTATTCATGGAACACAATCCGGAATCAATTTCGAATCTTCTAAGCGAAAAAACGAACTTAGCTACTAAGAAAAGAACATTGTCCAAACCGCGACTTGAACTTCTAGCTCTACCGTTAGCCCTAAGGCTCGCGGAATCGATCTCTAATGCGCTTCCAGTAGGTGTAAAATGGATCAATCGTCAGCGACAGCTTGACAGCACAGCACTAAACAGCTTGACAGCGAGAAAGCTTCCTCTGTCTGTAGTAAATCAAAGAGACCGAATAAAAACCATGTTTCACAGGCTCACTGCTCTTCGTTATGAGGTTAACCTATTACACGGCCGAAGTGAAAGCAATCCCGCTGACACTGGGACTTGCGGAGTTACCAACAGCCAACTTCCACTCGCAGACTGGGTCAACGGCGCGCAAGGCTACTCGCAGGCAAGAACATTCTAACTAATTTGAACTTAACATAGTTTACATCTCTTAATACTGCCGAGGAAGAGTGAATCATTTGCGCCCCAGAAATGAGCTTGAAATCTGACACGGAGAAACACTTTGATCAGATAATCGATCTTCGTCGCCACAGCAGTTTTTCAAAGGCTCTGCGCGTTACGACGTTAGTCGGGAAATTCCTTCGCCGTGTGTGGTAGACAGAGTGAACATATCAGCCGATAAACCAATTAAACCTTAGGTAGTACTCGAATTTGATCCAGACTCTCAAATCACTGCTGAAGACATGAACATTGCTGAGAAGATAATCTTCCAACTCGAACACAGTCAACTAAATCTAAATAAACTGAAATCTCGACATCAGGACAAGAACATAGTGAGATACCAAGATCAAATAATTCGATGTTCGTCTCGTTTAAACAATGCAAATTTGCTTTACGATACGAAAAATCCCATATACATTGCGCCGAAATCCGAATTAATGCGCCTCCTCCTTTTCCACCCACAGGAACAACGCTCACTGCGGAAGAAACCATCTTCTTGCCTTAGCCAGGCAAGGGTTTTGGTTGTCACGCCTATCAAAAGTACTATGACAAATTTTAAAGCATGGCACAGTATGTCGAAGAGCCCAATTGCTACCATTTTGCACACCTTTAATGCGCCGTTACCCATGGATCGAGGCCGAAGAACCAGGCCATTCGAAAATACAGGTTGCGATGTTATCGGGCCATATACATTACTGGACAGCTCAAAAGCTTATATATGCCTGCTTGACGAGCTCCTTCCTTGACAGCTTCATACGTTTCATCGCCCGAAGAGGCGTCTCCAAGCTCGTGCGCACTGATTGCGGCACGAATTTTAAGCTTGGAAACAAAGTTATCGATTCGTTGTTCTCGAAAGATTCTAACACTGATAACTTCTAACACTTCACACCTCCTGCGCCCAGCAGCGACTTACTTGGGTTTTCAACCACCCGGAGCCCCTTGGATGGGTGGGGTTTGGGAACGCCTAGTCGCATCGGTAATACTCGCGCTCCAAAAAAGCATTGGCCGGAGAAAGCTAACCATCGCAGAAATGCACAGTGGTTACAAGAATCGAAGCGATACTAAATACGCGACTGCTAACAGCAGTGAGCACATCAGACATATGCGCCGTGTCTCTACGCCCCGTTGATTTCCTTCAAGGAAACATAAGCTTCTCCTTGCCTTCCGTAGATGAAATAATCGAAAAATACAACGCCTCACACCACGATCAGACTGTTTGCAAAGCCTTCGTCAAGCCAAGAAGGCGCTCGAGTTCTCAGATCGAAGAGCTGATAAGTTCTGGGACGTGTGGAGCATGGAGTATTGACCATTCTGAGAGATACACACACATTCCGTTTCAGAGATAGACGAGTTAATGCCTGTCCGATTCCTGATGAAGGCGAGATCGTTTCCATAGAACCTGACATCATACCTAGAGGACACTGGGCGGTAGAACGAATCACCGAGCTCGTTCCCAGTGCCGGCGGAAAGATTCGGTCAGCCAAAGTGAAACTCCCTCATAAAAACGTACCAATACAGAGGCATTAACAAAGCTTTACCCTATGGAAATCAGAGCTATAGATCAAGAATCCCATTCGCCGCAGTCGACATCCCCAAGCGCGTCTCCGTCAGCGCACTTTTCCCGACAGAGCCTGCAGCGCAAAGCCAAAACAAAAGCGCGAAATGGCATTCTGCGACAGCTGCATGCTGATAGCGGCGAAGATGAGAGCCTCGAAACTCAGGAAAGAACAATGAACCTTAGAGGGAGCCACATCAACATATTGCCATACATACTATCAATCCTGCTGCCAGCTCAGCGATCAGTATCAGCACAGTCAATTCAAAAATCAATAACTTGCTCCAACGGAATAGTAACCGTAGAACCAATGTCATCTCTGTTTGAGCTATGTTTGGGCAGAATGTGCCGAGAGTTCAACTACCCCAACGAGGTCAAGTAATACAAAATTCCAGGCTTACCAATTCCTCAACGGTTTCAAGTGGTCTTACGCTCCAACACTAGCATTGAATCTCGATCATGTCAGTCAACTCCCTTCTGCAAGTACAGCTCCAGCTTCCCATCTAAGCGACTCATCGCCAACCCCCAATGTTGGCCCACCGGGGCGATCATATCAGTTTCGGTTATCGTTTACCTTTTCGGACTCACAGCGCTTCTCATCAGTTGGATCGCTTTCGGCACTAAACGGAAATCTCGGCAACGCTCTTCACCGGACACCACATCTATAGAACTTCACGTTCGAAACCAAATCATAGTAGAACTCAGTTCTCCTTAGACACCTTCACTCCCGCTATGGTCAGACCCGAGACTCTAGGCGTAATCATGACTTAAGTGGGTCCTTGTTCTACTTCCTGTCAAGACGGATACACACGTCAATCCATAAAACTGGTTTGTACAGATCGCAGTGTTTGCAAACATCATTACCAAAATGAACTGTTATTTAACAGCGTGCTATCCAGTCAGTGTATTGAATTGCATCATGCAAATGCAAGCGTGGGATACATCAAATCTTTCGTAGACCCACGAACCAGCAGCTTCGTTGCTCAAAAGTCTCATTTTTTGGGCAAGAGATACGCAACACCGAGTTGAGTACGTAGTGCGCTGTAGAGGGATGAGTTCCTGTGTTGGCACCACCTGCGAAAGCATGGTCCCAAACGACACCATTTCCGAATTTAACCACTCCATGGTGTCCCTGGCTACTCAGAGTGCTCCATTCAGTGCAGCGGCTTCTTTGTGCAATTCCGATTTTCATTCTTGCACCTTCTATCGCGTAATACATGTACCGATATCACCGGACAGGTACGAAATTTTTGGGTGCCCAGAATGGAATCCAACAGTAAATCTTGACGTTTCAATAAAAAACTATAACACAGAACAAAACGGACTCCTTTCTTTGATGCATACACAAAACAGTCATTTGGAGACTGACTTCACAGTAATATCACTCCAAAAACCATGGTGATGCCCTACAAAGCATTTGCGCAAGCCGCGATCGAAACATTGTTCCTCCCACAGGACTTCGTATTCGCAAAAAAAAATGCAGAAAACAGCATCAAGCACGGAGTAACTTCCGCACTTGCGAAAATGGAACTGTCACAGCAACTTCCACAGAAGGGGAGATAACAGTGCTGATTAGTTGATGAGACAACTGGAAAGTGCCCATTTGAACCTCGACGAACATTGCACCATTACATCTGGGCAACTTACACGTCAGCGTGCTGCTAGAGCGCTCGACTCCTAAGTCAAACTGCGTCTTTTGCATTGCTGGAAAAAACGTCGATGCGCATCATACTGCTCGATGCCATTGATACCCCGACCCTGTCTCCCGCGCCATGTGCGCATCTGAACTTCGTCTCTGTCACCAATGTCTCCGTCCCGACCACGGCAAGAACTGTCAGGTGACTTGTTCCATTTGTCGTGGCGACCATAATACTGTATTGCGTTCGACACATGGCGGCACGTCTCTGAAACGACGCCACAACTAGCTCGCCTACCTCTGAAGTACAGCGACACATCTTGCTCATCGAATTCTTTCGGTCCGTCGTCTCTTCTCCTTCACCTGCCACCGCCCTCGCCCATCCTCGCCTTCTGCCTACCGTCGGTTCCATACTCCGTCCTGCCCCAATATTCTCGCCTCTGCTGCTCGCAGTCCTTGCTAGTCTACCGTCGGCTGCCTTCATCTGTACATCTTCGTTATTCATCGACCTCCGGCTTACCGCACGATATTCCCCTTCGTCGAGCTTCGTCTGCCTAGTTGTCGCGGGAGAGCTCTGCAGGCAAATCTCTGCCATCGAGCCGCATCCACTCCTCAGTGGCCAACGAAGATGGACAACGACGACAAGCATGGACAGCTTGCAGCACAGAGGCCGTATCGTGATACATTCTGTAGTTTGCTTTTTATGCTCTTCAGTAGTCATGTGTTGCTTTTCTGAGTTACTTTATCTAGTTGTTGTTCCCCCATAACTGGCGGTTCTTTAGTTCTAGCTAATTTGTTTCATTTCGCTTTCTTTTGCTCTGTAACGCAGAGTGTCGCGATCACCGTGACGCTGTAAGCTCCACCCTTATCGCTGCCTTTGATGCTCTGTATCAGCCGCGACCGGCTGCGATCGAGGAATAAACTGGTGAACCACCGACTCGTGTCAGCCGAGAAGTTCTTTATAGCACACTGACGGAATAATTTATAAGTAAGCTTGCATGCTATTTTATTCAAGGAATGTGGAGATGATATCCCCTTACCTCTTAGCCCTATACAGGATTCATTCTTCTCACACTTTGGAGAACATAATATTGGGCCCACTGTTCTAGAGCCGAAATCCTAACCCTTCGCTCATGAAGCACATACTTTACAGACCACGCCAAAAGGTCTTGCTCTGAACCGGCTTTGAAATTTCACCCAGCGCTATTTTCAGAGTTTCAGTTGCGGCAGTAATTTTTGATTTCAACTACCTAAGTCGAGGCACTCCAGCCGTTGTGGTCGTTTTTGTAGGCCCGACCGACTGCTAGGGTCAATCCCTGGGAAGACGGTCCTTAAGCAAGCATCAAGATTCATATCGCTACTCCAAATTCCTCACACGGTGACGGAAGTTCTTAGAGCGATGGCTTCTTAAGCTTTTCCACATAAAGGCATCTTTTTGGGTCTGATATGCAGAGGTTGTCTTATTTAACTCATTTAGTCTTCTCCGGGGGCTATACAGATCAGCAGAAACATCACAAGGTGCAGTCACCTTTTCTACCAGCTGAGTACAGCACAGTACAGCACAGCAGAGATGGTCGTACAGGCTGCTGCAAACTAACGCTGCGCCTTAAGATTGCTGGTTAGAAACTCAACCGAAGACGCCCTCGGACACACCGAGCGAAACTGCTTACAACTTGTTAGTCCATAGGAGACCACGCTGACTATGATGGAGCTCTTCGAAGCCGGAAGATGCTGCGTGCGACCAGACGGATATTGGAGGTGATTTGATAAGTATATAGAACATAGAATATAGAACATTTATTGAGCCGAAACTGACACAAAATCAGTTGATCACAACGCTAAAAAACTTCTTCCATGAATTGCGTAACGCGAAAAGTGCTTTTTTAAAGCGACTCGGCAGTTCACTCACTGAACAAGGTGCTCCACCAAAATATCGTTTATTCTTTTTTAATCTAATTTGCAGTTAATTTCCCAAATGTTCCTTCTGTTTAAGAAAGTATTTGACTTGTAGCTGAACGTCATCGCAAGAATTGAGAATCTGTACAGGAAGTTCATCACAATTTTTAAGAACACGAGCCGAAAAAAATTCGTGAAGCTTTTTTGAGTGTCGTTTTGCATTCGACAGCGGCCATGATTTTTTTTACAAATACAAATGTTCATTCGGCCGTAACGAACACAATACAAATACCAAGTGTAAGACTAGATGTGGTTCTCTCCACCAGGCGAAGGTGAAGGCATTACCTCACTCTCAACATACCGGCAGATCTGTTTTATGGGTCCACGAAAAAGCTTTTTTCAACACAAGTTTCCATGCTAATCGTTCCAGCATTTTCGCAGGAGAGAAGAAAAACTCGAAATCCATTCTCGGTGTTCAGACACGGCCGGGCTGTTCGCTATCGGAGTGTGCAAATTACGAGCCTGGAACGTAATATACAAGTCACGACGACTGTCGTGAAAATATTTGCTGCTGACCAGGCAATGATCAGAAACAGCCTGGAAGTACAACCCTGACTGCGCGTGTATCACTCCTCTGCTACGCCGTGAAAATATTGCGCATAAGTAATGTTTTATTCATCAGTAGAGAAACCGCATATCTCTTCGAAAAAAACGAACAACAATCTGTCACGAGACCTTCGGTGGCTGCTGAAGAAGCGTTAGATCTATAATTTGTACAGCGAGGTGTCGTATTGTTAAATCCGGCGTAGCAAGGATGAGCCTCTTCACGGAATCGATGATCTGAGGTAGAATGGCGGTGACGTTTTCTAGGGACAGAACAGTCTGAATAGGTACGAGACAGATTTGGCGATACGCAAGAAGTTGGAGAGTGTCGCGATCCGGCTGAAAATGTAGACGTAGATGATTTGGATAAAACCCCTGGTTCAATACTGTATCAGGCCGGTCCATAAATAATGAAAAAATGTGCTGCAAGGTTTCTCACCATCGTAGCCTTCATTACCGTTTTGTGGGATGCGTAGCGCATCCTCAAAGATGGCTGACTAACACAGAGTTTTATCCTTTATCTTCCACTGACTATTAACTTCCAGTCGGTCGCCAGGTCAGCCTTTTACCCTCCCCAGACATATCCAATTTAACGACATCGCAGGAAGGTTTCGATGGCTTGGGAGTGACGCGAAGTTGAATCAATTCCCTGAGCACGCGAGTACGTCTCCTGCGACTGTGGTCCACGCGCTATCGGTTGACACGCGATAATTAAAATCCACCATTATTCGGGGACCAAACCAGTATGCAGAAGGACGCTGGCTGACCTCGGAATCCTCATTTTTATCCTCAGTTATCTCGCTTTTGAATGGGTTCGGTCTCTCGCCCACTGGCCTATTCAGTCCGGTCGGCCGTTGTTTCTGGTACGCTGAAAAATGGGTTCGCAGCTTCGACTATGTGCAAGCAATGCCTTGGTGGCATTGCCGTCGCTTCTACGGAGCCTCCATGATCCCATCAACAAGGAAACTCACCAGCAATGGTGCTATTAATCTCGGCGTCAGAAACCAATTTGTAGAGCTTCTCCCCGTCTGACTCGACCAGCATGAACTCGAACTTCTGAACTGTCCGCTCAGTGAGTATTCGGTGAGTCGCGACTCATGAAAAGTACCTCCTCTCGGTGATCCCGCGCTGCTGCCGCGATTCGCTTCTCGGCAATTCTCACCTCCGCCGACCGCAGCAAGGCCACCATTCTGCAGTGGCAGCTGCTCAGTCTGCGAAGGTCGGTTGGACTGCAAAGGGTTCGTTACGAGTGAGCACAACTATCGACGCGAAGCGGCAGTACGTGGACGGCTCTCACGTCTTGCTTGTTGCGGCTATGAAGAGCGAGTGCATCTTGATGAGAGCTGAGGACACGAGTTGCTTGAAGAGGTTCGGCCGAGCAATACCGATTGCTCGACCGAGAACTGCGGAAAGACTTCGACGAGACTCGAACTCCTGCGCAACCTGAAAGCGAAGTGAGGTGCAGTGGCTCGAGACAGTTGCGGCTTGCAATCAGGTCACCCTCTGAAACGTTAAAAGGTGGAAGAAACCCGAATTACCTATGACGACGACGACGCTACTTGAAGGATCTTGATAAACTCGATCCCTCCATGTGCATTTCACATTTATGCATGCATGTGCCTCATGTGGGCCTTGTATTCGGTTGAGGAATAAGTTCGTAGCGTTTCCTTCGAAGACTTTATTTAAACGATTTGCTTTTTTATATCCTCGCTATCATAGTAGTGGAGTTCGATGTAGTCAAATCTTTATTGATTTGTTGATTTATTGATTTGTTTTTTGTTTGAAAACGATATGTATTTACTAGAAAGCACTTTTCTGTACTATAAAATATGTTGTTTGTTTTTTAAAAATAATTCAGCTTTTTTTGTTATTTTTAGGCTTAGAAATGGAAATACCCAGATATGCTATTAGTACCAACTTTATTTTTATATGTTGATTTTTTGTACCACTTTTTTATATTTTTTGATTGTAATTTTAGGGTTTTTAATTTTAAAATTTTTATTTAAAGAATTAGTTTATAAATTTTAGTGGATTATTTAGCTAACAATGAATAATAAAAAGCAACCATAAAATAAATGAAAATTATAAAAAAAAACAATTTACTAATTAAAATTCTATTCACAATAATCATAAATTCTGAAAGAAAGGATAATGAAGGGGAAACCCCTCTATTAGATAAAAAAACTAAAGAAAAAATAATAGAAAAAATTATTCTAAAACCCATAAACCTATTTATAAAACAAATCATACGTCTAGATGAAGTATGGTAATATTTCCCAATCAGGTAAAACATCGAAGTTGAAGTATAACCATGAGCTAACATTACTATTAAACCCCCAATTTTCCCACTTAAAGTTTTAAAACATAAAGATGGCAGAAGGCAAAAATTATCGTTTTCGACATCTGCTCTTCTTCATATTTCGTCGTCTCAAAAGCAGACGAAGCAGCCCGGGATATTTGCGAGGTGTACGGAGAAGGTGTCACAGGCGACTTTGCAGCACGGAAATGGTCTTTGTGAAGTTCAAGAACGGCGACCTCGACCTTCGTAGCGGAAGACCTTCGCAGTATGATGAAGAGCGTCTCAGCGCACTTCTGGAGGAAAGTGGCCGCCAAAGAAGTCATGAAATAGCCGACTAAATGAACTGCGATCAAAAACAGCTTTTCCTTTTAACCATCTCCACTCAACGGGATTTGCCGAAAAATTTAAGCTTAAGTGCTTCACCATTTGACCAAAATCGACAAGAACAACGCCTTCAAATTGCTCCACAACATCATCGAGCAATACGTGGCCATAAACAAGGTTTTCTTGTAGCGAGTCATAGCTTGGATGAGATGAGAAATGGTGCTTACGTTATTATGGGACAAAGAAAGGAGTGGGTGGCTCCAGGTGATACGAAATGCGAAGAAGAACAGGTGTCGAAAATGCTGATTTTTGCTCCCTCCTCCCTTTTTGCTCCCTATTCCATCTCTAAACCTGAAAATAAAAAATCGGAATTATTCTAAAAACAAGTGACACTGCTTTGTAGAGCAGAAGAAACGCTTTTTATTAGGGGGGGGGGGCAAAAGTAATGAGACAAATTGAAGAAAATCTTTATCTCTTTATAACTCAATTACAACTCAACGATGCTGAGGAATGTATTTGCCATTAAGGGCAATGACATTGCTGCCATCGCTCATCCAACTTCCTGATCCCATCCTTCCACAACTGCTTGGACCTAGTGTTGATCACTGCTCGATATGGATGTCGAGGTCTGCTTGGGTTCTTGTGTCCCTTCCGACCAGGAAGTCCTGTAGGCTCAAGAAGTAGTGGTAGTCGCATGGAGAGATGTCCGGCGAATACGGTGGGTGAGGCATGTGAAGGTAGCCCAGCTGGCCAAGCTTATCCGTGGTTACTTGTTCCCGATGGGGTGCGGCGTTGTCGAAGAGGAGAACCTTCTTGAAGCGCTGCGAATGAGATGAGAGCGAGTCGCCGGCCCATCTCTTCTGTTTCGTTCACCATGGCCTTAGAGTTCATCGTAGTGCTCTTGGGAAACAGCTTCCGGTAAACCGATCCACGGGGGCAGACCCAAAAGCTCCAAAGGTGCTTCTCGCCGTGAACATCTCGCTGGTAACAGGTCACCAGGCCTCACCCAGATCGCTGCTTGGCAGGGTTAAGGTAGAAGACGTACTTCTCATCTTGCGTGAATATTGAGCCCAAGCTGCTCGGGGTTGGGAATTGGGCGAGATTTGCGCGACACAGGTCGACTCGTCAGACTGGGGTTTTGGCATGTTTCTGGAAAGGGCGGAAGTGGTAACTTCTCAGGTGGGCTTCAGTAAGAAGCATACAAACATACAAATAAGATAAGCATGAAACCAGACTCCAGTCACGAGATATATGGACACGGCATGGGGTGTCTCTGTCTCGACTTTTGCCCCCCCCCCCAATAGCAAATATAAACAGTTCGTCAAACAATAAGCAAAAAAAAATAAAAATCTCTTCAAAGATAACGCTATGATCTTATACTTCAACCTAATAACAGTAGGTAAGTAAGGCAAATTGGAGTTGCCTCAAAGTAACGAATAGGTTCAGTGTATATTCTCTGTGGTTTACCTAAAAATCTGGAAGACATTAGCAGTGTGCGTAGGCTCAATAAGAAGGGCTACAGCCAAATCGCTGTTGAGTTATGCGATCCTATTAATGAAGTGAATGCGTATCGGCTGCACCTGAAAGCTGGCGTCTAGCGAGTGGTGCAGCATTACACGAACGTCTTCCGGAACTTCACAGGAACCGCACAGAAATTCGGAAGCGGTGAGGATCTTCTCAAGTGCCTTCGGAGGCTGCTCACAAGGACACAGTATGGAGCCAATCATTTGCAAGACCAGCTGATGCGCCAGAAGAGTGGAGATCAGGTGCGAGGCGGACATTCTGAAATGAACCCGACCGTTGTTGGCAGCGAGGGTGTGAAGACAGCATTCGGGGGAGTTCAGGTAGTCGGCGAACCTCTGTTTTTCGCCATCAGCGGTGAATACGAGCTCCAAGTCGCTCTTCGGCTCTTCTCCCGTAATGCCATTGGAATGAGTTCGTTGCTGTGAGTCGACGAGAAACACCTAAACTTCGCAGTCATTGATGGAGAAGATCAACAGTCACAGCCTTTTGTTAGAAAGAAGTTCGATTTGTAGCTGGACCCCGGTCTGCTGATGTTAATCATGTGTTTCCACAAGAATATGGGCTTGTCGTCGGAACTTCCACTTCATATAAACGGTACTCGTTCCCACGCCCTGGAATGCTCCCCTGCATACTAGCAGCAACAGCTAAAAGAGGAATCTCAGTGCTGAAAACGCTGCTGTGCTGAACCCTATTTACGGGACCCCCGTCTTAGCAGCAGTGATCCACGAAGCTTCTATTGGGTTGATGACAAGTTCTCAGATATTTGAGAGTGTACTCAGTTTAGAAAAATTTTCACACCACCGTGAACAACGAACGCAAAATGAATTCTCGATAGACCATTCGCAAGATTCACTTCAATCTCGTTCCTGGCTGGTAGTTTGACTTTGCAATTCATGCCTTCTGAACCCCAAATCTGCAGCGGCGTGGTATCCCCAAGTCTGTCGCTTCTCAAAGGAGATAGATTCTATATAAGGCGGCAATTAGCGACATCCTCCTCGTCTCTGCCCTATGCTGCCGCGTTGCCGCAAAAGTGTGCAGAGGACTCAAAATGCAGTGGGCTCACAAAGGAAGTATTGCCGTTATAGCCCACTGTTTGTTCAGAAAGTCCAAGTACACCTCGGGAGTTAGATTTGGACATGCTGCTGGATAATGTGGAGGCCGATCTACAGCAGGCTAGTCTCGATCTGTCGAACTAGTGCTGGTGCAACCCACGCAGCTGTAGTTCATGGATTGCAGTCGACTGACAAGGACCAAAAACTCGCTCAAATGGTACCCTGCGTCCCGACCCATCGCGACTTGGAGGGCTGGGCCGACATTGCACTCTCTGTCCTGATATTGAAGCGAACCTAGGTTTGATCCGTCGATCTAGCCACCAGCTCTAGGGAGTTCGTACTCATCTAATTTCTAGCGTCATGCTCACTTCGTCGCCCCAACGGAGGAGGAAGAAGACGTCCTAAAACCGTAGGTGTTTGCGAAAAACGATGCTACGCTCATGGCGGGATGTGAGTTACAGGTTACTAGATGAAGGAGCGACAATGACGGAAGATGCCCATCTTAATGAAGCGCAAAGGTCACCTTGAAACTGGAAGTGAACAGCAGACAAATGTGTACTTCCATAGCGGAATTGAGCCAAAAGAGACACCAAATAGATTGAGCAGAAAAGTGCAGCAAAAGTTGGCATTTGTAAAATTGGCGAAAGCAAAACAGAAACGAAAAGAATCAAAAAGTGATATAAAATCAGTTAGCGCAAAGGATCACACCTAACGTTGGCTTTTTGAAGATAGCTGAAGTGACTTCTTCCTTGGTTTGCATAAAGCGAGAATTGCTCTCTTTCCTAGCGATTCTGCGGTTCGTTTGCTGAAGAAGAAGAGGAAGAAGGAGATTATTTACTAGCCAAAGTGCGATGCAGTATACCATTTCCACAAGACATTATGGAATAGATTGGTTATTATAAATAAGATAGTTTCATGAGAATTTCTTTATTCTATTGATTTACTTTTTGAGTCAATAGCATTTGTTTCCGATGAATCAAGTTTCATGAGAATTTCTTTATTCTATTGATTTACTTTTTGAGTCATTAGCATTTGTTTCCGATGAATCACTTGAAATGCAAAATTCTCCTTTTTACTGATTCACTAATCCCTGAAAAGGCTTCTGTCAATGGCAGAAAATGCCTTTTTGCTTTAACAACGTTTCTAACTTGCAGTTGAATCCCTTCGGAAGACAGTGAGTTAGTGTTGGGGGTATCTCGTTCCATGTTTTAACAACTCGGGTCATAAAGGATTCTTGATGTACTTCAAAATGGCGTTTTGAGGTTGAATACAGAGACCATGTTCCCTAGTGACCCCAAATGATGCCGAAACAGTGAAAAAATCGTTTCTATCAACGTCTAAGTGATCACCGACAATTTTATGAACAAGATTTTGATCATAAACTATTCGTCTGAGCGATAATGATGTAGCACCAAGGCGAGTCAAACTTCGTTTGTACGAAACATAGAATAATCCTATTCTGACGAGCACTTGCTGTGTCTGTGTTGTGTCTTTTCTGAACGCCTTCTGTCTGACTAATAGTGCTTTGCTTTACTGGTGACCATAAAGGTGTGCAACACCGTGCTGGAGGCCTTATGTAGATTAAGGAAGCCTAAATAATGTTGCCACGATTCGTTTGGAAGGCATGTAGTTTCCAGTTCGATTTAGCATGAGCAGCAGCAATCATTTTTTCGATATACGTATTCACCAAACGTTAGCTCATTAGAGTAAACAACATCCAAGTCACGTATAGAGCTTGTTATTTGAAGTTTGTAATTACCAAAGTGGAAGTAGCAATTTTCAGGTTGATGTTGTCCAATAAGCATAATTGCGGTTTTTTAACGAGACGTCTCGGCAGCCATTCTGTGGACCATGCCATTATGGAACCTATCGGCTGCTGGAGAATTTTGTATTTGTTCATGGAGTATGATTTAGAACCACCAGCATAAATAGTACAATGAACTCGTCAGGTAAGCTGCTTGGCATACCATTAGTGAGAGTTGAAGCATCGGTAGACTTGGTCAAGTTGCTTGCGGAACGCCACTAGATGTCTCGTAGGTCTCATTGTAAGGCTGGTTCCGCAATACCCTTCTGAACAACACTGCGTATTATTTTGTATAGCATAAGAAGGTCAAATTGCCTCTTACGAGAGTTTGGTGATTCCAGATCCAGCTGCGTATTCCGCTCAGAGCTTGCAGGGACTGTACGAAACCCAGATCTTCTCGATCTAAGGAAAAGTTTCCTCGTGAAGCTGTTATGAACCTTTGCTAATGCTGCAACATTCCTTACGTCTATAGGAACAAAAACAGGAAAAGGCATATTCAAGAAGCGGACGAACGTACTTTTTGTATGGCATGAGTGTTGCATAGATCTTTTAATGTCGTACAATACAAAACGTTGTATACAATACCGCTATGTATTCGTGAACAATCGACTCTTTGCGACAGATTTTTCCGTCGCAAACCGTCGCACTCGCACAACTTCTTTCATACCGACCCTCCTAACACAAAACTTACACCATACGATTCCACGCTTCATTTTTTTCCACTGGAATGTGAAAAAGTTAATTTTTGTTAAAAAGTGACCAGTTGTAGACAGCTCTCCTTGGGGCGGTCATTAATTGTGTTACGACCTCTCTGAAGTCCACGCTGGTGTTTCATCAGGAATTTTAACAATTGTATTTTTATCGTCAAATTCGTCTTCGTCTTCTGCAAGCTATGCCGTCAGAATGATAGCAAGTTCCACAAAAATAGCTGAAACTGGATTTGTTCTGCAGCAAACACGAGAAACTTTTTCTTCACATTTTGGCCTTCATTTCGGCAGCCAACGATCTCTCTCATATGAAACTGTTCTAAGTAATGTATGTACGTGCGTTTTCTCACTTTTGACACAAGAACACCATTTTGGCCATTGTAGGAGATATTTCGGCGAGGAAAGCGTTAGAGGCATTCTGGATTTTTAGCAGAAATCCAGTAATGAACAACCGAAATGAGTGCCTGTCTGTTATGAGTGACTTCCTGTCTTTCTGAGCGACTTTCTGTTGTGTCTCATTGTGAACTGTAGAAGGGCCGGTCGGCGACAGTGGTGTGCAGTATGCCCCATTCGTCCCTACTGGCTAACTAACGTGGGCGAACATCAGCCCTTACGGTGGATCCAATTGGTGAGTTCGTTTCTCCCACCTGGCCCCTCCTTTTGTGCTCGTAGAGTAGGTTCGAAATGCTAGGGTAGTTAAGGCGCTTGGCGGAGTAGAGCGCAAATAAACTAATGCACCACGTCCAGGCCTCTGAAGACGACGAGAAGTCGAAATGTCAGGCCCTGCTAAATAAAGGTCCACATATAAACCTCGTGTTGGCACAAAAAACTTAACTGACAATTGTTAAAATTCCTGAGAAAACACCAGCGTGGGCTTCGGAGAGGTCGTAAAACAATTAATGACCGCCCCAAGGAGAGCTGTCTACAACTTGGTGTCACTTTTTAACAAAATTAAAATTTCACATTAAAGCGAATTTCCGCTGACGCGTGGAATCGTTTGGTGTAAGTTTTATTTCAAGAGGATCGTTATGAGCAAAGTTGTGCGAGTGCGACGGCTTCCGACGGAAAATCTGTCGCAAAGCGTCGATTGTTCACGAATTAGGAGCGATATTGTATGGCTGTGAAGGTGACTCCGTCCGAGCCTATTTGTACAAGGACATAATAAAAATGCAGTTGAAAGCCAATATTAGGAACGTTAATGTTCAGAAACAGTAGCTTTTCAAAAAATTGCTGTTAGTGTTTTTCGCAATTATGTCCAGTGGCCGAAAACATTCCCCCGCCTTTGTGGACTGTTCCAGGTGGCAAATGTTTTGGAATGAGCAGCGCCAAGTGAGGATAGGCAGATCTTACGAGGGATCAGACAAATATCCTCGTGAATTCGTTGACATGCTTGGCGGTTCGGAGAAGAACTTATTTATCTCCTAAATGCACTACTTCTAAGAATTCAAATGCGCCACAGATGACAAAAGAAATATGAATATCCTCTCGCAGAACCTGTTCATACATACTTCGCGACGGGAAAGACGGAAGCCATTGATAGGCGAAGCAAATCCCATTGCTCCCGTCGCGAAATTATAGTTGTGCTCGAATGACCTATTCGAATAGGTATTCGAATGATTTTCATTCGAATTTGAATATTCGAATTCGAACGTTCAAAAAATCGCGTTTTTCGAATGTATTCGAATTCGGGTGTTCAAAAAATCGCGTTTTTCGAATGTATTCGAATTCGAATGCTCAAAAAATCGCGTTTTTCGAATGTATTCGAATTCGAATGTTCAAAAAATCGCGTTTTTCGAATGTATTCGAATTCGAATATTCAAAAAATCGCGTTTTTCGAATATATTCGAAATTCGAATGCTCGAAAATTGCGGGTATTCGAATCCATTCGAATATTCGAGAATTTCCAAAAACACACAATTATTCGAATGTTCAATGGATGCCATTCGAATAGGCAAGTTAGGATCTGCATTGTTTTGCGAAGCCGATGCATGGACATTTTGCATTGAGAGTCCAGAAATTGTAAGCACGTCGTCTCCCTTTCACTCCATATATGATGAGTCTCCTAATCCCTCTTCCACAACAATACACAGGAAACAAGAAGCACGGCTGAATCAGAAGCTGAACCTTCAGCTTTATTCGTAGAAGGACTTACACTTTCATTCGTATTCGAACTTTTCCTATTGGACCTCAGGAACCAGTTTTCTGTTTGACACTGCCTACGATAATCTTGTTTTTCGACCTCATCTTTGCACAATTGAACTTTGCTCGATCTCTTATTCTCTAATGGGGACCTCTAGTATAGATCCGAAAACATTAAGGGCTATGTTATACTTCGGCGACGTCGGTGACAGTGTTGAGCGGGTACTACGCAGTGCGCTCAACTCTGCTGCCGACAACAGCGTCGCCGAAGTATAACATAGGCCTAAGGGTTTTGTTCACCAAGTATTGACCTTCGCGCTCCAAATTTCCCATTTTCACTGCGAGGTCCTGTGAGTCTATCGTAGCCTTTCTAAGCTTTCCTTTCACATCAAGTTGCTTTTTAATCCTAAAGTGCAGAGGCCGCTTTGTTTCCATGGTATGTTCGCCGCCCGAGGGTTGGCAGATCAGCATTGCTGTGCGATGCAGTTGCATTCTCTACTAGCTGAGCAGTAAACCATACAGTTGGGGTGCAGTAGGGACGATAATATAGGCGGGCTAGTGGGTATAAGATTTCTAGGTGATAGATCAATTACAGCAACCAGATTTTACAACTGCTCAGACACGTCCGATCAGAGGTGCTGAGTTCATAAGAGACAAAGAACGCTATGAAAAGGTTTTTCGAAACAAGGGTAGGCCTTCCTTTTCGAACCGCTCTCCTTTGCATCTAGGTGAATACTTATGGACAGCGTGATCATTAAGAGCAACTTTCTCGGGACCATTTCCGTGAGGCCTTGCCTTTTCCTTCCGTGTACACGTCCATGCAAAATGTTTCTTAGGTCTGCCTTTTTGCCAATTTGGATGGAGCGAATGTTTATGGAAAGGATGTAGTTTCTTTTATGTGCTTCTGTGCCGAACGAGGTCGTAACGTTGATCAGTCTTTACTGAGTTTCCTAACATTCTGACCATCATTGTTTTTGCACGCCAAAACTACTCAACGATTCGGACACTAATCCATCAAGCACCTAATAGGTTGGAGCTTTTCGGCTATTGTTCAGACGCGTAACTAGAAACCTGAATCTAATAACAAGTAGTTCAATCGCTGATCTACACACTATTAGGGGACTTATTAGGACTACCAATACAAAGAGGGGGAGAGGATAGGCTGCTCAAGATTAATCTTCCTTGCAATCCCATAAGGCGCAGAAGCATGAAAACATCTAATCGCGAAGTTTCCTCAAGAAACTCTGCTTCTGTTTGTTGAGTTTTGATTATCACTTAGTAACACACTTGCTTCGTTCAGTTGGTCTTAGGCATCGACAAGAAGAAGTCAGATCACTCAATGTTTCTTGGTAATGCTCTTCTTGATCCTTGGCTGTATATGACCCGAAAGTACTTGTCTATTTCATCTTATGTCGCACATAGGATATGTTGTTGTTCAAATATCGGCAAGACAGCAAAAAAGCGGCGCCACAATTCCTCAGTCCTTGATGTAAAGTAATGGCAAAAATATTGGTGCCTGTAATATATGTATATCCGTCACGCCTATGGGCGTGCCCGCACTTGCGCGTTTTGCGCGATGTTGCAGTATCACTAAGGTCAGTATCACTAAGGTAAGGACAATCACATCAAGCCAGTTGCTCTGCTCATTCTGCTTTCTTTCCTCCCTAGCAGTACAAAAGGCAATATTTAAGAACTCTGCTATGTTCCAACCTTGCTCTACCTTCCTTAAGATCACGTGAGTAGGTTTGCGGTATGAAGCCATCCAGAACCTCCCCCCTCCCCCACCGCCACTACTCTTCTCAACATCGGCATCATCTTCGGACGGTTAAGTGATGGTCGGCGATATCTGAGTCCCCAATCACGTTGAACGACGACTTCGGTACGTCTTCTGAATCCAAATGCACGTTGGGTGACGAGTACGGCACGTTTTCTAGATCCCCAAGCACGTAGAAGACCTTTGGGTGTTTTTCGCTATTTTATGACTAACTTTCTCCGATTTCTCACCTATTCTTCGACTAATTTCTGCGCGGCGCCGATCAATAGCTCTTAGCGGTTTATTGTATAGTATGGTAATTATAACAAACTTTCCCTTTTTGCGCAGCATATGTGCTCCTGGGATCTATCAGCTGTACAAAACCCAATCTGTTGCATGGTGCAGACTGTAGAGCAAGAAAATGGCTCCTATTGTAAAGTACTGAAACTTTGAAACGCGGTGCAAAGAGCACTAAAGTAGGCGGCTCCATGAAAAGGATGGTGATGAAATTATTGCGCGGAAGCGCTCATTGAGGAAACTTAAAAGAAACAGGCCATGCTATTGTATTCGTCGGAACGTACGCCCCAGCTGACTATGGGTCTGACTTTGTGGGAGTGTGGTTAACTGCGGCCAAGTTTTCGGCTCGAACAATCGTTAGGTAAGCACTGTAGAGAAGGCAGCTATTATATTATACACATCTATTCGACGACCACTTTCTTCAATCACGAAGATCATTTAGACCTTTCCGCACTCTCCTATGCCATCAAAAAATAATGCACAAACAACACTCAAGCACTTCTCAGGGATACGCATGACTCTAAGCTCCTTCTTATGTACACTTCATGTTTTTTAGGTAATGTGAATAAAAAGATGAAGCAGATGGAACCTTACGGTTTCGAAGATCTTCATCATGATGACTTTGGTCTCCGATGAAGCAAATAGTTTCATTGAGAGTTACCAGGGGTTCCATGGTAAGGGGTCCCATGGTAAGCCGAAAAGGTGGATGCACATATGTAACCCCAGTAATTCAAACCAAAGGTAAGCGCTCCACCAGCTATATCCCGTGCTATATCACCTGGCCCTTTATTGGGCTAAGGTGAGGTATGGCCTTTGGAATCTTTTTATCAGTCGACCAGGAAAAAGAACTAAACTTTTTGAGGACGTGTTGTTTGGTTTGATGACCAGTAACATATTTCATCCTTTCAGGCATAGAAGAATTCGGTGGAAAGATCACTCCATTAAAACTTTGTTAAACGCTTTGCAAACGAATGTAAATTTCCTACTACGTCAGGGTAAACCGTCTATTGGTCATTGCCACCAAAGCACCAGCCATGTTTTTTCCTTTCTGTAACCCAATGTTTCATTCGAAAATATTCGAATATTCGATTAGAATATTCGAATCAATATTCGAATTCGAATGTTCAAAAAATCGCGTTTTTCGAATGTATTCAAATTCGAATGTTCAAAAAATTGCGTTTTTCGAATGTATTCGAATTCGAGTGTTCAAAAAATCTCGTTTTTCGAATGTATTCGAATTCGAATGTTCAAAAAATCGCGTTTTTCGAATGTATTCGAATTCGAATGCTCGAAAATTGCGGGTATTCGAAACCATTCGAATATTCGAAAATTTTGCGAGAACACAACTATACGCGAAATATGAACAGGCTCTTAAGGCTGTGCTAGGACGGATAGATTTTGTTTATTTCTGCTGATTTAAATAGTTTTTCATGAGCAGTACTAATCGGGAGGGTGAGGCCTACAGTACTAGCGAAGAGTAGAGGAAAAGTGATAAACTTATTTAGAAAACAGTCCGTCAAAATTTTCCTTAATTTTCTGACAACTGCCGTTGGTCATTGAGCCATATCTTAACGAGAATGCCGTTAATTCTTTAAATCCTTAACCGCTAAATGCACACCCCTGGTTTCCACTTATCTTCTTCACATACGATTGCTTGGACATTTCCTTTCAACGGAGTGAGGTCGACCGCGCATGATGCCTCACGAAATGAATGAGGAAGGAAGAGAACAAGAAGAGAACGCTAAGAGGGCTGAGTTGGCGAAGTGCACTTGGACTGCCGTTCGTAGTCCTGTATATTTCCCGGGCATCGCTCTCTGCAACTACCTCCTTCTTTGCAGTTTTCGACGCCATTGAATAGTCTATGCTCCATAATCCGCGACACCGTTGAAAATACACCTATTGTGTTGCTAAGAGCCCAGTGTTCTAAATTCTGAAGCAAGGACATACATGATCAGTCCACATTGCCAGAAGTCAGACGGTGTTAATAGCGCATGCATCGACTAATTTGACTTGCTGATACTTAAACTTGGGAAACAAAACATCTGAACCTCAAACGTCCAAGAATCAAACTCCTTAAAAGTGCTTATCCATTTGGATTGAACGATAGCATAAAAGGTTATGGTAATGTATCTAATATTAGTAGTCCGCTTAACTACAAGACTAATCATCCTTTTAATTCACTCCAAATTATAAAAGAAAGAATAAATTTAGGAAACAAAACAGAAGCAAAAACGCTATACAATATTAACAATGTTCTACACTATATTACCAGTGAAGAAAACGTAAAAACATCAGGTGTATATAATAGGATTAAAAAATTAAAGTTTAAAGACACTCGTTAATCTTAGCTCAACGTTCTTAGAAAAAAAGGAAGCTTATGGTATTATGTTCGTTGGCACATATCAAATACAACAGAAAAGAAAACACTAATCAACAATCCAAAAATACATTCAAATATATAGACATGGAATACAAAGGTAACATTTTCGACCGTATTAAATTCAACAAGATATTCAACAACATTAAAGTCAAAAAAGTGGTTGAAAATAGTTCAAATATAAGCTACATACCCTTCAGAGTCGTTTTCACGTGTAAACGAGCAATTTCAAGTATCATATTTAATTAAAATAAATTTCTTTAAAAAACACCAATTTCAAAAACTGCAAAGAAATAAAGTAAAGATTGCATTTGTAACACATGACATCATAAATATGATCGCTTCATAGATCCTGTTCATGAACGTATAATCACAGGAAACACGGATATTATAAAGAACAAACAATTTAAAGAAATACTAAAAAAGACACAAAGTTTGGACCAAGCTTGGAATATAGTAGAGATGATATATAATACAAATCAAATTACTATTGAAAGAAGTTAATCAAATAAGACGATTCTATAGAGTGCAGCAAGAAAAAATACTAGAGTTAAGAAATTTCATCAATTTACAATACCGAAATAAAATAAAACCATTGCTAAATAGCTACAACATTTGGACAAAAGATGACATACCTTTTCGTGCAATTCGCGATATTCTAAAAGACTTTATAATTTGCTCCTTAGATAAAGCAAGCAATAATTACGACATTATTTGCAAAAAATTCTACATAATCAACTTCATAAAAGAAATGGGTGTTGTATATGATAATAAAGCAAAAATATTAAAGAATGTTGATAAAAGTAATACCTATATTAACCTAAACTACACCAACATAATGCCAGTCATTCAAGAACACCAACATTTCCAAATTACAAATAACTTAAAAACTGAAACAGTAGGAGATTTGCCAATTATTTATTCTCTACCGAAGCTTCATAAAGGCCCAATTGAATCCAGGTTATTACTGGTGCATACAATATTAGTGTCAAGTTACTAGCACTATAACTTTGTTGCATATTTTCTTACCTAAAAACTTTTATTAATTATGCAAATATTGCAGCTAGCAATTCTAGAACGATTAAAACATACTGGTCTATTAGTAACTCAAACATAATACAAGAACTTGCAAGTTTTGATTCAGAAAATGTTAAACTATATTCAGCAGATTTTGCGGATATGTTTACACACCTACCTCACGCTACTATTATGGAAAAAATGAAAAACCTCCTTAACATTTGTTTCAAAAACTCTGGTAAAAAGTTCATTGCTAGCAACAGCTTCAAGGATTTTACACGGATACTTCTGATGTAGATAATAGATATAGATACTTCTGATAACCTTCTGATCTTCTATACTTCGTCGACTATCTACTAAGAAATAGCTACTGTATATTTGCTGGTACGATTTACAAACAAAATAAAGGAGTATCACAAGGAGGGAATTTTAGCCCTTTACTTGCAGATCTAACAATGTCTATGTTCAAATTTGAATACTCTAAAAACATAAATTTAGAGAGACAACAGTTATTTAAAACATTTAGACACTTGGATGACATACTTATAATTCATGACTTTACTGAAGGCATCATAGACAATACTTTTGGTGTACAAAAACGCAGTTGCATTTGAAAAGACACATGCCACTGAACACACGTGTAATTATCTGGACCTAACCTTAAAAATTGTAAATAACCAAATAAACACCAACTCGTATAATAAAACAGATTCTTTCAATTTTAAAGTTAATAGGTTCCCACACATAGATTCTGATGTTTCTATCAGAGTTAAGCGTAATGTTATATACATAGAAATCCTTAGAATAGCATGCGCTTTCTCAAAATTTGAATATTTTCGTTGAAAAAAAAAACATTTTTATAAAGTTCTTGTAAATAACGGATATAATAGAGATTTTATCGCAATGACATTGGTACGTGCATCTTTAAAAATAGACAAATATTGTATAAATACAACTTGCTAGACGATAGCAAAAAAGCTATAAACTTATGTGAAAACATTAAGCTGAATTTGAAGATTTACTAAAATTTACTGTTGCATCATTAAAATGTTCACATAGTGTATGTATGTTTATGTTTATGAAACTCTGCTTTTGCAATTTAATACAAAATATAAATCAATCATTTGGACTCAAAAATAATAAATTGAGGCCAATAAGTAAGATTAAGATAGAAAATAGTCCCTAGCAAAGCAAAATGACTTACACTGTGGAACGATATGAGTTATCCGTTCTGTATATACTGTACTATACTGTACTACAGTGAAGTTGTTTTTGTTAAAATGAAGGCCAGAGTCAGCTGATCGTCAGCTGACTCTGGCCGAATACTGCAAGATTGAAAACCTTCATAATTTTAACTTAATTTCAAATCTTAATTAAGTAAATTATATACAGTATAAATAAACTATTAAAACAATTAAATATAAAATACAAAATTAAAGTTTTTTAAAAACATTTTGTGTTTAATGAACATTATAATTTTACACATCCAAAAATGTTATAACACCTTCCTCTTCACTGATGAGCCACCGGGAAGGTGCAATAACAAAATAGGTTCGTCTGAAGATAGGTGGCGAAAGAACCTTTTTGAAAAAGAAAAATGTGTATTTCTATTCATTACGCTTTAAATTTTTATTACTATGTATCAGCCTGTTAGCATGAGCCCTGTGGAAGACAAGCTGGACGCTGACCACGCTGTTAAATTAAAGAGTATCGCGATACCAGGAAATGCTTGGGTTTAGTCAACCATGTTAGGGACTATGAAGAAGGCAAGCACGCCGAAGCGTTAGTAAATAAAGCTTAAAGCTTAAAGCTAGATCACAACCAGTGGAAAAATATGAAAAAAGTTTGGATCTGACGGACCCTGCGGTATAGCGAAGGCGGAGGATCCAGCGTACACATGGGAAAATAGGTAAGACACGAGCAATTGGGTACAGAGACCATGAATAGAATAGGTTTCGATACCTGCTGGGCTATCATCTGCTGCTTGAGTGGCAGTCCGACGATACCATCCACCACCACCTTAGCGAGATCATCGCCCTCCTCCGCGGAATCGCAAGCATACGCTGAGATCAGGAGACGGACCGGAGCGAGTGTCGCCGACCTGGAAGCCCTACGCTCACTCGGAGTTCAGTGGCGAGGAGAGGAAATGCTCACGTCACGTCCCAGATCGACTTCGCCAGCACAGTCCACTGTTCCTTCGTGAAATTGGGAGCGGCCGCAGCGACGTGGCGAAGGCAAGCCGCTCCCACGCGCGGCAGATCTCCGGGCCGGGCAGCGCAGTCCGTCGCCAGTCGGGTTATGTCCAGCAGAAGTCGGCTGTTCCATGACGCTGGAAATGGCAGCGCGCTATGGACGTTGAAGAAAACGAGATGCCTCTGCCGTGATTTGAGCCCCTATCCTTCTGCATGCCGGGCTACTAAAACACTGATCAACGACGCTGGAAGGATGAGCGCGGGAAGAATATGACGACTTCAGCTCGCACGCAACACGGGTAGCACATCTTCTGTTTTTTAGTAAGGTGTGGCTATAAAGGAGGACGTCAGGCTTACTTCTCTCATGGGCGAGTATATCGGCGACCATCTGTGTGCAGACGCCGACCGCCTGTCGAAGATTCGCGTCGCTTCGTTCGCCGTCCGTTCTGTCTGGTGTACATCGTCGAAGCCACTTCTGCACGTGAGGAAGGAGCAGCGTCGACAAGCAGAAACAGCCCGTCTTCAATCCTGAATGCACTCCTGGTCTTCCGAAGCAGCGCTTAGCAAAGCTGTGTAGGTAGTTCGGCCGGAATGCACTCTGGTGGCTGGAATGCACGACAAGACTCTGTCTCTGTGAAATCGAGCAGAACAACGTCTCGTCGTGTGAACGTGTCGCTGTACTGGCTGACCAGCTCGTTTGCCATCATTTTCAGTTTGGGTGAAACCCGGCTAAACCAACAGCAAGACTGAGATCCAGGTTGCTGCTCCCGCTGCTTATCCCCTTGGGGCGAAAGAGGCGAAACGCATAATGGGCAAACTAACGAGAGGAGGCGCAACAATTTTGAATCGGTAGTTTATGGGGGCCAGCGCTTCTCAACTCCAACAAATTGCGAAAGACGTTCATGTGAGGGGACCGCACTCGGACAGATCAACAACCTTACCAGTGATATCTCCTGGTCCGCCAAAGCGACAGACGATTTCAAAATATGAGCAAACAGCTACCTCGCTATCATTTCTTCTAAAAAAAACATAAGATCGGTGACTACTGGTCGAAGCTGTCGCCCTCATCACACTTACACTGCATACAATAGGCAAGAGGCGATTAACATAGCGTTCGACTCAACGCCATCGCTTTTTGGAAGTGACAGGATCGCGTGCAAGAAGCCCTTTTCGGACACGTTCACAGCAACTGCAACCCTCATGAAGAACGTAAAGATTCTGTCAATGTTTAGCGCACAGGGAGTGATCAACTAAAGTCTTTGCGACGTGAAACACATACCTGCAGAACAAGAACACTTTTATGGAATGGGCGGAAATTAACAATGTGGAGACAGTACTGAAAGCGCGGTTGAAGAAGGCTGTAGAAAAGGTTGATAGCTTGCGAGTATCTCGCATTACCAGTCCGCACAAATCAGCAGTGTAACGACGTGTGTTGCAAAACACACCGAATCAGCTAGTGTCAGAAGGAAGATGACGCTCACCGAACTCGCTGTCCTTGATGGCGTTGAGGAGCTGCTGGATAGAGAGCAGCAGAGGGGACTGGAGAGAGGAGGGGGCGGTGATTAGGGTGCCAGACAGATGCTCTACAAAAGAGAGCAACAGCTCCAACGAGGCCAACTCGGACGGCAACAGATCGGTCCAGGGCAGATCGCCGAGTGGAACTGCAAGGCGACTAGCATTAGTTCCCAGTCCGCTGCTCTCCAACTGTCAAAGCTGGCAGCTTCTGTGGTCGCCTACCTTCAAGGGACGCGTCGAGTTGAAGGGGGGACGGGTCTCCATCTTCCTGCGGAAACTGTGCTGGATCAAGGGAGGCGGACATAGGCGTCAAGAGCACTGCGGGACTCTCTACTTCGTCCAAGCATCCGCTGCGTAACTCCGCTCTAGAACGGGAGTGTTGAGACGACGAATCTTGAAACGCAAGCCGTTCTAACTATACGTATCAGGCCGACAAAGTCTCAGCTACAACATGAGCAAAACGCTCAAAGTACACTCAGCCGGTCCATCCCTCTTTTATACTCAATAGAGCTGATCGAACACTGATTAGAGGTATGCCACGGGTGTTGCGGAAGCACGAGTACAAACTAGAACATCGGGGGAAACTTCGTTGACTTTCAGTATCATCAAGTTGTGGAGAATTTTGGAAGTGGAGTAGGGGAAAACGTGTAATTTCGCAGGGCGCTTTCTGCTAAGCTGAACAAAGCAAGCCTAGCGGAAATCGTGTTTGGTGCGCATGAATTGGGAAAATGCTAAAGCGAAGGTGGCAGAGTCTGAAACGTTACCTGTGAAGAAGACTCGCGTTGGCGATGTGTGGAGTGTTGAACATGTTCCGAATGACAGCATACGTCGGCGTGATCAGGCGAAGAGCGGCCTCGCTGAGTTGGTCGTCGACCTTCCTCGAATGTTCGGCTGACTGTGCCTCCTCTTCACCACGCGGTGCCTGGGCATCCTGCAGGAAGTGCACAATGCATGGCATGCACTCCGGAAGCGACCACGACAGTACCGAACTGGAAGAGCTAGGTCTACGCGTAGGAGCCATGGTCGACGAAGACGCTCAAGTCATAAAGATGCTTGGGAACTTAGTGGGAGAATGTGTTATGGTTCTCTAGCTTCAATGCACTGCAGCACCTGATTATGGTGGGAGACGAGTGCAAAATCACCGGTACCATTTGTCGTTCCGTTGCCGAACGGGCGCCAGTAATTCATCCCTGTCGCGTGTCAGATTGCTAAAAGGACTCCTAGCGCTCGAGGGACACTAGGAGCGTGTTGGCCGTTAGTTAATGGGTGACCGGATGTTTTTTGGCATCCCGTGGAAACCGATAAGTTACGTCTCTCGCCCAGCAAGTGTCTACGAAACGCATTCATGGCCAGCCCACCTGATTTTCGACTACTTGGTCCAAACACTCAGCATCGTCCACTTGATTCCTCGTTGTGTTAGGCTGATCGCATGTTCATCCTACTTTCGTAGCGCTAGGTCTCTGAGGCATAAGCGGCAAGGATACACGTAACTGGAGCGCTCGGAGATGGTCACTTGGTTGTCTGAGAACGGGGCATCAGAAACTCGTTCGTTCCTCATGAATATCGTCCTCATAAGATTCAGCAGCAACCCAACATTCCCACACATATGATCGAAGTCGGTCAGCATTCGTTCCGCATGGCTGATGCTCGGTGTTACGAGCACGATGTCTTCACCAAAGCGCAGATGGTATAGCTGCCGGCCATCGATGTTCACTTCCAAACTTTCCCATTCTTGTTCGCGCATGACGTTTTCGAGTGTGGCGCTGAAGAGTTTCGGAGATATGATATCCCCTGCCGAACCCCTCTTTTCACATTGACGACGACGTCTTTGTGGAATGGTGAAGTTCTGCTCATGGAGGAGAGATTTGTTGCTCGCTACCCCTCATTGAGGGATCGTTGTTGTACTTCCAAAAAAAAGGAGATTTTCCACCATGAAACAATGCTTTCTACGTAAAATCGCAAGAAAAGCTCGCTAGAAAGGGGAACAGTTCCATTGGTGCTATCGTTCTTTCCCGGCTTCACAGGCGGAAACGTTTTTCAACAGCCTAGACAGGTTACTTAAGGTGTTGAGCACTTAAACGAGGCTTTCTAAAATTTTAAATACGGCAGGCCACTGCAGGTAGATATGGATGAGCAAGGGTAGTGTGGTTAGCACCAGTATCAAAGACGGACGTCTCTAGGCAAAACTTGAGCGAAATCAAGGACCATGACCCCAGCAGCGTTAGTCACCCATTCCTACCGTAACATACCGTGACCAACCGAAATTATAAAAACGAACTCCTTGTAATTGATTAGAGCCTTAAATAACCCTTCTAGTATGGAATCCGGAGAGGAGGGCGCCACATGGTCACTGGAAGGAAGATGATGAGGAAAACACTAGCCAACAGCCTAGATCCTTTCGTTTCAGTGAAAATTCTACTGGGAGCGGCAGACACCCACTCCCAGGTGTGAAGACCAAATTTTGATTCATTTCATCACCAAAATTATTCGCCTAAGGAATTATTTAACGCACTTATCGTCCATGTGCAACCTTGGGTGGTGGAGTCACGCTCATGAATTTCGCTCGTACTTAGCTTAGAGAGGTTCATTTGTGGTGTTGACCCTCACCCTTGCTCACCCATTCCTACAGTAACCCACCGTAATCGAAGGAAGTTCTAAAAAACAACCTCACATAAGTGATAAGAACTTTAAATAACCTGTCTAGACTGTGTTTGGGGGAAAATCATTTCCACCCTGGGGAGTCGTGAAAGGCCAATGGCACAAATAAATCAGCTCTCCTTTCCGGAGACCTTTTGTTGTGATTATATGTGGAGAGATTTACGTCTTTTAGGATGTACAATTACGGTTCATCAAGGGAAGTGGAACCACGAACCCGTCCTCACGACGCCGCTCCTCTATCCCCTGCACCACCAGTTCTCGGCCGTCAGCGCTGTTTCCAGCCCACTCAGCTCGCTCCAACGAGACAAAAGGAAAGTGGTCCACTTCTCCACTCCCAGGTGTCCATTGCAGATGTGCAATAGATATCAGGTTGAGTCATGAATTTTGCAACATTTTTGTTTTTTCTGGAACTCAAGGTAAACTCACTGAAGTGTTACATTCTGTTTGAAAGCTTGTCTCCTAGCGATTCTTTTTAGTTATGAATCGTCAGTTTTCCTTGCATTGTTGAAAAGTTTTACTCACTAGAACGATGACCACTCAAAGTGAAAAAGTGCGTGTTTCGTTTTCAATTAATTCAAGCTCGGCAGCGACCCAGCGACGGGGTGAGGCACATTCAGGAGGTCACCGGCAAGTTTTCTCCTAATAGAATAAATTATTGGAGACGGTATCAGAAGTTCCTTTCCACCTAGGAGCAGGATTCGTCAACGACTTACGTAACTTTAACAGCGTTAACGCGGCTTATTGCTCATCATATCGCTTGATAAGCTTACAATTCTTCGATAAAGTTACCTTAGTTGTTGATGAATCCGGCCCCTGAAGGACAACAAAGACAAACCACTTAAGAGAAGATCAACTGCTGTAAACAAAGGGCGTCTGCGCGAATTCATCAAATCGAATTCTTCTCAAACCACACCAGTGCTGACCGCTGATCTCCACACCTCCCAGTGAGCCACCGCTCGTCGGCTGCAGAAGAATGGAAGGTCACCAAAATCGCCTTCGTCAGTGCCTCATGTATTTACGGAAACCCAAGCAAATCGCTGTGCTTCCAAGAGATCCGGCACCGGTTCAAGCGAGAGGACTTGGAATCGAATCCTTACCAGCGATGAAAAAGGAATGCCTCACTACAACTGCGAAGCCGGAAGGCAGTAGCTGGAACGCAACGAGCTCGTGGTTCTGACGTCAAAACCGGAGCTCACAGAAAGAAGGCACTGCTGTGCGTTTGATGAATGTGTAGTGGTCCAGTGCACCGGGAGCTGTTCTACTTAGTCAAACCATCCTCGACGCTCGATTTTGCCAACAACTCGACTAGTTTCAGCAAAAATTAGTGGAGAAAGAAGTCGATACGAGCCATTGTTTCATCCACCAGGGCAACAGCCAACCGATTACGGTACTTCAATCGTTGGCAGAAATCTAGGAATTGGGCTGAACCAAAATCAACGCCATACACCCCGGACATTGCGCCGTCTGGCTGCCATCTGCTTCGGTCGCTGAATCACTTCCTCCATGGTAGGCGCTTCGCCGAAGTCGCTGAGGTCATGGCGGTGGCAAACGACTTCGTAGGTCGAGACGGACCGAATTCTACAGACGTGGAATCCACTCAGTTGATAAGTAATGGAAGAAACTCATTGAGAATAACGGCAATTACTTTGTTTAGGACAATTGTTTTTCTTCCGTGGCGTACTCTTATTTTTGCTGTAAGACAAATTCTGCTGCAAAATTTATGACTCAACCTAATATTTGGAATCAGCGTTCGAAGTTTCATGCCGCAATGTGCATCAGAACTCAAAGGGCCACTGCGATCTAGTATCTTTTCTCGTGAGATGAAATTTCGTCCACGGTAGGTTTCCTGTGGTCTTCCTCACAGTATCTCTGGAACGTCTATTTCCACATAACCACCGTCAGCAGGTCAATAAGGCAATGCCTAATTCGAGGCTTGAAGTCTGGAAGCCAAGTTTCCGTAAAAGGCAGGTTTTTGTCACTACTCAAACTTCTGGCAGTACAGAGTCGAGACAGCGTAGCGACGAATTCTCCACAATCTCCCCAAGCCGTACTACGTCTTAGACGCCCGCCAGAAAGAGTTATGGACCAAGGGAACCGGGACATGCATCAAGAATGGGGCATGCTCCGCAGAAGTTCTTTGTTATGCAATCTCATTTCCATCACTTCATCAGTTTCTTCCTGCAGCCCAGTGGTAGGAACGAGGAACTGACTATCTGTCGTTGCGAAGATACGTTCCTATGACATCGAGCACCATCCAGTGGACACTCGCGTCGTCGACCTCTGATGTACGGACGGCGCGAAGGGTACCAAACAGCGTCTTCCAACCTGAAAATCGAGCAAAATTCCAGTGTAAACGCGCGCTCTCATTCTCATTAAGCAAGGAGTCAGCCCAGAAGCTCTGTAGGAAATGAGTAACCCAGCCAGGGACAAGCGAAGGGTTCGATTTTTGTTAAAAAAATTACGACCCCCACCTTTCCAGAGCGGATTTGCTAAGATCCCCCGCCCGTCTCCAGCTCTATTTAATTTCTTATTTGTGTTGTTTTTTCAAATTTTTTATGTGATTTTTCACCCCTTAATAGGCTCTTTTCTCAAGGTGTAGCTTCGACACTGTGGAGCTTCGTTCACAGAAGAAGTCATGTTATTGACTGATTGATTGATTCAGTGACTTGTTTGATTAAAGCACAGTATAGATTAAACGAATACAGCGCTGACATGTAGAATACTGATCGTTCTACAGTTGGGAAGAAGGAACTTTTGTTATATCAGATTTTCCGAAGATTTCTTGGACACGGCACATCCTTCTACTTGAAGGGGAACATGTGCATCCAAATTGTACTCTAGAAAATTTCGAGTGTCAACTGCTAAAGCTGCCTTAAGTGCTCTCCCTACAAAAACTTTTAAGGCACCTTTCGAATCGACGACGGAGTCGCAACCAAAGGAAGGACTTGTCACAGAAATAAATCAGAAGTAATTCTGCCATCTGAAAGAAACAATCAGAGAGTGAAATGGTGCCGTATAAAATTTGAAGTCCTGATTATTATACCGTAAGAAATCAAGTTTTGCAGCGATAGTCAATATGATTAGATCGAATCGTATTCAAAATACAGATTAGTTATTTGCTACCTGAAGCAGACCGCCTACACTGTTAAAATTCTGCCCCAATATTTTCAAATCTTGATCAATAAGGATAAGTATAAAGGACGGCGCTATTCGATCCCTTTGGGATGCGCCACGCATTATACTTCTACAGGATGTCGTGGAGGCGAGTTGAATGCGTATTTGGCCATACAGTGATTTGCGGTGGCCAGCCGATGAACAAGTCAGCGCTTTATCCTTCCCAGACAAGTCTGGTACCAATTCACCGACCGCGGAGGTATGGAAGGCTTGGTTGGCCTCGGCGGGAAATCCGAACCAGGAACCTGGCATCGGGAGCAGGCGACGGCCGGCGCCTCCTCCGATTGCGCTCCACGCGCCCCTTTGTCAATATACAGTAAAAATCTTGAGTTTTCGAAACGAGCAGATTGATATATTTTCATTTTTTCACTTACGCAGAAATCAGTTTTTAAAAAGGTTGATTGTTGCCAAAAAACTTCCGCTGAAGACTGCCGACATTCGAATGACCCTCGACCCCTATCAAGACCTCTTTTTTAAAAATGATTCCTGCGTAATAAAAAACAAATTCTTCTGATTCTCAACAAACCATTTGCTTTCCGGAATTCGAGTAACTTACCGAGTTATGATCATTTTTGTGAACGTTCAGTTCTGTCGCTTCAATGATGTCGGTGCAGTATCGACCAGAGGTCGATTCAACCTGCTCGCTTCAAAAAATCAAGATTTTCCCACTGTGCGTTGACCAAGATCTGAAATTTTTTGACAGAACCTTAACTGCGTAGGTGTTCTGCTTCAGGTAGAAATTAATTTTTCATGAAAAACGAGAATTTTAAATACGATCCGCCCTAACCATATCGAAGATCGCTGCGAGGAAGCATAGTTTTTTGCTGTATAATAGTAAGGACTCAAGATTTTATATGGTACGACTTCACTCTCTGATGTTGTTAGCTTCAGATGGGCGAAAATTACTTCTGCAAGTCCGCCCGCATGTGATCGATGATAACAGAGAACGCAGCTGCCACACGCGAATTTCCATAACTCGCAGCCTTCGAAAAAGCCATAGAGCATTGAAAACCAAAAGAAGTAAGGATTCTATGCTCTATAAGAAGCAGGTTCAAAGGCTAACAGCCTCCATGGGATTAGAGGGGGAGGTGATTTTTTCGACAAATGATGCAAAATCGGTACCCATACAGAAGATCGTTTCAGGAAAATATTGTTTTATCGCTGTGAGTCAACAGGGCTTGAAATTCAGTAGAGTGCAATTACACTTTCTGATGCTGCTTTCTGCAGAAGAGAGAAAATTATTTCTGTGACAGGTCCATCCTTGAGTTGCTATTCCGTCCTCGATTTCAAAGAGCGCTTCAAAGATCTTGTAGGGAAAGCACTTAAGCCGTCCTTCGTAACTAACACTTGAAATTCTATAGAGCGCAATTTCGGTCGTAGATGTCGCTCCTTCAGGTAGAGAACTTCCGTGTCCATCACGTCCGAAAGCCTGAAAGAAATTGCACACCCTATCAGCGATTCGAAATCTGCCAGCAGAAAATCCCTATTTTTAACTGTAGAACAAACAGCATGCAAAATTTTTTAAACTTTTTTATTTAATTCCACATTCTTAACAAGAAACGAAAGTGGGTCTCCACATTGTCGTAGCCGTACTTATCAAGAGATACAGACGTCACCTAAAAACCTGAAAAATACGAGGCAATGCTCTGCGAAAACATGAGAGTACGACCCCTCCCCCTCAAAAAAGCGGCGTCACAGTCAGAATGTACGATTCTCGGGACTCAAGCTTGGGCCTGAGCCTAGCCTTGATCAGAAGTCGGTTATCTACATCCAGGGGCCGGATTCATCCACGACTTACAGAGATTTGACAGAGAAATTACAGCGGAAACTCATGAAAAACGCAGATTAACGCGACTTATCAACAAGCGATATTGTGAATGTGGGCGTTATCAGGATTTTCCGCTGTAATTTCTTTGTCAGATCTCTGTAAGTCGTTGATGAATCCGGCCCCAGAAGGTAGAAGGTACCTGATCCGATCCGGTCAGACTTGGTCTTCACAAGATCAGCAAGTGCAGCGACGATTTGTTCGCGAGTCTCCGGAGAGCAGGTATCCGAGCATACAATCGCCTAAATCAAACGGGTGTCGCTGAGAAAAATCGAGCATGACAATGGAATTCCATGACCGGTGAAAGCAACACCATCTTCGGTGAAGTAGTTTAGAGCACCTGTAGAACTTAAAGGATTTTTTCCCTTCCCTGCTTCAGGAACAGAGCAGTGCTGCCAAATATCTTGTTCCCTTGGACTTCCATTGATTTTAAAACTTATTGCAAAGTTTTAAAATCAATGGAAGTCTAAGGGAACAAGATGAAAAAATCCGAGAGGCTTGTTGAAAAATCTCATGTCTCAGTCAGTGTACTGAACACATGACCGGAGAGAGTGGGGGGGGGGGGGAATGAGAGGCTATTCGTGAGGTGTGTAATCTTTTCCATAGACAAACTTCATGATCTTTCGAGCCCTACTAGTCCGCCGCACACTCTAGTTCGACGTTAGATCGTGAAGGGCATGGGAAACGCGCTTTGCCATGCAGTGGGTTAGGCGCCGAAGGTTGACAAGCCGAAGTACCACACTTCCCTTACGAGGCCAGCAACATTTCAAGCAAATTCGACGAGGATAAGCCTTGGACATCCGAGGCTCGAACGGAAGCTAAAGTTGGGAACTTGGGTCGTGGCATGTCTGTTGCCCACTGCACGACTCATGTCGTTCGTTCTCACCACATCCGTTTATAATTCAATCAACCATAAAACTGCATTTCTTCATCAGAGGGTGGTTTCGACCTGAAGTCTTCCAGAGAAATACTCGCAGGTTTCAAAGTCTCAGAAATTGAGAAGCAACTTCGAAGACTATGTGAATTGATAATGTTGATTTGGCGCAACTAGCGCAATCGGAGGAGGCGCTGACCAATGCTGCACTGCGAATCGACCCTTGACGTTCAAAGCCCGACCAGGCCAACAAAGCTTTCCATTCCTCCGCGGTCGGCGAATTGCAATTAGAGTTTTCTGGGAAAAGCAACACATTGGCAGAATCACCGCAAGTCATTGTGGAGTACGCGTTCAAGTCGTCCCTCGATGGAAATGCAATGTTCAGAAAAGGCACTGATAATTGCGAACAATTATCCCTATGTCAGCAATGCTTTCTAAACCGTAGGGATTCAGGTCAACAGTTAAGATCAAGCAGCGTCAGCGGTTCGAAATAAGCAACAAACTACTTGGAAAGGAGCGATAAGCATCTGGTTGAAGCACAGTCCTTGCGACTCGGTCGATATCAACGATGCGGTTGCTTCTGAAAGAGCCGCCACGCCGCATCTGGATTCGTCTGGAGACGACGCCACCTGGAAACCACAGAGCAGTCTGAAACACTTTCTGTCCTTTTCTACAGCTTGAAGAAGAAATGCTTTAGCTTTGCTAGTCGAGGGATTGTTGAGTTCAACAGCTGCAGCCCTCACCAATCGTTTCGGCTTCAGCGCCTTCCTGCTGTGGACTTAGGCTACATACAGGATACACGGCTTCGTCGTAACTGACGGACAAGAGCAGCGTTCACGGTACTTATTCGGTCTTCCTCCATTTCGGGCACTTCCAGCTCCCTAGTGTGCAGTCTGTTAGTCCTAGAGAACGCCATTGCTATCCGAACGGTATTGGGGCGCCAAATACAATTATGGTGAGCGGTCCAGCCCAGAGTATTCCTCTTCATCGGAATCCCCAAGCACTGTATAGGTATTAGCACACGTTGTGTTCGCGTCGGATCAAATCGGAGAGCAAATTGAGCTGCAGCAAACGCAGTGCTCACGATAGATCTCCGATCGCAGCCTCAGCCTCGTCAGACCGTCCGGGCTCTGTGACGCTTCTGTATTTCTGGAACTTCTCGTCGTAGTTGCTCTGCCACGTTTTACTGTAAGGTCCTATTCTAATGGTTTATTGAGATATCGATCGCTTATTATTACATAAGCATAACCGAAAAATTTTGATAGTCTCTATGGGTAATGACGGCTGCTGAAAAATAGCATATTTCCAGTTCTCGGGACTATGCCACGCTCTTTCAACAAACCAATAGAGATCCAGAGATCTTCCGAAGGAAAACATTGAGATGGAGAATCGCAGATTCAGCTTCATGTCCAACGTGTCGTTTCTTAAAATTGGAGGGGTGGAAACGTTACACCACATTACCTTGACGAAGTGAGAGCAGACCACTGGCCAGATGAACATCTGATGCACGAGCGAGCGGTTCCCAAGGTGGGCTAAGAGCTCAGAAATCTGAAATTCGAAAAATTAGGAGCGAAGGAGTCAGCAGCAGTAACAGTGAAGCACACCCTTGCAAGGAGATTGGTGGCAGGGGTGAGCGCTGGCGCCTTCTTTTCCGAGTAGAAGATCCGGTTCTCGCTTGCACTCGTGACCGCCACGCAGAGCTCTCGTAGAGACTGGAGGTTCAGCTCATGTCCTGCCTTGGAGTAAAATCTAGAAAGGAATGTATTCGAAGCCTAGGTCCTGGCCTTCAGAACTGACTGCCTACAGCCCACCTGTCCACCTTAGCGATGAGTATGCAGAGCGCTCTGTTCAGGCTGTCTTTGTCGAGTTCGCCGTTGGTGCCAACGGCGCTGTCGACGGAGCGGTCAGCTGCTGCTGTTCCCTGAATCACCTTTTCACTCGGCTCCAAAAGGTGCCTCGTCAAGCTAACACACCTCCTCTTCTCCCTTTGGTGGTTGCTCTGCCGGTTTCTTTTTACCAAAACTGAACCGAGACGGTTTCTCGTAGCACAATGCCCCGTAGATGAACTTCTCCAGCTCCCAGACATACTCGCTGCATCTGAAAGCGAAAGGCCCATCTGACGTCGATGAAGATAAGGTCTTCAATGAAGACTACCGTATCACGTGCTTCCAGCATTCCGGAGCATGGATCGAAACGAGGGCCTGATCAAGCACCAGCTGCATGCTGAGAAGATCCTCACGAGTTACAAGTCGAGCGCGCTTCTGAAAAAGTGTCAGCTGAGTGAAGAGGAGCCACCCTGCGCACCCACACCCCTCTTCTCGCCAACCATCCACCACGTTAGCCGCAAGGCGAGTGAATGCACGCAGAAGAATAAAGAATACATACATTTTCCTCGGAACCCGCGAGTGCTCTGAGCTCATCGACGTCGCAGGATGATTCCACGAGATTCTCGAAGATCCATCCGCAGCGCTCACCCAATTCTTAAGTTTCCTATTTGATTAAGCGAGATTGTGAACACGAAGGAATGACTTTCAAATTTCGAAAAACACGTTATGATGGCAAACATATCGCCAGCACCACACGTCAGTTTACGCGAGCTTAGCTCGCAAAAACTGCTTGTCGTTGGAAGCCTGGTGTATGAAAGAGCTTTAAAAAGCCTCCCGAATTTACGAAAAATGTAAATCGAGCGTTTCCTCAAGAAGGCATGAGGCCTCTTTTTTCGTCGTTTTTCAGTGAATCCCCATGTTTTTCATTTCATTTTTGAAGGCCTAATGAAATGCGAAAGCGAATGTGAGACACGAACCGAGTTCAAGAGCTACGGTGGCCAACAGCTGCATGCCGTTGATGGAGTGCTCGATGCCGCCCTGGATCTTCTGACGAGCCTTGTGCCGCTCTGGACATAGATACGATGTTTTTGATAAGGAGAAACAGCTCTGCTAGCACAGCACCACCACCGCCGCAGTACCTTTGATTCCGAGAAACGTCGACAGGATCTGTTCGCATGAGTCCCAAGCCGAAGCGATCAGCCATCGAGCAGCGATCCGTTCTGAGAAGCAGCTGTGAGTGACGGGGGGATGATTCCGCGTGGGATGATCGTCCCAAAAGCGGTAGGAAATGGAGAGTTACAACAGGAGCACGGGGACATTTTCATTGCGGAACAAGCGGATGGAGGGACATGACGCGAGGAAGCCAAACAACGGCAAACTATTGGGCTGGAAACTAAGTCCCAGCCGTTTTACACACTTTGTTCTGAATTTTTTTTATTTTTCCTGAAATTTTTAGCTTTATGTCCATTTTTAGGCCAATAATGTGCAAAGTCAAAGAAAGAGAAAATTGACCTTGGCCAACAGGTCCTTCCCTATGCTTACGTTTGAGTATTTTTGCACAACTTAATACATTATTCTAAATAGCACAAGTTCGTTTTGGTTTTCTTCAGCTTTGAGGGTATCAAAGTGGGATATCAAGAAGAGATAAGTTGGTGGCGATGTCCGTTCCTCCACGTGGTGCCACTTGAAACTGCTCGCTCTGCGATCTAAGCCAATCACAACAATCGAATGCAGGCGACAGGCCCTTGTGACAGGCCGGCTTACGAACATCCTGTGTCACATCATATGGTCGATGACGTTTCAGAGTTCTCGAGACAATGCTACGGCGTCCGCGGGAACCGACGCGCACTCGCAAAGCCCGGCGAGTGTGAGAAGTATGCGAGGGTCCCTGATGCGAGGACGGCATCGGGGGGCAACTGAGCTAGTCCGAAAGTCCCGTAACGTAGACAAGACCCGCGTAGCAACGTTGAATGTGGGTACGTTGACGGGCCGCTCGTGCGAGTTGGTAGAAGCACTGGAGCGAAGAAAGATAGATTTCTGTGCGGTGCAGGAGACGAGGTGGTCCTGCAGCAAGTCAAGGGACATAGGACGTGGCTTCAAGGCCGTTCTATGTGGAAGTGCCAGGACCACCAATGGTGCCGGTATGGTCGTCTCCGAGCGTTTCCGTGACGCGATTGCAAGCGTAGAACGTTTCGATGACCGCTTGATGAAGATTGTTGTCGCCGTAGAAGAGCGACGATGTCATTTCTTTTCCGCGTATGCTCCGCAGACAGGTTGCTCAGAGCAAATCAAGGACAAGTTCTGGTCCCTGCTTGATGAGAAGACAGTGGAAGTGCCGTCACAAGACATGATTGTTGTGGCAGGTGACCTTAATGGTCACGTCGGAGCAACGAAAGATGGTTACAGCTGTCATGGTGGTTTTGGCTATGGGTCACGCAACGCCGATGGTGAGCGTATACTTGAGTATGCAGACTCACACGACCTCACCATCGTGAACACCAAATTTCGAAAGCGTGACTCCTACCTCATCTCGTTTTATAGCGGGCGCCAAAACGCAGATTGAGTATGTCCTTGTTAGGCGTCGCGACCAAAGTCTTGTCACAGACGCGAAGACCGTGCCGAACTCGGCACAACGAAGCCTGGACGGCGTTGGTCGACAAGCAGGCTTGGCTTTGGACTGACGATGTCAGAGAGAAGGTCAGGGAAAAGAAACGGCTATATCACGTGTTTATCAGTGATAAGACAGACGATAATTGGCGGAATTATCGAGAAGCGAAGAGAGCGGCAAAGAAGGCAGTGGCCGCTGCTAAAGCCGCACACTACGCTGATGTGAGTGAAAAACTGGAGAAGCGCGATGGCGAGTGTTATCTTTACCGCCTCGCCAAAGCTCGCTGTCACCAAACAGAAAGAAGTTCTTTGGCATTCTGATGTCATCTTCTGATGGATCGTAAGAGGGCTGTGAAGAGATGGCGCGAATACTTCGAGGAAATCTCGAATGTAGAATTTGAACATCCTGCTGTTCCTTTTGCATCACCTGTATACGGTCCCGTTCAGAAGATCACAGTGAGCGAAACTGAAGCAGCCCTGAAGAAGATGGAGTCAGGCAAAGCCGCTGGTCCCGATGACCTGCCAGCTGACCTGTGGAAGTCGAAGGGCTGGTGCGCTGCTGACTGGCTGACTGAGTTTTCAATCAGGTTGTTGCTGAGAAGAAAGTGAGTGAGGGTTGGCAGCAAAGCACGACTATTCCGATTTGGGAGAAGAAGGGCAGTGCTGCAGACTGTGCTAGTTACCGACAAATTCGCCTTCTTTCGCACACCATGAAAACCTTTGAGCGAATTGTCGATGGACGTATTCGAGTCGTTCAGCTTTCCAATAATCAGTGTGGTTTCGTTGCCGGCTGTGGGACGGTTGATGCCATACACGCCGTTCGTCTTCTGCTAGAGAAGCACCGCGAGAAACAGAAACCGTTGCATTTCGCCTTCCTGGACTTGGAGAAGGCCTTCGACAGCGTTCCGCGGGAAGTTATATGGTACGCGTTGCGACGACATGGTATCCCTGAAGAGCTTATTGAGTGGGTGCGCATCCTCTACTCGTGCCCAATAAGCCGAGTGCGAGCACCAGCAGGCACCTCGATGGAGTTTCCCAATCTCTGTCGGAGTGCACCAGAGATCTGCGCTCTCCCCACTGCTCTTCGTGATCGTCATGGATGCAATTACACGCGATCTCCAAAGGGCAGCTCCTTGGACGCTGCTGTATGCCGATGACGTCATGCTTGCATGCGAAGACAAAGCAGAGCTCGAGCGACAAGCGACACAGGCGTGTTGCGATCGCTTAGCATTGTTCGGACTCAAGCTAAACGTTAAAAAGACGGAATACTTGACGACAGATGTGAATGAGCATGGATCCATTAAGATCAATGATACTGAGCTCTCACTAGTTACATCTTTCAAGTATCTTGGATCAACAGTCACGTCCGACGCCAGTCTAAAGTTGGAGGTGAATGCACGTGTGAGTGCAGCGTGGTCCAAATGGCGTTCGTTGACTGGGGCGCTTTGCGACAAGACAATACCTGACTACCTCAAGTCAAAGGGGTATAGAGCAGTCGTCCGCCCAGTAGCGACGTACGGTGCTGAGTGCTGGCCCGTGACGAAGGAAATTGAAAGCCGCCTCAGTGTAATGGAGACGAAAATGCTAAGGTGGACGGCTGGAGTAATGCGATTGGACCGCGTTCGCAATGAAACCATGCGAGAAAGGTTAGGTGTCGCCTCGATAGCTGACAAGTTGCGCGAAGCACGTCTACGATGGTATGGTCACGTCCTTCGCGCTAACGACGACACCGTGTGTAAGATTGGCCTAAACCTTGAAGTCCCTGGAAAACGGCCCAGAGGACGCCCGAAACAACGTTGGCTAGATACGTTGCATATGGACTTGAAGTTAGCTGATGTCCATCCCGATCAAGCGTTTGATCGGGAGAAGTGGCGTCACCAGACCAGAAGAGCGGACCCCGCCATCAAGCGGGACAAACGCTATTGAAAATGATGATGATAATGAAGAAGAGATAAGTTGCAACAGCTCCTACTATTTGGATAATTTTTCTTGGACATTGTTATACAGTACCGGACATGTCTTTTGGTCATTGGCCGAAAAAGCCGCGCCGGCCAACATAGGCCGCTTTGGAGCGTTCCAAAGCGGCCTATTTTGGCCGGCGCGGCTTTTTCGGCCAATGACCAAAAGACATGTTCGGTACTGTATGTGTGTCGTTGTTATACGTGGTGAGTAACACTGTGGAAGAAACTTTCAGTGAAATTCAGAACAAAAAAAAACCGGCGAGGGCTTAGTTTCCTACCAAATACTCTTCCTCAAGCATTCGCTCAAACGGCTGCGGTGTTTGTCGCTTTTTTACTCCTACAAAAAGAACTGTTGTTGAGACCGTTTGTTTTTTAGGGGTGTTCTCACCACAACAACAAAAATATGTATGCAAAAATAAGACAGAAGTAGAATGCCTCCGCGACATGCAACAAAGTGAAATGTCGGCAATGCCTCTTACCACTGTGTAAGATGTTGTGCTACGAACCTCCTAACATTTTTCTCCGACCAATAAGGGCATTTGAGTTCAAATTTGTGCCCGCGGCACTTTCGCCTGTAGCAGATGTGCATGCTTTGTAGACAAATCCAATCGTTAATGTTGCAACCCAGTGAACTACGAGAACGTGGTTAGCCTCATTTCAGTGAAAAAGAATTTCAGGTGACATGGATCGAGCTATAGGTAGAGGTGCCCCACACAATCGTTCAGCACTTATTTATTTGGCTGTATGGGGAAATCCTCCCATAAACAACACTACACAAACAAGATAATTCAGAACACATCGGCTTTTACGAGGATACAACTAGGGCAACAATGTGGTCGATCCAAAAGCGACGACTCTTTAATTGGCGGCAAATTAACGCTTGCTTGGGTCTGTGCACTAGAACATTGCACTGATTTGGGGTTCAGTTGAAGCGCTGCGGTAAATTATACCCTCTTACACGACCAGGAGTTTATTTATTTATTTATTTATTTATTTATTTACTCGTGCCAGTGCAGCCACAAGATAACAAATGGGGAACAAAAGAGTAAAGAAAAACCGGCATTTCGAAAAAAAACGTAAAGGCTGAAACAAAATAATAACAAAGCATAAGAAAGAGATTTAGTTCACGAGCAGAGTATGCAAGAAAGGGTGGGAGTTATAGCATTTTCGTGGCCAACTTCTGCTGAGTCAATGGAGGAAGATGCAAGAAAAAACAACTACCCTCGTGATGAGGCCGACGGCAGAAAAAATCCACCAGTTTGAAGAGAGTTGAACCTATGCTTCAAGGCTAATTTGTACCTAGCAGCTTCAGAGTTTCTGCCATCAGACTGGGGCTTTGCGCTCGCGTTTCGACCACCAATAAGTGTTTCTCCGAGTTTTATGTTGATGAAGAGAGCTGATCCCGAGACAGGAAAGACAAATTCGAGCTCAATATGGCTTCCACTACAGCTAGGAGGCGCTCATCGCCGCGCTTCAGACGTGAGGAGGACTGTGCACATACATCTTCGAAGTGAATTGTGCCCAATGCAGCACCGCCATAGAAGGACAACGAAGAGAGCCATGCTCCGTTCCTACTTTTCTTCCCGCTCAAAAAGGCAGAAAAGGTCATGCTGAACGGATGCGCTCAAAGTGGACGGAATCTGAGTTCGGGACTCGAAGACGGAGACTCCGCACATCTCGAGGACCAGCAAACTGAGCGGTCAATTGCAGGTGGGTCAGTAATTTGCAGCGTGCTAGAAAGCCCAAAATCACTTTGTAGACGTTAAAAAGTGTCGGGAGAGTACTAAATTCAACGAATAAACAATTTCGTTCCACCGAGATCGGTACGATGAGCAGCAGCGTAGCAAGTGCCGTGTACACTATTCTAGGCCTGTGATCTAACCCATATAACATGGAGAGTCCTCGAGACAATGCTACGGCGTCCGCGGGAACTGACGCGCACTCGCAAAGCCCGGCGAGTGTGAGAAGTATGCGAGGGTCCCTGCGACGGCATCGGGGGGCAACTGAGCTAGTCCAAAAGTCCCGTAACGTAGGCAAGACCCGCGTAGCAACGTTGAATGTGGGTACGTTGATGGGCCGCTCGTGCGATTTGGTTGAAGCACTGGAGCGAAGAAGAGTTAATTTCCGTGCGGTGCAGGAGACGAGGTAGTCCTGCCGCAAGTCAAGGGACATAGGACGAGGCTTCAAGGCCGTCCTATGTGGAAGTCCCAGGACCACCAGTGGTGTCGGAATAATCGTCTCCGAACGATTTCGTGACTCGATTTTAAGCGTCGAGCGCTTTGACGATCGATTGATGAAGATCGTTGTAGCCGCTAAGGAGCGGCTCTATCACTTCTTCTCTGCGTATGCTCCGCAGACTGGCTGCTCCGACCAAGCCAAGGATGAGTTTTGGAGCCTGCTTGATGAGAAGACAGCAGAGGTTCCGTCAAAAGATGTCATTATAGTCGCTGGAGACCTTAACGGGCACGTCGGCGCGACGAAAGACGGGTGCAGCTGTCATGGTGGATTCGGCTATGGATAGCGTAACGCAGATGGTGAGCGTATCCTTGAATATGCGGAGTCGCATAACCTCACCATAGTGAACACCGTATTTCGTAAACGCGATTTCCACCTCATCTCGTTCTATACCGGAAGCACCAGGACTCAGATAGACTTTGTCCTTGTGAAAGATCGTGACCGAAGTCTTGTCACAGACGCGAAGACCGTGCCGAACTCGGCACAACGAAGCCTGGATGGCGTTGGGTAGACAAGCAGGCTTGGCTTTGGACTGACGATGTCATAGAGAAGGTCAGGGAAAAGAAACGGCTCTATCACGTGTTTATCGGTGATAAAACAGTCGATAATTGGCGGAATTATCGAGAAGCGAAGAAAGCGGCAAGAAGGCAGTGGCCGCTGCTAAAGCCGCACACTACGCTGATGTGAGTGAAAAACTGGAGAAGCACGATGGCGAGTGTTATCTTTACCGCCTTGCCAAAGCTCGCTGTCACCAAACAGAAGACATCGAGAAGTTCTTTGGCATTCTGATGTCATCTTCTGATGGATCGTAAGAGGGCTGTGAAGAGATGGCGCGAATACTTCGAGGAAATCTCGAATGTAGAATTTGAACATCCTGCTGTTCCTTTTGCATCACCTGTATACGGTCCCGTTCAGAAGATCACAGTGAGCGAAACTGAAGCAGCCCTGAAGAAGATGAAGTCAGGCAAAGCCGCTGGTCCCGATGACCTGCCAGCTGACCTGTGGAAGTCGAAGGGCTGGTGCGCTGCTGACTGGCTGACTGAGTTTTTCAATCAGGTTGTTGCTGAGAAGAAAGTGCCTGAGGGTTGGCAGCAAAGCACGACTATTCCGATTTGGGAGAAGAAGGGCAGTTCTGCAGACTGTGCTAGTTACCGACCAATTCGCCTTCTTTCGCACACCATGAAAACCTTTGAGCGAATTGTCGATGGACGTATTCGAGTCGTTCAGCTTTATAATAATCAGTGTGGTTTCGTTGCCGGCTGTGGGACGGTTGATGCTATACACGCCGTTCGTGTTCTGCTAGAGAAGCACCGCGAGAAACAGAAACCGTTGCACTTCGCCTTCCTGGACTTGGAGAAGGCCTTCGACCGCGTTCCGCGGGAAGTTATATGGTACGCGTTGCGACGACATGGTATCCCTGAAGAGCTTATTGAGTGGGTACGAATTCTCTACTCTTGTCCAATGAGTAGAGTTCAAGCTGCAACTGGAACCTCGATGGAGTTTCCCATCTCTGTCGGGGTACACCAGGGTTCTGCGCTTTCCCCACTGCTCTTTGTTGTCGTCATGGATGCCATCACACGAGATCTTCTGAAGCCCGTCCCTTGGACGTTGCTTTATGCCGACGACGTGATGCTCGCTAGCGAAGATAAAAGTGAACTCGAGCGAGAGGTGCAAGCTTGGTGTGATCGCTCGGAACGGTTTGGATTCAGATTGAATGTGAAGAAGACCGAATATCTAACGACGGACGTTACTGAGTCCAGCTCCATCAAGGTTAATGGCATCAAGCTCCCTAGCACTTCGGTCTTCAAGTATCTGGGATCAGCAGTCGCGTCTGACGGCAAACTGATGGTCGAAGTGAATTCACGCGTGAGTGCAGCTTGATCCAAGTGGCGCTCGTTGACTGGGGTGCTCTGCGATAGGAAGATACCGGAGCGCTTGAAGTCGAAGATATACAGAGCAGTCGTCCGGCCGGTAGCGATATACGGAGCTGAGTGTTGGCCTGCGACTAAGGAAGTTGGAACGCGCCTCAGCGCCATGGAGACGAAGATGCTGCGCTGGACGGTTGGAGTCACGCGCCTGGACCGCATCCGAAACGAGGCTATTCGGCAGAAGTTCGGTGTCGCGCCGATAGCGGACAAGATGCATGAAGCTCGCTCATAATGGTACGGCCACGTTCTGCGTGGAAAAGAAGACAGCGTCCGTAAGATAGACCTTAACTTCGAGGTAACTGGAAAGCGGCCTAGAGGGTGTCCGAAGCAGCGCTGGTCCAATACGTTACATGCGGACTTGAAGATTACTGGTGTTCACCCTGATCTAGCGCTGGATCGGGAAAGGTGGTGTCATGACACCAGAATAGCGGATCCCGCTACGATGCGGGACAAACGCTGAAGAAGAAGATGAAGCAACCAAAAGGGGTTAGACTCGAACGTGCTTTGCTTGTTTTCGAAGCGTTGCTCTCATCCTCGTTCTCCCCGTGTTCATGTCATATGCGGCGAATCGGAAACGGAGAGAACGAAAGCCGTTCGACAGCGCTTACCCTCTAGTGGTTTCTGTGGGGGTCTTCCCAGTGAGATCTTCCGCAGGCGATCCACGTCCGTCAGCACGCGACGATCCAGGCCATCAAAATCTGAAAGATGTCGCGATATCGCTCATAGCTCCTGACAGGTGTTGGACTCGAACTGTCCGAGCTCTCGCAACAAAAAACGTTTTACGAGCGAAAATGCGACCACAGCAGTTGACGAGTTTGATGGTTTTAAGGACAGCAATGACCGTCGTCTCTCTTTTCTTAAAATTTTCCCTCTTTCCAGGTCCTCGAACCTTTCGCTAGCACGCTTCTGCTTCTTTACAAATTTAAGTGAAACAAAACAAAGCGAAATGCCTTATAATTAAGTTGAGGTGCGACAGTGTGCTTTCAAGTAACTTATTCTGTCCTTTCTTGCCCTTCTTCAGCACCCGACATACGTTGTATCCAAGGTGACAATCTTCTCGAAACTGCAAATTTCTATGAGGGAACAAAACTAAAGACCTTACTCGTTGAAGAATTGATACAACAAATCAGGCCAATGCGGATTTTCGTTGCTGGCAACACCAGTGCGCAGACTAACCAGTTATACGGTAGGGATTACATTGGAGACCGAACCCGTGTAGTTTCCCCTCTGCTGTGGCCAGACAGGTGAGCTGCAGCACTGCAAGCCTTGAGCTCCGTCAGTCGCTCCAAATTGACGTCGCCTACCTTCGATCACGTCCATCAGTGCCCCGGCCATCTCACCGAAGGCGGCGTCGATGGCGTGGTCGTACACCTTCCTCAGCCAGCTCTCGCTCACGTACACAATGCAGCCGGAGTTGAGAATCGTGTCCCGGTAGCCCTCCTGAAAACGTGCTTCTTGTCAACGCTCACGCCCTTGCTTTCCGTAGAGCGGCGCTACCAACCCATTTCACAGCGGAAGGGCCTCGATGTGCGAGGCAGAGCGTCTCGTAGGCGGTGATGTAGATAGCGTCCGTGTTGAGGAACTCTTGCTGAATCTTCGACTTCGATTTGAACGCCTCGTTGTGGACGGCAGAAAAGTCTAAACCCTCAAATGTAAGCCCATTCCATTGAAATGCTCGAGGGCAGCTCTCTGACCGTTATAGAACTCCGACGAAAACTCCAGAATCGCCTCATCCAGTTCGAGGGTCGACCTGAACTTACTCCAACCGGCTACGTGATCCACCAGCGAATCGACGAACTTCTGTGCTGTGATTTTCTCCGTCTGGAAATAATGTTCGCTCTTGAAGTTGACTCAAACAACGGGCGGACACCTACTGCCGTACCGTTTCATCGTACTCCGTGGTTCTTCGACGAACGATCGGCATAGCCGTAGCACCGTCTTCGACAGACTGTTGAAGCCCAAACTTCTTCGAAAGCTTCTTCAAAGTCTCATTAATTTCCTGAAAACATCACCTAGCACATATTTCTAACGTTCAGTGCAAAAACCCACGTCTTCGGTTTCCTCATTGCAATAAACCTCTTGAATCCGCTTCGCCGACGCCGCCGACGGCGGCACTGGACTGCATTGAGAATTATCGAAGCGGGCGGAGAAACCTAGAACAACAAAAGCGCCTCGCCCAGTCACCGAAAGCCACAAAGCTTCTAGTTAACGCACTTGGCGGATTCACGTCACTTAATGCCGGAAACATCTCCTTTAGCTTCCATCTGATCTCGTCCTCCATAAGATCAGCTGTTTCGCAGAAAGACAGTATCCCCCGCAGCTGAAAAAAGTGCTCCACAAAATGGTGCAAAAACTACAAAATGCTTCAGGGCCCACGTTTCCTCTAAAGTCTAATCAAATGCGGCTTTTCTGAGGAGAATTGATTCACTTCTAATTAATCATTCAATGTATACATTTATACTGCTCCTGGCGCAACGCGGAGACTTATTGATTTCTTTTGAAGGAAAGTTGGTGCACATGAACAACCCCCGACGAGGCTGGTTTGTGCATTCCACCGCTGAGACGAAAATCGGAGCTTATTATCCATTCTTCGCCTCCACTTACTAGTCGATCCCCTTGTACAGGAGCTGGTAATTGAGAAGGGCTACTTCTTAAAGAATCCTACTCCTGTTAACGGCTTTCCAGCGATGCAGCGGCAAAGACTTCCTCGAAGATCGGAACAAATGCTATTCATGGAGGCTACATAGGTCAGAGTCGCTACTCACAAGTTCGTCCGTCCGGCTGTCTAAGCATTGGATTATTGTGATTTGTGGTTGGACAAAGGATATCGTGGGGAACATGGGCTCGGAACGTCTTCATCCAACATCACCATCCTAACTGAGTTTGCCCTGTACGGGTTGCTCGTGCAGTGCATGCCTGCGTGGCCATATGTACCCCTTTCCTACATCAGCTATTAAGTAACTCATTCCACCCAGGTCCTTGAAGCGGGTTTTACCTGCTCAAACGATCATTGCATGCTGCCCTGCTCGAATCTAATCTCCGCCCTTTGATCATGCAGTCAGGTAACTTTGTTGCGAGATTGCTTGCCAGGCGCGTTCTAGTGGTTTCAATCCTGAAGATCCTCCCAATGTTCGTATTTGGTCTGGCTGAATTGGCACACTCCTGAACGCAGGCTAAAGCTTAAGTAACGTAACGTTTCAGACGAGAAGTATGTACAGAGAGAGATCAACAGAAAAGGCAGCGTTAAACGAAGAGTAGCAGTGCATTTGTTCTCTCTCATAATTATACGCCATGCCCTTGACTGGCCGACGTGCGTTTCTGCTTTGTGCGCTAGTCGTGGTAGAGAAGACCTGATCCATAGCTGTTGACCGGATTGTCCGCTGTCAGTAACCGACACACACTCTCAAAAGCTCACCATGGACCCGCAAGCTCTGACGGCTTCGATGGCAACCTCGTACTGAGGCTGGGCGCACTCGACCACGCACACTATCAGCATTCGCCACAGGGAGAGCGAACGGGATCTGACACACGACGAGACGATGTCATTCAGACGACGTCGATCGGATAGAATCTGAAAAGCAGGTAGCTGGAGAGTGAGCGGAGACTGGGACGCTTTAGCTAAGTCAGACGTCGGTTTGATAGTTGAGTTCGGCATCGAAACTTATGCGGCTAGGGGAGGCAACGAAACAACGAAGCTGACACTACCACCGCCCCCCCCCCCTCCCTTCAAGGGGTTTCAAGGCGGCACAAATCAGCAAGTACACTGCGATCCTGGGTCAGGGCATTCCTCGGGAATAGCCTCATCAATAATTCCGCAATTTGTGGTGGGTGATTGAGTTTAGTCTAGCCTTGATCGCGTCGTTCGACTATTGATCAGCTATACCACTCCAAGCTGGGAAGTAAGAAATTCAAAAAAGGCAGCCGAGATTGCTATCCTGTTAGAGCTCACAGCCGTAGACGTTCGCAATACCTAAAGTTGGCGGAAATGTCCAAATTAAGAGTCGCCTCTGCGGTTGGGCAGAGGGAAGGGAACTTCTCAACGTCGGGTCCTCGTTAACTCCTTTTATCCAGCTGCAATACTCGAGGTCACCTACCCTGCTCGTTCCCGCGCGTTCTAGTAAAACGAATTTACGAGCACTGCATTTTTCAGCAGCTACGAAACAATCTAACAGGCACAGCAATGTTGGAAGCTATGTCGCTCACATCTATTTTTATGGATAAAAGCTCATTCACTAACTTTGTAGATTGTTGCATTGAATTCCAAAGTAGAAAGTGGGAAACGAACCTTCTTGATGATCCTGATGGCTTCAGTTCGTTGCTCGATTTTGGGAAAAAGAAATGCTTTGTGGAAGAGCGCCTCGAGAGCCGAATTCACTGAAGGGATTCCTGCCATGATCCGTATCAGCTGCTCCAGGATCCTGAACTCATCACGCTCATAACGAGTGGCTCCTTCGTGAAGGAGGAGAGACTTACTGATAAAGAACTCGAGTTGCCTCAGGATTCGCTACGACCGCTGGACTGAGCGTAAATTTGGCCATCTGGCCCTGTCCCACCGGTTCCTCTGTGCTGACTGCTGGTTTGTCAGCGACGTTCTTATCCGGTACGCCCAGCAGACGAATCATCAGCGGGCAAAGCTTTTCCCTGAACACGTGAACACTGTCACTGAGTAGCAGTTCCGGGAAGGTGCAGGGATGGAAGCCAAAATCTCCCCTTCTGCAAATGGAAAGTGGTGCAAGCACCGAGTGCTAGACTGTTGGGGCGATTGTACGAAGAAGCTTGGGTGCTCCAGAAATCGTAAGCACTGACTGAAACACCATAAGTTTGTTGCCGGTCAATCTACCGCAAAAGCTTAGAGCTCATGGGAAAGCGCAGAAGGATAGAAATTTCGTGAGGTCAGAACGATGGGAGGGGGTGCTCTCCGCATCCGTCCAGAATATTACATCGAGACATGATTAATGGCGTGTGAGCCGAACGCTTGCCTCAATTCTGCTGTGATCTAGCCATAGCGCTGCTCTTCACTTCTTCAGGTATAAAAGTACAGGCTGGCACACAGACATTACGGGAAAGCTTAATCCTACAGAAACGGTAAAAATAGACCAAGTCGGTACAATTTAAAACACCACTTGTTCGTACACTGTAGTCCACGAACGGGCAGCAACTTTCATCACGACCTCGTCCACTCCTGGCTTAATAAAGACCTGCAGATCATATGAGTTGCAAGCCACGTTGCAGCTACATCTTACGGATTCTTATTTGTTCTAAAGCTGACATCGGGCTCTGTCCTTCTACGTTGTGTAGCATGCTTTTTCTCAAGATGGAAAATAAATGAATATCAAAAACCCAAATACGGAGCTCATAAAATTTTGTGCCTAAATGGAGGAATTCGATTCGAAAAAATGGTGTTGCTTTGTTGTGCCTATCGGGCTAAGACTTTTACTGATTTTCACACTTTCAACACGAAGACATAGGAGAAAGATATGCATATGAGATGAAGATATGAGAAGGTATGTCTAAAAAATTGCAGAAGATGAGCTCTTGCAGTTCGCTAAAGCGAACCTAGTTGCGGACCATTTTCGGTGTCCCCCGTGAGCCCACTATCCGCGCGCAAGATCCACCAATCACAAGTCGGCGAGCGCCAGTAGGCCGGAAAACGAGCCTCATATTAATGATCGGCGCCTTAATTGACTGTCAGGGTGAGGTTTGGGCGAAGCCGACGATCATGACCTCACCACCCATACATATGGTGGATGGCCAGTGACTTGAGCAACTCCTCTTGGTGAACAAAAGTGACGACCACCGGTGTCCTTGAGGACAATATGCTGATTGCCCTTTCTTCCAAATCATGTGCTTACCAGCAGTTGTCTTGACGTTTCTTCTGGAAGAATTTGTTCCATGCAGTACACCACGTATCCCTATGAGGCAAGGGAACCCCTGCAGTTCTTTTTCACCTTGCGAGCTGCGCAGCAACGGGAGCATTAAGGTAGACGATGAACAAATTTCACAGCCGCAGCTAAACTAGAAGGGTCAATATAATACAGGGTGAACCAAAATAACGTGGACAAGATTTTTTCGTCATAATTATAAAACAACCAACAATTCGAGAACCCAACCCTGATATTTGACAAATATGATAATATATTATATATATCATATTTGTCAAATATATAAAAGGATAAAGGACGGCGTTACTCAATCCCTTCTGGGATGCGCCAGCGCATTCTACTTCTACGGGATGTCGTGGAGGCGACATGAATGCGTATTTGGCCATACAATGACTTGCGGTGGCCAGCCGATGAACAAGTCAGCGCTCTATCCTTCCCAGACAAGTCTGGTACCAATTCACCGACCCCGGAGGGATGGAAGGCTTGGTTGGCCTGGGCGGGAAATCCGAACCAGGAACCTGGTATCGGGTGCACGCGACAGTCGCGCCTCCTCCGACTGCGCTACACGCGCCCGTCAAATATATATTATATATAATATATATTATATAAATATTATTATATTATTATGTTATATATTAGGTTGTAACGAATTAAATGGCACTGGCTCGCGCCATTTTTCAGCGCGTCTTTACGCGTTTGATCAAGAACAAACCGTAACATGTGGCATACCATTTAGAATCGCAGACTTTGCTCTACCGGAGAGTACCAAATTTTCTATGTAAAAGTGGAAAAACTTTAGAGTTTTATTGACTTTTTTGCAGATGGACAAAAAGGTAATCCGAGGCATTTACTTGTATGAATTCAAGCTGGGCACTACAGCTAAGGAGGCGGACGAGAAGATCAACGCCGCATTCGGTCAAGGATGTTCCACAATTCGGACGGCGTATCGTTGGTACCAGAAGTTCCGGAATGGATATGAGAGCTTGGAAGAACATGAAGGTCGTGGGAGGCATAGTGAAGTTGATGAGGACAAGCTGAGAGATGTGGTAGAGGAGGATCCACACAAAGGTACCAGGGAGATAGCGAAGGTTCTTGGCGTCAGTCACAACACAGCTGCCCGGCATCTGAAGGAAATTGGAAAGACCAAAAAGCTGGAAAGATGGGTGCCTCACGAGCTGTCTGAGGAGCAAAGAAACCGACGATATGAGATCTCGTCCGCACTGCTTCTACGGAACGAAACGGACCCATTCCTTGATCGCATCGTAACCTGTGACGAGAAATGGATAATGTACGACAACAGGCGACGATCGGCACAGTGGGTGGACAGCGATGAGAGCCCCAAGGTTTTTGCGAAGCCGGAATTGCACCAAAAGAAAGTAATGGTGACAGTATGGTGGTGTTCGCTGGGAATTATTCACCACAGCTTCCTCCCTCCCGGTGAATCCATCACGGCAGAGAAGTACTGCATTGAAATTGAAGAAATGATGAAAAAGTTGAAGGATATCCGGCCGGCCTTGGTAAACCGAAGGCGAGTTCTCCTTCTGCACGACAATGCTCGCCCCCATGTAGCACGAATGACGTTGCAGAAATTGAATGAGCTGAGCATTGAAACTCTACCACATCCTCCGTTTTCTCCCGACCTCTCCCCAACAGACTACCATTTCTTCAAGCATCTTGGCGACTTCTTGGTAGGGAAAATATTCAAGCACCAACAGGATGCCGAAAGCGCCTTCGAAGATTTCGTCAATTCCAGAACTTCTGATTTTTATGCTACTGGGATAAAAAAGCTTGTGTCACGTTGGCAAAGATGTGTAGAATCAGAGCGTTTTCATTTCGATTAATAAACTTGCCTACAAGCCGAGATATTAACTGTTTAAATTTACAGTGGTTCAGTGCCATTTATTTCGTTACAACCTAATATAATACATATATTATATTATTATATATTATTATTATATTATTATATTATATTATATTATATTATATATATTAAATATATTATATATATATTATATATTATATTTTTCATATATATTATATATATTTATATTTGATATTTGACAAATTTTCTCGCACGTACTCAATAACAAGTGGCGTACCCCAGGGGGTGTATCGTCACCGATTCTTTTCATCATCTACACTTCCGATTTACCTGTTTTAGTTGAAAGGCGTGGCGTTAAGTGCAAAATGTTTGCAGATGATATAAAAGTATACAGGAATATTACCAGTGAAGAGGATCACTTTGCCCTCCAATGTGAGTTTCAGATGTTGTCGATTGGTCGGACAGGTGGAAATTACCTATCTCAGCTCAAAAAACTCGGATTTTTCATCTAGGCAATTCAAATTCAGTTAAACACATTTACAGCCTTTGTGGTTGCAGCCTACTCAGTGAAAACAGTCTGCGTGATATGGCCTTCATCTTATACAAAAAAAAACTTAGTTTTTCAGAGAATTGCGAGACGATTGCAAAGAAAGCTGAAAGAGTTACTTACAGCATTTTTAGAGCGTTCTCTACGAATTTAAAAACGCACTTGCCTATTGCATACAAATCTTATATTCGCCCAATATTGGAGTATGGCACCAACTATGTGCAGTCCTCACCTTAAGCGCTGCATATAGGAGCCTTGAATCCGTTCAGAATAGCTACACTAGAGAGCTATGGTTACGCTTAGATCGCGATGACTACACCTCCATTCCATCGATGCCTGATCGTAATAAAATATTCGAGCTGGAATCGCTTGCTATTCGTAGGAAGCGAAACGATCTAAGTATGATTTTCAAGATGATGACTGGAAAAGTTGCACTTCCACTTACTGAGCTTTACACAGTCCACCACTAGGGGTTGAAGATCTAACATTCATTATCCTACGGCCAAAAGTTGTGTTCGTGCCTCCTTTTTTACTCAAAGGGCCGGTCTGAATTCTTGATGCTTACCAAAAAACAAACCTTGCCATCTTCGTTTAACCAATATAAAAAGCTCGTTGGTAGTTATCTTAAGACTCGCTAATTCGCCGTTTCTTGTATTTTTGTGTTTATTACCAATGTGTTGTCTTGGTGGAGTTTATTTCGTCGCGTGTTGTCATACACGTATAAATAAATAAATAAATAAATATTGCTTTTATACCTGAAACTTGGTTAAATTCAAAAATATTGAGTGGGGAAATAGTGGGAGGCTATCCTTATAAAGATATACGATCAGATTGATGTCCACAGAGAGATGGAGGTGTACAGTACCGGACGCGTCTTTTGAATAGAGGCCGCGAAAACCGCGATTTCGCTGTTTTTGCATCTTTTTGATAAAGCTCGCCTAAAAGCACACTTGAGCTCAGGAGCTCGAGCTCTATCGTTTCGTATACGTATTTCATATGGAGCCATGAAAATGTCCGAAGTTGAAAACATACGCTCCATTGCGAACGGCGTTCGCGGACGAGTTGTCGGTGGCAAGCCGTCGAGAACGGTTGCGTGCTCACAATTCCTCTAATTTGAGGTTTTTTGAAAAACGGTTGGTACCGTTCGATTCGTCTCTTCGAGTTCTACACAAATAGGTAAACATCTTCGCGTCTTCGCAGCGGGTGGTCAAAAATGACTGGAGCAGACTTTTGCCATTGTAGAAGCTTATATTCCAGGACCTGCATGTTCTCGCAGTACCTCAAGATATTCCGGGAGTTACTCCGTAAAGTGTTCTGTCATGCCAGTGCGCCGCTGCATAAAGGATCGAGCCTACCAATGGGGGAGGGGACAGCTTGTAGAGTGAGCGTTTGAGTAGTTTTACAGAAATTCTCAGCTGCCCTACTCAGGAATTGCTGTGCTCTGTCCCGGCAAAACTTTGGAGTGTGCAGAATGTATATAGGATCGAACCTATCAGTCGACTGGGCGCGACAGCTCGCAAATTGCAGCGCGGGCGTGTTCTGAGCGCAATAGCCCGTCACGTTTGAATCTTTCCGACTGCGACTTGTGGATTTTGTAGGCAGTAGAAAGCTCAAGAAGTGCGCTGAAACACAGCGACGTAGCTTATGATTGGACAAAGGTACAGCGGTGCGAAAATGTAGGCTAGTCTTCTGTGACACGATTCTTTCCGATTTCAGTCGACCACTGTGGGAACACGTGATAGCTAACAGCATACGAATGCGTAGGCTAGCGAAGCAATTAAGGTAATTTAAGATGAAGTGCCCAGAAGTTCCCAGCTGCCTAACCTGCCTTAGTTACAGCTCCCATTTTAGAGCGGCGGAGGGTAGCGGTGAAGTTTCTTCCGCCCTTACTCGCCCATATTGAGTTCTCGACGCTCCCGATGACATCATTCTGTTCAACTCGAAGAGCTTTATCGAAAAGTGTCACTCTTGACCAATTTTAGAAAATCGGTTTTTTGACAACTTCCCATCGAGAACGTGGGCGTACACCGCCGAGCCTGCGCGGACGAGGACGTCACCGAAAATCGATGTTTTTGAAGCTGGCCAAATGTCCTCATCCAAAATCATCTAGGCGTTACTTGGTGCGCTGATTACGAATCCGACGTCCGTTTTTGAAAATTCCGCCGACTTTGGTAAGTTTTGGATTTTCTTCTGGATAACTGAGGGTGGTTGGGTCAAGAACACCGATTTTGCTCAAACTTTGTCTGAGGGCAGGGGTTATTCAGGGTGCCGAATACGATACCCCACCCATGCCGATAACTGAGGGTGGTCAGTAATCCTGACCCTACCAACCTCAAACGGCTGTGGCATGCCAAAATCGGTGGAATTTTTAAAAAAGAACGTCGGATTCGTAATCGGCGCTCCAAATAACCCCCCTAGACGATCTTGGACGAAGTTTGGACAGGAAAATTTGGCAAATTTCGAAATCATCGATTTTTGATGACGTCATTGTCTGCGCAGGCCCGGCGAAGAGCGCCCTCGTCCTCGATGGGAAATTGTCAAAAAATCAATTTTCCCAGAATTGGCCGAGATTGGCACCGTTCCATAGAGCGTTTCGAGCTGAACAGAACGGTATCTCGAGTGTCAAAAAGTCAAATGTGGGCGAGTAAGGGCGAAAGGAACTTCACCGCTGCCTCCGCCGCTCTAAAACGGCAGATGGGGCTAAAGCAGTTTAGGCATCTGGGGAATTCCGAGAACGTCATCGTAAACTGCTTTCAGTCTCGTGCTCGCCCACGCATTTGCATGCCGTTAGCTCTCCTTATCTTCCCGCAGAAGTCGACTGAACTCGGAAAAAATCGTGTCACACAAGGCTAAACTGCATTTCCGCACCGCTGTAACTTTGTCCAATCATAAGCTACGTCGTTGTGTTCAGCGCACTTCTTGAATTTTTTACTGCTTAAAAAATCCACAAATCGTAGTCGGAAAGTCTTGCCGGGACAGAGCACAGCAATTCCTGAGTAGGGCGGCTGAGAATTTCCGTAAAACTACCCAAACGTCGCGCCGCCCAGTCGATTGGTAGTTTCGATTCTTTATACACTTCTTCTATGTACATTGTGATTCTTCTATGTACATTGTGCACGGCGCACTCTCAGAGGATTCCTGGCATGGCAGAACACTTTACGGAGTAACTGTCGGAGTATCTTGAGGTGAAAAGTCTTCCACTCATCCTAGGTTTTCGTGTTAAAAGTGCGGAAATCAGTAAAGCTTTTTGTCCGATAGCCACAACAATATAGCACTATTTTCTGTACCGAATCCAACAATTTAGGCCCAGAATGCAACAAATATCCTCACGTAGCCACGATTCTAACAGTCAGAGCAAGAGGGCGTGGCAGCGGTTTCCCGTCCATCCCCTCAACTTCGTACCTTCAAAAGACTAGCCATGAAATTTCTTCATCTTCAGATTTTTGATCTTCATTTATTTTCAATCTCAGAACAAATCATGCTCTGCACAACGTAGAAGAATAGAATATCGCATTTGGAACAAATGAGGAATAAAAGCTGTGCAGAGCTACGCACACGATTTGAAGGCTCTTGTGAGGCCAGGAGTGGACCCTTATCACATCTACTGCCCTTTTGTGTTCATCAGTGTACGAGCAAATTGTGTTCTAATAAAATGTAGCGAATTTGATCCACTCACCGTTTTTATATGACTAGAATTTTGTAGTAGTGTTTATCTGCCACACCGAAGACTTGGTGAGGCACATGGCAGCGTGTTCATTGGCTGTCAAACTAGAACAAACATTCGCCCTATCGACAGTTAATCGAGTCTGAAATTTAAAACCTTGGACGAGTAATGGCGCAATCTCAACCACTCACATTTCAAACAGTTTTGATTTCCCCACACCTTCATATAAGTTTTGAGCTCCTTCAACAGCTTTACTACCAGTAGATTGTTACGCTCATTCAAAGAGTACGTTCGTTTTTAGCGGCGCCTTGTTGTTAGCAATCGCTGATATCTCGAAGTGGCGGTCAAGGATCGTTCGATTTATCCGTGGGCTGCTCATAACGACGGCGTTAAAGCCACCATAAGAATGGATGAGAGCAGCATCTGGCAAACAAGCAGTCGAATTGGCGAATGAGACCACTAAAAAGCAACAGAAGTCTACACAACCGGAAACTGGCTGCTTTTCGAGCGCTTGCGTTCCTTCGTCTCATTCTGTGCGTGAATCCCTTTTTAGCTGTAACTCTCGCACCAGGGTTCATTTTCAGATTCTTACTTCGCGTCGAATCCCAAGACAACCCAGTAGGTCTGCCACTTCAGAGCGCGTCCGTGAAGCCCACCTACTTCATTTCCCAAATGGGCGGCTACTTGTATGAAGCAGCTGTTGCTATTTGTATGGGGAAAACATGAATACCGAGAAGAGCCAGAAAGTTGTCAGCAGTCGTCTATCTCGGAAGAACTGACCAAAGCAGATTAACCAGCGGTGTGTGCTTTTGAACACTCAGCGGTTGAGCAGTGAGCAGTGCGTTCATCGCGTCGAAGAGCACCACACTCTGATCCGAAGACACAGTCAGCTGGTCCAGCTTGGCGATGTAGCTCTCGAGTAGCTTCGTCACGTCCAAGTACACGGAAAGGAAATTCTGCGACTCCTCCTGAATTTCGGTGAGCTTGAACACGGTAACGCTCCGGACACGAACCAGTTCAGACTCACTCCTGCCGCGTATCGGTTGGAGCAGTACGTGGTTATTGACTGCGAGACGGCCGCGCGCGCAGAGACTCGGACGGCTTCTTCCCGAGTCGAACCGAACACCCTCATGCAGAGCTGAGGAGAGCGGAGGTGGCGATATGGCGGCAGAGGGAAAGCCTGGAACTCCTCACTCACCTCGAGACACTCCTCGACCTCTTGTAGTGACACCCGCAGCTCGGCAGAGCAGACCATTTCCACCAGCAGCTGAAGAAGTTGGTGCTAGGGGCCACTCACAACAGCTGCAGACAAAGACTCGTTCGCGAAACCCTCGTAGAGGTGCCCCTCAACCTGTTTCTGCTGCTGCAGAGTAGCATATGCCTGCTCTGGCAACAAGGGATGGCCAGATTAAAGGTGGCGGTTATACTGAATGCCACATTCAAACATGGGCTCAAAGAATTATCTACCAATTTCCATTCTAGGAAGCCTACCAGTAGATGGACTGTCATCCTATACAGCACGGCTGAGAATGATTGGTATGAAGAGCCACCTTTACGGAAAGACTTTTGCAGGTCCATATTGCCACAGTTTTCAAGCTTCTCAAAAGTGAGCTTCCCATTCCACCCTCCAGGTTCTGGCGCGCCAGCTCCCGCTTCCGTTAGAAGGCCTTCTTTAGATATTGACGCTTAAACATCCAAACAACAGGACAACAAATGCATTAACTCCACTCTTCGTCGGCGAATTAGCTTAGTATGCCCCACATGGGTCGAATTCATAAAGCGGACAGTTCAAGATTCAATAAAAAGATCTTTCGAGGGCGACTTCACCCATGCTGTTGGCTTACCCAGTCCCTGGCCTCAATCAGCGAAATATAATATGTAGGCGCATCTCCGTGTGCTACACTCCTCTAGACAATTTTTTGTCATTCACTGTCGATTATGCAGCTCTGAATGCAGATGATACTAATATAAATATTAACATAATTGATAATCTAACCCAGAGGGTAGCCATAGATGGCGCCCGAACGATGACGTGCTTGAAGCGTTCGAGACGAAGAAATGGAAGAGGGAAAACAGCATTTCCGTTTCTGCATCGGGATCTCGTTGCATAGTTTGCTCTTTAAAACAATCCAGTAGCCAGTTACGCGATGTTCGCTAGGAAGCGTATAGCCCACTGATAAAGAATGGGACTAGAGTTAACTAGAATTTCAATTTTGAAGGGCAATTAAAGCCACCACTATTTGATGGAGAGTAAATTGCTGACAAACATAGAAGTTTAGTCTATCTCTAGGAAAGTGCAAAACAAGGGCATCGCTACCTAGAACATGATAGGAGAAGGAGCACGTGTAGAGCGTGTGCATTCGATAGGAGATAAGTTAGAATAGACGCGTGGTGAACGACGCTCTCCATTTAGCCATCCGCCCGACCCTATTCTTTATTTAGCCGCAGTGAGCGTTTGTTGTCGCCGGGAACGAATTCTCAACAAATACAATGGATTGGGCGGTAGTAGCACTACGTAGAATGAGAGTGGAGCAGTATGTCTCAACTACCCGAACAAGGATGGCGCTCTCTACTCCCAGAAATCGCACAGCCGTCTCATTGGTACCTGTTAGCAGCAATGCCGTTCATTCGAGCGCTCTCGGCCCCTCCGCATAAATGGCAGGTTTTGCGGAGCCCGACACCTCGCCTGTGCACCCTCACCACATCACGAACCGACACGCTTGATGGATTCAGACGAGCCTCCACTGACGGTCTCGAAGAAGGACCTTCTCTTCAAAAAACTGCAGTGCTCAGTGCTCGGCTGAGACCATCAGCCACGTTTGCGAGTTGCTCTGCGAACCGCTGAGCCAGTGTGAAACGCTGCTAAACATCTGTCGTCGCCCATGCCTTACGAGGAGCACTGAGAGACGGTGGCCTAGAAACTCTCAGCTTGCTTTGCGACGCCGCACCACTTCTTGGGGGGACCGCTCTCAATGAAATGTAAAAGAACTAGACATATTAGCCCTGGAGCACCCGGTAGAACTAAACACAGCTTTCTGCAAGTGCTTCGCTTGCTGTTAATGTAACTAAGCGAGATAGGCTGAAACATGCAAAATTATGAAAAGTCTGTCTCTTGCTCATGGGACCGCTACTCAAGCGAATTATCGTGGCGAAACGAACCTTCTTAGGTATTTTTATACTTTTATTTTTAATTTTAATAGTTTTAATATTTATTATAATTATTTATTCCAACAACATCTGCTACACTCACGTCTTACACGGCTTCGTGTTTACTTCTTTTTTAAACTTTTTAAATTTATTTTTAATGCGTATTTGGCAGGGATGAACGAAATTTCTATTTCCTGCTTTCCGATTTTCTGCCCATTTTGATATACTTTTTGTGCTTCTTGTTTTCTGGGAAAATAACCGAAATCTGTCAGAAAGCAGAAGATGACATTCCAGAGACACCTTTACAGAACGCGTCCGAACTCAAACCATATCACAAAATCACTGTCTCTAAAGCAAAAGAATTGTCAACGTATTTCAAACTCCGAGAAGGCGCCTACTCTTGGTACGTTTAGTGTATAAGTTGCGCCATGCTTTCATCGAGGGTATCGGGTTGTTTGTTAAATTGGTGCTATAGGTGCTATTAATATGCAGTTCTTCCGTGGCAGAAACCGCGTCATTAATGCTTCTGCTTTGTTGAATCCTGAAATTATTCAGCAGTCTCAATCATACATATAAGAAACCTTGCATGTTATAGATATAAAAGATGTGTTTCAACCCATATATCTAGAAGGAGATAGCATAAATTCCCGAACGAAAAGAATGCTTCTAAAGAAAAAGTTTCCCGAGAGTTGTACGACTTTTTACGGTTTTACGATATGCAATTGCTCGTTGATCTATATTGTTTTTAAAATCTACTCATAGAATTCTTCACAGTATTTGGGATTCGAATATTTGTCCCGAATGTAGAGTCTATCCAGCTCTTTACAAAGAATCAGAGAGAAAAAAGCAGGCGAACATTTGTCTTTGTGATTTCCAAGTGATTTCGAAGAGCACTGTGTTGAGACATTTACAGCAAGAGAGATATGAAAGCACTTTTTCAGGTCATCTAACGCTACCACGGTTGAAGTAGCCGACACCTTTCCCGAGCTTAACATGCTTTCATACCCCTAAAGGAGTAAGCCTCTACGCTAGAATCCAGGCTTAGCACTTCTGAATAGGTTGTCGGTGGAGAAATCCAACCTGTCCAGAGGTGTGATCAAGGCCTATTCCGACAGCTTCCGCAACACACGTGGCAGTCACGATCAGGCAACGCATATGTGTGTTTATGTCAAGAAAATTTGCCGCTGGCTGCTTACTTTGGACATATATGCCACTTTGAAAAAATTAGATACGAGAAGAGCTGTGTTCACTTGACTTCTGAAGGCCAAAACGACAGGATTTGGTCCGCGCAGTTGTAAAAATTTCGCAACATTGCTAGGAGCAGTCTAATCCACCTCACAATGTGAGAGCTCCTACTAGGACGCTTAGTTTTTGCCACATCCATAAGCATCTGACATTAAACAACAGAGATGAAATGTACCGTCAAGCAGTGGCACTGCAGCTGGCTGTTCCATTGAGCGACTCCGGTCAACGCGCTGAGGACCTGTGATTTGATTTTCCACATCACAGAGGCTGACTGAATGTCATTCTGATCAGGAGTCCAAACTGCAAACCTGTGTCGGCAGATTGTGGCTGGGATTCTCTATCGACGTGGAGTGAAAGCGTTGGTCGCGCAGCAGTGCCTGAAACGACGCTCCTCAGCTGAGCAAAACACACGAAATCTGTGCACCTCCTAACCCGGAGGGAATTGCCGTAGTGCTCTCACTGCCTAGAAGGAGCCAGTAGATTTAGCGGGCAGAGTGGCTTCAAGACTAAGCGGAAAGGGGAGGCATTAACTTGTGATGCTGTGGCCACAAAGCACTGTAATTAGCAATGATCTCTCAATAGTTTTTGAAAAGTCACTTGAAGACCCATAACTCGGTAAGTTTTTAGCAATTCGAAAAAACCAATAGGTTTTTCAAAACCAGAGGAAAGCTGAATTGGATTCCATTGGCGTGTTCGCCCCACTGCACTTTAGAAAAAGGGAGCAATCACAAAACTGAGAGCCGTCCCGTTGATCGCCGACTTGCTCGAGCGGACGCCAGCAGCGCCTCCATTCGTCCCTTTCGCGTGAGAGAGTGCTCCAATGGATTCTTCTCGCTCGAGGGACACGAAGAACGTCATATCGCTCGTTCAGGGCTTTCACGAAGAAGTCCGACCAACGCGTTAGTGGACGTCCTCACATTCCGCGGAATCCAGTCGGTGACGGCTCTCCTCCAGCGGGTGTCTGCGAAGCGCATTAAGCGCGGCCGGCCCACCTAATTTTCGACGACTTGGCCCATGCGACAGCGTTTCTGATCTTCGAACGTCGACAAATCTCGGAACTCCGGAGGCCTTCTCTCACTTGCGTGAGTCGTGTCACTCGTCCTCTCGATTCCACGCTGCGCGCCGCTTACCGTGTTTTCATCCTGCGTTCGAGTGGCTCAGGTCTCTGAGGCGTATGCTATGGCAGGAAGAACCCTAGCATACACCTCAAAGACCGAATATGTGGGCACGGAGTCAGACGTTCTTCGTCTTCTTCACTACTTCTTCGACGTTCTTGAAAACTCCCAAGCCGCTGGTTTCCTCCTGCTCAGCTACGGCGCTAGGTCGTTGGCCATGTTGCTTCGCGACCCAGATACACATAGCTGGAGCACTCGGAGATGTTCGTTCCGTTGAGCGATGATGGCGCATCGGAAACTTGTCCGTTCCTCATGAACATCGTCTTCGTCAGATTCAACTGCAGTCCAACGTTCTCATATACACGATTGTCGGCCAGCATTCACTCCGCCTGGCTGATGCTCGGTGTTATGAGCACGATGTCGTCAGCGAAACGAAGATGGTGCAGTTTCCGGCGTCGACCTTCACTCCCATGTCTTCCCATTCTCTCTCGCTTGGCGTTTTCAAGGGTGGCGCTGAAGAGCTTCGGCGATATGGTGCCTCCATGCCAAACCCCTCTCTTCACGACGATGACGACTTCGTTGTAAAACGGTGAGATCTTCGTCGTGAATACACTGTAAGCTCTCGAAGGACCCTGATGTACTGAGTAGGAACCCCTGAATGAGCAGGACGTCGATGACCGCTTCAGTTTCGACGGAGTCGAATGCCTTCTTCAGGTCGATGAACGTAAGGCACAGCGGCAGCTTTTACTCTCGCGATACTTCGAGAAGCTTCGTAATGGTATGTATGTGATCGACCGTGCTGAATCCTCTCCGAAATCCTACTTGTTCGCATGGCTGTCCTTCGTCCAGCATTCTGCTAATCCTATTCAGGACGACTCGAGTGAACCTGAGATTTCAGCAGCCTCTCGGTACTCGCCCTTCCCATCGCTGCAGAAATGCGGCTCCTTGAGAGTCAAGGGAATGAGGCCCTTAAGTGTGCAGTGTTTGACTGGAGTACATACAGCTAGCTGGTCGAGGTCTCCTAAGAGCAGGAGCGCTCGCGGCCTTGGTGGATTGGGGCTTGGCGCCATTGTTGGGCAGACTGGTGCTGGCCATTGCTTCCCATAGTTTTCACAGCCAAATGCCATTCTTGCACTGGAACACCAACTCTACTTCCGTGAAGCACTTTGGTTTCCAGAAACAACTGTCAGACATCTACAGGGCACTGATTGATCAGATGTGTAGTGATGAACAACCTCATACAGACACCGACATACACAGATATTGGTTTGGAGAGAACCGGCGAAACCGTGGTGCATACCTCTGACTAGCACACACCAGGTGTTTGTCCCTAACGTATTTATGGATAGAGAATAACGCTGAATTGTGAGAACTGAGCGAAGTCGTCAGGCCGTCAGGTCGAAGAAATAGAAATCGAGGCGAAGAAAATTGTTTCCACAGAGCACGCCTTTCTGCAAGCATAATTCATATGCGGAAAGCGGGCTCCAATGAACGACGGCAGTGATGAGATAGAATGGGTAACCTGTTCGAACCGCAACACGTGCAAAGCGTGGGCACATACTTCGTGCTTGTTCGGACACCTTAGTAGAATGTTCCATATGTCAGAAAAGGCATTAGCAAATTTAGGTGATTGATGGTTGATGACTCCGCATGTACTCTGCATTACCGCGGTCCTTTCCTGAAAGATTTGTAGGGTCTCTTTTATAATACGTGCACATAAATTATACAACTCGCTCATTTTATTCGTTGTTGGTGTACAGTTACACGTTATTTGTTTGCTGCTATTCAAAAACCGGCACACTTACCACCATTTAGTCCCGTGGAGGTGCCATTTAATTGCGCCTTGCTTGAATCCATTACGCGCTTCTCGTGAAGCAGCACGGAACGCTCGCCTCATTACTTGTAAGTGGTGAAGTCGATGTGATTGAATCAATAACATCTATACATGCTGTCCTGATAAGCTTCGGAGTGTAGGCACCAATTATGCTAAGAATATATTAATAAAAGTTCAAGAAATAGGGCTCCTTTAATGTCACAACCGTATGTCGTCTACCACATATTCGAAAGTTATGTTAAGCAATAGCCCGCTATGGAACTGATATGAAGCTGATCCATGTGCACGAAGGATATGAATATGTGAAGCTTTTTGAGCGTAATGTGTTAGCGGCACTCTTTACTACATGCAATAAAGTATGGTAGCATTGAACAAAGCCACACACTACTCAGCTTCCTTCTTATAGAAAACTAATGTCCCAGTCAGACAAACGACGTTCTCATCCTTCTCAGAGTGAGCTACCCATTTGCAAAGGTATGAAAATCTCTTCCGCGGTTGCGTTGATTCTCTCCAACCCTGCATTTCCTGCAAGTGGCATCTGTCACTAGGGAGCCTTCGACAAAATTTGTGGTTCCAAGAAGTCGCAAAAATATTAGAAAATTTTTCTGTCAACAGAGCAGGGTTGGAGTACTCTAAACATTGCAAAACACAAACTGTACCAGCTAAACTTCACGCATTCAAAAGCATGTTGGATAAGTCCTAATTCCAAAGTTGCACTTGATTCCCGCTGATGTTCACCATTGTTCTAGTATCATTTCGTCTCTGTTACATTGTGTTTCTTTCCCTTATTTAGCATTCTATTTTAGCTAGATGTAGGTCTGTGTTGCGTTGGATAGTTTGTCTGGTGATTGTTATAGAACAGTGTTGTAGCACGGAATTCCATGTAATAAATACAAATACAAACCCGATATCCGTGTATATCGGTGTCTGTATGAGGTTGTTCAACACTGCACATCTGCTCAATCAGTGCCTTGTAGATGTCTGACAGTTGTTTCTGGATACCAAAGTGTTTCACGGAAGTAGAGTTGGTGTTCCAGTGCAAGAATGGCATTTGGCTGTGAAAACTATGGGAAGCAATGGCCAGCACCAATCTGTCCAACAATCGCGCCCCAATGAGAAACGCGCGTCCCAATCCACCAAATCCCCGGACGCTCTTGCTTTTAGGAGACCTCAGGCTCTTTCATGCGGACGAAGAGCTCCGGGAGCCAGCCGGACTGCTCGAAGGGACGGACGAGACTTTTGAGGCGGCGTCGACTCGCCGTACATGTACTCTCAGTCTACCGAATGCAAGCTTTCAGCCGGGCCGACACAGTTACAGTCCGCGCAGGAGCGAACACATCACGCACACTGTGCATGGACATGCCACGCCCACACACAAGGAACACGTCGACCCGACACAGCAGGAGCAAGGAGTCCATCCCCTGCATCCCACTCATGTCTCTGGGCAGTACAGGGTCGCATTTGGTTCGCGTTTCGTTCTCCTTCCAACACCTGGTGACGCGCCACGTGGCCCTGCGACAAGCGACCGGAGATCCCTCTTAACAAGAGAGCCCGAAAGCTCTCTATCGATGGAGATCTTGGGTCTTCTTCTCTGAAAGGGCTTCCAATTCAGGAAGCACCTTCGCTTTCCCTTTCCGCCTCCCAAAAGCTACTTTCGTTTCGAGTGCGACCAGGAGTGACCCGCAGAGTTGTTGTGTTTTCCCTTCTTCTTTAAGGATTTCTGTTCCATTGCTGTTTGTTGCTTTGATTCCGCTTCTCGGCATAGGAGTTACTATCATGAAAAAAAGACGAAGAGAACGAAAACAACGAAGGAACGAAAGGAAAATTAATGGCGAGCGACTGGTGGAATCCTTTACCTTCTCTGCACACCGTTTCAGTTAAGAAGCTTCTTTCCCAATCACGAAATTGTGTGAATATCTAAACATATGTACCTTCACCACGAACCACTACTTTTGAATGAACATTTTAACTGGGATCTCGTGTAATGGAAAATGTTACCTAGGGTAAGGACTCACTACAGGATACTGAAAAAATCGTGCGTTCCCTTATGGAAAAACTTCTGTCAGGTGACGATTGTGTCAAGTAAGCACCATGATCTGCCGGACAATTGTACTGCGAATGAATTGAAAAAAACAAGGCAGCTTGCTTAATTAAAATGACGGCACTAGTTAAAAGTTCCGACTCCACCGACACGACTTCGGTTGAAAAAAAAATTTTCGCTGAAACTTTGTTTAGGGGAGTTATTTGGGGTGCTGATCACGAATCTGACATCCGCTTCATAAGTGTCAATACCTTATAAAAGATTTCTCACCTTGAAAGAAAAGCTGAAAGAAGTTCGATGGTGAGAACGATGCAATGCGATTGAAACAATAACGAGTTTTATTGATAAACCAGTTGTCCGTGCCGCCTCTCGGCCGCACCGACGGCTTTTTGACGGTTTCGCCGTGGCAATAACTTCTCATCATCAATTGTAGCTGACACCTTTGTCATGGTTTCTTCAGGAAGAACACCTTAATTACGTCGATTAGGGCAAGCTAGAAAAAAGCGAAAAAATGGACGACATCCACAAAAACGCTTATTTGCTCAATATCAATTGATGGCGATCGACAGTTCAAAAACGAACTTCAGATTCGTGTTCAGTGACCTCGATTACCCCTAGGGGTGAAGTTTCGTGTCGCTTGAACTACATCCACAAAAAACGATAATATCGATCGATATCGATTGGTCGACTCCAGATTCGTGTTCAGCGACCCAGATTACCCCCAGGGTTGAAGTTTCGTGCCGCTTGAATGCCATCCTCAAAAATCGATAATATCGATCGATATCGATTGTTCGACTTCAGATTCGTGTTCAACGACATTCATGAAAAATCGATAATATCGATCGATATCGATTGCCTCCAAAAACCCCTCCCGTCTATAATCATCTAAATGCCCAGGCACGGTTTCTGACGTGTTCGACACGTCTACGGCTCGCCATGCACGGTTGCCGACGTGTTCGGCACGTCTCCAGCTCGCCATGCACGGTTGCCGACGTGTTCGGCACGTCTACGGCTTGCCATGCACAGTTGCCGACGTGTTCGCTAGGTCTAAGCTCGCCATGCAAGGTTGCCGACGTGTTCCGCACGTCTCCGGCTCGCCATGCACGGTTGCTGGTGTGTTCGGCACGTCCACGACACGCCTAACGGCGTGCCTCGCACTTGCCCGCTTCGCGGGGTTATAGGTTTATGCCTTGTTCTCAGAAATGACTTTCACACAAAAAGTACGTGTGATCTTCAAAACAATTTTGTTAACAGAACAAAAAGACAACGTTTACTTAAGCATCTCGGTGAATACTACGTTTGGTATCGACTTGAGTCTTGGTGTTAACCAAATTTTCAGATGGGACTTTCTGTCAAACTCGCGAGCACGCCACGTACAGTTCACCATGAGAAAATACTGGACTGGGGAGATATACGCAGAGGCGTACCTGGCACAGGTAAAGTTTTCCGTTCAACATGGGATAATGCTGAGTTCTGCATGCGGCCGGTCGTCGTACGACGAAGATGTGACCTCTGCTTCCTTTCTTTTCGATCTTCTGAATCCAGACGGTTGTGGCGCGACGACGGGAACCCCTCTTCTGGATTCAGGGACTCAGAAACGCGCGCAGACGTCGTTGTGTCAAGCAGGAGGCTGCGCTTCCTCTGCTGCAGCAGCATCTCATGTTCAATTCTGAATGCGATCCCTCGTCGAAGGACGACGGCGTCTCCTCTTCTGACTCCAGAAGGTTGTGGTGCGACGAAGGGAACCCGTCTTCTGGATTCAGGCACTCAGAAACGCGCGCAGACGCCGTTGTGTCAAGCAGGAGAAGGATGCGCTTCCTCTGATGCAACAACATCCCATGTTGAACGGCAGACGTTGCCCGCGCGAGGTACGCGGAGGCGTTGCAAGGGGTTCCATGAGATTGTCTTTGGTCTCACAGGGCAGAGAGCTAGCTCAATTATATAGTGGTAGATATCCACGGTTGTTCATACTGTGCTTCCGCTTAGCCATCGATCCTAGCTTTTGCCAGTGACACTCAATGTTCTGAGTGTGAGCTCCTGTGCTGCGATCGACGAAGTTCAACTGATGGTTCATGGTCAAATGGGTGACCCGTTGCGGCAAAGCTGAAATTTGGTTGTAACCACGCCAACAATCGCCTATTATGGTTGTACCGGGACGAATGTATCTCGTTATCAACCTCAAAAGCGTTCCGGCGTCTCGCTTACGCACCAAAACCAGGAAGATCTTCCGCTTCCACGTTCGTATCCACCGAAGAGCTATTGATGCTTGCGAACCCAGTGTCCTCGGTTGTACTTCCGCTTGGTAACAAGCGTCTCGTCAATTTCTACCGTGTGGCCGAAACCACCTAAACTGGACGTTTCCTGCGGAAGCATTTGCAACATACGTCTCGCAAGTACTGTTCCCATTGGATAACAGTAGGATGACTAACTTCCGATTCGTATGCCTTAAATGCCTGCGTTCCAATCTCCTGCAAACTGAAGTAGGATAAAACGAAAATTCTTCCCTCCGTCAGGACAGCGATCAAAAAAAAAGATCACTTCGCAATAGCGACAGAAGGAGCGGTTCCTTCGGATGGTCTCCTGCGACACATCCTTCTGTAGCATCTCAATCGGTTTGCCGTCTAGGTGTCATCGAGGCATTGCAAATGGGACAGAGAACCGTCAGAAATCATCCCATACTCCTCAACCATTCTTGGATCTTGGAAAGCAAAACTGTCCAGGTCAAGCTTCTCGTACAAATCCTTCAATCTGAGGTCATACAGTTCGGCTTGACACCGATTCCTTTGGCGAGCTTGAAGTGCCTTGGCTGTAGCGTATTCAACGAACGACTCGAAGCAGCAGTCACTCCTTTTCTTTTTCCGGCCAATATCGCGGATTTCGTAACTCGATGAACCGACCACTTAGGATCCCTTTATGCTCCTGACGCCGAGCGATGCGACGGCATGTATAGTGGCCAAATTAATCAATCGCGTCGCTCGATCAATGTGGCCACAATACGTGACGTCGCGTAGCTCGGCGTCTAAGTATAAAAGGCTCTTATCCCTACCAACCTCTACCTGCTGTCACCGGCAGAAACTTTAAGAGTGTAATCCTGTGCCTTCCTGTATCTATATTCTCCAGCCGAATCGTGAAAACGGATGTCGAATTCGTGATCAGCACCCCACATAACCCTCCTAGAAAAAGTTTCAGCATAAAAATTTTCCGACCGAAGTCTGTCGGTGAGTCGGAACTTTTAACTAGTGCCAAAATGACTACTTCATCGCAACCCGTGGAAGGAGTTTTATAGTCAGTCAAACTGACAGCGAAATTATTTTTTGAGGCCATGGTATAAGGCCTATGTCACACCACCGCCCACCCCGAGCGAAGCCTAATGATAAGCTCCCATATTGATCGCGCGAAGCGATGAGTCGATATGGGAGCCAGCCTATCATTAGGCTTCGCTCGTAATGAGCGATGGTATGACATAGGCCTAAGTGTCTCAAAGAAATGTGCACGCAACGTCAATGACCACGAAATTTCCTCAGTTACGGAAAATGTCATGATTATTTTGTAGTTCACTAAATAGCAGTTGGAATCCTAGTTACGGTGGTGCAAGAAATGATGGTATTTGTCTTGCACTTGGATGTGTTGAGCTTCCGCTTAGGCAGCAGTTTCGATTGGCTATTGCTTGCAGTGCTTCAACCGAATATGAGCACACAGGAGAGGTCCAAATCGCGAGGAATTTTAAACCAGCTATAGAGCACGCAGACGTCGTTCTACGGAGTGCCGAGATAATCCTCTTGCACCCACTCGAAAGGAGACTTTATCGCGACAGAATACTTGCCGGTAAGGGCGATCACCGCACCCGTGTCATCTATCCATCAATGATACCTTCGACCCATGCGGGGTAGAGGACGAAATATTCGGAAACGGTGAAGACGTTTGTGACATGCAGCAATGGCATGAAGGTAGTACCTGGACTCCTTCAACAGCGAAGTGGGCGGCCTTCTCATTTCCCTTGTCGAAGGCCAACTCGAAGGCAGCCAAGCACTTCTCGCGCACGTAAGCAATGGAGACGTCATCCGACGCCGTCAGACTCTTCACGGCATCTGAATAGCACACACCGCCGTTGCGTCGCCCTGATTTTCCATCAAGAATCGATGACACCGCAACGAGTACCTTTAGCCTGGGCCACTGCGTCCTTGCTGAGCTGGTGTTTGACGGTGTTGGAGAGACCGTTCAGAGCAGCTTCCATGCCGCCTCTTCTGGATCGATCGTCCGGCTTCCGCTCCGCTCGCTCTTCGATGCCGTCGCAGTGCGGGGCGGGGACAGCCCTTAATTGAGGCCGACGACGTCCCGTTCCCAATCAATCCCACAGGCCCACTACGCGAGGCTCTGAAAGCAAGGAGAGGCTTCACGAGAGAAGCTGTTCGAGACCCGGACAAGCGTCGACGTCCCACCTCAGTTGCATTGCGGAAGGCGCTGCAGCCAGAAGGAGATTTGATGTGCGGAAAGAAGTTCCCGCACATCGCCAACAGCACGATGCATGTGAGCACTGCCTAACACCGAGAAACTGGACGTTCGAGCAGAGCCGTCATGGCACGTTCCACTTGTCAGAGTTACACAGCTATAACGTCCGAAGGATGAAATCTCTTAAGGAAGGCAAAAAGGAAGTTAAGTGAAGGCAAATTTCGCTTGCAGCCATGACGACAATTTTTATACTGCGAGCAGTTTTGCATGCTACTCTGTTATAAAGGACATAGGACAGTTTTTGAAAGAGCGGCTTTCATTTCACGTATCACGATTACTAGCCTAAGATTCCTTACAATACTCCTCGCCCAGAGAGTCGTTTCAGGATAGCTCTAATGGTAGGCGATGCACTGTTTTCCGATTTGTAGAAGTAGCACAATTCAGATTTCTGCGACATTAAGGTGCAAAGAAGTACGATACTTCATGTCCTGCCAACCCGAATGTGTCAATCTCCTCTATTCCAACAGTGCACCTTGCGTTCCATTTCGATGTCGAAGGTGACCAGCGGATGGATGATTAGTCGCGGCTTGATCTTCGCTACACTTCTCAAGAATCTGCCATAACTTATGCCCTAAAATTTATTTTTTAATTTAATTTAATTTTTTATTTTTTATTAAATTAAATTTTTGAAATCGTTTACATTGCCGATCAAATGAACATCGTCATATGTTCAATGGGTGCAGCGCGGAGCGATTTCCTTTGATCATTTCAGCAGTAAACGAAGGAAATCGCTTTATAATAAGCCAAGGGCTCCAATTGTATATAATAGGGTAGTGATTTTGCGATCTGTTGCTAATGCGTTGTTCACATGTGGGTGGGACATTTTACTCTCGGCTACGAGGTAGTCCTCGTCTCGACGCCTAGTAATGGACACTTCTTTAAGTAATGGTCTGGGTCAGTCACGAAGACAATTCGAATTCGGTGAGACTGCCAACGAAGTTCCCACAACAGCTTCAATACCACCTTTCTGTGGCAACTGCAGTAAATGGGGCGCGCACGTAAGCATTAGGCTGTTCAGAAAGTTTCTCGTCACTTCTGCGATTTTTTCAAAGTTATTTCCTTCTTTCAATAGTTCGCCAACTGATGAGCATGCGCACCGTTATTGTCTACCGCCACTTCTCGGATAATTAGTGGATGTCACTTCCATAGAATTTCCGGTGTTTTCATGAAATAGATTCACCGAGGCACCTTTTAAGTTGCTCGCTATCGACGAACTGATTCTCATGCAAATGGATGGAAAATGAAAGAAACAGATGTTAGTTTGTTGGAGCCAGCTCCAGTGAATACGGTGCGTGGCCTGGAACATGCCCTCCAAAGCACTGGAGTTTTTTCCGAGCCTCCTTCGCAACATGTGGACACGCATTGTCGAGAAGGGAGAAGACCTTGTCTCCTTTTCCACAAAAAGCTGTTTTGACGCAATCCAAATGCCTGCAGTAGACACCGCTAGTGGCAGTAGTGTTCACAGGCAGGAGCTCCCAGTGAGCGACTCCTTTGCAGTTCCATTAGACAGTGAGCATTACTCCTTTCGATGACGCTCTGGTTCTGGTGTGAGAATCCCTGGTTCGCCGCGATTAAGCCACTGACGCTTCCGAGTGCGCGATACCCACTTATCGTCGCCAGTGACCAAGAGAAAAGAAAATCTGAGAAAGGAAGTTAAAAAGTTAATGCATGCATCCCTGTGCACCTGTAGGTGATGGCGCTAGGATCATGTAGCATCCATGCGCCAAATCTCAATGCTTTCCCAAGGCCACGCAGGTGGCCAGCCGTGCCGTGACAGCACTCGAGCTCCTAGGCCAGCTCATGGGTGCCACTACGAGGTCTTCCTGAACCAGCACATCTCATCCACTGCAACTAGCCTTCCAGACCGCGGTTTCTCCTCGAGGTCAAAGCCTCCGCCTCTGAAGTACCGGAAGCAAACCTTTGGTGCGTGGTAGAGCACATTGGGAGGACCAATCGCATCAGAAATGCTCACGTTGCGTCCTTCCTCATTTCGTAGCTCAGGAGCAGTCCGACCTGCTTGAAGTTCAGGACAATGTTGTTAGCCGTACTCGTAACACAATATCGGTATCGACAATAATGGTTTACTTCGAGAACTGGTGGCATTCATAACACCTTATGCTACAGTAATGCTGATCGGCTGACCTACATATTCGAATAAGTATTCGAACAGTTTTCATTCGAAATTGAATATTCGAATTCGAATATTCGGAAAAATTTCGAGAGCTCAACTATACCCTACGTCTAGAAAAGTTCACGAATAGCCACAGTCCGCGACGTGAGCGACCGCTCGCCCGTAGAAAAGATGCAAGTCGATTAAAACCTAACGATCGCCGTGGAAAACTGTTCATAGCTTGTCGCTCCTGTTGCTTCCGTCGAGTGCGCCGCTCCAGCGGCAGCCGCTGTGGTGTTAGGAGATCAGATTTTGCATTTCTGCACGGTTCAGCTTTAGATACTTTGAAGACAGCTTCCCTAATCAGCCTCGCTTGAAAAGATGATACTGTTTTCCTAGGTCGTCAACAAACGCTCTTCCTAAGTTTTCCGGAATTTTTGTGCCGATCAACAGACGCCTTGCTGTTTACAATCCTCCTGGTGCTTGAAGCGTTATGAACTTGGTGCAGTGTACAACTGTATGCCGGATGTTTCAAAGTCCAGGTGTCAGCTAGAATTGGAAGGAAGGGGCTAAAAACGCCAGATGTCGCTAATCTTCGTTTCGTAGAGCTCGCATTGTGCAGACACGTACGCTGCATACGCAGAGGCGCGAGTCGTTCCCGGCGCTGCTTTCGAGGGCCACAACCCGGGCCTCAGCCAGCAGCGAGGCCAAGTCCTTGTCTTGTCCAATGTCCTTACACAGTCTGACAGTCGTGTTGCGAAATTTCCGGAAGAGTTGGAACGGAATCGTACGGCCAAAAAGGTAGAAGGCTTCTTACAGGATGGCTTGGAGTTCAACGAACGCTGAGCATTTGTTGAGCTTCGCCTAATAGCGCTCTTATCCGATTCTTATCGGATTTAATGCGAATAATTACAATTTTGACGACTCTTCGGGTGATGCAGTCAGTGTGGTTTTCAATTCACCGGACCTTAGTTATGAATTGTTTAAGCTCGATCAGAACAAGTGCTGTGCGTGAACCCTAAAGTTGTGTAGCGACGCTTCAGGTAGACGCGTTGCTTGCGAATAAGAGGGTAGTTTCTCAACCGAAGTTGCCTTAAAATTCCAGTTGTTCTCATCTGCATGATATCATCAGTAGTTCTATGTCTTGGAATCACTCAGGAATCAAAGTATTATAAGCTGTCACAACGATGTTTGGTTGCGATCAAAACTTCTAGCGCCAGGCGGGACTCGAACCCGAACCTCCCTCTGACGGGGCGGGGATGCTCTACGCCTTTACACCACCGAACGCAACATCTCAAAGTATTATAGTTATGGAATCGGTCCTTTAACTTGAATTCACCCAAGGTTTCTGCTCTGAATTTGATGGAACTGCTGTTTGAGCTGCTTCACAGTCTTACAATCTTTGAGTTAATCATTAGAATAGTTATGCAGTAGGGAGCTAGGAAAGTTAAGTAGCAGCGCGGCATTCTTGAGATCTCGTGATTTAGTAAGATAAATGGGTTGTGATCTACTGTTCATTAAAATCTTCAATTGAAGGGGAGCATGTTGTACACGGCAGGAATTAATATCAACACTTCTTCCTCCCCTAAAGTGACTATCTCTTGTAAACCGCGTTTCTACCCATAAATACAATTTTTTCGTCAAATTAGACACTTTTCACATCATGGTGAATACTTTTCGAAGCAACGCGGATACTTTCGAAAACAAACTATCCACATTAAACTAGACACCCATTAAGAAGGTCAACATTATAGTCCGAGGAGAATTCTCTTCACGTCCGTGGAAAATTTGTGAATCACCTTTCCCAAAAAGGCGAATGCAATGCTTGAAACTTGATAGGATTTTTATTCTTATAAAAAGAAGGAGAATACACAAATTATTTAAACACGATTTAAGGAGAATACACAAATTATTTAAAGACGATTTATTTCAAAGTGCAGGAAAACAGCAAGTTCTCAGTGCGCTTGAAGAAAGATGGCTACACACACTCGTCCAGCATCCCACTTTTCCTCTGATTGGGAACAAAAATTTTATCTACGTGAAGTTACGCATTTGTGAACGGCACCGCAAAAATAATTGTCGAAAACACACAAGTCCTTTTTGCACTTCCAAGTAAGCGGCACTTACACTATCAGCGAAGGAAAAACCGTGCCGTCCTAGACGAGGGACGGCGAGATCACTTCTTCTTATACATTCAAACATTGCTGCTTTACTGCACCTTGAAATAGTGTTTTATTCATTATTTTAACTGCAAAAATCAAAATTTCGTAAAATTTGAAGCAGTGCATTCATTTTACTGTGGTAAGTGGATTATAAATTTTCAACAAAAAAGAAAGGAACTGCTTTAATCACACCCTTGACTCATATTTGGGAGGCAATCACCTTGATTTCAAACCTACCCAGATTACGTCGATAAGTGTGCAGTTTGATGCGAAATGGTACAAAAGTGTTGACTCTCGGTAAAAATGCGTCTTTAGATACAACAGAGAGCTAGAGCGATCACTTCGAAATTTTTCGTTTTCTGGTTTTTCTGTTTTCTGGCAAACTCGGTTTTCTGGTTTCTTGTAAATTTCTCAGCATTTACGCCCATCCCTGTAGCCGGATTCACGGACGTTCCCGAGAACGTTCCCGGCTTCAAGCGGGAAGCGACTAGACGAGAGAGCGAGGCAGGAGAGAGAGAGGCGAGAGATGATATCGCTTATCTCCCGATCCCGCCGCTTCATGAATCCGGCTACCGATCCACACCCCGTGGGACATATCAGCACTCGCAACAGACCGGGTTCTTCAGCGGATAAACAAGTGAAGATCAATCAATTGCAACTGGAATGTAGGCCTAAAAGTCTGAAATCAATCAGGTTTTTGAATACAATATGAGGTTCCTCAGGCCTGTAACCCTAAGTATTCTTAATCACCGCTACATAATTTTTTGGACCTAGTTAGCGCTGTCGTTTTTATAGAGCGAGTGTGTTCGATATATATTTACGCCAAACATGTTCATCCACCATGACACAGCCCCCTCCAATTGCACCCAGAATCGGTCTAAAGCCACTCAGAATGACCGCAAGAAAATGTCCGAGCAAGACACCCAGCTGAGCGACGCAGGTCCGTGCGTGGTTATCTCGCCCAACCTAGACTTCGCACGGGCTCGTCCACGCAGCTTGAAAGGCACCGATCGGGGGCCAGGTTCAGGGTCAAGCGTGGGGTTCCATTTTTGCTGGAAATGTACGACCCCCCCCCCTCAGAAG